>JAOANR010000003.1:53233593-53958460 GCA_030278955.1 Hygrophila difformis
AAAGCACAGCCAGAGAATGAAACTCATGATAAATCAGTCCCTCAAGAAAAAAAATTCAACAATTCCCCAGTTAGGAGCATTGCCCAACCTCTTGCAAAGATACCCCATTTCCAAAATAATCAATCTTTTGCCTTTACTATCCCCAAAACCTAAGCAATAAGCGGGATCCAGCAACGAGAATAGCGTAATTTTCAATTAAAATAAACGAAAAGTTCAGCAAAGGCATTAGAATTAAAAGAATATTTGTACATCTAAACCTAGTCAAAGAATATTAGTAGATGTAAACCTAAACCCTAAAACCCTAAAATCTAAAATGAAAGAATAGATCCACCCTAACACTACCTCAACAAAATAGAACAAAGACAAACAAACTTAGATATCCTGCACAAACTCAAAACAAGATCTATCCTAAAATATGAACACATAAACGAATAAGAAAACTGAACAGTCCAATAATAAAAAAAAACAAAAAAAAAAACAAAAAAAAAAACAAAAAAAAAAACAAAAAAAATAAAAACAAGATAAATGAGTGCTAAAAAAAATAGAGATGAAAGAATGGACCCAATGTCGCTGTCTTCTTTGCCGGAGCCGCTGCACAGCTCACCTCGGCCTCCGCGACAACCACAGCCACTTCCGGATACTGGATCTCCTTTTTTGTTGGCCGGAATGTGTCATTGCCGCTGCACAGATCCCATTTCAGCATGATATCTCCGCTGCTTGGTCTCCCTGCTCCGGCGTTGTCGCGCCTCCACCGCTGCTTCTTGCCATCGTGCCACAGCCGCTGCTCTCCCGAGTCCTTTGACAACACATTCCCATTTCCACCTTGGATCCTCATGTGGCCCCAATTCTAACTTCCTCACCACTATATAGATAAATATAAATATATTAATTACTCATCCCTCCAATCTCCATCCCTATCCATTACTTCACTCTTCTTCTTCCCAGTTATTTTACGGTTCCATATTCCTCCAAATTGAAGAGGGAGGTTGAGCTACAAAAGAGGGTGGCAATTTTTGCAGGTTTGGAAGGTGGGCTAGGGCACGGCGGCGTTGGGTGGTGGCGATGGCGGGGTGGTGAGTAATTCGAGGCGGAATAATGTTCGAAGAAGATTATTTTTTTGGCTGTCGATTTGGGTGGTTGTTCCTTGTATGAGGATTTTCGGGGAAGGGCTCGGGTGGGAATGGAATAGGTTGTGTGGCGGTGGATATCTGGAATTGGCGGCGGAGGCCGTGGAGTACAGGAGGAGTTGATGCTGCTGGACGACCTGATGTTGCTGCTGCTACGGGTGATGATGGTGGAGGAGTGATTCTGATTGGGAAATTGCAGGATCGGCGAAAGAGGGGCAAGATTTGTTGGTAGAAGACTTTGTCGGCGGCGCACATTTCCGATTCTTTCAAAGAGCAGAATCAAAGTTCTCGAGGGTTTGGGGTTCTTATATTTTCGGCGTTGATTTGTGGGAGTAATGGGAGATCGGAGAGGAAAATGACTTCTTCGTCTTTGTCGTCATCGCCACCATCTTTGGCTACGACTGCAGTGGGTTAGAATCGATGAGTGGTAGACTTTTTTTTTTTTTTTTTTATCTTCATTTTTTGTGGGATTAATTTTGTCCATGGGGATTTCAGATAGGATATTGGATTGGGGGGGGTTGAATTTGACCAATAACTTTAACTTTAACTTTTGCCAACTTTAACTTTAACTTTTGCCAACTTTAACTTTTAGTGTCCAACAATAGTTTTGCTGTGGGGCATCAATGTATGCATCACTAAAAATGGAATAGTATAGAATCTATAGATTAGATTAAAGAAAATGCCGTCCCAACCAACGGCATAAATAGCTTTACAAAAAGCTCAACATTTTACATCTACTAATCAGCCACTTAATTATTACTCGTTTAGCGGGTAGATTTGAAAATTAAAATTTTGGTTACCTAAGCTACACATAGGGGTGTCAATTTCAGTTTTGGGTCGTGTTCGTATCGGGTCTAGTGAGGTTGTCGCTAGAAGGGCTATTTTAATAGCAGCATCAAAAATGCCTATACGAACTCAATTTCTTATTTCGGTCTAAAAATGTAGAACCAACAGAAACGAGTTTTGGGAATAAAACAAAATCGCAGGTTTGTTTTTTTTTTTGACAAACAATATCTCTTTTATTTTCTTCATCTTTTGCATTGTAAGAATAGACAAAAAATTGACATGATTCAACCTCAGACCCAATTTGAATGTGGCGGATAACAGTGGGGCTCGAGAATTGATGTGTATTCGAATCATAGGAGCTAGTAATCGCCGATACATTTTTAAATGAAGTAAAGGCTCCGGTGTATAACGAAGACCTCGCCGTTTAAGAAGTATAATATTTCAGGTCGGGTTCGGGTCGACCTGATTTCGGAAAAAAAACACCAAAATGACCAAACCCAAACCTGAAATTTTTCGTGTCGTTTGGGTTCGTTTTTCGGGTTATAGGCAAAAATTGACATAATTTCATGTTTCGGGTCGGTGTTCGTGTCGGGTTTATCAGGTTGTATATATTTCAAGTCGGGTATCGGGTCGACCTGATTTGCAAAAAACCTAAAATGACTAAACCCAAAACCTGAAAATATTCCGTATCGGTCGGGTTCGTTTTTTCGGGTTCGTGTCAAATTGACCACCCCCCCTAGCTACACACCCCAATTAGTTAATTAATCACGTAATTTAGGAACCATTTAATATTTCATTTCATGTGAAGTACCTCCCTTGGTTTTTAAAAAAATTGAAACGGACTCACAGTGCACTCAGTCCAATACACATTTTTAAATCATTTATAACTCAAGTTCGGTATAATTAAAAATTCTAATGGTTCATAATTAAAAACTACTCGACGAGACAGAATTAAACAAATCTCACCTTGACTATATTTTAACTGGGTTATAACACTATAATAAAACTTTAAGTCAAAGTGCGTGTGTGAACAATACCCAATTTCCAAATGTTATAATTTTTCAAAGACGGAATGAGTATTAAGTACTCCATCCGTTCCACGAAATTTGGCCATTATTACTTTTTGAGGTGTCCCAATGAATTTGACCATTTTCCATTTTTAGATAAATTAAAATAATAGTATAAGATTATTAGAATTTTAATTATTCTCAAATCACATTAAAAGTATTCACTTTTTACTACTCTGCACAAATTCCAATACACTTTTACTTTTCTACCACAAAGTCCCTAAATTCTTTAATTCTTAATGTTTCAAAATTGATACAAATAAAAATTATATAAAATATATACTTATAAAACTACACGATTAAAAACGATTTACAAAGATCACATTTGATATTTTTCCTCCAGTTGTTATCATTACATAATATAAGTCAAATTAAAAAATAAACAATATTAAATTCATTAGAACTCGTAAACAGAAAATGTCTGCACCACTTTTAACTACTAAACCTCAATATCTAAATTACCGTGCCCAAAAGAAAGTGGTCACATTTCGCGGGACGGATGGAGTACTATATAGAAGTACAATAATGACAGTACTATAATGTTACAATGTTACAAGCCTAAACCCTTTTCAAAGACGGAAGGAGTATTAAGTACTTCTATATAGAAGTACAATAATGAAAAACTGTACGGGTTATTAAACAAATGTTACTCCCTCCGTCCCGCGAAAGTTGATGCGTATTCCTTTTTGAGCTGTCCCACGAAATTTGACACACTTTCCTTTTTTAGATAATTAAATAATATAAATATAATTAGAATCTTAATGGTTTCTAAAAACCACCCATTAAAAGTAATTAATTTAACTATTCTGCACAACTCCCAATACACTTTTATTTTTCTATACAAATCCCTTACATTTCTTTAATTCTCCATATCTCAAAATAGGTACAAAATAAAAATTATCTAAAATATATATTAAAAAACTAGACACCTAGACGATTCTAACAAGACCACACCTTGAATATTTTTTTCTAATTAAATCATTACCATAATATTAAATCAAAGTTAAACAATAAGTAAAGTGAAAAATTCATTAAAATTTTAAACACAAATACCCACAACACTTTAACCATTAAACTTCACTACATAAATTACCGTGCCCAAACGAAACGCGTCAACTTTCGCGGGACGGAAGGGACGTATATCTGTCCGCCGGTCACACTCACAACATGGCAGGAAGGGCAGAAAATGTCATTCACAAAAAGCTCCTCCCCAGAACGGGGAACCCGGACAGGTGAAAGAAAGTCTACGTGTCGACTATTTACTCGTTAGGTATATTGCGAATCTTGTTGTTACACGTGTCCATAGAAACCGGTCAGGGGCTTACAGCACGCATTTTTAGGGGGCTTATTCGCGCACCCCCAAACAGTGCGCGATGTGACCTCTTTTTTTTTTTTTTTTTTTACTTTTTTATAAAAATTACAATAAGTAAAAAAATATAAGTCGAAATTTTAAAAAAATTATATATTTAAAAACTACTTTTTACGATCTTCGAAATGAGTATAATATTGAGTAGGTAAAAATGTACCGTTTAGAAATCGTTTTTTAACGGTACGTTTTTAACTATTTCACAAAAATCATAATAAGTAAAAAAATATAAGTCGAAATTTTAAAAAAATTATATATTTAAAAACTACTTTTTACGATCTTCGAAATGAGTATAATATTGAGTAGGTAAAAATGTACCGTTTAGAAGTCGTTTTTTAACGGTATGTTTTTAACTATTCACAAAAACCATAATAAGTAAAAAAATACAAGTCGAAATTAATAATAAATTATATATTTAAAAAACTACTTTTTACGATCTTCGAAATGAGTATAATATTGAATAGTTAAAAACGTACCGTTAAAAAGTGACTTTTTAACTGAAAAAAAAGTCACGCTTTTCAAGGTTATCTCCTCGGGATGGCCAAATCTTGAAAAAAAACAATTCGCGCACCCCTTCCCATATTATCTGTCTGTAAAGGTTATCTACTCGGGATTATAAATCACGCTTTTCAAGATTTGGCCATACCTCACTCCCCTATATATACGGAGTCTTGCCTACTCCTCTCCCACCCCGTCAATATCCCTTTCAAAACCTAGTCTTCGTTCAGCACTTACAAATTCAAAAATATGGATAACTTCGACCCTTCATTTTCTAGCAATTGGCCATCTGAATATTGGCCGTTCGACAACTCAGATAGTTGGCGATTTCATGGTGCAGCCACTAATGAAAACAATCACCCTCTCGATCATGAAGCAATTGGTCAATTTTCAGAAAATGTTCATAGACTCTGCCAATGATTATGCGTCACAGTTTACAACGAGTAAGGTAATTTTCATTTCATTTTCATTTTCATGCTATTTTTAATTTGAAAATTTTACTTATAAATATTTTTTTCATGCCCATAATTCAGTTAATGATTGATTCGATTGATCTTTTACTATGATACATTAATTTTTTAAAAATATTAGAATTACAAAAAAAATTAAAAATATCTACTATTTATAACAATTATAAGCGGAAAGAGTAGTTAAGTTATTTCACCCTTCTCGGCCCCTTCGTCTCATACTCTGGAACATCTCATTTATGGAAATAGCTCCTATTGATTTATCATTAGTAATAAATAATAAAAATGGATTGAAAGAGCTTACACATGTTTTTTTTTTGAAGATTTTTCAATCTAGGGATGAAATGAAAGAATGGGTACAAGCCACTGCGATTAAGAATGGTTTTGTTGTAGTAATAAGCAAGTCCATGAATAGCACTGGAAATCGCAAACCGAGATGCATTTTTGGTTGTGAAAGGGGGGTAAGTATAAGCCACACAGATCTGAAGAAATGCCACTGGTTAAAAATACTGGGTCAAAAAAAAATAATTGTCCATTTAAACTAAAAGGGGTCTCTCATGATTTGCAAAGTGACTTATGGCAATTGGTAGTAGAGTGTGGCATTCATAATCATCCACATTATGAAAACTTTGAAGGTCATGAATATGCATGTAGACTGAAACCAGTTGAAAAGAAAACTGTGGAAGATCTAGTTGACGGAGCAGCCCCTCGAGGCATTCTTCAAGTAATAAAAAAAAAATTCCGTCAAATAGCACTAATATTAGAAGTATATATAATGTCATAAGTCTGAATAGGAAGAGTCAATTAGGTGACTTTAATACTTCTCAGTTCGTCTTATACAATCTTCAAAAAAGAAATATCATTTTCAATACCAAGTAGATCCTAACACTAATAAAATAACCGATATTATGTGGATACACCCTACGAGTCTAGAATTATATAGTAACTTTCCAACCGTTCTCATACTCGATTCGACTTATAAGACTAATGAGTACCGAATTCCATTACTAGAGGTTGTTGGCATTACTTCTACTAGACAAACATTCTTGTTGATGACTGCCTACCTTAGTAATGAAACTATAAATAACTTTAGTTGGGCATTATCAAATTTGAAAAATATAATTGATCAAACTGGAGCGATGATGCCATCGGTACTCGTTACGGATCGAGACATGGGTCTTGTCGGTGCTATTCAGTCATGTTTTCCAATTCAAACCATTTACTCTGTGAATGGCACATAAACAAGGCTATAACGGCCAAGTGCAAGGCTATTCTTAGATCGCAGTGGGATGAATTTTGGAGTCGGTGGCATTCGCTGGTGAAGTCAAAATCAGAGGTTGATTTTCAGAATGGTTGGCGCTGTTTTTGTGAAGATTATAGCTCATATCCACGAGTATTAAACTACCTCAATGATACGTGGATAAGGCCACACCACACAAAATTTGTTCATGCATGGACGAACAAGATAATGCATTTAGGCAGCACGACTACACAAAGGTAATTTAATTATATAAGAAGATTTTTTGTTACTTAATTGCGGTATGACTCGAATTTGTCGATTTTTTTATTTCAGGGTCGAATCTCAGCACTCTAAATTGAAGAAGTTTCTATTAAATTCGATGTCCTCGTTGCATGTCTCGTACCAGCGAATCGAGAAGATGCTGGAACAGCAATTCGCAGACATTGCTCGTCAGTTTGAACGTTCGAAAAATGTTCCCCGGCATAAATGGAGGAATGATAACCTTTTTGCCAACCTCATTTCCCGGATATCGATAGAGGCAACCGAGCTAGTTTTCAAACAAGTAGATGCTGCTTCAAAAGCATCTACCTTTTTAATTGGGCTTTGCGAATGTTCATTTAAAACTGTTTATGGATTACCGTGCAAGCATGACATTTCGTTTTGCCAACAAATGAACATGTCAATTCCACTGGAATTTATACACATACATTGGCAAAGGTTATCATTCAAGCGGCATGATATAGGCGGTCATGGAGTTCAACACGATATGTCATCAAATATATTTGGAATGAGTGATAGTATTGACGTGCAACCACCGGCATACAATACTAGACACCAAGGTCGGCCTAGTGGAATTCAAGAATGAGACACAACTCGCTTTCGCTCTAAATTTGAGAAAAGTATTTTAAATGGACAGAAAAGACAGGAAAAACGACATTTCGTCCAATATGAATCTTCCATTCCTTCTGAATTTCGCGATTATGTGTCTCAGATTATTGATGTGGAAGCCGATGGTAATTGTGGTTTCAGAGCAATTGCAACACTTATCTACGGCGATGAAGAGAAATGGCGTGACGTCCGAGCTGCACTGATCAAGGAGATAACAGAGCATTTTGATATATATGAATTGATCTATGGTGGGCTTGATTTATTGGGAAACGTTTTATACAGACTCAATAAATTTCAGAGCCCTATCGGTCAAGACTATTGGATGGACGCCATAGATCATGGAGTGGTCATTGCCTCGGCTTATAATGTTGTGCTTCATACATTCTGTCCAAATATGAATGCTTGTTTTACCCATGTTTCTCTTTGGTACGCTCCTTCACTTGGAGAGTACAAAGAAATCGCAATTTGCTTGGTTAACAATAACCACTTTGTCCAGCTGCATCTACACCATAATCATCCAGTTCCACCAATTATAATGTGGTGCACCCGGTTTGCGTTTGACGGGGCTATCGAATGGCAAAATATCTACCATAGCCGCATTCAACGCTGGATGAACTTAGTTCCACCTGCAAGAGCACCTGTATTTGGAGGAATAATAGATTAGATTATATGTAAACATTTGTATATGTAATTTTCACTTTTATAGTGAGATTTTTTTAAAATTCTACACTTTTTATTTGATTTAACCATTTTTACTATATAGAAAAATCGACTTTTGAACGGTACGTTTTTAACTCTTCAATATTGGTCTTGTTTCAAAGATTTCGAAGAGTAGTTTTTGAATATGTAATTTTTTAAAATTCGACTTATATTTTTCAAGTTATAACCATTTTAATTTTAATAAAAAAAATTAAAGAAATTTAAAAAACGACTTTTAAACGATACATTTTTACATATTTGATATTATACTCATTTTGAAAATCGTGAAAGATAGTTTTTAAATATATAAATGTTCTTGAATTTTGGTTTCTATTTTTTTACTTATTACAATTTTTATAAAATAATTAAAAACGTACCATTAAAAATAACTTTTAAACGATACATTTTTACCTATTTAATATTATACTCATTTCGAAGATTGTAAAGAGTAAATTTTAAATAAATATTTTTTTTTTAATTTCAGCTTATAATTTTTTTACTTATTAATCTTTTTGTAGAAAAAGTAAAAAAAAGTTAACTTAATAAATTAAAAAAAAAAAAGGGAAAAGTCACATCAACTGTTGGGGTGCGCGGATCACTAACGCTCCAATCAGTGGCGGTGGCAGGTGGCTTGCTGACCACCCTCATTTTTTTTTTAAATAATATATTTATGTATATAATTTGTACTCCCTCCGTCCCGTTTATAATGTCCCATTTCTTTTGGGTACGGTTTTTTTATGTGGAGATGATTAAATTTAATGTAGGGGTATATTAGTGTTTAAAGTAAGGGTAAATTAGTAATTTATGTGATGTGATTGTAATGAATTTGAATTTTTTATTGATTTATTTATGTGTGATGTGATGGTTGTGAGTTGAATTTATTAATGATAGTGGATTGAAATTTTAATATATTTATTTATTGATGTGATATGATGGGGGGTAAGTTTGGTAATTGAGTATTTAATTATTTCCTAAAAAGGAAATCATGTAATATATAATAACAAAATAGCCTTTTACGCACACAGTTTCCCGCCCACCTATTTTTACACTAAATTCAATAATTTTTACACTCTCTCACACACATCAATTAATTTACCAAAATGCCATTTCAATTTTTTTTTTTAAAAAAAACCCAAATATTTTATTTTATCACCGGGGCATTATTATCTGCAGCATTTACTGCAGTCCACAAAAATCGTTTATCTTCCCGAATACTCTTTTTCCCAAATACTTTTTCTCTTCTCAAAACGATTCTCATCCATAAATCGAATGGCTATCTCTCCATCTCCCTCATTCGAAGTCTCTCATTCCAACTCTCCCCCACCAGTTTGTGTGCGCCTCGCTGGTTTCGTCATGTATATGTTGGCGTCGCCTTTCCTCTCTACCTTCATCGTTCGTGTGCTCGCGGCCTCGCATCGCTACCCGTCGCCGGTCAATCCTCTTGCTGTTCGTCCTTTCCGTCGTCGTTCGTCCTTTCCGTCGTCGTTCGTCGTTTGTCTTTCCATCGCCGTTTGTCCTTCCCCGTGTAATTGTGAATATATTTCTCTTCCGTTAAACTGGAGCCTCCGATTCTTTGCAATAGGATTTATTCATTTGAATTTCTGTCTGGTCCTTTGAATGCTTTATATGGATTGTAATTTATCAGGGGACAGACGATTGTTTCTTATTTGTTTTATTTCTGGCTGGAAGTTGGAGCTTGCGGGAATCGTTATTGGCATCGAGTTTTTTCTGCCTGCATTGTCAATTTGCTTCCTGTGGAGGAGGCGAAAATTAAAAGTTGCAGAAACAAGTATATTTGAGCATACACGTGAGGACAAGGGCAAAAATCCCTTTCAATTTTCTGTGTTAACCATACATTTTAATTTCATAACATGTTTTCTTGGATCAAATGTAGGTTTGAGGGAAAGAAGCCAAGAAATTCTATCGATTACACCGAGTGTTGCAAGCAGGAGAGACCAGTCATGCAATGCTGCAGAAGATGATTTAGATTTACCCGTATTCGATCTCAGCATGTAAGTAATTGCTACTGATGAATTTTCTGATGCGAACAAGTTAGACCAGCGAGGTTGTGGATCCATATATAATGTGAACGAATTATCAGGGGACAAACGATTGTTTTTTATTTGTCTTATTTGTTGTTTTAATTCAATTCAATCCACCGTTTTATTTTGACTAATTGGCACTGCTGTTTCATCCCTTTCAATTTTCTGTGTTAACCATACATTTTAATTTCATAACATGTTTTCTTGGATCAAATGTAGGTTTGAGGGAAGAAGCCAATAAATTCTATCGATTACACCGAGTGTTGCAAGCAGGAGAGACAATCAGGCAATGCTGCAGAAGATTATTTAGATTTACCCGTATTCGATCTCAGCATGTAAGTAATTGCTACTGATGAATTTTCTGATGCGAACAAGTTAGACCAGCGAGGTTGTGGATCCATATATAATGTGAACGAATTATCAGGGGACAAACGATTGTTTTTTTATTTGTCTTATTTGTTGTTTTAATTCAATTCAATCCACCGTTTTATTTTGACTAATTGGCACTGCTGTTTCATATGTCAGATTTTGAAGCCCTCCATTTGATATTGCGAAATTTGGGTTTGTGGCTTTTTATTCTAATATTGTGGCTTTTTACTACTTCGAATAAAGCCTTTTCTCCGTGGTTACAGATGTTCTATGGAAGTGGAGGACCCTATGATCTATTTGCAAGAAGGATGCTAGCCAAGCTCTTGCTAATGCCTTTTGATGACAAAGATCTCGCTGCTCTATTTGCAGGAAAGGACCCTTTGATATGGTGCGACCAAAGATGGCTTCTATCAACCGCTCGAGTAGATGGAGGGTAAGTTATTTCCATTGTGATAGATAGACTCTTCTTCTTCATCTTTGTTTCTGTAATTATCTTTTTGGTATTTTATTTAATTGTAAAATTCATCATGTTATCCTTTTTCTTATGTTTTGGATTATTTGGGGGAAGTGAATGCTTAGAATGAAGCTAGGCATTATTTCCCAGGAGAATGTATTCTACTTCTTCATCAGTTGTTCTATGTAATGATTAATGATATTTAAGCACGATTCTCTTCTTGGTTTTCGATTTGGGAAAAAAAAAAGTGCCCTAACATTGAAAATAGTTTTTGGTTGAATACAACTGATTAATTTAGAAAAGGTATGTTCAGTGCTCTTCTTTGTACATGAGTTGTTCAATGCTCATCTTTTTCATTACGAATTATAGGTGATTGTTTTATTGATGTGGAGTGCAACTCTGGTGTTAATTTTTTTTTTTTGGTTTCTTTTTTTCTTTTCTTTTTTCAAACCAATTATCTTGAGCTCGAGGACGAAACAAATTTTCTACACAATCTCATCATTCTGACTCTATGTAACATTTCGTGTGAGTGGCTTTCTTTGGATTTGGATGCTTCACTTACGTTTTGTTTCCATTTGATTTATGCTAGGCTTGGAAGGACTAGACCCGTATGATGAAACAAGGGAAAGGGAACTCTGAGGCTAAAAGGAGGGGATCTAATCATCACTGTAGTTAACTCTTCTGATCATCTTAGTTTGGTTCTTGATGTCAACTTAGTTGTCATGCAGTATTCTGGATTTGCTTATTGGTTTAGCTGTTTTGCAATTATTTCACTTATATTTTCTTGGACAGGTTAACTTGGACTTGAAGGAAAATGTAATCTCAAGTTTTGATAATGCTTGCAGAAAATGAGATTAGGCTTACGAGCCAAGGAATGCTAAAGAGCTATATAACTTATGCCATGGGACTGCTTGAGGTATATTTACATATTTGCATGCTATGTTTTATTTAATCTTGTGTGTGTTGTTGCTGATATAAATTGGTTAGAACCTGAATTCTATATATTTTGAATTTTCTGTGTTGATCAACTCACCAAGTGAAGCTAATCCCAAAAAAATCACCAAGTGATTTAATTTCTTGAGGTTTTTCGATGGACTGAGACAACAGTGTAGTTAGAGATTTGCAGATACTGATCTTCATCGCAAGGCCTGATGTCCAGAAGGAATTGATACTTCTTTCCCATTCATTTTCATATTTCATCTCAAGGCCTGTTGACATCTCAAGGCCTGATGTCCGGAAGAAACTGATACTTAATTTCAGGTTCACAGCATCATTCACTTACTTGCTTCATTCAGTTTTTGTCTGTTCAATTTTACTTGATTCTGTAACTTTGTTTTCTCTTCCTCTAAAGTCAGCAGCTCAGTTGCTTTGCCATGCACTTCCTTTATCAATATTGTTGTCATTGCAAAGAGGACCTTATTACTCTCCAGTATTTTATTCCCCTCATCCACTTTCAATTTCAGGTTTACAAGGCTGTTCTTCAGTTCTATTCCGGATTATTTGAGCTTTAAAAAAGTATTTGTCATTTTTTTCTTGGAGACTTGAAGTCTGGTCAGGATTGGCCCTTTTTCGGTTGCAAGTGAGACCCATGTTCTGCTTTAGTGCATTACTTTCAAACCAATCTTTGCCTCCTTGCACATGTTAGCTTATATGTAGTTAATATTTCGTTGCTTGCAATTGAGCCAAATTGAGCTATAGATTGGGTCAATTCTATTCAGGGTTCAAACCCTCTCCCATGACTAAGCAATTTTTCCTCAGTACTTTGTTGCATTGTTGCAGGGAGGAACCTGATGTTTAGTTGCAATATTATGTTTGTTTCTATATGTCCCATTATGCAACGAGCTTGACAATATTTTGGCTTCCAATAATACTTGATGTTCCATTTCTTTCTCCTCCATCTGCCATTTTTTCTCTTTAATATTGGTTGTCTGGACTGGAATTATTCTGCTCTTAATGTATATCCTAATATTCCCCAAGCATTCTGATGCACTAATTGTTTATATATTTATTTTATTTTTGGAGCCTCAACCATCCATTAAAACTTCAAAATATAGTACTCACAAGTAAACCTCAATGAGTAATAAAATACTATCAGTAACCCACATGAATATATTTATTTTTTAAGATCGTATATGCTTTATTTACACCGTTAGCATTCTTATGGTTTTTTTCTTTCTTCCTGGGAGTCAATTATGTTTCAATCAGTTTCTATTAGGATTAATTGTTTATTCCCTTACCGGTTATCGACGTAGGAAACACGAATAAATTTTGGGAATTTGATGAGCAGCTTTGTAGCGCAAGAGAGGGGGAAGGCCATTGCTGCAATGGCTCCAAAATTGCCTTCACAGTTGTGTTCCTCTACAGAGTGAAAGAAATTCGAGTTTAATTATTTGATTTTGATTTATTTTTTCGTTGGAAAATTGTTCAGTGAATTCATCGTTCTTTTTTTTGAAGTTGTAAGCAGTTAATTGTTTTTCATCCTTTTACTGTTATTATATGAGCTAATAAGTAAACTGTAATCAAAATCACTGTAATTCCAATTTATAATGGCTTCGACTCTTCCATTCTAATGCTTAATTCTCATTTAATTCACTTTTATTAATAGTTTATTTTAATTGTTTGTCAATATTTAAAAATAACCATTTCAATTTTAAAGCTCATGTTCGATTAAATGCCGTTTGTCATGTAAAGTACTCTGGCAACTTGGTAATGATACCACTTTAAATTATTGTGCATGGATACAGTAAATAAAGATTTTTCTTTAAAAAAAAAACAATTAATAAATGTAATTTTTGTCTCAACTCCTTTTTACTATGAAGTCATGGTTGATAGAAAAGACATTAATCATTATTATGTTTGGAAACCTCAAATATTTTTTTTCTTTAGAGAAGCCAAAGCCAAAAAACAAGGGAAAAAAATAAAGATGAAAAGAAACAGAAACGCAGTAAAAAGGAAACAACTATGGCCTGGGAACCACACGTCGGAAGCATCCGCCGCTAAATCCCCAGCAATAAAGTCTGAAGGGAAGGCCCAGGTAGTGTAGAAATCTTCAATCGAAGCACCATATGTAGCTAATCCATCAGCGACACTGTTCCCTTCTCTGAGGACATGGACAATTCTGCACTCTTCAAAAGCCTCACGGTGATCTTTAATTTTGAGAATGATAGGAGAGCAAGGGGGTGGAATCGGTCTTGAGTATCAATCAGACTGATGACATTTTGAGAATCTGAGTAGCAACAAATCTTCTTAGTTTCACGACATTAGTTTCCGAAATCTGAGTATCAATCAGACTGATGCCAAAAAATTTAATGTTTCCGACATTAGTTTCACGATTTCTATTATATAAATATCTATGTCTACATTTAGAAATTACACACGTATATGTATAAAGGACAATCAAATGTGACGGAAAATAATTATATATACATTAAAATTGTTGTATATTAAATTATCTATTTAAATGTATTCATAATTGAATGTTTATGTGTGAATGATAATGCAAACCACTATATTTTTAAATCTATGATTTATCTATTTACTATATAATTAAAGAAATATAAAGAATATGATTATATAAAAAAGTAACTTTTTTTTTGAAAAAAAATTAGACCTTGGAATGGACCTGGGAATTGGAATGAAGTCAGAACTATTATCTATTGCCTCAATCCAATTATTAAGGATTTAATTCTATTTATGTATTATCATGTCTTTTTTCTTTATGATTTTAAAAAGACTTAATTTCTTCCTCTAATTTAATTTTTTAAATAATTAGACAAATAATAATAATAATGAGATCCTTAGGGGGTGCTTGACTGAGGATCATCTCAAATGAAATTGAAATTCCAATGAGATCATTGGGGAGGTCTACTGGCAATCATCTTATCAATGCAATTTGACCGAATCATTTTGATTAATTGGTGAATGAAAATGGGCTTCAATGACATTAGGCTTCTCGGAATTTTATATATGACATGCTTTTGAGAATACTTTTCATGCATGTTAGCAAATAGTTGAATTTTTTAATATTTTTTTATTTGTTAAATCAATGAATATAATAATGAGATCATTGGGGGGTGTTCGACTGATGATTATCCTCAATGAAATTAAAATTCCAATTAGATCATTGGGGGGAGGGTGTTCGACTAGCGATCATCTTATCAATGCAATTTGATCAGATCATTTTGATTAATTTGCGAATGAAATTAGGCTTCAATGCTATTGGGTTTCTCGAAATTTTATATTTGAATGAAATATCAAAACATTAATTTTATATGTGAAATGCTTTTGAAAGTCATGTTCATTCACTTAGAGCAGGACCAAATATAAACTATAAATCATGTTCGAGTGCTTGATAAAAAGATACGACTTAAAATTTATAATTCTCCAAACATTATAGTTGGCATGAAAACAAATCCATAATGAGTTTTCGTTGCAGATAAACACTACAATAACTTTTAGTTCATTTCACTTACTATGTTGTATTTTTTTCTTTAATTCACTTTTATCAATAAATTATTCAATAACATTATATAACAATTAACTGAATTCAATTATAATAATTTGAATAAATTTAACATTTAAGTTATATATTTTTTAAAATTTACATCCTGCGCATCGCGCGGGCAGGTACATTGGTTCCAACGAGAATGGAAAAATGTCTTGAAGGATGAAACATTGATTGGCGGTATGTTAATACTGTGTTATGACAACTTAACCTTGTACTTTTCATTGAGATGTTTATCAGGTGTTGGCACATCAGGCTGACGACGACATTAACTCTGCAGGCAGTTATTTGTGTCTTTCTATTTAAACGCAGAGTCTGTAATCTAGAGTAGGGATTATTCATTGTGAAGTATTATTGATAGAATAGATTACAGAGTTAGAGAGAGAGAGTCTTTTGTTTTCGTTCTTCAAGATTTGAGTTGATCATATTCATTTGGAGAATCGAGAATCAAGAAAGGGATTACATTGAAAATATCTGAAGATATTTGAGCGTCCTACTATTGAATGAATTCGGGCAATCCGGTGCAGAGATGAAAATCACATGGTGAATGACAGATTGAAGTCCGATCTTGAAGATTGCAACTAGGGGAGTTTCCTACAGACGTTAAGGGGGAGTTCCGACGACGTCTGCTCAACTAGGTTTGATCATCTAGTGGTGAGGTTGATCTTGAGTTAGATTTTGGATAGTGAGTCTGTATTCGTGATTTTTAGTCTATTGGAGTCACCTGGATTGGTATCCCCCAGATGTAGGTCGGAAGGACCGAACTGGGTCAACAAATTGGTTGTGTTCTTTACTGCTTTCGTTATTACGTCGTTAACACATAGCACAAACAACCATAACAGAATCTTGAGTGTTTTAGGGACCTACAAATTGGTATCAGAGCGAGTTCTCTAACGTAATTGAGAAAATCCATTCATTCAAGATTCAAGAAACATGAGTCGAGAAGGAGCGTCTAACACTCGTCCACCATTGTTCGACGGAAATGACTATGCCTATTGGAAAGCCAGGATGCGCAATTACCTGCTGGCACAAGGAGATGGTGTTTGGGACTCAGTCTTGGAGCCATGGATTCATCCAACAAGAACTGTTCGAACTGGAGAAGGAGAGACGGCCACGACTACAATTCGACCCGCGACAAATGCCGAACTCACACAGGCCGAAAGGACTGCAAGATCAGCCAATTACACAGCTCTTAACGCAATTAGTGGTGCAATGGACGAAGCGCAATTCAGAATGATCGCCAACTGCACATCTGCTTACGAGGCTTGGAACTTCTTGGAGACTCAACACGAAGGTTCTGAAGATGTCAAGACAACGCGTCTACAACGGATTGAATCGATTTTTGACAGTCTAAGGATGACGAACGATGAGGATATCACTTCATACTTTGGGAGATTTCAAGACATTGTTAACCAAGCAACAGCTCTTGGAATGACTTTTGAATCATCTAAGCTCGTGAGGAAGTTTCTTAGAACAGTGTCTAAGAAGTATTCTGCGAAGGTTGCAGCCCTTGAAGAGGTGGAGAAAATTAAGACCATGTCATTGAGAGAACTAGTCGGCATTCTTCAAACATATGAGATCAATCACTTAGCCACTGAAAGATCAAGCAAGAACATTGCATTTAAGGCTGAGGAAGAACCTGCTGAAAGCTTTGAAGAAGAGGTTTCTTTGCTCTCAAAGAGAATCGGTAGAATGCTTCAGAATAAGCATTTCAAGAAATTTCAAAAGAAGAACAGATGTTCTGACAACCCGGTGACAACCGAGAAGCAGAACAGCAAATTTGAGAAGAAAACTGATGGGAAATTCAGGAAACCAAAGAAGGATAGAGATGATGACAGATCTGAGAAATCTTCTGAGATTATATGTTTTGAATGTAATGGGAGAGGCCATGTCAGAAAGGAGTGCCCTACTGCCAAGAAAAGGAGAGGAAAGGCACTTCAAGCTACACTAAGTGATAATGATTCAGAAGATGAACCTGAAGAAGAACAATCCAGTGATGAAGATGATGTAGTTGCCTTTGTTACGAGAGAAGCCAGTCCAGATCCCTTGGAAGGTAATCCTGAGTCAATAAAGTTAATTGCTGACATTTCATCTATTGTTTCAGGTGAATCAGGTAGTCTTTATGCCGAGCTTGTTGAAATCTATGAAGAACTTAAGGAAGAATATGAAGAAGCTGTACAGGAAAATGAGCAGTTGTCGAAACAACTCACTGACATCCGTCTGACTCTGGATAAAGCAGAAGCTGAAAAGTTTAAGGCAATTGATGATCTAAAGGTTCTTAAGGGAAAGTATGATGAAGTGAAACTTCAAATTACTACTGTGACTAAAGAGAAGGAATCACTCAGAGAGGAATCTATAAAGTTGAAAGTTAGAGTTGCTGACCTAGAGAAGATGACCAAAGGGAAAGGTAAACTTGATGAAGTTTTGTCTATTGGAAAGAGCTATAGAGACATGACTGGTATTGGGTACAAGAATCAAGCACCTACTGGAAAGAGACTATTTGTTAGTGGTGGAAATCTGAATGCTGAAGAAAGTTCACTGACACATCAGAATGTTCCTACATCACCCAAACGACGAAGAGACTGTCTCTATTGCAACTTACCTGGTCATTCAGCTGAAACGTGCATGAGGATAGTTCGTGATCTTATGAACGGACGTCCAGTAGTTTGGCCTCATGAAGACCTAAAGAAGAAGATTCGAATTCAGATGGAATGGGTGCCAAAGAGGAAGGAAAGTAATTGCTTTGTTGTTCTATCATCGCAGCAACAACCACGTTCTAGAAAGTGGTACTTTGATTCAGGCTGTTCTAGACACATGACAGGTAGTAAGGAGATTCTTAACAACTTTACAGACAAAGACTGTGGAGATGTAGTCTTTGGTGATGGTGCTAGAAGCAAGATTACTGGTTATGGTAATGTAAAGGATGGTGAACTTTCTAAACTTTCTAGAGTTTATCATGTTGAAGGGCTTACTACTAATCTCATTTCAATTAGTCAATTGTGTGATGAAGATTCTCTTGTTATTTTTAACAAATTTCTTTGTCAAGTATTTGATCACAGGAGAAACAATATTATGACTGGTAAACGTTCTAAGAACAATTGCTATACTTTGGAGGCTAATCTAGATCAGGCACTTGTAAGCATAGATGACCTCACAAATTTATGGCACAAGAAGCTTGGACATCTCAACTATCAATCATTGTACAAGCTAAGTTGTTCAGCCGCTGTCAGAGGTCTGCCTAAACTACACAACAACAAAGATCTTACATGTGTGGACTGTTCAAAAGGAAAGCAAACCCGAGCTCAACATAAGAAGACTGATGGAGTCTCTACAGATCATTGCTTAGAACTAATTCATATGGATCTTATGGGTCCAACAGAAACTGAAAGCCTAAATGGCAAAAGGTATGTTTTAGTTTGTGTTGATGATTTTTCGAGATTCACTTGGGTATGTTTTCTCAGGAGCAAAGATGAAGCCTTCCAACACTTTGAAAAGCTAAGCCTGAAGTTGATGAATGAAAAGCAAACTAAAATTCAAAGGATCCGTTCTGATCATGGTAGAGAATTTGAGAATCAGGAGTTTGAACATTTCTGCAACAACCATGGAATATTTCATGAGTACTCTGCCCCAAAGACACCTCAACAGAATGGAATTGCTGAAAGGAAGAATCGGACACTTCAAGAGATGGCACGTTCAATGCTACATGCTACTGCACTTGGAAAATCATTTTGGGCCGAAGCAATTCATACAGCTTGCCACATCATCAATCGTGTGTTGTTGAGACCCCATACTAACAACACTCCATATCAAATCTGGAATGGTAAAACTCCTACTGTTAAATACTTTCATATTTTTGGATGTAAATGTTTTGTCTACAGGGATAGAGAACAAATTAAGAAGTTTGATGCTAGAGCTGAAGAAGGATGGTTTTTGGGTTACTCCAATAACTCAAGAGCTTATCGAGTTTATTTGACCCAATCTCGAAAGGTTATTGAAACAGTGAATGTCCTTTTTGAGGATAAATATTGTTTACCCAGAGATTATGATGATGATACAGCCCCAAGCGTTGATACTCCATCAGATATTCCTGATGTTGGTACATCCAGTCAACAACAGTCAGAAGGAATAGTCATTAATGATGATGGAGAAGATGATCATGAGGATAATCAAGAGGATGATGATTCAAGTTCTAAAGCTGATGTTTCTGATAAGAGAAGAGGTCCAAGGACTCTAAAGCATCACTCACAGCAAGACATTATAGGTGATCCTAGTGCTCAACGCCTAACTCGAAGCAAGAAGGTCAATTACAGAGAATTGGCAGGATTAAATTGCTTCATATCTAGAGTGGAACCTAAGAATGTATCCGAAGCCCTACAAGATGAGTATTGGATAGCAGCCATGCAAGATGAGTTGATCCAGTTTGAAAGAAACGACGTTTGGGAGTTGGTGGAACAACCGAAGAACATCAATGTCATTGGCACGAAATGGGTCTTTAGGTATAAAACTGATGAGCAAGGCAACATTATAAGGAATAAAGCTCGCCTAGTTGCTCAAGGTTTTACACAGATAGAAGGTCTGGATTATGGTGAAACGTTTGCACCTGTTGCAAGGATGGAAGCTGTTCGAATTTTGTTAGCATTTGCATGCTCTATGGATTTCAAGTTGTATCAATTGGACATCAAGACAGCTTTCTTAAATGGGAAGATCAAAGAGGAGATATTTGTGGCACAACCTACTGGTTTTGAAGATCCAACTAGACCGAATCATGTATATCGAGTAAAGGGTGCACTTTATGGATTAAAGCAAGCTCCTAGAGCTTGGTATGATCGATTGTCTTCATTTCTCATTCATAATGGATATAAGAGAGGAGAAGCTGATAAGACGATGTTTGTGAAGCATGAAGACAACCACTTCATAATTGCACAGGTATATGTTGATGATATAATTTTTGGAGCGACGTCTGAACATCTCAGAAACAACTTTGTTCAAGCTATGCAATCAGAGTTCGAGATGAGCATGATGGGAGAGTTGACTTACTTTCTAGGACTTCAAGTGAAACAAATGAAAGATGGAATGTTTCTTAGTCAAGAAAAGTATGCTCGGAATATGCTAAAGAGATTCAAGTTGGAAGATAGCAAGATTGCTAGAACTCCACAGGGTCAACAACAGAAGTTATCTAAAGATGATCAAGGAGCTAATGTAGATCAGAAGCTATATAGAAGTATGATTGGAAGTTTACTCTACTTAACAGCTACTAGACCAGACATATCCTTTAGTACTGGAGTTTGTGCTAGATTTCAAGCAAATCCTAAGGAAGTGCATTTGAAAGCTGTTAAACGCATCATGAGATATGTGAAAGGAACTATTGGACTAGGGATTTGGTTTTCTAAAAGATCAAGTTTGGATTTGATAGGGTTCACTGACTCGGATTGGGCAGGATGTTGTGATGACAGAAGGTCAACAACGGGAGGATGTTTCTATCTAGGAAATAATTTGGTATGTTGGTTTTCTAGAAAGCAGAACATAGTTGCATTATCTACAGCAGAAGCAGAGTATATTGCTGCTACTTGTTGTTGCTCACAATTGATGTGGATGAAACAAGTCTTATGTGATTATGGGATCAAGAAGGATGATTTCAAGGTGTATTGTGACAATACAAGTGCAATTAATATTTCAAAGAATCCTGTTCTACATAGTCGCAGCAAACATATTGATATAAGGTATCATTTTATAAGAGATTTGGTTGAAGAGGGTGTGTGCAACATTGAGCATATAGGGACGTTGGAACAACGGGCTGACATCCTTACTAAAGCACTCGACGGTGAAAGGTTTGAAACACTTAGATCCACTATGGGCCTTTGCTATTCTAGTTAAATTTGATCAATGTCTATGTTTATTTTTGCATTTTACACTTGATTTAGTCCATAAGTTTTGTAGGCCCAAATTCATTTTGGATAGAGTTTTGGAGAAACTGTCGTCCTACAGTCATGATGACTGCAAACTGACGCCTCAGTCACGTCGCACGTCAGGGGAAACCGTCGTCTCTCTCTCGCCTCTTCATCTTCGTTTTCTCTTTATAATCAATAGTTTGGGTTTTCATTTTACTTCATATCAGTTTCTAGCTTAAGTTTTGCAGTTTTTCTACCTATGGCTTCATCTTCCTCAACCAACCTACCCGAAAAGGCCTCTGATCCATCTCAAACAACTTCAGAGCCCCCGATTACTTCAGATAACCCAAACCTTTCTGAAAATGTAGTTGAGGAACACAATGTTACGCCAGGAAATACAACTCAAAACCCCACTGAAGCTGTAGAAACCCAACTTACAGAATTTGCTGAAAACGCTGAGCCTATTGTCACTATGTATCCAACCCCTCCTCCTAGTCCAGTGCAAAACCCTCCTCAAGATCCTACTCCAAACCCTACTGAGAAATCTACTGAAAACCCCACCGAAACCACTCCAAATCCTGTCGATGTTGAAGCCGAACATGTCCAGGAAGAAGAAGACCATATTCTGCCTCATAATGAACCAGAGGTTCAAGAACAAGCTAATGTTGGAACCGATGACCGACGACCAACTACTAGGTCTTCTCAAAGAAAGAAGCGGAGCACCTCTACCAGTGATGTTGGTACACCTGCGAAACGACCAAGGACCCAGAGGACTCCAGAGACCACAAGGCGAGATTTACAGTCACAAAGAGCATTCAACATGACATACTTCACCAAGGAAATGATGCTATTCGGAACCAAAGACCTTGTCAACAGAAAGTTCATCCCAGAGGAGACTTTTGTTCACTCTTCATACACGGACCTAGGGTTCGTTGAATTTCTTGAAGAAAGACATTTACTGAAATGGTCAAGGGTGTTTAAAGCTTACTCTCCAACACTGGTCAGAGAGTTCTACGCCAATTTACATCCTGATGTTCTCAACAAAAAGTCTCCGTGGTTCGGTAAGATATACATTAGAGGCAAGTTTATTGATTTAACTCCTGGTGTTATCAATGCGTTGTTAGAACTTGCACCAAACGACGATCTCGGTGATCCAATGGAGTATTTGCCTCACTCGCCTGCCGACATAGCTTACACCATTTCAAATGAGAGGGCTTTCGATTTTGGCCGGAAGAAGTGCAGTGTTTCTGACATGACCATGAAATTTCACTGCTTGTTCTATTTGTGTCGTGCAAACATTCTGCCAACATCGAACGCCTCACAGCCTTCACTGGAAATGGGTAAACTTTTGTTTTGTATTGATTCTGGAATAGAACTTATGAATTTTGGTCTGCTGGTTTTGAAGCGTATGCTAGGTTTTACTCGTGATCTAATCACAAAGACTGCTAGTCTACCATACCCTGGCCTTATCACTTTGTTGCTGCATCACAATGGCATTAAGACCAAGAAGGATGACCTGATCAAGATAAATGCACATTCCCCTTCCCAAGAGCTTTGTGACAAGCATAATGACTTCAAGGAAGGACCACCACCGTCAGGAACCGACCTCATTTTGCAGATCAAATCTGAGTTGCTTGCCCTTAGTGACAAGCAGACAAAGATCAGTCAGGAAGCCATAGCTACCAAGCGCAAGATTGCACAAATTATAAGTATGCTTCCAGGTTCCCTGTCTCCAACCCGCAAGGCCTCTTCAAGTGGAGCTCGTTTTGAAGAGCAGAATCCATTTGGTGATGAGGAAGAGGATTCTTCAGATGGAGTAGTTTGATCCATCAAGGGGGAGAAACAAGTGTGGTGGTGTCTGATTTGGTGGAGGTCATCTCGATGTGGTATGGTTGTTGGTACATTTGGGTAACACTTTTCTGACTCTGACTAAACTTTTTAATGTTTTTGGTGATTGTCTGCTGATGGATGTTTAAACTTTGTGATGATGACACTGTTTTGATGATTGTGTTTGTTTGTTTTTGGATGAACTGTGATGGACTTTTGGTGATGGACTATTGACTCTCTATTACTGTCGTTTTGTTTGGAACTTTACTTTGTTGATATTTTGTTATATTGTTTGATGTGCTTATCTATCATAATCTGAATTGATTATTGTTTGCATTTTTGATAGACACCTTGTTTGATGGATCAACATCTCCATGAAATGTGGGGGAGATTGTTAATACTGTGTTATGACAACTTAACCTTGTACTTTTCATTGAGATGTTTATCAGGTGTTGGCACATCAGGCTGACGACGACATTAACTCTGCAGGCAGTTATTTGTGTCTTTCTATTTAAACGCAGAGTCTGTAATCTAGAGTAGGGATTATTCATTGTGAAGTATTATTGATAGAATAGATTACAGAGTTAGAGAGAGAGAGTCTTTTGTTTTCGTTCTTCAAGATTTGAGTTGATCATATTCATTTGGAGAATCGAGAATCAAGAAAGGGATTACATTGAAAATATCTGAAGATATTTGAGCGTCCTACTATTGAATGAATTCGGGCAATCCGGTGCAGAGATGAAAATCACATGGTGAATGACAGATTGAAGTCCGATCTTGAAGATTGCAACTAGGGGAGTTTCCTACAGACGTTAAGGGGGAGTTCCGACGACGTCTGCTCAACTAGGTTTGATCATCTAGTGGTGAGGTTGATCTTGAGTTAGATTTTGGATAGTGAGTCTGTATTCGTGATTTTTAGTCTATTGGAGTCACCTGGATTGGTATCCCCCAGATGTAGGTCGGAAGGACCGAACTGGGTCAACAAATTGGTTGTGTTCTTTACTGCTTTCGTTATTACGTCGTTAACACATAGCACAAACAACCATAACAGAATCTTGAGTGTTTTAGGGACCTACACGGTACATTAGTTCCGATGACAGTGAGAAAAAATATCTTGGAGGGTGAAATATTGACTGACATACATTGGTTCCGATAAGAATGAGAAAAAATATCTTGGGGGGTCAATTGACTGTCAATACATTGGTTACGGCGAGAGTGGGAAAAAAATTTATTGGAGGATGAAGTATTGACTGACAATACATCGGTTCCGACAAGAACGAGAAAAAATGTCTTGGGGGTGAAGTATCGACTGGCATTACATTGGTTCTTACAAGAATGAGAAAATATCTTGGAGGGTGAAGTATTGACTTTCATTACATTGGTTCCGAAAAATGGAAAAAAATATCCTAGGAGTTGAAGTATTGACATATAGAAAATATATTTGTTGTTTATAACTAATTCTTTAATTTAATATATCTTATTTTTTTTTTTATTATATGATTAGTAATCGATCAATTTGAGTCAAGCTTTCCATATTTATAGAGAGAGATAGTGCATATATAATATTGTTTAATATAAACCGAATACAAAATATACACTACTTTTATTACTTACAAGACCAAAGCTGCATATTTCATTTAAAATTCTTAAATATTGAAATAATAAATAAAATTCTTTAGAACTGTGTTGCCTGTGAGATGAAAGTCCGATTTGAATTTTTTTCGTGTAAAACCAACAGTCATTTGATGGAACAAATCCACGGATAATGTTGTGCGATGTTATTGAAATTTTCATTTATTATGCTGATATATAAATTATATCTTGATTGTAAGATCTAATAATAATCTTAATTACATAATATTTTTATCAGGCACAACCAATTCCAACAAATTAAAGTTATGCATCTGATATGATGTAGAATCAACGAGCAGGAGAGGGAATGTGGTTCTTCAAATGACAACATGAATTTTGGCGTGTTATTTCTTATGAGAATGGCAGTAAGTTTATTGTTTTAAATTGCCGGTGTTTGAAATGAATTACATAGTTTAAAATCTGTTCTTTTCTTTTTGAAATTATTAGTCATCGCCTGCCTGTGGTTGTACTATCTGTTGATGTTGCTCTTTGCTTTATAATCTGTTGATGAGCAATATGAGATTTTGAATGTGTTTTGTGGGATATGGGTTGATGATATTGCTTTCTGTATTGTTTTGTGGAATATATTTTATTTGTTCCGATTTCATTGTTCCTTTAATTTGTGAAAGAAAGGGCTACCGCTGTTTCCCTATTTGTAGTTTTTAATGTTGAAAACCTATTTTGTGGAGATATAGCATTTTCTACTTTATAGACTGTTGATGAGCATTTTCTACTTTGCAGACGATTGATGCTTTATTTTTCCTGAAATTTTTATTTCCATGAACTAATGTGTAGAATATTCAATTCCATTTTTTTATTTAATTCAAAAATTAAACATGCATTTGGAGTTTGCATATACAAGAGTGTTGTTGAAAATATGTTGTTGTGTGGAATCATTTTAGCCTGCTCTTAATTTGTTAGTTTGTTAAGCTCATATGTTGACGGTTATCTTTGTACATTTGATGTATTTTGTCACTTTTCGTGTCTCCTGCAAATTCAATGATGGTTTGGATTTTGATTTACCTCATGTTCTGTTTGGATTGTTTCAGCCAGCGGTCTGGGGTTAGAACTAGGATGGAGGAGTCAGGAAAATGGCCCAAATCCTCATCAGCTACCTCAGCCTCAACTTCAGGTGAGGAGGGAGCTTATGATGGAAAGAGAATTGGCACTAAGGCAAGGGGCAAATGCGTTACCATTTGGCGTTCCACCTGTGATAGCATTTGATTCATTCATCAGGCATCCAACTATGGGGTTAGTAGCTGAGAAGGCATTTCAAGGAGAAGGAAATGTGTTATCTCAATCTGAAGGGATGAGTTTGAATGGCCCCGGGGAAAGCGATTGGTGTAATGACCTACCATTTCAAAGAGTAGCAACTAACCCGATGAGAGTTTCAGAGGTTAAGTCTGTTTCTGAAGGGGGCAAAGAAAAAGAGATCATTTTGCACGCTCGGACCGAATCATGGTAGTAAGTTTATTAGTCATCGCCTGCCTATGGTTGTACTATCTGTTCGATGTTGCTCTTTGCTTAATTTGAGTTCCCAGAGTAATTTAATATTTTGACAGCAGATTAAATCTCAGTTCATATTTTTTCTTCCATGCTTACAGGAAACATGAAGTTTATTAATTTTGGGGTGTTATTTCTTATGAGAATGGTAATAAGTTTATTCCTAAACTTATGGCATGAATTTTGGTTCTGGAATTTGGTTGATGTAACGATTTCATTGTGATATTTTTGGTGGATTCAAGTAGTTGTTTCAACAGTGGTTGCCTTTGCGTACCATGAATATGATGAGTACTACTTTGAAGTTAAATCCTTTCGTTCATGGTTACAGGATATTTTATGGACCTGATGTGCCCTATGGTCTATTTTTATGAAAGGATGGTAGCGAGGCTCTTGCAAAGATGTCTTTTGATTACAAAGCTGTGAAAGCCTAATAGTTCATTTGATTGTGCAGCCAATTTTAAGTTTTAAGGCACTTTCTGAGACATCCGAATTTTCTCGAAAGTGGATTCCCGACTGCATTAGTGATAAGTATCGCCATAGAATATTGCATCAGAAGTGGATTCCCAATAAAGCATTTGCATCAGAAGTTATTATATAAGATGTTTGTCTCTAAGGGTGCAATGCATTTGTATTAGGGCACTATATTGCCATAGAATAATTGAAATTATAAATAAATATTTCTTTAGTATTCCATGTCAATCCATATATAATTTATACTCATTTGTATTTTTATTTAATAATATATAAAATTTCTTCATGTTCAATTAAAGTCTGAATAATCATTTCCAAATTTTGGATAAATGGCATGCAGTGCAATTATGATTGGTGTGCTCTAGATAATTTATTATACTTTTGTTTTTTTATTTCTTTTAGTTGTATTTTCAGCAAATATTGCATGAATAAAAAAAATGCAATTATTACTTTACAAATCTTCAATTTTCCCCATCTCAATTACCTATGAATGGGAGGTGGTTTGTATTAGGTCATCTCGGGAAAAAAACAATATGTAGTCTATAGTTAGGTTTGAATTATTCCCATAGAAGGGATTAATTAACATTATTTTTCTATGGGTATTTGTTAAATGTAATTATTGTTATTTAACTAAATGTCATGCACAAATTCCTATTATCAATCGGTTGAGTGTATATAGGTATGATATATATTTATTTGTTCTATGGATCAATAATATTCCTAATTTAATCTGAACAATCAGTTATTTTGTTGATTCATTTTAAAGGATCAAAATCTAAAAATTTAGATAGTCATAATATTTATTTTTTTTCAAAAAAACCTAATAATATTAAATTTAACATTTGCAAATATTAAATTGTATAATTGATTTAAATCTAAAAAATTAGATAGTCATAATTAAGACGGCCTAATGTTTGGCACGAATATTGGAACTATCATTGTCTCTTTAAATGGCTATGTTGCATTACATGTTCAATGGCTTAATATATGTATTTAGAAAATTATTATTGTCTTTGGAAACCCCAAAAATTGAATTATCTTGAAAATTGAGTGAAAGTATATTTGCCACTACTTTAAACAAATAAAATATATCTGTATCCCAAATATAATTATTGGCTCTGTTTGGGAATTAGCTGTTAGCTGTTAACTGATTCTGTGAGTAATAATTAGTTAAAATTAGCTGTTTGATAATTTCGAGACTAACTTTTTGCCTAGAATAAGCTAAAATCCAAAATGCTGCTATTTGCAGCGATTTCAAAAAGAGCTGATTGAACACTGTTTTAAGTTATTTTGTATTTTCAAATAAGCTATTTTATCTCATATTGTGAGACAAATTAGCTGATTAGATTTAGCTGTTTTACCAAACAGGGCCATTGTTTTTTGTAACCACAAAGATTTAAATTACCTTGGAAGCATATCCAAATTATATCTACCAAACTACCACTAATTTTAAAAATAAAAGTGTCTATGTATACGAAAATAGTGATTCTCTTCAAGTTTAATATCATATACAATAGTATAATGTGTTATAATAATAGATGTAAGATAGCACCTAAACTGTAACTAACTACAGTTAAAAAACTTACTTTAGAAAATGATAAATTTGTATAAAAAAAAAAAGAAATTGAATCAAACGGATGGTGCATGACGTCCATATCCATATTTTATATATTTGAAAATTATATTTATATATTACAAGATATATTAAAATTTGATATAGTAAAATCCTCAACTTTTTTTTTCGGATAAACGGTGACGTGAAAACGTCGGCTAAGAGGAAAAGCTAAAAACACTACAGCATGGGGGTTAAAATTTAAATATTACAAGTTATCCATAAATTTAAATATTAATATTCTTTATTAGTAAAAGTATAATAAAATTTGATATAGTAAAATCCCCAACTTTTCCATCAGTTCTTTTTTGTTGTTTTCTTAGGATAAAACGTAAGATGTGAGCGTTTTAATACATCATTGATTTTATACAATATAGTGCGTTATTGCCAATGTATCAAAAATATATATGCTATATGACTATTTAGGTGAATACCAGGGTATCCCCAGACCACATTGGACATAAGACATATGCTATGTGACTATTGATTACTAAAAATTAATTAACTTAATTTCATGATTTATTGTACACACCTAATTCACTATATATATCCGTGTGTATATATATTATTTGTAATCATTTTTATTTACATGTAAGCTCATGCATATTTTTATGCTACTTTTGAATATTTAGGGTTTCTATCATATATCAAAATTTTGATATATAAAATCAATGGTGTATTAAAATGATCACATCCCACATTCATATTAAAAAGATATATATACATGAAGTTGCACATGGGATTTAAAAAAAAGATATGCTTTAATTTTTTTATTTAATTATAATATAAGAAATGAAGAGGGAAAATAAATATTTTGTAAATTTTATAAAATATTTTATTAATTGATAGCGAACTAAATAGATGTGGTCTTTTCTTCGGGTTGGACTCTTTTCATCTACATTTCTACTTGGATTTATCCGGGGGATTATTGAATTTAAATGGATTTTAATTTTTTAGAAGTGTTTAGTTCATATAGCTATTACTTAAAAAACGAGAAATAAGAAAAGTATGGAGGTAAAATAGAGAATTAAATTTAATGTGATTTTTTGGTAAGATAGAGAATGATATTAATTACTAACTCATTCTTTTGTATTCAAAATTTTAATATCTTCAACCTTAATCAATTTTATTCATTGCTTTGATGATCAACTATTTTACATGCAACATTTTATGTCATTCAATCCGTAAAACATAATTTATTTTTCCTTGAATCTTTAAATAAATAAAAAAAAACTTTGATATTCCTGTAAATTTTCTTCCCGCAACTTTTCCCCTTTATTATTTTTATTATTATTTTAAATTAAATGTATAAAAAGGGTTTAGGGTGTATGATGGATGGTGTATTGTTTAATTAGATTTTTTAAAATAATATACAATGATGTATAGTTGTCAACTTGAGTACTTGGTCGATTAAGTATGATTCATTATATTAGAATATGGTTTAGTATTTATGATTTATGGTCTATGGTTCAATTAACCTTTTAAATTTAATAGTAATAAATTTAAATTTGATGTTTCGGTCCCTTTGATGGCGACAAAAAATAATGAACAATTAAATTACAAAGTATTCAATATTTTATGTTTTAGGATATCATTCATTTAATTTATAAAGTAATTTATAATATAAAAATATATTCAGTTTATATTTCAGTATATTTTCTTTTTTTGTTTAATGATATATGTTTATTTATTATTGAAAGTTGTTTTGATTTATTTTTTTACATTGAATACTAAAAATATCTAATAAATTTAAGTTTTGTGTTGGGGGTGATGACAACTTTAAAAAATTATGAATGATTTAATAATAATCTAATACTTTTAACTTATAAATAAGTATTTTTTTATTAAAAAAATACATTGCATCATACTTGGTTTGACATTCACATTTTTTTATTAAATTCAATTTTTTTTATCTGTTTATGGTGAAGTTAATGTATAGTCATGGATTATATATTATTCAGAGATAGAATTTCTTAAATGGATCATGGATTGTACTTGCCAAACAAGATATGGAAATTCGTAATTCGACATTTCTTTTTTACTTGAGTTTGGAAGAACATCGGGTAATGCAAGATTTCGTATAATCACTTCAATATTTCACATCATTTTTTTAATAATTGCATGGCATTTACATTAATGGGATGGTTTGATTAATTAGTTAATGAAATTGATATGTTCAATAGACGAGCATATAATAGCATGTTCGACGAGAATGGGAAAAAAATGTTATGGGGGGTGAAGCATTGACTGACAGTATATTGGTTTCGACGAGAGTGGGAAAAAATATCTTGGGGGTGAATAATTGACTGACAGTACATTGGCGCCGACAAGAATAAGATAAAGTGTCATGGGGTGAATTATTGACTGGCAATATATTGTTCCAATAATAGTGTGAAAAAATATCTTGGAGGGTGAAGTATTGACTAACATTACATTGGTTGAGACATGAATGAGAAAAAATATCCTGGGGGTGAAGTACTGACTGGCAGTACATTGTTTTCGACAATATGTGAAAAATGTCTTCGAGGGTGAAATATTGATTGGCATTACATAGGTTCCGACAAGAATGAGAAAAATTGTCATGGGGGTGACAATGATGGGAAAAAAAAAACGTCTTGGGGATGAAGTATTGGCTGACAGTAAGAAATATTGTGTTTTTATATTTAATATATTATAAATATTTTCTTACAATAATTGATCAATTTGAGCCAAACTACCTGTATTTATAATGTATATTGTTTAATATAAATGTTTGAATATTCAATATACAATACTTTTATTACTTACAGGACCAAAGCTGCATATTTCATTTAAAATTCCTAAATATTGAAATAATAAATAAAATTCTTTAAAACTGTGTTGCGTGTGAGAAGAAAGTCCGATTTGAATTTTTTTGTGTAAAATCAACAGTCGTAGGATGGAACAAATCCACGGATAATTTATTGATAACGTTGTGCAGTGTTATACAATGTTTTCATTTATTATTCTAACGTATGCATTATATCTTCAATGTATGACCTAACAATAATTTGAATCACATAATATTTTTGGCAAGAATGTATAATTATATTTCTCCTGATTATAAACATCCGCAGTAACGCAGCCAATTGTTTTATTATGATAGTCATAAGTCAATTCCTTCTGAAATTTTTAGTATCAAAATTTATGATAGCTATGAAAGAAATTCGACGTTCAAAATTTTTTTAAAGACAAGTACTAAAAAAAAATTATTCACAATTATTTATAATACTTTTATATATGATATTAATTTTATTTATTTTCTTAAAAAATTTCAATATTAAGTTTAATTTTATCAAGCAACGAATAATTTATTGCTGGATTATATATATTATTAAATTCAATCAAATTTATACTTTTTATTTTTTATATTTAGGAAAATAATTATAATAATTATAACAAGGATAATATAATGAAATTACAATTACCTTTAAGCTTAATTTTTATGATTTTTAAATCTACATGCCCGCGGGTACCGCGGGCGGGTTGTACTAGTGTGACAATTATAATGGGACGTACAAAAAAGGAAAGTGAGACAGAATTAGTGGGACAGAGGGAGTATTAATTAGTTATACATATACTAATGTTTGTAAATATTCATATATACATACATATTAATATTTTCTTATAGATATATATATATATTTTAATTAAATTGATTTATTTATTTAATTTGATCCGCTAATTTCTAAATATCTTTTATATCTATTTATTATTCTTTTTCAATTTATTTTTTCAATTTCATTTATTCAATTAGAAGTCCAAACTATTGAATATCCCAACCCACATCAATCATTTTTTCAAAATTCAACTGCGGATCTTCCACTGAATGAATATAAAATTTGCTTTCGCTATTTTACTGCTTTATCACCATTTTTGCTTACTATTAACTGAAAACTTTGACTTTTCATCACTATTTGATTCCAACATTAATTAGAAAATGTTTAAGAAATGTAGCATTTTAAATTCTATTATTTGTTGATTTTTGGAGTTCAGTGAGATAATTAATATTGTCAAATTCGAGTGTTTAATTTTATGCGATGAAGATTGTGAAATTCAAATTGTTGGAATCATATGGATAATTAAATGTCTGTCTGCAATGGTCTCCTAAAATCCAAAATGGGGTGGCATCTTCTCTCCCACAATACTCAAATTTGAGTATTTACTATTCATAAACCTATATCACTTTTTGCAATTAAATTAATTTCAATTTCATCCCTCCAATTGTTGCAAGTTGAATATTGATCTAATTTTGTATTATGCTTGATAATTTTATACTTCATATAATTTTTTATTAAATTAATTTTGTAATTAATTAGATTAGAAATTTTAAGGTTTCTTTATAAAATAATTTTTAAACAAAAACTAAATTTTTAAAGTTTTGGTACAATTTTAGCAATCATTATAAAAAATTACATTAGCATATGAAAATATAATTAAACATAACATATCTCAAATACTTTAAAAAATGTACAATATTAAACAACTAATAACTACGCAAATGAAAAATTAAGTTAATAGTCATCTGAATCAACGTCGGATCCTCCAACATTATTGAAATACGTAGATGAATTTGTATTGAATTTATGTGGGGTTGATGCATAATTTAAGAAATGAAGGGTATGATTGAAAAGATAATAAGTTTGTATGGAAAATAATATATAGAGAATATTCTTTTAAGTTTGAGTTTAGTGTAAATGGTTGGAGATGCATTACTGTTTGATATGACATTTACTGGGTTTGAGTTTGGTGTTGGCTATTGGAGATGCCCTAAGGATACTACCTTAGTTATGGTTTTAGACATTTTAGGTTTCTATGTCCACTCTATGCTTCCAATTGTCTTTAAATTTTCCAGTTACTTTCATATATGGCATCAGAGCAAATGATTTTCCTCACCTTATATATGCCTTCACTGGAAATTTTAACTTCAAATGTGTAGCTAGCTGATGTGCGCCTCTAACATGACTTTTTTCTTCCAACTTCCAATACAAATACAGAAATACTTCAATCAAATCTTCGTATCCATTTTCAAACACATTGGAGAACTTTGGCAACACTCCCTTTCTTAGAAATTGTGTAAAAGAGTTGACCAATTTTGTTTTCATTAGTAGTAGAAGCCAAGTGTACAAATGCCATATTATCAAGGCCAGATATCCATGATGGTCGAGAACGCATGGAGAGAGCAGCCATAGGAGCAGAACCCGTTCTGATCCGTAGAGGGATTGCACAGAGAGTTCTGACGACAACCGAAACAAAATTGAAGGATAATATCATAATAGGAAGAAATAATTGAACCTGAACCACCAAACATAGGAAGCTATGCACATGGTTTGCACCTCTGTATTTCAGTATGACTTGTAATCATCTCTGTGAATCAAACTTAGTTTTCGTCTAAAATAATCCCAGGGGTTTTGTGGATTCTCAATTCAAAATTGTGATTTCAAATTTTCAATAGTAATAGTTACATATACGAATGGATCTAATTAATAGGGCTTTACCTCACTACCAAAGGCCACTTGAACAACTCGTAAACCCCCAAAGTTGCTCACAAGCATAACATAGAAATTAACATGTATCAAGACAAAAAAGTACTGACAGTTTAGCGAAAGGAGATGATACAGAAATTGAACCTACACTGATTCATTTATTTGGTTCTGAATTTGTGATAAGATGTGTTTAATTTCGTGAAAACAGTAGTTTGATTATGTTATTACTGTCTTCCAAAATCTTATAATGCACACATTTTGAAAATGAAACAACTGGACAAATAATAGTACTACTAAAAATAAAGCATAATGAATTGGATTTCACAAAAATAACATCAATCTCTTCTTATTGATTAACATAACGTTAACAATACAAGAAAAGGGAATAACTACATAGTGAAAGCTAACTAGGTAAAGCAACATTCCTCCCCTATTAACAGTGGACAAGTACACAGTTAGAAACTACTCCCTACAAAGCTACAGCCTTACAGAGTGGGCAAGAGTTCTTGCGTTTTAGCCACTCCACAATGCAAGAAACGTGATACTCATGCCCACAGGCCAGAATCCCAATTTCACCTTTTTCCTCTTTCGAATTCATTTCATCCTGACACACCACACAAATCTTGCCCTCCTCTTCTCTGCTGTTGCATTTTCTAGTTTGAATGCGATTCAAGATTGCATCTTTACTGAGCCCAGAATCCTTTTCATGATCGCCGTTCTGTTCTGGCAGTGCTGCCGCTTCGAATATGAGAACCCCATCATCCTGTTCCATATAATTCGAACGGTGGTTCCGGTTGTAAGGTGGCCCCATTGCAGCAGTTTCGTCGAAAATGACAGTAGCTTCTTCAAGATTCCATCTTGGGCCGTCGTTAAGAAGCATTGAGGGCATCAAGGGCGTTGCAGAGGCAGTCCAATTGAAGGGATACCAAATGGAAGCAGCAGCCGGTGGCGAAGGGGTGGTGGTGGTGGCAGCAGCAGCAGCCGTGTAATATTGAATATGATGGTATGCTCTGGAGCGGTGATGAGGGAATTCCTGAGGCTGAGCAGATTGGAATCGGGGCGGTGGCGGCGCTGGCATTCCTTGACGCCGATGATGGCGAGGCTGAGGCGTCGGCATTCCTTGCCGCCGCTGATGGCGATGATGAGCAGACGGCGCCATTGCTTTTCTGAAATTAGAGAGTTGAGAATGCAAGAAGTAAGATTTGAGATTATACCGATGATGTTCTTGAATGTGACTTATATAAGCAGAGTGTTGCCTTAAATATGGTAACATTTTGGGATTTTAGAAATATTACCATATTTTCCCATATTTTCCCGTGTCTTTTCTTGAATTAATTAATGAAACAACGCCTATTTCATTTTCAATCAAGAATTCCACATGTTAGAAATAAGGAAAGTTTTGTTTTTTACTTTACGGAAGATTTTGCAACGGCTATAAACGCTCCTTGGTCTCCAGCTACTGAAGTGCCTTACTGTATTTCTTTGGATTCACTTCCCTTCAGAATAATCCATTGCCCAAATGGGTTTCAAATCCTCTGCGAATTTCTGCGCATTTTTTGGGCATTTTACTTTCATACGACTTCTGCAAACTCGCTCTGGCTTTTTGGTAATCTCGTGTCCATTTTTTCGTTCAAGATTGGATTTTGATTTAGGGCATTGAACTGCCTTACTGTATCTGACAAACCTCTTTTTGATTTTGATTTGTCATTGTTCTTTTTTTCCTGCTTCTGTTTCTTGTTTTCTTCTATCTACATATCATCTGATGCACTTTCTCATTGCGATGCTTAAACTGACACACATTTTTGGATTAGATTACAATCAAAATACAGATCCTGAACGACTGAACATGGGATGAAAAGATCAAGACTTTTTGGATTTCCTGAGGAGCCGTTGGTACTGTAGTGGCTATGGAAAGTCTGGTTTTTTGTTTTGTTTGGAATTTAAGGTTTAAGATGTTAATGGTTGAATATCCAATTGTTATTCTATAGGGTTTGGTTTTGGGATGACCACAATTATGTGGTTACTTCTATGGGCTTGCTGCTGTTTGTTCTTGGATTTAGTTTTCTTTTCTCACTTGTAACTCTGCTTCTATTAATCTCTTTTCCAAATACCGTTTTTCAGGCCAACAAGGCATGCTTGTCAATGTATTGCCCATTGTGTATCCGGATCAAGATCAATGTGCTCTGCTGCTGACCTATCCAAGACTGTTGTTGCAAATTCGACCAAGAGTTCTTTTTTGAGAGCAGGGATTTCCACCCCATGCAACAAACCAGTATTCGAGGTTAGCTCAGACTGATATACATACTAGGTTTTATGTATAATGTGTGCATCAAGTGAATTCTAAATGATGTCAAAGGATTGGCTTCACTTCTTTCTTTTCCTTATCTCTAGGAATTTATAAGACATGGCTCACTCATGCTCCAGAATACTTCATTATGCCTTTTCCTGTTTGTATGTATATCTCTTCATTCTTATCTACAACTGAAGTTTTTACCCAGACTAATTTGTTGCCTTTCTTTAGCCAGTTATTATACTGCATTGGTGAACTTTCGTATCATGTGGAGTCCTGATGGAAGTTCGTATAACATTAATGGCTGTTATTATAGATTACCATCTAATTCCTTTGTTCAAGAAATTGATTTTCAGCTTCATAGTATCTGTTATTTCTCACAATTGGGCTTGTGAAATTTGAAGCAGGTATGTGTTGCATACTCGAAGCATATACTATATATAGTTCACCTGTAATCTGATCCTTTTCTTTTCTATGTTGTTACTTGTGATTTCTGCTCCAAGAATACGAAAACAAAAGCCAAGGTCGATCGAGTTCATATGTTTAATAGTAAATCAGGTTGATCCGAACAAGCAGTCAGTTGTTGTTTATCAGTTCCAGGAGACGATAAGACAATCAATCAAGGTCGTCGTCTTGTATTCTCTTCGGTGTTTAGTTATACTTACTATATTTGCTGAAGCTTTCTTCCTTGAAGAAGTTTACATTTGAGGATCATGAGGAAAACATCTGATTGTTCTCTATGCCTCCTGCGGCATCACTAAGGAAAACATTCAGGTATATATATGAAAGATATATGCTAGTATTTAAGAAGGGCATCATGTATTGTTATTAGAATCCGAATGAATACTATAATTTTGATATGATTTGTGATGGTCTAGTAAGGCACATTTGATGGAGAGAACCAACCAACCGTGGGGGACCAGGACCTCCATCTGTTATTCCACGTTGAATAGTCAGTCCTCTCAGCTGCTTTATGGGACGGACTGACTGACTGACTACAAGAGACATACAAGTATATGCTGCAGAGATGGTTAATTAAAGGTTTTTCAACTACTTACTTGTATATACTATAAATTAAACAAGTGTTATGCTTATGCAAGCTAGTGGCATATGATGTGTGAAAATATATAGGGTATGTTTGGAAGCTGGAATATTTAGGAGCATATAGCGGATTGAATCAGCATAGTCTCTCACAATATTATCTCTTAATCTGCTAACCGCTACCGGATCCGCTGACTCCCAAACATCCCCATAGAGTATGTTTGGATGTTAGCATATTGGGTAGCATATAGCGGATTAGAAGAGCATATTCTCTCACAATTCTTTCTTCGAATCTGCTATCTGCTAGCGGATCCGCTGACTCCCAAACATCCCCATAATCCATTTTCTTATATAGAGAGAGGCCTGTTGTGGGCTTGTGGCATGACATGAATATGCAGTACTGCACTTCTCATTTGTGATATAAGTATTAATGATCAAACAATTTTAAAGAGCATTGGAATGATGTTTTAATGTGTTTTTGATGCTTAAAAGTAAGCTTAAGAAGGATGAGTGACTTAAATAAGCACACCTAATTCGAAAACAAGTTTCTGTATTATACATACATGGAGGACTAATATGAAATGATAAATTTGACATACTTAATACTCCATCATTCAAAAAAATTTATCATTACTTGTTTTCACGCAATCCAATACACATTTTTAAGAGTAATATCTCAAATTTTAAAAAATAAAAAAATTATAAAACTTTAATATTATAAAACTACTTGATTAGACAAATTTAACAAGATCCACTTGACTATGTTTTATCTTATGTAATTGTGTGAAAAAATCGAATCAAAATTACTAAATAAATAGTGTTTACTATGCAAGTGTTAGAATTAATAAAATACGGAGGAAGTAGTAAATTATAATTGAGATCATTATTATTTTGCACGAGAACTCCTTGCAATCTCAAAAGAGTAATAGTATGAATTAAAATATAAAATGCTTTTGCTACGAAACTGCATACCTTTTTGAACAATGGGGGAGTAGTAATCAATAAGTATGTAATAAAATAAAGAATCCACCATTAATTTTTATTTATTTATTGTTAAGAAAACTCTCTAAATAATTTGTAAGACATTTTAGTAGATTACCAAATAAACTTTTCAAATAAAAGGTAAGTATTTTTATTTTATTTTTATTTTGATATAATAGAAAGTAGTTTTGATTGATTGGGATTGGGAATTTGGGATGGCCATTAGGCCAACTAAGAATATTTTCAACTCTACCTCCTATTTGGGAATGTGGATTTGACTTAACGGTCATATCTTACAGCTTCCAACTTTATGGTTGGAGGTTCGATTCCATCTATGGATGACAATGGATCGGACGTGGATCAGAGAAGGATAAATCCATCGTCATCCATAAATGTATATTCATCATCCAACCAACCCATCATCCATCTAAAACTCAACTCAAATCCAATCCAACCATCAACTACGAGTGAAATAGATGGATCAGGTGAATAATGGATTTAAAATATGCATAAACTTGAAATCATTTATATTCAAAGTCAATTCATGTTTGAACATCATAAAATCTAGAAAACTATACCTGATTTGCGATATATAGAAGCGAAGCGTAAACGAGGTAATAATACTTAAAAAGTGGAAGAATTGAATACTGAAAATGAATGGTCAAACGTGAAAATTATAAAACATAATATTGACATGAGGAAGATTAGTTGATAAAGCTCTCTTAGCAATGAGTGACGGAACTACGAGAGAATTGTGAAAGGATGGAATGGCGGAATGGACCGAGGAAGAAGAAAATGAGGAAAAACTATGTTAGATTTTTTACTAAAACATAGAGTATATATATATATATATGTGTATATATATTTAATAAAATATAACGGGTGATGGATGGTTTGGATGGTGGATTGAGTGATGAACCGGGTGGTAGGTTGGATGAGCCTACATCTATCTCCGACCCGATCCGTCACCCAATCCACCCATCACCCTATAAGAATTCACCTTTTATCGGATTTTCATCCATTTCGGCGGGTTGGATGGATCGGATTTTGGGCGGGTGCGGGTGAAATTTCCATCCCCATTTCCACGTGACCCACCGTCACTCCCCTTAACCACCTTTGTAATTCGCATGGCTTGGACTTCCACATACATTTACTAACATATGAATATCAATGTTTACCCAAAAAAAACTTTACCTCCTATTTTTATAGGAGCTATGGTGCAAATTCTTTTTTTAGAGGATATTATAGCAACTTCATCTCTATTCCTCAACCATCTATTTTTGCAGGATTCAGAAATATTCCTCTACTTATTATTCCATTTTATATTAATTTTCAAATTTACAAAAGAACCAACATTTTATTATAAAAATATGTATAAAAATTAAAAATAAATTTCTTTCGGATAAAAAAAATTAAAATATAAATCTTCTACAATTACAATAAAATTATATATAAAACATAAATTTCAAATATAAACTATTTATAAATGTCTAAAAAAATTGAAAGACGAGTTCATCCGTATAATTATTCAATTGATACAACTTACAATAAATTAGATGAACACACATTTTTTGGTGTAAAAATAATATGCAAGGATGAACATTATTTCACCTATTGTGTTTTGCCCAATGGGTGGAATATTGCAAGGATGAACAGTATTTCACCTATTGTGTTTTGCCCAATGGATGGAATATTGTTCGTTTATAATTTTGAATAAATTTTAAAAAATAAAATTATTATATAATATAGTATATTTTAAATTATTTATCTCTTATAAATATGGATATTTGAATAATTAAATTACATATATTCTATATTACCTATAAAAGAGATGGGTGTAAGTCCATACTTTTGATTTTTTTTTTTTCATAATTTTGAGTTAAATTTAAGAAATTAAATTATTAATACGATATATTTTGAATTTATTAGTATTAGTTTTACACACATATTTGTACCTTTTATAATTAAAATGCATCTTTTTATTGATATAAATAATTTAAATAATATTTACATATATTATAGTGTATGGTATTATTTAAAATAAATAGGTGATTTTATTGACTTATAATTTTATAATTTATATATTTTTTGATATAAATGATATTAAAATAAAATTAAAATTTAATACAAAATAAAAACAATAAAAATTTTGCATCGCTCGGGATCAATTAGGTTTACCAAAAAAATTGTAATTATCTACATACCCGCGCCATTTAAGTAATAAAAATAAATAAAAATAAAATATCTGTATCAGGTACATAATTTGCGTCGCCTATATAAATACGATGTCCATCCATCATTTATCCATTGATTCGCCTATATGAGTCGCCTATATAAATAAATACAATGTCCATCCACCATTTATCCATCAATTCACCAATATGCGCCGCCTATGTAAATGCGACGTCCATCCTTCATTTATTCATCGATTCACCAGTATTGAACAATACCCGATGTTGATTGCTACATTTTGTATATTCGAAAATGAGAGATCAATACGTCTACATATCGTCTTGCAACGGCATATTATACCCAACATATAAGTAAATTGGTGAGTTAAATTTTATGTGTTTAATTTGTATTCATTTTAGTATAATATATACTCATACAATATTTTTTTTTTCTCATTTCTTTCTTTTTCTTCTTTTTTTTAATATTATTTTTTATTTTTTATAAATAATACTCAGGGCCGGTTTTGAGCCATGGCAAATGGTGCATTTGCCTAGGGCTCATGCCAAAAATAGGGCCCCTTTTCTTTCTATTTTTTTTTATTTTTATTTTTTATTCTTAAGTTTTATTTTTAATTATGTTTTAAGTACTAAAATTTAAATTAATGAATGTGCTGTATACTTTTCATTTCTAAAACTCTATTTTTGAAAATCCTATCTCATTTATTTTAATTTAACAATAACTGTTATTTTCTCCATATTTTTTCTAAACCCACGTTATTTTCTAATTCAATTTCAAATTAGTGGAAGAAAGAAAAATAATATTCTATAAACCTAGTTGTCAAAATATTTTTTATAGAATGAGAAATCTAATGCTGCACTATCTTTTCATATCCTCTAAATGCCTCTACGACCCAACAAGTGTTTTAGAATTCTTGACGAATTATGATATAAACTATTTTCCCAAATATTGTTGTTGTACATTAATATTTTTTATTTGATTTAGTTTTCAAGTTGGAAATTAATATTAACTAAATTAATTTTTGTGGAGGTGAAAAAAAAAAGGAAAATAAACATGGTGAATAGTAGAAAATCGCAAACAAATACTCCCTCCGGTTTTTTTTTAACATGACCTTTGCATAGTATACGTTATTCATTAAGTAACTCTGATTCATCTTTTTAGCATAGTTATACAAGATAAAACATAGTGAAGTGAGATGTTGGATTCGTCTAATCGTGTAGTTTTAGAATATCAAATTTTTATAAATTTTACTTATACATAATGTGAGATATTAATGATTGAAAATATACATTAGATTGCATGCAGTGCATAAATGAAAAAGTTATTAAAAAACGGAGGGAGTATACTAGAAAATCACAAACAGATGTATTTAAATTTAGATAAGTCTATTATTTTACTTTGCCTAGGGCCCATAAAATATCAGGAACGGCCCTGATAATACTCGGGTCGTGTTGTAAGTTGTGAATAAGTTAGATATGAATGTACAAATTCTTATCAAGCGAAGCGCGCTCTTGCTTATGTATAATGATTTCTCTAATGTAATTAATGGACTAGAGTCTAGAGCATAATCTGGCCTATGATTTTATACTCTTATCATCAAATTCATTTTTCTAACTTTTAAGAGTTGAATGATGAGGATTCAAATTTCTAATTATAATGTTGAAAATTTACTTATTTTTTGGTAAACATTGATACCTATGTGTCGGTAAATGTATGTGGGAGCCCAAACCACACAAATTACAAATGGTGATAAATGGGAGGGATAGGGGCCAGGTGGGGATCGAATCCCCGACCTATGGTTGGAATGCAGGAAACATGACCATGGTCGGGCCAAGTCCCATTCTCTTGAAAATTTACTTGTTAATAGCTAGGTAAAGTCCCAATCTCGAGGATGATTATAATTATTACCTTATACTACTAGAAAAGCTGTTAATTTGGTAGCTAAAACTGCGGTAACTAACGAATTTCAGTCATTAAAATTGTGGTAGCTAACGAATTTCGGTCGCAAATTCAGTCGTTAACCTCTTTAGTAACAAAATTTTACCTAAATATTTCAGTCGCTAGAACAAAAAAAATTCTTGTCGTGTTATAAACATATTTCAATCATCAACCTATTATATCAATTAATTCTTAACGAAACATGAGTTAAATTATATTTACATTCAATTAAATTATATTATTAATAATAAATTAATTGAATAATATGAATATTTTTCCACCACATGATATTATAATTTCATCCGCTAAATTTCTTTAATATAAACTAAATAACATAACAGAATAAAAAATATTAGTTTTTCTAAAATATATGGTATGCATGAAAAATAGATTCCCTAGAAGCTAAACATGAATGTAAAAAATAAATACTAACCTTAAATATTCCATGGAAAATGATTCTAATTGCATGAAACACACACTATAAATACACCCTCAGTCGAAGCCATAATCCATCATAAATTAAACCCTAATTATCTGATCTCTTCTTCAGTTCCAACATTATTCTTTTGTGATCATTTGATCAGCTTATTACAGCTTTTTTCATTTTCTTGTGCCTCTTTGTCGCTCACCTTTCGCTTGTCTAAAACTGAATTAATTAATGGCGGGCAGACAATCAAGGGGACGACAGAGAATTCCGATTAGACGTATAGAGAATCAAGATGACCTCTACGCCACCTTCTCCAAACGTCGCCTTGGCCTTTACAAGAAGGCAAGCGAACTGAGCACGTTGTGTGGTGTGGATATTGGGGTCATCATCTTCTCCCCGACCGACAATCCCTTTTCTTTCTTCCACCCCACCATGGAGTCCGTGGTCGGCCGATATCTGAACCCTTCCCAACCCATCAGCGACGCTACGTGCCTTCCTGAGACTTACTCCCGCTCCCAAATCCACCAGCTGAACCAGAGGCTGGATCAAATACTCGAGATGAAGGAACATCTGAAGGAGTGGGAGACACAATTGGAGGATTTTGAAAGAATTCGCGTCAAGGGTTGGTGGGAACAAATGCCCATCCAAACACTAGACAAGGATTCAACCATGGATTGGATTGCAGTGCTCGAGAACCTACGTGCCCGAATTAACAATCGGAAGGAGGTTGCTTCGGGATCGAGAACATTCGAACTACAACAGCAACAACATCAACATGTTGAGAATGTTTTTGGTTTTCCAGGCCAGGGCATTTTGGCATCGAGCAATCCTTTTCTAGGTTCATCATCGTCGTTCGATCCAATGGGAAATCCAATGGTTGGTGGAGCTAACCTGTTTCCAATCCAGAAGCTTAATATTGTCCCATCGCAAGGGCAGAATCAAGCTGGTGGTGATCAAACAGGCCAAACCCTAGCACTGTCCCTCCAATTTCCGGGGAGTTGCTCAAAAGTCCAGGATCAACCTGATCCCCAAGTTAACCCTAATGATCAACATTTTCATCTTCCAGGGTTTTCTTGGCAGGATAGAACTGGAACTGGAGCTGGGCAAGGTCTAGGAGGACAGGACGCGAGCTATGATCCTAGCTCGTATTTTTGTCCTCCAGGGCCGTCTCATCGCTCTCATTCTCATTCTTCCAGTGACGGTGGGGATGAGACATTTGGGAGACTATTCCCTCAACAAGGTCGGAATCCAGGCGATACTTGTGGAAGTGCAGGAGGAGGGGACGGTGGCTGTTAAAGGGGCTTGGTGGCAATATAATGCCTTTGGAAGCTACGGCAAAGGAGACGGTTCGGCGGTCAACGGCGGGTGCCGGGTGGTGGTTCTTGAACAAAACGTCTAGTTTTTTAAAACCTAGTTCATATGTAACTAATAAAGAAATAAGCATGTTTGGAGATTCCACGAGAGATTTACAATTATGAATCGATACACTAAGATGACTAGCAAAAATGTATTTTAGCATTTCAGAAAAACTATGATGTTTGTTTAATTTGATTGTCAAGTTTTTATGATGATGTATATAATTGTGATATTAGTTTAAATGATATTATATATTGGAATTGCTTGTATTGCTTGAAGTAACTTTTTATTTTCAGTAATTAAACCTAAACTATATATCTCCGATCAATAAATTCACTTTTCGAATTTAAAACATGGTGTGAGGTTACATGTTCTTCCTTCGTCTCGGAATGATCTTTACATGATGTTATACTATTCACACATATACTTTTGACTTAAAATTTTATAATAGTTATACAAGTTAAAATATAGTCAAGTGAGATCTTGTTAGATTCGTCTCGTCGTGTAGTTTTTAAATATTGAACCCTTAGAAGTTTTACTTGTATCGAACTTGAATTATTAATGATTTAAAATGTGCATTGGATTGCGTGAAAAGTGAGTCTGTAAAAATTATTTCGAGACGGAGGTAGTATATTGTATGATTTATTAATATTTCTTAAATCATAAACATGATATAAACATGTAAGTGACAATTATTTCGGAATATTTTTTAATTTGAAAAAAGACAACTAATAAGGAATTGATGGAGTAACGTTTATATGAGCTAAAGGATAATATTGAAACTGTAGTATAAATATCTAAAACGAGTAATACCTCTTTTGATTTATGAAAAAACTATTGAATGAGAATGGAGGGATTATTTAGCATAGCATACTTCAATTAACACAAAAGAAAATACTACTATGTATTATCCCTCTATAAAAATATGAAAAAATACCACTATATTTTTATAAATTTAATAACAATGAGCTAGTTAGTATTTTCAGTTCAATTGATTTGAATAACCAAATTTTACTTGATCAAATGTAATACTAATTCCAGCAAAAAAAAAAAATGTAATACTAATAGTTAAACATTGGCGGACACACTTAGGGGTAAGGGGGGTCGGCCGCCCCTCTAGCTCGACGTTCACCATTAAGTTTGTATATAATTGTCTCAATTTTGTCTATTTGGTTTGGATTTACATTTTAAGTTTTTTTTTTTTTCAAATTATATTTTCCTTATTTTATTTTTGTTTGTTTGGGTATTTGTTAACTAATAACTAAAAGAGTTGTAAATGTTAAAATTTAAATTTTTTTAACGTAGGTATGAGGTCACTTCTATAAAAATGAAATATTTTAGGAGTGCATGCATCAATATCTAAAATAAACATAATCAACTTTTTAACTAATTTTGTTAATATAATAAATTTTAATGCTTATCTAAATAATTATTTGGGCTACTTTTGTTGTGGGATTTTAGCTATTGTAAACTTCTATTTAAACTTAGGTTCATTTGCTCTTTATTTTTATTATATATTAATAAAAGAATACTATAAAATTTAAAAAAAAACCTTGGGTTATAGGAAGTTATGAACATGGTACCCAGTTGATTATCTAAACCAATTAAATACTGAGATTTTGTTAATATTGTTTTCTATTTTTAAAATATTTAAAAAAAAAATCTTAATCAAACAAAAAATAGTAAATAAAATAACAGTTAATTTTTTCTTTAAATTTAGATCATTGTTTTGAATATTAACAAAAATAATTACGCATACATTCAATATATTTTAACTCAATTGATATGAAGCAAATAAATATTTAACTGAAAAATATCATAAGTAAATAAATTAATCATATTACTAATATAATGGACGATATTTATTAATGGATAAAAATTAGCTGCTAAGGGGTTGGGGACTTACACTAGTGGTAAATCCCCCAACACCCAACCTATTGGTTGGAGGTTCGGATTCCCACCCGGGCCTACTATCCATCTCCTTTGTTCCCTTTATAATTTGTGTGGCATGAGCTCCCATAACTCATTTTCAAGCCTTAAATGACTCATCCAAAAAAAGATTAGCTGCTAAAATGTCAAATTTATCAAAATTAAAAATTACTAAAAATTAGCAGAATGATGTGGGGCTTACTTTCATCGTAAATCCTCCAGTGAACGTTTTAATTTTACTAAAAATTACTGCAACTTTGACAACGGTGCATTTCGGTGCACAATCTTCCACAATCTATAAAAATATCAACCACCACCACTCTAGCACAATTCTTTTAAAGGATAGCGATAAACAAATTCATTAAATCAAATTAAAAGATGGTGAAAGAATTGTCAAAGTTTTAATTGGCAATCCTCCCTGTAAGTCCCAGATTATGTGAAATCTTGATAAAACTAACGTCGTCGAGCCGTGGTCTAGACTACCGAATAATGAGTGGTGCGTGCACAGAGTGTTCAGCGGAATGTAAAAACACAAGAATTTGGTAACCCAGTTCGATCCAACGAATCTACGTCTGGGGGATTCCAATCCAGGCGACGTGTACTAATACTCAAGAAATCCTAGACCTAGAAGACTCACAAACAACCAATTCAAACTCTAATGCAACACTTCCCTGTTTGCAGACAGACTGCAGTCGCGACTCCCCTACAACTCAGTCTCCGGACGATCTTTCCAATTTGAATCCTCTGGTTGTTCAGGCTTCAAGAACCATGGCTTCTCGGCATAGAAGTCCTCCTGAATCCATCTCCTTCAATCATTGAGCGCTTCTTCCAAAGCCTCTTCAATCGGGTGTTGTAGAGAAGATTTGTCAACAAGAACACTTGTTGAATCACAGTAAATCAGACCTTGTATGTACAGAATGATCTTCTAAATTGCATAACAAACACAAGGAATTTTCTCACTCTCTCAAAGAATAGAACTAGTGAATCTTGGAGAGAATAACCGACTAGTGTGTGTAAAAAGTGTAAACTGTGAAAAAATTACAACTCAATAATACCAAAACTTATTTACAGAGAGTCTAAACACTGTATATAAACTCAGAAACACGAGTAAGACTCTCAAGAGTCGGTTAGACACGCGCACAGGACAAGAAACTGTCGCGTATGTCTGTCTGTAACTGCTCAGGTCGTTCTAGCGTAGTTTCAACAACTATGGAACTACTTCATCTGCACAAGAGCACGCTAATAATAACAACACTCCCCATATAAAGACCAAACGTATCCTATACTATAGTGGAGAATAATGAATATTGTAGGTATAATAAGATACATAATTTTCTGCGTCATGCCGAAACTTTACTTAAATTATACTTCCTCCGTTCCTTAATAATCGACACAGATTGACTTTTGTCACTGTTCATTGAGTAACTTTGACTCGACTTTTTAATATAATTATATAAGATAAATATAGTCAAGTGGGGTCTTGTTAGATTCGTCTAATCGCATAGATTTAAAATATCAAATTTTCATAATTTTTACTTATATAAAATTTGAGTTATTACGAGTTAAAAATGTGTATTGAATTGCGTGAAATGTGGATCCGTGGCAATTAAAAAGGAACGGAGGAAGTATAGTTTAGGGTGATGATTGAGTGCATAAACATGTAGGCTGTATGTACAGACTTTATATATGTGATGTGAGAAATATTTCGTGTGATGTAATAATGTTATGTACGTGTGTAATGAGAGAAATGTTGTGTGTGATTGAAGACTATGTGATGGAAAAAATGTTCCATGTGATGGGAGGGCAATTTTATATGATGTTTGTACACGCAGACTTTCAAAGAGGTTGTACCGTATTCTAATTGTATAGTTTATTTTCAAGCTAATTTTTGTTGGTAAAGTTTTCTATATTATTAAGAATAAAAACTAGTATAAATAATATTACAAAAAATACTACATTTGTCACATTATTTATGTCTCAGAACTTTTGTACACGCCGTACAATGCATTTATTTAACAATTAATATTTTAAGATATGCATATGTAAAAAATTATGTAAAGGTATATTCTAAAATTATGTAAAATATGTTAATATTTTAAAATATGCATATGTAAAAATTATGTAAAGGTATATTCTAAAACTTGACTACATGAATAGACGAATCTAATAAGACTGAACTTAACTATAGTTTTTTCTTATATAATTATGATAACATTATGTGAAAATTAGTTAATGAGATGGAGTGAGTATATTTAAGAATAATATTTTTATTAAATTAAATATACTTCTTATGTTAAATTCCCATAAAGAAAAAAATTAAGCACTAATTATTCTGCAACCTAGGATTAAGTACACTACAAGCCAGACAAACGCTCAACATCTGGCCAACTCATGTAGTACTTTTGAACAAAACCCCTTTTATATTTTTACCCAAAATAAATAAACAAATATAGTAACCGAATAGGCGAACACCCAGCCAGAATAAAAGCGTAGGAATGCATAAAAAGCAGGAGTTCCTGCACAAATTGTCGTAATTGTGGTTGTTTTAATAACTTATCTTGTTTCCGCTTTTATTTGTTTTTGTTTCTATTATTTTATGCTACGGGGCGTTCTTCTGCAAGACAATTTTACTCTTCCAAGAAGCCATAAGATTATTATATGACGCTAATACAACTAATCAAGATTAATAATAATAAACTAATAGCAGTTGACCTCAGGAACGAGACTTGGCAGGTTAAGTAAATTCGAACTTTGAAATTACAAATAATATCTAATATATATATATATATATATACCAAACCTGTTACTGTGCCAATGAACAGTAAAGATGCACTTGATTTACCTGTTTTGCCCTTTTGTAATGTTGTTCATTAATGCCCTCTTGATCGGCCACGTGTGGTGTGTTGGTTTGCTGTACTATTTCAATATTTCCTTAATTTCTCATTTCTCCATTTGCTTTTCATTTGCTGTACTAAACCCTAAACCCTTTTCATCGTCTCTTTACCCCATTTCTTCACCCAATTTCCCCTCCGAAAGTCCCAATTTCTCCGGTGAAAACAAATCGCCACCATCACTCACCACCACCCTCAGACCGCTGCCGGACACAGACCACCGCCCGACGCCATCTCCGCCGCCGCCGCCCTCTGCCTTGTTCTTCTCGGATCGCCGCTGGTCTGCCTCGTCCCCCGCCCTCTTCGCTCGCTCATCCCTTTCGCAAATCAGAAGCGCCGCCGCACCCGCGTCCGTCGGGCCTTCCTCGTCTCATGCCCCCTCCGCTACTGGAGAAGCCACCTCTCTGTTCCCCCCGACTGGTTTGAAGCATCCCACGATCTGTGGTATTATTTCCTTCTTCGGGGCATTAGAAATTTTGGGTTTAAAATATGCATTTGATAAATTCCAATTCTACCTCTGTTTATTTCAAAATTTGTTGTAAATGTTTTGCATTTGTTTGAATTGGTTGTGCGGTCCTATAAAATTTAGTTATACGACTAGATTTGCTGCAAAACTTTCTTTTTTATTCTGATATTCTTTTCCTACGGTGTTGTCTGATTTTGGGTGTTGACGTGTTGTCCATTTTCTTCCCTATATGGATGCAGTGCGGTTCACATCTGTCCAATTCTTGTTTAGTTTGCTCAGCTCAAGGAGGATTTTTGGCGGTCGTATTATTCTGGTAATAGCATGTGGGTGGCATTTTGTTTGCTTTGGAAATACTTATAATATAACTATATGTTTTTTTCCCCAAATCCTTTTGGAGTGCTTATTGTGTGATTTGAGGATAACAATTTCAATCTATCCGTGTTAGGCTGAATGTTGATGGGATGTTGTTATAAAGGGTGTTTTTTTGATGTCGGATTTACTCAAAATGTGGAAGCAAGCAAGCCATAAAGTTCTGATCTTGGTGTTGTTTTAATAGTTCTGTCTGGGGGGGATTTTGCAAGGGAAAAATCAGTGAGTTAAGAGGGGTGAAAATGGGATCTGGAAATGGATTTTATTCAGAAGCCGAATTTAGTTTGGACCCCAAATGGCTAATTGATCTGAAGCTGCTCTTTTTGTTGGGCCAAAGATCGGTGAAGGAGCTCATGCCAAAGTGTACGAGGGTAAATAAGTTTTGACTTCTTATTTTTTTGGGTTTTATGATTCTCTTGTAATAATAATTGCATTAATCTATGAATTGAATTGGGTTTGTCATATTGAGTTTTATAATTGGATTTTATAATTCTCTGGTATTCAAGAAAGCCACTCTTTCAATGTTCTTTTTATAGTGAAAACTGCAGTTTTAGTTTTGTGTTATGAATGGAAGTGTTCCTATGCAAGGAGTGACTTAAATTTCTTAATCGAATTGGGCCGTGTATTAATAATTGTTTCAGGTACAAGAACCATAATGTTGCAATCAAAATTGTTCACAAAGGCGAAACCCCAGATGAGATTGCAAAGAGGGAGGCCAGATTTGGGAGAGAAGTGGCAATGTTATCCAGAGTTCAGCACAAGAACTTAGTTAAGGTTCTGAAATGAGTTACTGAAATAACAGCAAACTTGGACATTTGGTCTCAGATTGTGTGTAATAATAATGTCTTCATTCTTGTTTTCCTCTGCAGTTTATTGGAGCTTGCAAGGAGCCTGTGATGGTGATAGTAACTGAGCTTCTACTGGGAGGGACATTGAGGAAGTACTTGCTAAAATTGAGGCCAAGGTGTCTGGATATGCGGGTTGGAATCGGATTTGCTCTCGACATTTCTCGAGCAATGGAATGTTTGCACTCTCATGGAATCATACACCGTGACCTAAAACCCGGTAATAACCAAGTTCTGCCCTTTTAAGGTCTAAATAATCTTTATGATCACTTGACATCTTATATGAAAAGCTATTGGAAAATAATTCATTGCTACATTGAGATGTTATGTTATGTAATGCCAAATGCCAATCAGTCAAGATTGTCAAAGTACATATTTATCCATAGCTGTGTTCATTTTCTAGAGTCGGTTCGACATCTAAATGAGTAGTTTGTGGAAACCTTGTTCAACTGTGAGAGTAAATGTGATCAGTTCTTGTTTTTTTCCATAATGTTTTTTTCTCAACGGGTGCGCGCAGCGTGGCGCGCGCAACCATACGAATCCTAGTATATATATATATACATATATATTTTTTTTTTGAACAAACTATAGTGGCTAGGAAATGGATTGTGGAAATCCATACAATATAAATTACAAATTAAAGTAAATAAATTAAAGGGGAGGAATAGGGGGCCGGTAGCCGGTAGAGAATCGAACCTCCAACCCCAATAATAATATCTAAATTTATTGTAGTTTTCATTAAATATCACTGCCTTTGACTCAATATTTTAAGCACAAAACTTTTTTACGCATATAACAGGTATCTCCAGACCACATTAATATGTATTATTGAAGGAGGACACAAAATTCACTGTACTTATTTGATGATTAATATATTAAAATTTTTGTATAAATAAAAACAATATAAAATACATATTCTAAAATTATGTAATTAAACAAATATAACGAAATTCAACATAATTATATTAAATTTATATAACTAAGATAATATTATGTTGGATTGAGTATTTTCTAAACAAGTAGTTCCATTTTTATTACACCAATTGAGATGAATACTTTTTGTAATGTAGATGTCAGAAATTGACGTCTTTGGTGAATTTTGTGATGTTTATGATAGTATTGTCATGATATGGTTTTGTGATGATAATTTCAATACAAGACATTATTGACATTATTTTACTCTCACTCACATAATTCTACCCTCAATGCATACGCATACGGTAACCGGCCGATTGAGCTTATAGACAGTTATAGTGTCTAGGCCATGACTTAGCAAAGTCGTTACCCAACTCAAAATCAAATTTGTCTTTATCTGATAATAATTTTCTTACCAAATCAAGGTTAGACCATTTAATGATAAATTAACTTTACACGCAACATTATATTTTTTTTTTATTTTTTTTTTAAAAAACATCTTCATTGACCGCTACATATATACTACTCCCTCCGTCCCACGAAGTTTGAACCCTATTCCTTTTTGGGATGTCCCATGAAGTTTGAACCCTTTCCGTTTTTAGAAAAATTAAATTAATATAAGTTTGATTAGAATCTTAATTATTATCAAATCCCATTAAAAATACTTACTTTTACTATTCTGTACAAATTCCAATGCATTATTACTTTCCTACACAAAGTCCCTTATATTTCTTTAACTCTTAATATTACAAAATTGATACAAATAAAAATTGTATAAAATATATATTCTAAAACTACACGATTAGACGATTCTAACAAGACCACACTTGAATATTTTTCTCAAATTACATCACTACGATAATATTAAGTCAAAGTTAAACAATAAACATTATCAAAATTCATTATAATCTTAAACACAAATACCCACACCACTTTAACTACTAAACTCCACTACCTAAATTACCGTGCCCAAAAGAAAGGCTTCAATCTTCGCGGGACGGAGGGAGTACTATTAATGAATCTCTTTCTCTAACGGCAAACGTATTAATATTAATAATACTGTATTTTTTTTTTCTACCTTTTCATTTGTACTTTTTCTCTAGCCTGTATTGGCTGTGTCGCAACTTTTTTTTTTTTCAATTCAATTTCAATAATGAAGAATGACATTAATTAACTCATAAAAGTAAATGTTTAGAAATAATATTTATAGGAGCTAAAAGATTTTGAAAAATATAGTCTAAAATCTAAATGTCTAAAATGACAATTATTGTAAAATGCCTATTTATTTATGAAAAGAAACTGTTGAATGAGATTGGAGGCGGTATTTAGTAGCTAACATATTAATATTCAATTAACACAAATAAAAATATTTATTATTCCTCTATTTTTATAAGTCAAATAACAATAGTAATTGGTTGGTATTTTCAATTCAATTGATTTGAATAACGTATTCATCCAAAAAAAAAAAAATTTGATTTGAATAACCAAATTCAACTCAATGATGGAATGATTCCCATCATCTCTTTCTTGATCCCTTCAGGGAAAAAAAAGGAGTACACTAAAAATGGAATATAGATTAAGAAAGACCGGTTGGATCGCCAACCAACGGCCTAAATAGCTTTACAACAAGCCCAACCTTATACATCTACTATTAGGACACACCAGCAATTAATTATTTTTACTCGTTTTGTGGGTAGATATGAAAATTTAAATTATGGTTACCTAAGGTACAGACCTCCATAAAATTAATTAATTTGGATGAGGATTAGTTTAAGTGGCGAAGTCCATGACCCTATTTGGTAAACACCTACTGAATCAACTATTTTGTAAGACAATGTGAGTTAAATTAGTTTATTTAAAAAAACAAAAACTTAAAATAGTGTTCAATTAGCTCCTTTTGAAACCATTATTAATAGCAAGATTTTGAATTTTAGCTTATTCTAAATAAAAATTGGTCTCGAAATTGTGAAACATCTAATTAACTAATTATTACTCACATAATCAATTACTCCCTCCGTCCCATATTTATCTTCTTCGACACTGTAGATACGGAGTTTAAGAAAGTTGTATTTTATTATTTTTATGTGTACGTTTTGAGGGGTAAATTTATCTCTTTTTCTCTTGTAGTGCAATTGTTAGTAAAATTAAGGATTGGTTTTTCTGTAAATATATGGACATGTAGGGACATTTTAGTAAAAAAAAATTCCCTTTTTGGGGTAGGAAGATAAATGTGGGACATCCAAAAACGGAAAGTAAGAAGATAAATATGGGACGGAGGGAGTAACAGCTAAAAACTAATTCATGAACAGGCTTATGTCTTTCAACCTTAGATTAGGGGTTCGATTCCCCACCCGATCTCTATCCATACCCTTTGTTCATTTTATAATTTCTATGACATGGGCTTCCACTATAATTTCTCTTACATCGGCTTCTAAAAAAATTTAATTAATTAATTAAATAATTTAGGAACCGTTTAATAGGAGTTTCATTTCATGCATAAAATAATGAAAAACTGTACGGGCTATTAAAAAATGACATATTCTGTCCGCCGGTCACAATCACAATGTGACAAAAAGGGCAAAAGTGTCATTCACAAAAAGCTCCTCCCTAGAACGGGGAATCCGGACAGGTGAAAGTCCACGTGTCGACTATTTATTCGTTAGGTTTACTGCGAATCTTGTTGTTACACGTGTTCAAAAGAAACCGGTCAGGGGCTTACGGCACCCATTTTTAGTCGTACTTGCCTCATATAGGAATCCTGCCGACGCTGTGAGATCCATAAATCCAAAAGCGCTCTTTCCTCCTGATTCGATACGTCGAATTTTTTCTTGTCTGTTTTTGCTAGATCGGGAATCGATCGATCGATCAAGGCGGGAGGGATTGATGGGGAGGGGGAAGATTGTGATAAGGAGAATCGAGGACTCGACGAGCCGTCAGGTGACGTTCTCGAAGCGGAGGAATGGGCTGTTGAAGAAGGCCAAGGAACTTTCTATCCTGTGCGATGCTCAAATCGGAGTCATCGTCTTCTCCACCGCTGGGAGGCTATATGATTTTTCCAGCTCCAGGTTTCCTGATTATCTGCTTCCTATTTCACTCGAGCTCTGTGGATTATCGTTTGCTTATTTTTAGTCTGTTTAAATTAAAGTTCATGTCCGCTTTGATGTTATCTGGAGATGTAACTTGATGTCAATTTTTGTTGATCAATTCTAACAGTTTGACTTTCATTCAATTCAACAGTCAGATGCTTTGTTGGCTAAACTTGTGAAAATATTTTTGCTGTGTTGACGAACAGTTGCTTGGATATTTGCTTCCCACACTTGTGGCGTTTGATAAGATTACAACAATACATAATAAAATGATAGTAAAAATTAGCTGACGCTCGTGAGACGCTTTTTTCTTTGACAGTATGGCTTCAGTTCTTGAAAGATACGAGAAAGCTAAAGAGGAAAGTCACCGGCTGGAAAATATGGATTCAGAACTGAAGGTAATGTTCAGTACCGAATTCTTGTTGTCATACAATTAAGTATTCGGAAAGCATGGATGATGTTCGAATTTGAACTGCAGGATTAGTGTATGATTGTCAGGTTGTGACTTGTGAGGTCATAAGGTTCTAGGACTGAAGTTGAGAACCGTGATTTTAAATGAAATGAATGGAAGGTTGGTCGATAAAAAATACAATGAACAGCAAACTAACTCATTAGTGTTGACCTATCAAGTCGTTTTGAGTTCTATAGGAATCATTTCCCGTTAGCATAGATCTACCATATAGGTTGTAACTTTTTCGAATTTGAATTAGTCCCATTTTCTAATTCTCTCATACCACCCCAAAGTCTAGGGCATTACCTTGGACTATTTTATAAACTACTGCTCTGTGGACCTATCTACTAGGATTTAGCTGTAATTTTTCAATATCAGTTCGTAACTGGTACAGCAAGTTACAGGAGTCGTCTCTGGACCCAAAAAGTAGTGGCAACCCATAAACACATTAGAACATGATGAATCAAAGTAAACGATTTTATTGTTACCATGGATAACACTGTTACTGGTTGTCTCCTGGGGAGCAGGGCGGCAGGAAGGCAACGGAGACAGGGTATGAAGAATATGGTGTAGGGCAATTAACACCATGCTGATACCTGATAGTACATTAATGGAATAAAATACTCATCTTAAGGTGGCAGAAAAAGTTGAGGGTACAAATCATATGAGTTCTATAACTGATTTATGCAGATTATAATTGTTTAAGTAGGAACTTAAGAGGTGGTTTGGTGACTGCTTTATTTGTCACTATTTAGTGGAAGTGAAGAAATGGCTGAAATAAGATCATAATTATGCATATATACCACTTGCTATTACCTGTGTGGATGCAAATGATGGACAAGACATATATATGTAAAGCCTACAGAGAGAAAGCTAATCTCGGTAACTGATAACCTGAAAAATGGCAGCATTTAATTTAAAATCTTTAAGGGTGGTAAGCTTGATGATCCAGTGATATTTTTCTCAAGTACTAAGAATTAGGATAGACCAGATTATAATTTCACATAATTGCCTAGTTCTGCCTTGTTCCTTGAATGACATTCAAGCTGCTGAAGTATGTCAATTAAACAGTTTTGGCCAAGATTAGATGGGAGTGAAAAACACTTCTCTATACCAAGAAATATTCATAACATCTACATTAAGCTACCACTTGGTAATGTGAGCTAAAGAGCCTTGGTTTTGAAGGCAAGATTTTATCAAGATTATATCTTTCCTTCAAGGTCCAAGAAATATGAAGAATACAAATCAGAGAGGACACTAGAAGCAGAGTTGTTAGGGTGCAAACAAATAGATAATAAGTATATAAAGTATCAGAGGATCTTTCAAAACCTGACAATAAATAGGATGGCAGAATCTATTCTGCAGTTAACCTATTGGAGATAGAAACTTCCATTTCTTTTTCTCTTCTGTATATTTATCTTATTGTGTTCTCACATACATGTTGGCACTGCTGGAATGCACTCTATTTACAATAGGATTATATGAGACCAGTCTCTCTCTCTAAAAGAATATAAATACAATTTTCATATTGTAAGGATCTACCTTAGTTACATTATGGTTTTAGACTGGTTATGTTTCTATATCCACTCTATGCACCCAATTTTTTCTTTACAATTTTCAGTTACTTACATGGCACCAGAGCAAATAATTTTCCTCATCTTATAGGCTGGAAATTTTAACTTCATACGACATGCTATGTGAAGCAAGTTGATTGTGGTCTTTTGTGCATGCATTACCTTACTATTTAATGTTAGAGCCTAGTCTTGCACCTATGCCTACACTCTAGCCACTTCTATGCAAATTACATCCATCCTCATACACTTGAAATAAGTTTAGAAGGTCTTGCTACCTCCTTTAACTCAAACATCAATGCACCAACCACCATGTGGGGGTCTGCACTCCAATTCCATTGTGCTCAACTCTGCATCATTTGGGATACTCTGCCTGGTGACACAATTTCGATTGTTGTACAGTGCAGCATAGCATTGCCCCGTGTGCAGAGCCGCCTCTGCACCAAGATTTGTACTATAAGTTCTCCTCCACCACTTTTAGTGGAGTATCTTTCGAATGTCTAGCCAATGTGTCTCTAACATGACTTATTCCAAATTTCAAGACAAAAACTTCAATCAAGTCTCTGTATTCATTTTCAAACACATTGGGGAACTTTGCCAGGTTTGGCATCACTTACGTCTGTGCTTCATAGAGTTTGTGAACAGAGGATATACATCGTCTATGGTCTAAAACTCACACATCCACTTCTGTGGAAAAAAAAACAAGTCTTGAGAATGATGTGTCAAATCAAACAGAAGATTTATAACAACAAATTTAACAGTAATTAGTTAGTCAATTTGAATCTTTATATTGTCTCTTCGAAATTCTGAAATCCTATACTGAGGCATTTTGTTTACTGTGCAAGAATGAGTAAGTTTTTCTCTTGCTTCATCTGATTCTCCCTGAAGGAAAAAGGCATTTGTCATGCTTCTAAATCAAAGAATGTGGCAGAAGCTGCACGAGAACTTGAAGTGAAAGATGTGGAGGAATCCAAGGGATAAATACATTTGATGTTTTCCATCTTAATGAATAGGTAAACAAACTTCTTCCGGACACCAGCATGAGTGTGGTCATTCTTATTTGCTGTTGCAATGCCTTCTGAATAAAAACAGAGCAGATTCATTCACTTAATGTGTCGTACAGTTGCAGCAGCAGAAAGGAGTTTGCTTCTATGAAGCCTTTAGGGAGAAAAGACAATTTCATTAAAAGAAAGTTCGTTTCTTGGCAGATCAGTATTAACAGATGAGAAAGTTCAATGAAACTACTTTCAAAATATGCAGTGTCAAGAAGTGTTCAAAGAGAAGTTTACTCAATAATGAATTGAGGACACAATCAGGAGGGAAGCTCTGCAAATGACATGCATCTTAGTGCTGGTACGCCTCATCCTGGAAGCATCTTGAAATGTTTTTTCTAATCAAATCTGCTTGTTTCTTTTAACCTTTTATGATGCAAGTTGCTTTCCTAACAAGTCTAGTTGACAAATTAGAATAGTTCACGCACAACACACTGGCTCAGTGGTTTCCTTCTCCTGAACCACAAAACCATTAATTCTATTCCAAAGTGCATTAGGATTGAGGTGAAAGGATAGACAAGGAGGAAAGCTGCAAGAAGTTTCTATGACCTGGAAACCAACATAGACAATTATTGAGATATGTTCAAGGATATAGACGGACCAGATTTCATCTTTACATCAAGGACTAGCAGTTTATCCTTAATATATCGGAATGGCATATAAGGTGTATATCACTCAAATAATCCTGCCTTCATGGTAGAATAAGATTTTAAAAAAATGCCTCAGGTGGAAGTGAGAGACACCATATGGCCTGTGATATATACACCCCAGGACCTTTCAATGGAAAGAGTTGCCCAGACCCTTACATCAAGATTGAAGAGCAATGAAGAGAATAAATCAACCAGGATGTTAGAAAAAGAATACCCAGGAACCTAGCCCAAAGAAATAACCTTAGGATGGAATTCAAGTTAATATTTCAAAGTGAGAAATTAGAAACCTTTTTAAGAACCTCGAAGCATATTGGAGAAGAAAACTTGTCCATGTATTTAAATCCACCCTGGACAGCAAACATCTGCAGTATCTGTTATCCACTGCAACAGCTTATCGTCATAAGATAGCTGACCATTTTCTTGTGCAGTAAATAAAAAAGTAGGAAGCACTCTAAGTACAATTATGGACTTTGTTGGACATGGATTGCTTCCTCTAAACAAGAATGGACTCTTTAGCACTCTATTCCCTAATGGCATGCAGAGGATGGCTTTACCCATCACAATAGAAAATATGGTGTATGTATACGAAATTCTGAAATCTAGATCTCTAGCTTATGATATTTTGAGCATGGGGCATGCATTCTATGTTATGAGCCTAACTTAGCCTTGACGTCATTGCCTATGCTCTGTATCTGGTTGCAGAAAGACGTGGTATTATTCTTCTGTGTTCCTTCATACGTCAACATAACTAGTGCATTTTGCTATGTTATGAGCTTAAGTTAGCCTTGAAGTCATTGCCTATGCTCATCTTGGATTTTACCCTAATGCCCAATAAATATGAATATATGATGAATTTGGAATTCTATGTGGAGTTTCCATATATAGCCGAATGCATGGCAAGGTGAAGGCTACATTTATCTTGGCACCTACATGTGACTTCTGTAACATTACTACTCTAGTACTCTATTTTTATTTGAATGTAAGATGTAAGATTTCTAAACTAATTTTATGCAAAATGGTCTATAAGCATATAACTCAGATAATTAACACAGAACACTTGTATTCATATTAATACAGAAGCATATTACATCTGAAAACCTCCTGTTGAAATAAACAACATATGGAGGTGGAATCTAACTGATAAGTGGCTATTTCAGCATTAAGATCTCATTTACATATGCATTGAGATGAACTTTTACACGTTATTCCCCTGTCTGTTTATGTTGTCAACTAGCATATGCAGTGTATATCCAGCACTACTCAATGTAGACGTGCAGGTGTATATACATGTACTTTACATCTTAATTGAAGGTATGGAAGCTGCAAGAAAGATGAAGGTGACGCAAGAAGGATCATGGGATAAATCTCCATTTGAAGCCTAATGCTAAAATATTAATCAAACAAATATGCTTCTACAAGAGGCCAGCATGATCATGGAACACCAATTTCTGATGGGACGGTAGTTCTCAACAGCAATTTTGGTTTGAATCAGAAGTCAGCTGATTATACATGGACTAATCCCAATCTATTCGACCCTGCAATTGCAGAAGCTGAGAAGAGTTGACGATCACTATTACAGAGAAATAAATTTCATTATAAGATAGTTCGTTTTTTAAAACAGATCAGCCCTATAAGATGAGGGAGTTCTGCCTCTTCAGTGCTACTTCTAAAAGATGAAGTAGAAGTATCAAGAACATTTTCCATGATAGCCTGGTTGAGTTGATTGCATGTTTTGCACGAGGAGCTCTGCAGGTGTCCTAACATTAATGCTGGTAAGAGCCATCCAAGCATCTCTAGGATCTCTCTATAAAACCAGGTTCCTTCTTTTTCCCTCGCACAATGCAAGTCGCTTACATGAAGACCATAATTCTCATTTTACGTGTACTAAGTCACAACCAAATGATCTCTTCTTCAGTAACACAAAGAAAGTCAGCAAATATTTAGCCTTCTTGAAACTCCCTCCTCTGGCTTGTCCTTGTCCCAATACTTTTAGCCTTGTTTCTGTGCTCTACCACGCAAGATCACAGATTATGAGTGTTGAACAGTTAAATGAGAGGAAAAAAAAATAACTTCAATCCACGAGCCTTGAAACATGCTGCATTCCATACGTTTTGATACTTCAGTTTAACACATATGTGAATATTTTTTTGTCAGTGCTTGCACTATTTGATTAAGTTATCACATGATGAAGAAAACCCCCTCTAATCTATCTATATCTATATCTATATCTATATAATAATATAAAAACAATATTCCTTATGAACAGTAACCTATGAAAAGTAACCTATCAATTCTCTCACATAAATCCTCTTATGAACAGTAACCTACCTATATCCTTAATATTCACTTTCTGCATGCAATCCATTACATTTTTAATGCTTAATAACTTAAAAAGTGTATAAGTAAAAATTCTAAAAGTTTGATATTTTAAAACTACAAGATGAGACGATTCCAACAAGATCCCACTTTGACTATGTTTTTCTTCTATATATGTTGTATAGACATGAGTCAAAGTTGGATAATAAATAATAACAAAAGTCAATCGTTTTTCAATATCCAAAAATGCACTTTCAAAATATAGGAGAATCAAACTTAAGTGGAATTTCACATTAGATAATTTAATTTCATTAGTTATAATGATAAAAGAATACTACTACCAAATAGTAATGAATGGGCTAATGGGTTAATATTATATTTATAATTTAAATATTTGTTATCATTCTAAAAAGTACTTTATGAATTGAAATTATACTTATTTAACATGATAACAAATTTTAATAAATACTTTATAAATTAATATTATATTCATCGATGGAAAACAAATATTTGTATTAGATAGATTAACTAAATTAGATAAATCGCAATACAAAAATAAATCGATCAAACTATGGTTATGCATCCCACAAAATCATATCATTATGAAATTCGTGATGATGGTGTATTAAATAATATTTTTTGCAAATTATTACTGATTTATGAATTTATTCATTCACAATAGTATCTTCTTATATTCTTCTAATTTAATTTGGAAACATCTACATGTTTGTGAAATTTCTAATTTCTCAAGCCCTTAGGGCGTATCAATATCAGTAATCAATTACCGTATGCAACTGTGATTTAATATACTTCATTTGCCTATGCATCTATTAGAGCCGTGAGTAGAAAGTCCTTTGTCTTTTTCTGTTTTATTTTTTTTCTCCACTGTTATTTGCAGTATAATAGTTTTTTTTTTAAAAGCACTAAAGTGTAATATAAGTATAAATTATTGGTAGTGTCATACTGTTTATTGTTTTGTTGTTGTACAATGTATATATGCATTCATGTAATGCTAAAATAGTTTAAGGGACTTGGGGAATGTAATCGACCTAAACAATTTTATTTATTAAGTTCGATTTTTTTCATTCACATTTTTCACATTTCCACCAATTAGGCGGGGGTAATACAAGTTATTACAAATATGGGTTCATCCCAGCATGTATATAGTTTTCTAAAGGCTAAAATCTCTTGACATCTCAACCCTACTGCTCAAAGACAACCTTATATAACATATAGAAGTATCAAACAAAACAATCACAAAGATTACTCTTCCAATATTGGAAACTTTATAACTTTTCAGGAATAATAAGGTATTACATGTATCAAAGTGCAATACATTTACCACTAAAAGCATAACCTACCTGGTTTTATTCAGGAAGTGCAACTACTTTCTAGAGAAGATCTACCATTATCAACTGACTCATTATGTTCTTGGCAAATGGCAATTACCAATTGGCATATGCTTTTTTCACTCCTTTCAAGGATGTTCATTACAAGAACAATGCTTTATAAGCTCGACCAAAATTCTCTGCAATCACATGTTCATTACAACAACGGCCCTTTATAAGCTCGACCAAAAATTCTCTGCAGTCATGTACATCCATTATCATCGTAATGAAGTGAACTTTCATCTGAATTCACCCTTCTCACCAGCAAGTATAAAAGCAAATTCCAACAAGTGCTATGTAATCATATTTGAATTCTCCAATAATACTCGACATGCTAGAATTTGATGGAAGGATCCATGGCCAGCATCATTCCATTTCTATCAAGAATGATCGGAATACTATTTATGGACATCAGGGGTTGCTTTTTTAGCTTCACCATGCTCCGAAGCTTTTGAGAAATGTTGACAATATACAAGTCCTGTAATGGTAGCGTATAATACCGTGTGGTTTGTTACATCAAATTTATATTGAATTTGACTTTCCTCTTTAATGCAATCCCTTCTATGTAGTCCATTCGTCATATCCTTATTCTCAACTCCCTTGGCATTTGATACATTTCTACGTTTCCCAGCATGTTCGTTCACATTAACCCGCAGGCTCCAAAAGGACTTTCTGTTGCGTCTCACATTTAATTACATATGCAGAAGGAATATTGTTGCTCTAAATGTGTAAAACCACCTTAGAACATGCAGAGCCATATTCATGAGTCCATGACATGCGTTGGTCTCATACATTGTCATTTTGAAAAGCTTTTATATCATTTTAATGATGACAAAACGAACTTATTGAGATGTTCCAACGTCCCAAACAATTAGAGTCATTGTGCAGACAATTCCCCTGGACCTCGGACAAGTGGATTGAAGCTTCCCAGCATTGTATACCAACTAGCCTCAAAAGTTGAGAATGGGACAATGAATTCACCACATTACCACTCATAAGCCGCGATTAAACTCTTTCTTCATCACCCTGAATAAAAGAGCCAATGTATTTGGATTAACTCATACTTGGACATTCAGGAGACGGTACTTGAATAGTTCACCTTTTGTCTCTTGGGCTTCAGAATTGCGAAATGGCATGAGCAAGCACATCTTGAAATGTTCATGCATTGTCTTTCAGTAGAGCGATTGATATAATTATATGGATGCATGAGTTCGCTAATCAATCAGCATAACCCTTTAGATGAAATAACTATTCGACAATGTTAATATATAGTATTTTACTCTTGCATGCCATGCATTTATAAAACTGATTGTCTGAAAGCTCAAATGCTAAACACTTTACAAAATCTATAATTCACTTGCATGAGAAGGGATGGATATTTTTTTTTGCTAGACAGAAGGGATGGATATTTAATTGTGGTTTTTATTTTTGGAGAATTGGGGGGAAAATCTAGGAGTGTCTAGTTTGAAAATATGAGATTAGATTTCATCATTTTATTTTTATACGAAAGATGTCCGAGCATCGATAAAGAAGAAAATGCGAAAAATTTACCTTGCAATAATATAGCTCAAAGGGTGCATGCCAATTAGGTCGAGTTGAGCTAGGGTCAAATATAAATTAATAGAGTCAATTAGTTTTAAACTGCACTTTATTAAAAGTAGAAAAGCTAATCAACAAATACACTTATATTAAGAATGAGAACTTAACCTAGTGGTCAAGTCCCCGCCGATTCCCAAACTATAGGTTGGGGGTTCGATTCCCCATATCTGGCCCATATCCCTCCCCTTTATCATTTTATAATTTGTGTGGCATTGGCTCCCATCACCCTTTCTTAGCCGGTATAGGCTGTTTAGCAAAAAAAAAAAAAAAAAAAAAAAAAAAAAAAAAAAAAACAAATATACTTGTATTGAGAGTGGTTGTTGTGTTTGCACATTGTGATGGCCGTAGTTTATGTGATGGTAAGGTGAGAAGGTGATGCACCGAGTGGTTTTGTTTGTAATGTCATTTTAAACCTATCACATAATCACACTCTCGCATCACATAACTACACTCCCACCAAGTCTACATATACAGATTTCCCCTAGTCAGTATGTAACTCTTTTGACTTATATCATCAAATTTAGGTTAGTTATTCAATTCAATTATAGAAGTAATTAGGTTAATAAAGTGGATTGGGGCTTGACTTTATGGGTGGAGTTTCACATACTTATCCAACACTTATTCAACTTTCGTCCCTACTTCTTTAGGCAAAATGTTGGCTACAAATGGGATTGCTTTGGCTTGAAATTTATGATCTAGGATGTTAACCAACAAGTGATAAAATGTGTGATTTATGGGTTATTTGCTTATCAGATCAATAACCAAACACCTCAAAGCAGCAAAACAATACTCCCTCCGTCCCATTACAATTGTAATGTTACTGTTGGGCACGTGAATTAAGGTAGAGTCGATTTGTGAGTATATGATGGGGTCCACATAGTTGTTGGGCGGAAAATTATTTCTATTTATACAAAGAAGAAGACATTTGTGGTGGAACATCCAAAAATAGTAAGTATAACATTTCAATTGAGACGGAGGGAGTAAATGCAAAGCAATTCCTTATAACCTATGCGCTACTGGACTCGGAACAGTTCTAAGCTCTCCTGTTGTCTTAACGCCTATGGGACAATACTCCATTCCAATAGAAGATGCAGCATATTAGTATATTACTATCTTTAACATGCTAGGACACCTCTTATGTTTTTGCTATCTCAAAAAAACCAAACAAATTAAGGTCACAACATATTCTCTCTCAGCAATCAGCTCTCATAAACTAAGAAATATGAAGAACGAATGACTCAAAATCAATGACTGAAATGACTCAAGAATACACCCTACATCAGCAGATTCAGTTCAGCCACCTTCAACCACTAAAAAGAACAAACTTCATCTCCCTCAATGCAAGAGCCCTGTTGTTTCTTTTTATGTAGCTTCTGCTCTCACATTCAAAATGATTTCCACCAAGCTAGGAATTTACACACTAGATGAGAGGCACACAAGATTCGCCAATAATCATTCTCCATCAAATTTGTTGCAATAAACAATTAATTGCACCACATCAGCCTTTTTGCATTTAATTTAGCAGGGTTATTTTTGTATCATCTTGATAATATAGCAAAACTTGGATCATCTGCACAACTTAGTCAAAGCACTGGCCAACACATTCAAATCTATTTATAAGTTGGCCTTTGTTCAAATGGAGGTAGGAGAAACAAAAGGCCTTATCATATAAGTAACACCTAGGTTGTATTGTTCAGCTACACTAGAGTTTGAAAAACTAAAAAAGTTAAACATTGTTATGTCTAAAATTTTAATCACTAAATCATTTGGAGTTTGTTTGGGAGGGAATAGATTCTCTAGCGAATAGCGGATTGTGAGACAATCTACTATCACAATTCGCTCATAACCTGTTCTCATAATTCATTTTTCGCTAGTGGATCCGTTCCCTTCCAACAACCTAGGTGGAAACATTTTATGGAATAGCTCCAAAAGATGTGTGCTCTTATTTTAGGCCAAAACATTTTGGGCCCTTCAACTTTATAGGCCCTGAGGATGGAATAGCTCCAAGTATTTTTTTGTGCCATGCATATTGATTCTCAAACTTAGGCCCTTTAGAGAAAATGCTTCCAATTTTTTGTTTTCCAAAGCATCTTTGGAAATATTTTATTTTCACGTACTCTTAATTAGGGGGCAAACTATCACTTTAATTTCTTTCCTAGGTTTATTTAGGTCAAAACAACAATGAAATTGCTTTACCTTGCAAACAATTTTGAGAACAAAATACGAAAAAAAGAAAAAACTGCCCTTAGAAGAATGTGAAAATGAAATATCCATTAAAAAGTTAAACATATATAAAAAAACACGTGGCACAAAAACAAGTTTAAGGCATATTATTGAGGTTTAGTTTGAGGAATAATTAGAGATTATAATTAGAGTATATATTTAGAATTTAAGTTTAATTCATGGTATAAAAAAGAAACTAGGTTTTAATTGAGATAATTTTAGATATGGAGTTTGGCGTTAGAATTTAGAAGATGAAGTTTGAAAAACTAAAAGTTGGGGTTGATAGTTTTTTAGAATTTAGCATTTGAAATTTAGAGTTTAGTGAATGGAATAAAACAATTAATGTTTGACATTTTTATAGATTTTTAAGTAATTTTTGTTATTTTAAAAATTAAACTCTAAACGCGGTGAATTTCCCTTGAGTTTTGGCCTAAAAAGTGAAGTATTTGATTATCCCAAATAGTCCTATAAAAAAGTGAATAATTTAAAAGTTTAGGGGTTAAAAATTGAATATTAAATATATTTGGGACTATTTCGGTTAAAATATGAAAGTTATAGGACCATTTGAAATAATGAAATACTTTATGAACCAAATTGAATAATAGTGAAACTTACAGATTATTTGGGTATTTATTCCATATTTCACAATTTTATAAAGGGGACAAAAAGTTTAGGCCTAAAGTTTAGAGGAAAGAAAAAAAAGAAAAAGAGTTTAGGCCTTAATTTTCATTTTTCTAAGAGATATTTTATATTACTTTTTAATTCTATGATAATTCTATGTTAGTCGGTATCATGACTAACATAACGCATATTTGCAGTTTTGGCAAAGGGAAGCCACGATGCTGAGACAGCAACTGCAGACCTTGCAACAGAATCATCGGTGAGAACTTGTCATCATATCTTTAATTCTCTACTGTTTCTGCACATTTCAGCTTCTCATTGCTCGTTTGGGAGATTTGATTATCAAAATAAATAAAAATAAAAAATAGATATTTTATTTGGTGTCTGGATGCTTGCAATGGGGGATGAAATCATGGAACAAAGTGAATGAGAAAGAAATGGCTGAAAGGGGATCTAAATTTCACAATTACATTCTGTCTTTTAAATTTCACTATTACATTCTGTCTTTTCTTTTGATGAGTTAACTGTTAACTTCAAAATGAGCTATAAAGATTCTCTTTTGGATGTCCAAATCTGTACATAGTTTGCCAACACAATTTACTATCCAAAGAACATACAATATAACAGTACATAACAGATTACCTGTTTGCATTCTGTGAGCCAGGCAGGATAAGTAATGTCCAACATCACTTAAACTGATTTTACTGTGTGCAGGCAACTAATTGGAGAGGATCTTTCGGGTTTGAGCGCCACTGATCTGAAGAACCTGGAAGACAAACTGGATGCAAGTCTCAGAGGCATCCGTGCCCAGAAGGTCGAAAAATCGATTCTTGCACACCTAAGAAAAGAGAAAAAAAAAAATACACAACGGTAAAATCGATCTTATTGCAAGAAATGAAGTGACACGGTGTCCCTTTTCTTTGCAGGACCAGATCTTGTTCAATGAGATACGCGGACTGAACCAGAAGGTTTATACTTAATCAATCGAAGGCCATTGCAATATTGCATATATCAACACTTGCCTATTAATGTCCACTCACATATATATATATGGCTTCCGAAAGAACTGAAGATTTGCGATTTGTTTTGTTGCAGCGAAACCAGACGCACCAAGAAAATCTGGAACTGCGCAACAAGGTAAACCAAGCTTGTCAACAAAACAAGGAGCTTCACAAAAAGGTAGCATCATTATCTTTTTGAAACAAAATTTGCAGCATTGGTCCTGTAATTTGTATATTTTGTTGCAAAGTTAAAGTTTTTAAGGATACATGTTGCGCGTTTCAGGTTCATGGAGTAAAGAACGATTTATCCTGTAAAGAGTTATTTCCCGGCAGCTTAGGCATCCGGGAAGATCCACAAGCGCACATCTGTCTCCAGCTTTGCCAGCCAGAGCAACAGAACGAAGATCAGTTGGCCACGGTAACAACACCAACTGGGTAATATTCACTTCACTTATCACCATCCTTAGACTTGTGGGACTTGTCTGTAAATCAAAGGTCATCATGCATAAGATCTGTATGGGAGAAATGTTTATTGCTCTGCTTTGATGGTGGCTTGCTGATTATACTTACGAGTGAGACGGTGATCTGTATAGGGTTAATTAATGCTGTGGTGTGTAACTGTGTATGTTCATATTTCAGAATAACAAGACATTGTTGATTTCATGGATGTTGTAAAACTAGCAGATTTCTATTGAAACTTGAAGAAGAAATAGGCCATTATTCCATCTACCAAATTGAAGCCATAGGAAGAACTAAACATTCATAGCTTACTGTATATCTGAAAGGAGACCACATGAGGGTTGAAGAGTGAAGAAGAAGATCGAATTTCTTTTATCAGGCAAAAGAGTGCATTTGAAATTAAACGACGAGAATATTGTTGAATTATAATACGAGTTAAAGAGATGTAGATGATAGTGTAAATCCAATGTCCAAACCCAGCGAATATAGTGGATGAACACTCCTTTGCGAGTTCTTGCAACTCGAAAGGAAATGAAAATGGAAAATTTGCACGCATGTTCTGGACATGATTAATTTTCACACCATAGCTTTTTGGTATTGTCAATGATGTCAGAAATGTGGAATTGCTGAAAATGCTCAAAACTCTCCACCAGTAGCAGCCATGACGAGAAGGACCATTTTTAATATTTGGCGATGATTTACGCCAACACAAATCCATTTTAAAATAAAAGTTAACAACAATTCATAAAGAGATGGACACTTCCATGAAATGATGTTTGGAGCAACAAAACTCAAAACTTTCATAATTTGCATTTGGCCATTAGGCTTTGTTTCATATTTTAATAAAGAAACAAGAAACTAAAGGAAAAGAAGAAAAAAAGAACTCTACTTTGTTTGGAAAGAATTTTCATTCTTTTCATTCCAATTGTGGATGTGAAAAAATTAATGAATCTGTACAGTTTCACATCTTCCCATTTACTACTTTCCAGGCAAATAAATTTGGCAAAATTTGTTAGAAATAGTTTTTTTTCCCCAAAAGAATCTTGAAGAAGCAAAATCTCCAAAAGTCCAATATAATATATTTGGTCTCTGTCCACCTTTCGGCCCATAACATTTTTCCTCTTTCCTAATTAATTTTCCCTCAATAAGAAATATGCATTTCTTGGGGACTTTTATGTGTTTCTCTTGTTACAATCAAATTACTCTATTTTCATGTTCCAAAATGAGAAAATTTTTATTTAAAAAAAAAATCATGTTTTTGCCAGCAGTATTTTGTCTTCTGTCTGAAAATTGCCCAGGGGAAGTGGATCAAAGAGTAGATTTGTTCTAACTGAAAAGAGTCGAAGTTTTTTAGGTAGGCAATTGTTCAAGAACTTGGAAGGGAAATTTTTTGTCACCATTCGTGGGCCACATACATAATTTCATAGAATTAATTGAAATAAAGTTTAAAATATCAAAATGTATGGAATGAAAAAGAAACTGAAAGAAATACAGAGCAAGTAAAGTGTTCATAGCATTTTGTTTAAAATAAATTGTTTTTTTTTTTTTTGGTGATCAGGACGCCTAAGCGTCAGCAAAAAAGAAAAGATTACAGCAAAGGAGAAGGAAGTAGGAAAAAACGAAAAATAAAAAGAACAAAAATACTAGAAACGAGGGAACCAGGTTCCCGCCATGTCGAAGTTGAGCAGCGTCCGAGCCTCATCAGGGGGGAACGCCAAAGTCGTATAGAACTCCACAGACCGAGAGCCCCTCTTGGCCAAAACGTCTGTTACAGAGTTACCCTCGCGAAGAATATGGTGCCATCTGTAACCCGGATGGCTCGCAAGACTGTCTCGAATGTTGCTCACCAAAGCAAAGTAACGGCTGCCCACCTGCGCATCTTGTTTAATGAGCCAAAGGGCCTCTTCTGAATCTGAGTAACAACAAATAAATTCTATTCCCAATTGATGAAGCCGCTGCAGACCATTCCATCTTGGAATTGTTTTTTTTGGGTAAATATTGATATTCGAATATCGGCAAATGTGTGGGAGCTCAAGCCACGCAAATTACAAAGTGATAAAAGGGAGGAATAGGGGGCCCGGTGGTGAATCGAACCCCTAACCATAAGATTATCCCTACTCACCATTAAACACTTGACATAACATAATATAATATGTGTGTTTAATTGAATTTCATTTATAGGCACATTTAGAGGCAGAAACATTCACTTTTAAGGTTATGATTTCTTCATTTGATCGTATCGCAAGACGGTTTCTAGCACAAACCTAGCCGGCGTGAGGTTGAACACGAGATTGAGTTATTATCTGGTTCGTGAACCACCGGCTAAGGCGCCATATCGAATGAGTCAACCTGAATTCGCGGAATTGAGTTCCTCTACCGCCCAAAGGTTTCTGTTCTGTATGGATCGATCGATTGCCTTACCACTTTCTTTTGACTTAAATCAAGACAACTAGCCAACCTGCTTATTTGGAATGGGGTTGTACGCCCGAATGTACTAGGGCTTGCTGTTATTCGGATTCTAGGAAAGCTCTTTACTTGGTACCAGGGGCGGATTTAGTAAGACAATTATGGTGTCACAGGACACCACTCAAATTGATAGAATTATTATTTTAAGCTAAACAAAAAGTTTTATTTGGTTTGATTTTGCTTGGTGCAACTATTTAATTTTTTGTATTTTGACTAATATTCCCAATTCTAATTTAACTTTCACAACTTTTTGTAATACCACTAAAAAAATTTCTGGATACTTCGCTGCTTGGTTAGTGGGTTCATTACCAGTAGCAAAAGTCAGGACAAGAGCAATTGAGTTTTCCATTATTAATTTGCGTGTTTTCTTGTTTGCCGCATGCCAACCAATGTTCTATTCATAATTCTTGGAAACCTAAACCATCCATATATATACTAGTCAAACACCTGTGCGACGCACAGCGTAAAAGGGATATACAACTGCCTATGGAGGAAGAAAAAATAATTATAGGTAAGTGTATGGGAGTTCCTATTTATAACAATTTGTTTCCAAAGTAATTGGCACGAAAGAGCTACTAACTTTTAGATAGTTGCAAGACAATTCATTATCAGTGGTTTTTTTTTGGAGGAAACGAAGAAAAGCCAAACTCTTTTATTTCCACAAAAAAGCACATGAGACTATTTTGAATGATTCATTTTAGCTTCCATTTCTGATGGAAGTTAGAACCTAGTTAATGCCGCAATCGTTTGTTACCCCAAAACACCAAAATGCTAGAAAAGTTATAAAAAATTTACTCGATCATAGAGGAACAACATCTCTTGTTCTTACCGGACATCTGTATCGATTCGTTGCTTTTCATCAACTGCACCATCAAAACTGCAGAAATTATTTCAGATTCAACTGATAACAACAATTTTCAGATCAAAACCCTAGGGAAAATTTTCCTGGCTTCCGCGAATTCGAATTTGATTTGCTAAAGAGGATAAATAAAAAACTAATATGCCGAAGAAGAGTTGATTTCTCAAAAACCCATGGCCGCTGCCCTCTTCTTCTCCCCAATCGCGCCTCCGTTTGCTCCTCTCGGTTCCGAATCGGGAATTGGTGAAGACGGAAGAGAAATCGGGATGGGAACGATGGCGGCGGAGGCGATTAGGGGCGTTCGGCGGACGACCAACGGAACGGTGCGGGCAGAGCGATTCGGCGTACGAAGATTGAAAAGAAAACTGGAGAAGAGAGGGCGAGGTCGCGGCGACGCGAATGGTGGTGGTGTGTGAGAGGCGAGACGGAGAGGAAGCGGGATTTGAGAGCAACCTCTGCGAAATGGAGCAGGCTGCGAAACGAATTCCAGAGGTCCGAGGCAAACGTCGAGAGGAAGCAAAAATATATGAGGAAAGGAAGTAAACCCGACCCAACCAATGACATTGGATCCAACGGACAGAATTCCAATTTGATTTTCAATCCGACGGCGTACAATCCAATTGGAGATTTTGCCTCTCCCGTTTATATAGTATTAGTAGATATATATGCTGAATTGAAATCTTCCCGGACATAAGGAAATAAGAAATGGACAATAAGGAAGCCAACAGGTTAAATACAAGCAGCTGTAATGAAATCATACATATGTGAAGCCAGTACCAACCCTTAAAGGCCGCTCAGGTGACCAATGTGGCATCTGCACAAGCTCCTCTAGAGAATTTATATACTCAAATATGCCATAGTTGGGAACCTATCAAATGAAAGAGTGATATAATAATTCCATCCAGAGCTTAAACAAAAAGGAGAAGCTACATAAAGCAAATTGCTTCTCCAAAGTCAAGTGCATCATGGACGACAACAAGATCCTCATTCCCCTAGAGAAAGCATATATCAAATGATGAAATTCTAATTGAAAACTACGAGGGGACCATAAAAGTTGATCCATAGATGAATCGAGTAATTCGAATCCGACAAGAAAGCTGTAAGAATTAATTAGAAGTGTTGGTTACATTAATAATACCAAAAAGGCTCTGTGCATTGAATGGTGACTGAGAAATATACCAGAGGGTGTATGTATCGGTTACCTGTCCATATTCCTTTACAGTGTCCAAACCAACAATTCCAAGATCTAAATCTCCAGATAACAATTTCCTCACAATATCTTTTGGGCATTGAAACCAAACTTCTAAATTTGGAAGCTGCAACATAAAGAGTCATAAATTGGATGCAAGTGGAAAGAAATAAATACCACAAAAGGAGATCAGGTCAAGGCCAGGTATTTTTCCGCAATTAGGGGAACCATTAATTTCAACCGCACCGTGTTGTTGGGTCCATTTGATTAGTTCTCCATTTTCCCATTCATACCCATTATGCAAATCAAAGAGATATCCTCCTCCGTTTCCTCTACCCGAAAATCCTAGCCTATCTTTCCGCGCCGCGTTTCCGGCCTCCACACAAACAGACCTTCAGGTGAAGAGATGACTGTTGGGTGAGGGCGGCGCTGGTGCATCGAACTGGCGCGGTCTGATGTAGCCTCACCACCAATGTCTGTCCCCGTCTCTCTTGCAGCCTCCCTTTGCACGAATTGCCGAGCACTGGTCTCACCCTAGCGCCACCACGTTGCCACGCGTTGCCGCTGCTCCCTTGGAAACTCGTCGTCGCCCGCATTTCAACCAGGGGTTTTATTGGTAATGGCATATTGTCTATTGCTCGGTTGTTGTACAATTTATACCTCATATCATTCTTAAAATAGTTTAAGGAGTTTTGGGAATGTAATCAATACTTGAACAATTTTATTTTTTAAATTCGATTTTTTTATTCACATTTCCGCCCATTGAGCGGGAATAATAATAATAATAATAATAATAATAATAATAATAATATAATAATAATAAAGACAAAACAAAGAGGCAAATAATTACAGCTGGAAAATTAACTAATGGACTCATATCCAATCCGAACGAGGAGTCTACTTCATCCACTTCTTCAAATCCCAATTTGATCTAAAATTAACTCACGCAAAATACAGCGTGTTAAAAAACAATGGCCTATATTGATCTGGCAACAGTGTTGGTGAGCAGTCCATCTATGAAACACACTAATAAACCAGGGGCTTATTTGATTGATAGTTCTATTCTATCATCAGAAGATATAAATGGGAAGGCACCTAACCTACTTATTGTACAGCACAGACATGGCTACAAAAACCATCAACATAGGATTACTTTTCCAAGACCACAAGTTTAAAATCCTGCACGCGGATTGCCTGAACCTGCAGCTACAACGCCCATCCCACCATCCACTGTGGCCCCAACATTTTCACCAACACTATGTACAGTGACGGCCACTTTGTCACCATTGAGTTGTTCCACAAGTTCATCAATTTTTTTGAACTGAAATGGCCACGTTGAGTTATAAAGGAATTGCCGTAGATCAAACCTATTATCCTCAGGTGAGTAGCTCTGCAAAAGAAACCTAAACTTAGGTACAATACTTAGCTAACTTTTGAAGTACATATATGCACATATGCGTACAATTTGATGACACAATAGATATATTTACCTCAGCATGATACGATGGTGTTAGAACAGTCATCTTGTGTCTGTTGATGGAATAGTACTTGAAGAAATATTTAACTTTTTCAGCAATCTCTGCTGGAGTCAATTTCGTTCCCCATTTGTAACAGAGATTCTACAATGAAAAGAAGAGGAAACACATATATTCAATAAAATATACAAGCATACTCGATTCCAAGATGCAGAATTTAAAAAACATTACATTTTGTTCAAAAAGAAGTACTATGCAAAAGTACTTTAAGTAGACCAATTCATGTGTTTTAGCCATGTTCTGAAGCCTCTTTATTTGGATTGCAAGTGTCTTTGTTATTATACAAGACTATATTTACTCAATGTTCAGTATTCAGCCTTTATAACAGGTACATTTTTCAAGCGTTTAATTTGATAGTATCTGTTTTCATATGACATACAAATAACAAATTCGGAGTACTATTGTATTGGCATAGCATCCTGGTAGTGGAGTACAATTCAAGTAAAAGCAGATATCAAAATAGACACGGACCTTAAACATAGATACAGGTCCACAGCGGAAAATCTTGCGCATCCTTACATAAACTGACAGTTCTTCGTATGTCATTCCCATATCCACTTCATCAAGCTGTTCAAGATTATGTATGTCAGTCAGCTTGAAATATCAATTTTTTTTTTTAAAGTTATTCCTTCATACTTATTGTGTGCATTTGAGATACAAGTAAGTTTTGAAGATGAAATCTTCAATTGAACTGTTAATTAACAATAACATGGCCTACATAAAACAATCAAAAAATAAAAATAAACAAAAAAACTTTTAAAAAGAAAAAGAAAAAAGAAAAACAAAGGTCCCAAAGAAATAATTATAAGATGTAAAAACAACATAAATAATTAACAAAAAAAGGAAAAAAAGAAAAGAAAATCATCTTCTAAGACATATTTGAAGGGGAAAGAAATAAGAACCACATTAGTAGTCTTAAGCATATCAGATAATCCGAAATACCTGGCTGTAATTGGACCGTATAGGCTCCAATTCAGCAGTAGGGGGAGCCGCTTCAATCTCCGCTAAAGATGAATAACCAAGATGGACAGCAGCCCATTTCAAAAATCTCCGCAGGTCCTGCTTGCTAATACTTCCAATTGGATTTATATCAGCAGAACTGCAATCATACTGAGTAGTAAAACTATTGTTAAAAGCCGCTGGCACAGCAATTACCATTATCCATACTCGCATAGAGAGGATTTATGGTCTGGTGTTTCAATCAGTAGGATGCATTTAATAGGAAGAGTGTAGCAAATGAGCCCTTGACAAGAAGCTTTGTAAGCATAAAAATAAATGTAGAACCTTTGTTAAATACCCACGTAATCCTTCATCAACATTGGAGCTTCCTAAGACAAGGTAAAAACCTGGTTTGCTGTGAACCCATGACAAAAGTGATGCAAACATAAAAGCTAAGACCATTCTTATTCGAGCCTGTATATTTTGCAACCCTAAATTTTCAATGTTTGAACCCCCATCCACCTGAGACATGGAAAAACAATAAGTAAAAAAAGAAGTTATTGACTCGTGAAGTACGGGCGATGCCCCGCGTCTGGAATGAACACTAAAAAGTATGATGTTATGAGATAGCAAGCAATTTGAATAGTTTGAGGCAACCAAATATTAATACATGTATAGTGACGAGCCAGGCTTCTAAATGCTCATTGCAGAAAAACGTTAAAGTTATGCTAATTGCGGAAGAATACAAATAATAAGATAAAATAACCATGTGAAGTAGTCCATAAAAATTCCCCAATTTGAGATGTATAATCTACATGTAGACTACAAGAAGACCCGACAATGCAAATGGATAAAAGGTTAAGAGTATAAACATGATAACATGATAATAAGCATGAGGTGATCATACACTTGGCTTGCTTAACTATAAAATTTGAAAAAATAAAATTAAAGTTTCCAAAAGTTGCAGTTCATCATCAGAACGGCTCAAATAACATCCCTAATCAAAACTTAACTATAATGATTAACATGAGGTGATCTTAAGTTGCACCTCACTTACGAATTCTATCAATAGCAACAAGAAAACACACACACACACAACGTTCAAGCCACTGGCCGCCAGAAATAAAAAGTATTGCATATCAAGGAATCAAGAAACCAACAGATTTGAGTTCCGCTAACATTTGATTCCTTCATGCTTCAACCATCTAATCGCATTACTCGATTGAGACAAACACATCTAATTCATAGTATCTTATAATCATGAAACTCGGAAAAATAAATAAATAAAAGCGAAATTGAACGACTATATCAATGTTTCTAATTTTATCAAGATTCAATTTGTCAAATACATAAGTGTCAGTTCACTATTGTAAAACTCAAGAAGTCCTACAAAATATAGTTTTAGGATCTAGTTCTTTTATTTTATCATGATACACAAATAACACCATTCATAATGAGCACATTAATCAAAATTAATGGAGGATTCTCATATTTTTTTGGACTGGCCTTGAATCTAATCTTTTTGTAGATGAGATCCTCGGCGTTGCTCCCAATTGCAGAATGTGCGCCCCTTCTTTGTCTCAAATTCCAACTTGCCGATGGAAGGACTGCTCACTTCTTTGAAAGGAAATACATAAGGCGGCACATCTGAAGAAACTTACCATAGAGCAACCATATAATTTAAATGGATAGAATTTAGGCTGTAATATTGATAAACAAATATAATTTAAATCTTTATTAGCAAGATAAGCTAAAATAGTGATAACCTTATGAAAAAAGACCTTATAATTTAAATCTTTATATAGAGATACGAAAGAAATTTCCCTGATTCCCTGTTACTTGTGAATTACTTGTGAAACAGCTATTGGTATAAAGAATAGAATAGGACAGAGTATAAACTCACACTACCAAGAAGATCAACATCTCGATCCGAAGGTCATATATAACTCAAACCATATGTAGGAACCAAGAAGATTGAAACTGCAATATCAACAAAAGCTCTGTAAGAATCACCAGTAAGTCAGAGTACATGATCATCTTAAAATGATCATTCTTCCATGCAAAAGAATGAAAATTAAACTTGACTTCCACATAGAGATAAAATAAATATTTTTGTAGTGTAAAAACACTTATAGCAGCACATACCATTCTATGTATTAAGCAAATCGTAACTCAAGCGTTCCCTTTATTCATTTACAAATCGTTTACTCAAGGATTTGAGTGTCAAATCGGCTATTAAGATTCTCCAGGACAGAAATAACTTCACAGGAAACACTACTGCTACAGATTATTAAGTGTTTTCACAAAGCATAACTCACATATAGAAACAGTGAAAGCAAGAACAAAAAAAAGCCAGAAAGTAGAAATAAACAATAAATTAGGCTTCAATTAAATTTTTTAAGGTATCATTTTATTATAGTTGATAAACATAATGTAAATGCTTCAATATAACAAAGAATTGGTTATAGAGCTCGAGTGATATAGTTTCAGATAAATTCCACATGTTCATCCACTCATAATCTCAATAGAGATTTCATAGCTACAGGTTATATGGCCACAAAAACTGAGAAGATCTTTGAACAATGATGTACACTGCGAATCAAAGATTTCTTATCTTACCAACAATGTGGAGCTCTTTCTCCAATTCCAACAAGAACCAGCAACCCAGGAAATCCTCAACAAGAACCAGCAAGAAACGTAAAATCCCCTAAATTCAAGATTAAACCTCATATTGAGAAAACTGAACTAATGTAAGGCAAGAAAACCAACAATTAAGCCTAAAATCCCCAAAATTCAAGAACTAACCAACGGAAACACCATCACCACCGCTGGCCTAACCTGCCATTTTGAAGCTTAAGAAAAGCACCTTTTTCAACATATGGCACAACAGTGGCTGATGAAGCTTCTGCAAGATAAAGAAACATGCATCTATAAAATACTCATGTTAAGCAGATGACAATTGATTAGATAATCCAATCAATAGAAAATGTAACTAAAGGGGCAACAAGAAAACAAATAGGTGCGTCCCAGCCGGCGAAGTAAAGGCGAGAATCAACGCCGGCGAGCGAGCAGGGCAGACAGTCGCTTTGCAATCAAGACAACGTGAGTGCAGCTGCGTTCGTGGAGGCAGGCAGGGAGCGACGACGCTGCTTATCTGCGAAGGGATAAGAAACCCACATCGAGTTAAACTATGGTGGTCGTATATATCCTTGAAAACATAGTATAAATTGGGAAAGCACTTTACCGGCGGCAAAAATAACAACAAACATAACACAAAATAAACGGGCAAGGGAAGAAGAGCGAATCACAGCAGCCCGTAATCCGAAGAAGGAGGCATAATTCGAAGAAGAAACCCCAACCAACAAACACAACACCCAATCACCGTAAACCCAAATTCCTTACGTAACACAACACCCAATCACCCAAACCCCCAAGACAATAACCCTAAAGCTAAAATTACAGTAAATCCTTACCTTAAAAAGCCACAGCCGACATCCTGACTAAGGTCCATGACTAAGGCCTATTCTTTTTCCTGGAGGTAGCCAACTATGTTTTGGCCTGCAGTTTGTTGGCAATGGCATTCTAAAATTGGGATCTGGGTGATACTTTTAGCCAACAATCGATTGAAATTGAAAAGGCACGGACCGGAAAGCTAACAACAAACAAGCCCCCAGCAAGTGCACTGCCGAAATGAAGACAAATTCTTTGTATTTCTATTTGATTCTAAGTTTCTAAATCCGTATACAATTAATGAGGTCAGTCAATCAGTACCCCAAGGCAATCCCATTTGCAATGAGTAGTAATCTCTGTTTTTTCCTTGTACTGTGTTTTTACAATTTTTAAATTTTTAATTCAAAATAGGTTATACCATCGGGACATAATGATACATATATACAGGACAAGCAAATGCAAGCAAGTATTGCGTACAACCATTAATGAACCTGACCAGCAGATCAACGGAACCCCTACCGAGGTCTAGTTTCAGTTTTTAGAAACCGAATATGTTTTTTCCATGCAAGTACTCCATGCCAAATGCAGTGTCCATCGCAATTATGAGTCTTTTGCGTCTATCAACGGTTCTGTTTAAAAGTAATGTAAGATCATTTTCCTAATCAATTTTACACACACACACACACATACAACATACATACATACATACCTGTCCTTTTTCTGCAGAAACTGTTTTAAAGATACATTAACCATGAACTCAGTCACAGTTGCCAAAGATCCATCAGGACCATCACGAACCACTCCATAAAAAGAGACAACGTTTGGATGGTGCAATGAACTTAGGGTCAAAGCTTCATTCCAGAAATCAGCAATCTGTATACTCAAGTAAGACAAATGTCAAAATTCAATGTGATACATAATTTCATTAATGAGAACAATGGAATCATGAAAATGTCTTTTTCTTACTCAACCGGGATGATACTTGATAAAAGAGGTGTTCAAATTTGGCAAATTTCTGAAATACTATGTACACACTACACACACACACACAAACGAACACCAGATCCCAAATAAGATACAGAGTAGCAGTCCAGCAAGTGCACGAGAGTGGCAAAATCCATTATAATAGTTTAGAAGCTAACTACTCTCGTCCTCACAGATACCTTTTTCTTTTATATTACTTTGTTTGCTTTTGAAAATTAAAATATATTAAGGCAAAGAAAGTTGACCTTTGCAGATACCATTGATTGAAAATATCTAGTTAAGATCTAATACAAGCTGAACCATTCATAAAAGTAAGAATATTACGATTTTAAAAATTGTATGATATATACTTGTCAACCAGCAAACCTATCCACTATAATCACACACAAAATCAAAAACTAAACCAAATACGGGCTAAATATTGCCAGAAGTATAGGATCTTCAGCTCAGAAGCAGTCGGACACTACAAACTGCATCCAATATTACAAGTGAAAAGAAACAGATGAAAAGTTAAAGTTGGAGTATTTTTCTAAGGAAAATATACATGAAATTATAGCTCATTGATGAAAATAATTTATACTCATGTTCTATGTTTCATTAAATTAATCATGCAGTCCACCCATAAGCCCTGAGCCCCTGACTTACAAGAATTAGGCAGTTGCTAATTAGTGGAATTTCGTAGCATGGAGAGATACATCACATATAGCATGCTTTGGATCAAAAGAATTTACAATAATATAATTTCATAAGAGAGAACTATAATTTCTAAATTATTCCACTGGGTTGTGATTTTAAAAGGTACGAAAGGACAGAACATCCATCAGGTAAACTTAGAAGATCTATTGCATGCACTTTGGATAGAAGCTTGTTTTTCTAATTTATGGTCATCCATCAGGTAATATATGTAAATTCTAATCTATTTAATGGAAATTGTTAGACCTTGATCTAAGGAATACTGTCAATCATCATGTTGTGCTACTATATTCGGAAGCTAACAATTGAAAAGAAACAAATACCAGGCATTCCCTTTCAGATGGCTTTCCAGCAAAGCAGCTGGCTTTTATTCTTTTTATAGCTACATTAGATCCCTTCCATTTGCCATGGTATACAGCGCCATATGTCCCAGAACCTAACTCCCGAATTTCCTCCAGGTCTTCATTATTTATTGTCTATACAAATAATGAAACTAAAAATAATTTTTTTAGTAAATTTGAAAATAACAATCAATAGATATGAGTAACTTCTTGGTGACAGCACTGTTGAATGGCTCCATGAACAAATGTAACAGTAAGTAAAAGCACATATGCAACATCAAATAAAACATGAGCTTCTCTAGTGAATATGGATGAGTACCTGCAATCCTCTTTCAAGTGCTTCTGCCTCAGCTTTTGTCAGCTCTATCTTTGAGGTTTTAACATCATTATCACTATCCAACTTCAAGTCAATATTTCCATCCTACAAGGAGGCAAAAATTCATTTAGCAAGAGTAAAATGTGCACTAATTATTTGTAAATTAGATTCTTACCACTCCATTTTTGTGAATTTGGGTATTTTCTATAGCTGAATCTTTTTGCTCACTGTCCAAATCAATTTGCTCTGCCTTGTCTTTCACTTCCTTCACATACTGAAAAGTCTCCTCTATTCACCGGATCATAACTGCACTGATCTATTATAAAACCATGCTAAATCATTGGTGATTCAAACCATTATTTCTTGTTATATGACAGCAAATTTTGACTTGATTGACAAGAGAGGTCTTACCTCCCATCTGTGCCAACAATGGCTACAGTGTTGTGGGAACCAAATGCTGTAATGAACTGGGCAGACTCGGGCAAGTGGAACTGAAGCATGTCTCTCAAATGGTTCCAAAGTCACTTGCTCAACAGGTTTGAACTTGTATGCTTTCAGCTACTTCACTACTTGGACAAACACAGCCTCAACAGGGGCTGTTGAATCAATGCAGTTGGCCTGCATGCCAAAAAGAACAAAACACACATATTATTATACAACATAGAAGAATTCCTGCATTTAGAAATAATTTAATTTGATTACTGTAAAGAAAGAATTGCCAGTGTCCCTCATCAGATAATGAATATTAAGTACTACTTATTAACAACAAACCGTTATTGAAATCAATGGCTGGTGGACACAAGTATGATTCCGTTCATTGTCCTAGAATCTGCGGAAGGCCCCTGTTGTCATTTTTTATCTGGGGAGCCTCACACATTGTCCCAGAATCAACAGTCTCTGAAAGGGCTCTGTTCTCGTCAATTTTAACAAGGGGTGCCTCATTCTTTGGCCTAGAATCAACAATCTGCGAAAGGCCAATTTGTGAAATGCCACTGCTGCCATTGATTTTTATCTGGGAAGCCGCATTCCTCAAAGTAGAATCAAAAATCGGTGAAAGGCCTCTGCCATCGATTATCTGTGGAGCCTCAACGTTTGGCCAAGAATTGTGCGGACAGACCTTGGAGATGCTGGAACACATTGACTTGGATGTAGATGTAGCAGGCAGAAACGAAGAATCTTCAGCATACTCATCTGATGGATGGTAACTGGGAAAATTTAGCCTTGCGCAGGCACCATACATTGCTCTCGCTGCCTCATCATAAGCAAGAGCAGCTTCGCGGGCAGTGGTAAAGGTGCGAAGCCATAATCTGCTACCCTTGTGTGGCTCCCTAATCTCAGCTACCCATTTACCCCACGTTCTCTGCCTGGCCCCTCTAAAGTTGCAACAACCATTCTGGGGACCTCCTTTACCTTTCATACAACCTTTCTTGGAGCCCTTTGCAGGAGCTTTCCGCACTGGCTTGTCGCCATTTTGAGGCGACTCGAGTTTAACATTGTATTCCTTCCACTTTGCAAGTGTCTCGGATACACTTTTAGTTCTGCAACTCCGGCTCCTTGATTTCCTCTTTCTTGTGTAATCAATTGGTTGAGACAGAAAATTTGAATTATGATCTCTTTCTTGTGTAATCAACATAGCCATATTTATCTCTGCAGAGGCACAAAGTTGCAAGTCATAAAATTAATGCAGAACTCAGGACTACAGCCAGAACTTCAGAAAGGAGTTTAAATCACGTAACATATCACAGAATGCGTGAAGAATTCAAAGAAAGAAAAACAAAGCGGCTAAGAACAAAAATATGTTAAATCCAGTGAACTTACATGCAAGAATCACTGAATTTGGTCCCCAATTTCAAACCCCCAAAACAGTAACCCTAAAATTAGAATGAATCCTTACCTTAATGAGCTCCTGCCGAGACGACGCACAGGGACGAGGCAGGGAAGGAGACGAAGGGCTGGAAAGGGGATTGCAGTGATGGGAACCTCTAGCGCCGGAGCCCGTTCGGCCTAACTACATGGAAATTACACGAAAGAATCACTGAATTTGAACCCAATTTTGAACCCCCAAAACAATAACCCTAAAATTAGAATGAATCCTTACCTTCATGAGCTAAATGACAGGATCCAAAGGCTGAACGCGGACAGTGGCAGCAGCCACTGCCAGGCGGCGAGGACACCGCCGAGACCGCTACTCCAACGGCGCACCTCCATCAACAGCGGAAGAGGACGCGAACTCGGGCGAGCCCTCAACGGCGGCGATGGCAGGCACCCTGTGTGCGGCGGCGGCGCTAGGTTCCGATCCGTGGTGTCTGAAACGCAACAGGCTGGGGAGTGAATCGGAGCAGCACAATTCGTTAGTGCAAATGACATGCAATTTCCACAAAGACCGAACAAAAGAAACAACCCAGCAATAACTACATCAAAATCGAACACCTCTGCAAAAACGCAACCGAAATGAGTTCGGCGATAAAATTTACAAAATTCCTCACCCGGACCACCGAAGAAAGCGAGGGCGTGCAAACGAGGGACGAAGCTTTAAAGCCCGATCGGGCGACGGCGTCGGTAGAGCTCCGAACGGTCGGCGGGAACAGAGCAGACGGAAGAATTCCGCTGTCGGCAATTTAGAACCCAAACCTCGAAGACAACGACAAGAAGTGGCATGAGTGGAAAATAGCTGGAAAATGAAATCATACCCGACCCGCGCGCACTAAACGGAGAAGGCCAGCAATACACCATTTTGATCCATCGGTCAGGATTTCAATTAGAATGTGGATCCAACGACTCAGAATGAAATGGAAGATTAGGCTCTCCCTCTTATAATAGTAGACAGATATGCTAAAACAAGACCATTAATTAAATTGTTGATTTAACTCTCCTCAAATTATTGTACCCAAAATAATCTATCAACAAATTTTTTATTGATCCAAGACTCGAGGTGGATATGTTTATAAATTATTTTTAACCCTGTAGTTTGTAGGGAAAGTTATTTATAACCTTTTATTAACTACAAGAAATTCTGGCTCCACCGACCGAATTCACTGACCGACAAGGTACGGGTAGCCGGCACCGACCGGTGCACCGACCGCATGTTGCGGTCGGTGAAAAAAGAGCCGTTATGGGCCCCTGTGCCCAGCCACGATCGGTCCACCGACCTACTATAAATTCGGTCGGTTGGACCGACCGATGCACCGACCGCTTGGTGCGGTCGGTGGCCTAGGGTTAAAAAACCCCAAATCGGGGTAAACAGGCGCCGAGACGCCATTTTCCTTCCCCCTCCAGTTTTACTCCTCCAACCCATTTTCACTCCATTCACCACCACTCCGCCGACCACCGCCCACACGACCACCACCGGCGACCATCGCCCCCCCCCCCCCCATTCGAGCGCCGACCACCGCCGACGACTCGAGCACCTTCGACCGAGGCTGTCACCGCGAATCGAGGAGCTTCAGCGGAATCATCCCCATCTCCGACCACCCCCTCCCCCGCCGCTGCGACCACCACCGCCTCCCTCAGCCTCGACGACGGCTGCCGCCTGCAAACACCACCTCCGCCACTCTCCTTCCCTCTCGAACACTCGATTGAGGTAATCGATTGTAACATTTATGCTCTTACAATTTTCATTCGATTTTGTGATTTTATTTTGCTCACATTAGTGTGTTTTTGGAATTGTATTTCCTTGTTCTTTGAATTTCATTGGCATAGGGATAGCTTAAAATGCATATACATTCTTTTTTGGGATTATCCTTAGCAAAAGTTGTGAAAAATAAAAAAAAAATGTTAAATAAAAGCTGCCAGCCCATGTTTTTTATAGTTATTGGAATGAAAATTTAGTTATCGTAAATTTTGGGCACATAATCACGAACCTTGCGTCGAATAGATGACTTTTCATATATGATATGCGAAATTCGGAGTTCGTATGAGATAGTTATGTCATTTTGAAGTTTATTTCTTATTAATTGTTGAAATTGGCGTATAGGATTTGAATTTAGCGATGTAGATTTTGGAGTGGTTTTGGATTTAATATTGGATTTGATTTAATCATTTTGGATGTTGTATTCTATGTTATATATGGTTTGGAGTTTATGTGTTGTTCTAGTTTAATACTATGTGATTGGGGAATTTTGGTAATGTTATTCCTTTTTAGAATGTCGTATAGAACTCGAATTATAATTACATATGGTGTTGAACTTTATATATTTTTGTTGTTGTTCATTTCCTAAACAATACGTAGTGGAGATTAGAAATTGTTTTTTTTTTTTTTGTTTATATGGGATTGCAAGAATTTGGTTGTTTGCCCAAACCATAAGTGGGGTGTTTGGGCACCTAATCACAATTCTCTCGTCGAATATAAGAATTTTGAAGTGTATTTGTTATTATTTTTTAAAATTGGTGTGTAGGAGTTGACATTGTTTGCAGTTGCACATGTGGTTTGTTTGTTTTGGATTTTGAATAAGTTTATTGACCCTTAGTGTGAGTGTTTTTTATTTAATTTGTTTTTGTTCCTCTTTTTAACTTTAAATTTCATATTATCAGACACATTTGGAATTTAAGTTGGAAAGCGGTACACAACGAACCGGTCGATTCTCGTCAATCTCTTCAATAACAAGGTAATATATTTTACTATTGTTATGCATTAAATCTATAAGACTTAAATTAACTAAGCTTCCTATTTAATCTACTAAGAGCGATGCATAAGTAGTTTTCATTTTGTTATGAAGTATAAATTAACTTACATAACATTAAGTATTGATGCAAAAGTAGTTTAAATTCTTTAAATGTTAGGAAACTAAATAAACACATAAAAAAGAACTATTGATGCAAAAGTAGTTTAAATTCTTTAAATGTTAGGAAACTAAATGAACACATAAAAAGAATTATTGATGCAAAAGTAGTTTAAATTCATTAAATGTTAGGAAACTAAATGAACACAATGTATTGATGAAAATTAGTTCCCTTTAGTGGCATCTTGCCATATTTGTAGGTGATGGACCGTAGTTGGATGTACCACGGTCGTCGTGAAATTGGAGTACTGACATCCGAATTTATTGGAGGAGTTGAATCTTTCTTGCGTTTATCTCATCGAAACCCAAATGTCGATAGGGCCCAGGGAAAATTAAGGTGTCCGTGTAGACAATGTAAGAATAAATGTTATCAAACTGACAATGACATCAAGTATCATCTACAAGCACATGGATTTGTCCCTAACTACGAAAGGTGGACGTGTCGCGGAGAGTCACACCAATTTAGTCGGTATTACGATACTGATGATGTTGGCACTTCGTCCGTGAGTGCTCCTGTGAATGATTACATTCAAATGGTGTGCGAAGGAATGGGATTTGGTATTCCCGACAGTACTCACGCACTCCAGATGATGAACTGAGGCAACCCGAGGAACCCAATGCACAAGAGAAGTTGTTCTACAGTATGTTAGAGGCCAGAGGCCACAGACAAAGACTTGTGGCCGGGCTGCAAGAAAATGACCTTGCTGTCAACAGTTGCAAGGTTGTTAAATATCAAAGCCGAACACAACTTATCAGAGAGGTGCTTTGATACCTTATGCCAACTCATCCTTGATACACTCCCTGATGATAATGCTATGATTAAGAACTTTTACGAGGCAAAAAAAACTACTTGAGGGATTGGGGTTGCCTATTCAAAAAATCGACTGTTGTGTGAAGGGGTGTATGTTGTACAAAATATTCTCATTTACATTCTATCTTGAAATTCATAGCGCATTCTAATTTTATCGTCTTTAACTTTACAGATGTCCGACCATGGGGGTGGCTCGTCTTCGAGTTCAGGGCGTGGGTCAGGGTCCAGAGAGGCCGTCCGCGACATATCTTCTCAGGTTCACAGCTCGCGGAAGCTTGTAGGCGGGCTGATAGCCTCCTTTGGATGCTATCTTTTAAGCCATTTCCAAGCCATATATTTAATGAATTTTAGAGTGAAATCCTCATTTTTGTGTGTTTTTGTGTATTTTTGTGTGAGTTTTTAAATTGGGATATTATATTAGATTTTAGTTGAATAAAACACAAAATCACATTTAAAGTTGATGATTTATAATGATTTATCTTGATGAGTTTTGAATGTGATTTTGTAGGTTGCAATGGGATGAAGAAAGCATAAATGGAGGTGAGGAGAAGAGGAGAAAAGAATTGAATCAAGTCATTCATGGCGTAGGCAAGGCCAACTACGCCAAGAAACAAAAGCTAGCGTCAGTTTACGCCAACATTGAAAGATGAAAAATTTGACAAGTTCCAGCTAGCGTAGGCAAGAGCAACTACGCCAGAATGGATGGGCTAGCGTCATTTTACGCCAGAACTGAAGAGCCAAAATTCTGAGTTTCAAAAGCTAGCGTAATTCAGGCTAAATACGCCAACTCGGTCTTCCTAGCGTCAAGTGACGCCATGGTCGCGACTTGGGCCAGTTTCCTTCCAGTTTTGGGCGTTTCCAAGTCGGTTTTGAGCGGGTTTTCACATTCTTTTTCAACCGATTGACGCCCAGAACATCAGATATCATCCTCCACTCATCTCCTTCATCTCCAATCCATCTTCCATCAATTTCTTTATCAAATCATTAGATTAGTCAATATTATATTAGATTAGGTTTTGAATTCGTGTTGTAGGGTTGCACCATATATCACGGTGCAATTCAGACCTCTGTATGGATTCTTCAGCGGATTCAAATTCAATCTTCATCGGCGACGGGAGTCATGGGATGGAATTGAATTCTGAATTCATTAATTCAGGAAGTGATTTTATTTAAATTCATAATGTTTTGTGCTTCTTGAATTGTAGATGCTTATGTTTCTGAATTTACATTTGTTGGATTGATGATTATATTGCAGGATAATTAACATACATCGAAAGATAGTTGATTGTTCTAGGATTCTAGTACCTGTTTAGGGAATGAATTCTCAATTTTGATTTGATCCATATATTGGAATTTACATCGGGAGATGAAATTCTAGAATTATCATTGATTGAATAATCTGAAGTTGGAAGATAAGGGTGATTTTGTAATACCCGAGAATTTTCCAACATAAAATAAAACAATAATTAAATAAATAGGCAATAAACACAATAAATACCATAAATAAATAAATAAATAAAGATAAGGAAATGAGAAATGAGATTTTACTTAAAAATGAATTAAATGAATTTAATTAAATAAAAAGGGTTGATTAAAGGTAAATGAATTGTACACCAGAACACGACACCAATGAACTCGAGAACTCGAGTCCAAACATCCAATTAGACCCGAGCAAAAACTTAGAGAGAAAGTAGAAACCCGAAGATACCCCAAAGATCATAAAACGGGAGCATAGAGGGATAGAAGTCCGAAAGAGAGGAGGAAAGACCCGACGGATCGCACGACCCGGCCCAGACCGAAGTCCAGGCCAGGATGGCGCGGTGGCCGCGCGCCCAATGGGAGAAAACCGCGCCAAGAGCACGCCACATGACAGAATCGGCCGTTCCGCGATTCTCTCGCCCGAATCCGGATTTTTCGACGTCGGTTGAACATCTTTCGACTCAAGACTCTTAGAGTCTGATCTTGGACGCCCTAGGGCTTAGTTATCTATAAATAAGACCTCTTAAAAGCTCCAGATACTTTGGAAACCCTACGAAATCTCGCTATACGTCGAAACCCTAATCCCGGAGTCGTCGGAGACACGAAGGCAAGAGAGGAGACTGAGTTGGACGAAAATCCAAAGACTCCCGTCATCGTGGTAAGATCTGATCCCTTCTTTACCATTTGTGATTCGAAAACGAATCCTAATTAAACCTCTTTTCTATTCTAAACCCCGATCCGGACGCGTTGAGGAAAAACGAAGGATCTCGGAGGGAGAACGAAGAACGTGGAAGCCACGCCTCCGAATCATCGAGCCGAGACATCCGTAAATATGTAAGTTAACTCTTACATGGTTTTGTGCGAAATTAAAATACGTTAGATTTAAAGATTCGAATCAAGGACATGAAATCTGCCAACGTAAATCTTTTAACAGAGCAACAGTGTTGTCTAATTTTTCCGAACCTTAAAACGACTTCAAACGGAAAAACTTAAAACACGAAAAACGTTCCTAAACCTAGATCTATCTACTGTAAAATTTTCATAATTTTTCATCGTGTTATGATATCCGAAAACGACCACGAACAGACCTGCATTGGGTTTAGATCTTGAAACGGTGGTAGATTCTTAGTCCGAACTTGAGGTTGATTTTTGACTTAGATCTAGACTGATTCAGGATTGGTGCTAAACATAAGAGTTGTAGGTCTATGCATTAAGAACACCTCCATAAAATTTCAGAATTTTTCGTGATGATTTGGTATATGAAATCCACCCGAAACCGAACTGTTCTAAATTTAGATCTTGAAATTCTTGACAGAACTTAGGTCCCATCTTGATCACGTTTTTGACATAGGTTCCAAACCGATTTAGATCTTTGGCCGAACATGAAAGTTGTAGATAAACGTCTTAAGATGATCTCTGTAAAATTTCATAAAATTTGGAGTTGATTTGCTATGGTAGAACTCGATATCTTTAAACTGTGACATATAAAATTCGGACAGATTTGTGTTTCTGTGAAAATTGACGTTTCTGACACATTTCGGTATCTTGGATTGGAAAAGTTAAAACACGAAAGTTGTTCATCTCGACGTTTCTGAGTCATTGGTGAAATTGCGGAATTTTTGGAATTAAATCTGAATTTAGACGAATTTTAGAGTAAACTGTGGTTGACCGAGTCAAATCTTGATATCTTGTGGAAACGGTGAAATTAGCCTTTAAGGTTTAAATGATTGGGAATTCCTTTGAAATAAAATACACATGAAACATAATGCTTGCCGAAAGGCAATTGAAATATCCTGCTTGCCGAAAGGAAATTAAATATCCTGCTTGCCGAAAGGCAATTGAAATATACTGCTTGCCGAAAGGCAATTGAAATATCATGCTTGCCGAAAGGCAATTGAGATATAATGCTTGCCGAAAGGCAATTGAAATATAATGCTTGCAAACATGAGACATGAGACATGAAACTAGAAGACTCGAAAATTGTTCCTTTTAGATTATGCTTTTAAATTATGTCCTACCGTTACATTACTTTGCAAGTTATATTTATGATCTTATGAAATCTCTATCTTTTAAATTATGTCATTTAATTATTGTTAGATAAATAAGTTAAATGATGTGGTGTTGTGTACATGTTTTCTCAAAATCTAAATAATGGCTTTGAAACCCCTTAATCATATCTGTGTTAACTTACTCAACACGTAGTGCTGACCAAACCATTTTTATTTCTTTTTCTTTCAGAGTTGAGAATTATGCATCGTCATATGCATACACGGGAAGTTTGGGATGATATATTATTTTGAATTTTTGTATTAGACTAGTCTTGCATGAACGGGCCTGTTTAGCCCGTGATTAGGCCATGTTGGCCCTATATTTAAATTCCGCTGTGATACATATATGTAAATATTATTTTCCGCTGCAACTTGATGTATTATTTTTAAATTATATATGAATGGGCTGCTTGAATGTTTTAAATTCTGAAAAACCATAGCCTTGCATCTCTTTAGTGAGCTCGGAGAAACCGTGTCTTGCTAGGGAGGTGTGGCGGTGACATCCCGACCTGGGTGACCAAAAAACGGGGTGTTACAGATTTAATTAATGAAAATATTTCAGAACATTAGTTGATTATTTATTGTTGGAAATTCTTTGCAGTTTTTCTGAATTGTATGCTGTACTTAAATCCTGCGATCTTTAATTATGTTGTCGATTAATTTGCAATAAAACCCCATAATCAAATCGGAAGATGCATTTTGGGATTGTAAAGTTAATTCACAGCAAGTTTATTAATATTTAAGCAGGATAAGCAATCTGAAAACACAAATTCGTTATTATATTAGCTTAGAATTATTTTTATTATTGTTTTAGTTAATATCCTGGTCTACTCGACCATATCTTTTTATTTTTATTTTCTTAGCTAGAACATAAACTTATTTGAATACATATGGCCAAGGCATGAATTAATATGCTTTTAACTCCCTGTGGATTCGACCCGGCATTAGCTGGTATATTATTTGTGATACCGTAGTTTGTGTTTGATTCAAATGCACAAATCTACGCGATCAAAAATTGGCGCCGTTGCCGAGGAGTTAAATGGCAATATGTGTTTTTATATGTTTGTATTTTAACTTTGTAAATATGTGTTTTTTTCTTTTAATTGTGGGCAGTTTTCTTTTTTTTTTTTGTGGCAGGAACATCAAGTCGAAATTCAATACACGAACAAGTGAAATCAAGTGAAGGGGCCATAAAAAGAGGAGAAATGAAGAAGAAGAGAAGTTTACATTGATAAAATTTTCAACATATTCTTGGATTCTTATCTTATATCTAAGAAACTCCCTCACTTTCATTTTCTTGTTTACTTTTATATCCAAAAAAAAGGGGCTTGAGGTTTTTGCTTGTGTCTGCTTTTCTCATGGTCTTTGATAAAAAAAAATAAAAAATCAAATCAAAGAATGCAATTGCTGGAAATTCATTAAATTGGACTTTTAACACTTGAAATTTGCATCCCTAAGCAAAACTCTAAGTGTGAGGATGTAGGGATCCTCAATGTATAATGTAAGAAACATGATATTCCTTACTTTTTTTTGGAGGAGCCATTGAACGCTTGGAAATAGGTGGTGGGAGCCCATGCCACACAATTACAAAGGGGAAATAAAGGGAGGGATAGGGGGCAGTGGGAATCGAACCTCCAACCTTCCTTTGGAAGTCAAGAGACTTAACCGATTGGGCTAGGTCCTCATCCCATGATATTCCTTACTTGAGATCATTAAAATGTTTCTAACATGTCCAAAAATCTTTATTTAAAAAAAAAATCCAGATTGTTTTCTTCTTTAAATATTGGATTAAGACCATGTTTTTATTTTGTGTTTTGTTGTGATTTTCTTGCAGGAAACATTAAATATCATTGTGATGTTTAAAGCTAGAATTGAGATTTAGGACAACGATACAGAGCTTGAGAAATTTCCAGGTTATTCTATATTAATTTTGTGGTCCACCACAAAGGTAAGCAACATGGTAACTTGGTAAATTCTCATGGATTTCATTTAAGAGAGTGTCCCGATTCTTGGTTCTTGGTTTAAGCATAAAAATAAATGCATGTTCCCTGCTTGTATGTGTTTCTTTTTCATGGATTTTAAGATAAATATTTAATGCAAATATGCTGGAAATTATATATTTTAGAGCAATGTAATACTTAGATTCTACATTAGCAAAGATCTAAGTGTTAGGATGTCACCATCCTCACATTTTAATGCAAGAAACTCATATTTATTCATATAGATCAATTAAGTCCTTGCATAGTTCATCATTATAAAAAATTTCCAGATTTCGCATTCTCTAAAGCTATAATTTAAAATCCATGTTTTGTGTGTCTGTCTGTTGTGTCGTTTATGTGCGTTGGGTCTGTTGTGTGTGTTGTTTTGTGCTTTTGTTTGGAGGATATACTTTGAAATTCATTAGGTTTTTGGCTTGGGGAATATTCGTTAAACATTTAAACACTCTCTATTATTTTCAAAGGAATGGACAGATTTAAGTTTCTACTTTTATTCATAATTTCCAGTTTTTCAATGATGAGATGAGTTGAGTTCTAAGCCTTGTAAATTGTTTAAAAGCTGAATTTTAGAAATAAATCCATGCTTGGATTTTAGCATCTAAGGTTGCATTATATTCTGGTTGGAAAGTGCATCGAGGCTATCTATTTTATATACACTTTTCCATGGCTAAAAATCATAAAGATATGAGAGGATTTTAATTTTGTTGTTGAGTTGATTAAAAGAATGGAAAAAGAAGAAAAAAAGAAAAGAAAAAAATGATTGAAAAAAAAATGAATAAAAAAAAAGAATTCTGAAAAGATGGCACATTGTTCCTCTGGCATAAGTAGCTTTTCGAATTCAACCGTCTACAACTCAGCGAAAGTGTCATGAACAAGGAAGGTTGAACAAGGGTAAAGTAACCCAATCGACGAAGGACTTCTACTAAGGGGGAGTTCCAGGTATGATGCAAGTTTTTATTGAGTTCTAGCTATTTATGTACTATGCTAAGTAATATTTTGAATGAACATTCATGAACTGCAGAAAGTTGCTCGTTGGGCACCGGAGCATTCATTAGCGGTCCGGAAGGAGTGGGAGAAGAAGAATATTACACGGTATTTTATAAAATTTCTTTGAATTTGTGATTGTACGTTCAATTATAATTTATCTTACTTTTTTTAAAATACCAGCTACAAGGATTACACGCTCGACATCATGAGCAAGAAAAGACCAATGCCATCAGACGAGCTGGTTGCACAGAATTAGGCCCGTATGTGGGATTCAGCGGCTTTTAAGGAAAAATCAAGAAGGGGCAAACTAAACAGGCGTCGAGGACAGGAGGATGCACCAGCCCTCCCCACGCACACTGCTGGACCAAAGACATTTTGGGCCATGAAACTTTTGACACATTTCATTGTGCATGCCGGGGGGTGAAGCGACCTCTAAATACAATCTTCAATTTCATGGCGCTCCCAAGTTATGATCCCCGGCAACGGCACCATGAAACTTTTGACAATTTCCTACACGAGTATTTTTCTAAAATATCCAAGTTAAATTTATTAAAAGAAAAGAGTTATGATTCGTGGGGAAGGGGTTTAAGGATATATTTCACTTTTTATTACTCATGTGGGGTACTCTGATTTCAAACGGCGCTGTGGTCCTCCCCGGCATGAAACTTTTGACAACTTTCACGGTGCAGCCGGGATAGATAGTTCAATCTTGACCTTCAGTCTGTCACACTGAAGGTCCCCAGTAATTTGCATCATGAAACTTATCATAGTTTCATGTCATGAAGATCCTTGCCATGAAACTTTTAACACATTCCCACTATATGAGTATTTTCTGAAAAATCATAATTCTGGGTTTCAATTTTATTCAGTGAAACCAATTTATGAAGATGGAGTTGGGATTAGGGATATATTATAGGTTGTCACGTTTTTATTACTCGTGTTAAGAAACTGTGCCCCCGAAAGCGCACGGTGTCAAAAATTGCAGTAATTTATAGTAAGACCGGATCATTCACTAGAGGATGTGCGATAGAAGCAGGGCCCACGTCGTTTACTAAGATTTTCCACTCGGTTACTCAATTCAAGTTTTGCAAAGATTTCTAACAACTACTTGACAATAATTAAAATTAGATTATGAAAGCAGTAAAATATTATTCTACAAAGCATGGTAAAATTAATCTAAAAAGCAATTAAATCTATTCTAAGAAAGCGATACGAATTATGCTAGGAAAGCAGAAAAGATTATTCTACGAAAGCAGATTTAAAAAGTGACAGAAGGGACAGGGAGAAAATAATAAAGATTGGACAAGATTCAGATGAAACACAATTAAACTTCCATTTTAATACACAGATCTTTGGTTGGGATAACTCATCAGTTAGCTAATTCTCATGCTTTCTGCACTATGTTCCCTTTAACAGACAGGTACTTACAGTGAGAATTTACATGCTCTTAAGACAGCAAATTCTAAGATACCACAGATTAATAACTCCCCTTGCAATGCCTTGCAAGAGTATGTTAGTCATATGTGGTGGACAAGCAACACCTAACATATCATTAGTTGATATGCCAAGTACTCCTATCGTCCCCCTTGTCACACCCAAAGTCCAAATCTAACCCCGAACTAATCCATAACTCTTAAACCTTACAACCGGCAGACACATCTCTAATTCTTCCGAGTGACCTCTATGAAAGCATTTTAAAGAAAGCGGTAAAGAAAGCATTTAAAAACCTATCACTCGGAAGTCTTAAAAGATCATCACAATCCGTTAGTATAAAAGAGCCCCTGGTCTTGGTGACCAGATGCAGATTTAGAACTTCCCAAATATCAGTAAGCCACAGGGTTTATAACATTCGGTTAGTTATGAGATACAAACATGAGTGGAACAGACCTATGCAGGTTTATTCCGAATGTACTCACTCAAGACTCAATTTTAGACTTTGGTGAGAGAAGATAATAGTTGAAAGAATACTCAACCTTACCTTAGAAATTAACCAAGGCTTATATGTTGTTCCTCTAATATTAATTATCACATCTTATCCGCATTCAAGTGGACACTGATTCGATGCAATACTTAATACAAGATTCCCAACACACAGCAATTTTGAGAAGCAAATAGATATTTGAAAATCATTCCCTAAACAGGTACTAAATTCTCAATTAAAACACAGATCCTTTCAGTCTAGATGAGACCTAATCGCTGACTCTGCTTCTAAGTTCCCAAAATCAACCCCCAGTAGAAGATGAATTAGTCATAACTGTGAAATTATCCCTTACTCAGATCCGGATTTTATAAAGTGATTTTTTTGGAAATTTATTGTGCAGCATCTGATTTAAATCAAGACTTCTATGTCCAAGGAGAAGGATCTCCAAAATATTATAGACCATAATATCTACATAATAATATCATGCATACATGTATATGAGAAGTAAAATAAATTGCCCCAAAATATATGGTGGGGTTAGACAGAATTTGATACACAAAGATGAATTAGCCTGAGATAAGAAGAAGTTGGCTAAAGAGAATGCCAGAAATAATTGGGGTTATCCAGACGACAAACATCTGCTATCCGGGTCCCAAGTATTTCAGATGGAATGATTTTTAGACAGTAGAATGCCTTAAATGACAGTTGTCGCCGTCATCATAGACTTCACTGTCTGTGAATCTGGATGAAAACCCACATGTTCTATTACTGTGATAATTATTAGATGACATTGGCATATATCATCTATTATTACTACAATTCTAGATTCAGGTTTGAAATTAAGATAAAGTGAAGAAAACTGTATCTGATTAGGAGTTGGCTGAGTGACTAATCGTTATCCCCGTGAAGGGACCTTTTCGTCGTAGCTTCCACCAACCACTAATCAGACCATGCAAAATAACGAGTAATAATTAATACACAGAAGACGAGCTAATCGTTATCCCGGTGAAGGGACCTTTTCGCCAACATTGATCTGTAATATTTCTTATTACCCATTCATACACACCATAAACAGAACAGATTAAATTAACAGAATATTTTTGGCACTGTGTGAGTGTTAATCACACAATAATTAAGACACTGATGGGTTGAGATGTGTAGTGGATAAAATTAGATGTAATGGGCCTAGGCCCAATACACCCATGCAACTTACACAACTCTTGAAATAAAATATTTTTGGAGTTTTAAAAGTAGAAGGAAGAAAGCAATTCGGTCTATTGGGCAAAATGCAAAAGAGACCGAATTGAGGATGCATGAGATATGAAGTAACACCATACCCAATTAATCCTTGTAAAGTCATGAAGCATCCTCTGATTCGAATTGTCAAACAATTCGGTCTAAACCGAATTGGACAATTCGAATTGATGAAGTCGTTCCTTCACTCAAATTTGGCTAAGGCATTTACCCCAAAAGAGGGTAATTCGAACTGCCAATTGAATTCGGTCTAGGCCGAATTTGGACAATTCGAATTGGTAAGACAGAGAATAAAAACTAAGGCATGAGGGGATGGTATGCATACAATGAGGTTTCCAAAGCCAATTCGGTCTATAAGAGTAATTCGGTCTAAACCAACTTACCTAGATCGAATTACTTAGAAACCACATGAAAACAACACTTTTTGCTATGCAATTCGGTCTCATGGGCAATTCATGATGGATACGGTTTACCAAATCCTTCATCTCACATCAATGTCACCTCACAGCCACACTAATGAGTGTTTTTAAGGAAAATAGACCTAGGTTACGTGGCTAACAGGTATTGGCATGAAACAAACCTTAAAACTACAAACAAGCAATCAAAGATCAAGAACTTAAACATCTACTGAACAAATAAGAACACATGCTTAAAAATAAGAACACCTACATTATCTAAGGCAACAATAAGCTAATAAAAGAGACTAAAACATCAACTGAAAAGCATGGAAATAAATTCTAAACAAACCTAAGATTGTCTAAAACCTAAGAGCACTTATTTGAATCTCTAAGGTGTAAAGTCAAGCCAAAAACCCACTAGCATACATTTATTAAGAATGTAAGTCAACTAGGACATAATAAATATAACCTAGTTGAAACAAACAAACATTCTACCATTTATTGCTAAGGAAAGCATTAAATAAATGCCAAACACTTGAAATGAAAACCCATTTCTAGATTCTTTCTTGTATTGACACTTGAAAGCAGTAAATAACCCTAAAACCATTCATTGGCTTGAAGGTAGGGTTCATTTTGACTACAAAGCATTTAAAGTTTATGGAAATGGCTACACTAAGGGTGGTAACAAGCTTCTATGAAAAATAAACTAAGCTCAAAACCAATAAAACTATATTAAAAACATGAAAATAAACTAACTAAACTACACTACCTACCTAACCCTTAAGGGGTGAAGAACCTTCTGCTCCTCCTTTTTGTCTCCCAGCAAACTGTCCAAGTGTGTAAGGATTCGGATCTTCTTTTGTGTTGAGGAAGGTCAGCTTTTATACTTCTTCTCGAAACCCTAGGCCCATCATGCATTTCTCACGTACTTCACAGCTGCAATTCTGAATGTGATTCGGTCTCCTCATGTAATTTGGTTTAGATCGAATTGATGCAATTCGAATTGCATGAGGCCTTCCTTCTTGATCTTGAGCTGGAATGTGGTATTCATCCATCAATTCGGTCTATTGGTAGACCGAATTGGCCTTGTCGAATTGAAGATGGATCCTGCTTGGCTTCTTTGTTTTAAGGCAATTCGATCTATACAATCAATTCGGCCTAGACCGAATTGCATAGATCGAACTCCTTTTTTTTTCTGTTCTGCTCAGTCTTCTTCTTTCCATGGTGCAATTCGGTCTAGAGGTCAATTCGGTTTAGACCGAATTGCCACAGACCGAATTGGTTGCTCTTCTCTTCTTCAATACTTCTCTTTTTCTTCTTTTCTTCAGCAATTCGGTCTAATGAGCAATTCGGTTTAGGTCGAATTGCGTATAGACCGAATTGATCTTCAACACTTAACCAAAATTTCAATTTGTGGGATTTTCATTCTTTTTCCCATCTTTTTTATTTTTGTGGGCTATCTTATTCTTTTGCCCATCTTTTCATTCCTTTTTCTTTTCTTTTTCCTTTTTTCATGTTTTTGGATTTTTCTAACACAAATGCAATTAAAATTGCATGTTTTGTGTCTTTCATTACCAGCTCAATTTTTTTACAAACTTGCATCAATCTGTCGAATTCAACTGCTTTCTTATTGAAATAAGATGGGATTTCGATCAAAATGTCCGTCTCAGACACGGAAATGGATTGGAAATAATGGACAATTTTGGCCATTATCAGGCCACCAATGAAAAATTGGTATGCTTTCACTGTCTTTTTTTTGTTTTAATTCTATAGATTCATATAAGGCTTGTTCTTTCATTGCATTACTTCTAAATTTTGCAGTCAGCTGATCAAAACAGGACTGTCCCTCTACATGAGCTACACGAGCATACACACACGCGAAAACATCAAAAGGACAACTGGATTAGGGAGCGGTCGCAGCAGGTTCAGGTAAATATAGTTATTGAACAATTCCAATTTAAATATGGCACATTCATCCTTTAACACTTTGTTAAGTTACATTGTCCATTGTTATTGACTCTTCAATTCGAAATATAGGAGGAGTTCAATGCAGTGACCTAAACATTGACCCAGGACCCGACGATTGGCCCTAACTTCGATCCCGATGATGTCTTCTACAATGTCGCCGGCGGACATGACAGACGCAATGCAGTGTATGGCCTAGGCTCGATTGCAAAGTCCTTTAGGCCCGGTGCCAGTGACGATATCACTCCCCCCCCCCCCCCTCAATTTCACAGTTTGTGACACAGGAGCAATTTCAGCAGCAGTTTGAGGCTTACATGGATAGAGTTGAGAGGCTGTCCCAGACACAGATGACTATGGGTGAGCAGCTGGAGAGAGTACTTGGAGTTAGAGGGCCTCGATCCCCAGACCGTGGTGATGGGGATGATGACCTTGGAGGTGGCACCGGTGGAGGTGATATTAGTGTTCACTGACATTTCTGCATTTTTATGTATTTGGTGTTGTTGGGGATTTCTGTTAGGATTATTTGTAGGATGTTTGTTGCTTGGATGTGCTTTGTGTTTGGATTTGGTGTGATTTTACTTAGTTGGAGTTGTTATGGATTGGAGTTTGTTTTGGTGACGGTGTATTACGATCTATGATGATGTATTAATGTATTCTTCAAGTTAATTAGTGTGATGGTTTGATGTTTGAATGAATATTATTGTAGCAGGTTTTTGGATATAAGATTATCTTGTTTGGGATTGTTTCTTTGGCAGGAATGGCTGTGCAAAACAGCCATTCTGATACAGGTATCAGCATTCCACCGACCACATGTAAGGTCGGCGCACCGGTCGGTGGGCCGAACCGCCAGACGCTGTTAAACCGGCCACCGACCGTCCGCTCGGTCGCTGGTCCGGTCGGTGGCCGAGATCCGGACCCCCTCGGACCACCTTCATCCGACCAATAATTTCGGTTGGTCAGGTGGTCGGTGGGGATTACCGACCCGATTGCGGTCGGTAGATGGTCGGTGGGTCCGCCGACCTCCACGCCGCGTGTTCGCTGGCCGTCGGCCTACCACGAATTCACCGACCGCGGTTTGCAGTCGGTGGGGCGGTCGGTGGGCTTCAGGACGACCTGTGTCTTGAGTCCACCGACCGGATGTGCGGTCGCCGCACAGGATTTTTCTTGTAGTGATTGTCTTTTTATTTCTTTAAGTATATTATTAATACTAATTTTATTAAATAATGGCTTTCAAAATTTTATGTATGACTAGTTTGTTTGGTTTTATTTTATATGGTTTTTTTTAACATTGACACCTATATGTCGGCAAAGGTGTGTGAGAGCCCAAACCAAACAAATTACAAAATGGGATAAAGGGGAGGGATAGAAGCCAGGTGGGAATCGAACCCCAACCTATGGTTGCAAGACAGGGAAGATGACCACTTGAGTCAAGTCCCATTCCCGGTTTTATTTTATATGTTATCATTAAGAAATTATAATACTGATTATCCCTTTCACCAATTTTTCTTATTATATGCACCATTGTATGTTGTATGATTTTATCTTAATTAGTAGTGATTTTTTTACTATCAACCAGTGTATCTTTTATAAGTAAGTTTGGTATTTTAAATAGTATTTTGAAATTAGTATTATTTTTTCCTAATAATTATAATTCCCCCCCCCCCCCCCCCCCCCCCAGCTTCTATAGACTGTAAGAATCTTAATAAATCCATATTCTTGTTTTTGCCATAATTGTACTTATGGAATTCTTTCAAATATTATCTTTGAGTTTTTAGTCTTATAATTAGTTTACAATAGTTTTTAGTTTTTAAATGACCTATTCTTTTATTATTTTTACTCTTTCAATATTTATTTTGTTGTTTAATAAATTTTGCATTTTTATCAATTTGATTGTTTGTAAGTTTTTTCTTTGCAATATTGAGTATAGGATTAATTTCAATAATTGATGTTTTTAATTTATTTATTTTTTATATTTTTTATTCATTATTGATCATTAAGCCCTAAATCCAACTTATGCTCTCATAGCATTTTTTGGGGGTGGAATGTTTATTTTTAGGTACCATTGGAATAAGTGTTAAAACTATTTTTTTTAATTGAATTATTATTTTTGTCATTTGTGTCTTGAGGGTGAAAAGGGAAACTTTTTCAAATTGCTCAAATCTACGTGCACTTCATTTCTAACTTTAGAATTGCTTGTTATACTTCTTTAAATTTTTGAGTGGCGTGTCCAAGTGGTCAAGTCCGCACTTCCAATTGTGTAGTTAGGGCTTGATTTTCACCCGGACTCCTATTTATATATTTATCCCTTTGTAATTTATGACATAAGTTCCTATAACTCTTTCTCTGACTTCCGCCTCAGAAAAAATTGTTAGTGTCCGAATACAGGAAATTATTTTTTCCTTTAATTGGCATTATTAATTAAGACCGCATGGCTGTCAACCGGTCAATATGCCATTTTGGAATTGCTTGCCTTCTCTTACCATTTTTTCCTAACATAAATACGGAATAAAGCAAAATACTAGTAGAAGTAAATTAGGGAAATATGTTAATAATTATGGAAATGGGTAATAAATGATATTCTCAAAGCATTTCTTATTTTATAATAATCATAATATTTATTATTATCAAAAGAATTCTATTTTAGGATAAACAACTCTTAAATGTCCACCAGATGCTCGAGAGATTAGTCTTGGCTTAATGTAGCTTCGTGATACCCCATATACACAAAAAAGAGAATCTTTCAGCGTGTACCGGGTATTCTAAGGCCACATTGGGCCATAACTAATTACTCGAAGATCTGGAGGCATTGAAGGGTTGTCTATCTCAAAGCAGAATTATGCATACACAAAGCTCGAACCGAAAATTTTTTGAATGAATTTGGGGGAAAATAGCATTTAAATTTGGAGTTTATGATTCGCTTTTGATACTAATAATTATTATCAAAAGAATCTTTTCAGGATGTATTTGGAAAAAAAAAATTGCATTTAAATTTGGAGTTTATGATTCCCTTTTGATACTATAATTATTATTATCAAAAGAATCTTTTTATTTTTTATACCATTAAACAATTAGTTCTTTTCCACGTTTAGTTTATTTGGCTGCTTTTGAACAATAAATGTAAATATTAGGACACTGTACAATTTGCAAAAATTTATTCATTTGCAAAAATGAACATTATATAATTAATAATCAACTTATTTATTGTAAATATTAGGACACGAGCAGTTGGTCTGATTGGTATGGAGCTCTGACAGATTAAACAAAAGTCTAGAGTTTGAGCCTTTGTGTATGCAGAATTCTGCTTTGGGAGAGTCAATGTAGCATGGGGATACCAGCTATTACCATGTATACGGCAAAAAGATACTTCCTCCGTCTCGTTAGGATTGTCATGTTTGATTTTTTGGCACTATTCACTGTTTAAGTTTGATTTAAATTTTTATCATAATTATGTAAGAAAAAACATAGTCAAGTGAGATCTTGTTAGACTCGTCTAATCTTGTAGTTTTAGAATATCAAATTTTTATAATTTTTTATTGTACACAATTTAAGTTATTAACTGTTAAAAATTTGTATCGGCATGCGTGTCAAGTGGGTCCATAGCAAAAACTCTGAGACGGAGGTAGTATTAGGACACTGTACAAATTTTTTAAAATGTATTCATTTCCAAAATGAACATTATATAATTAATAATCAACTTATTTATTGAAAACAAATAATTATTTATTCAAATTTATAACATCATTATTTAGTTTATAAACTTAAATAGTGCAAATGACCGCTATAGTATATTGCTTAAAAATCCAAGAGATTTTTTTTTTTGGTAGTGATCTTATTCCTAAAAATTTAAAATAAAATTAAAAAAATCTATGTGATCTAAATTATATTACAGGAAAAACAGGAAAGAAGGTCAATTAAAATTCCCCTTTTAGGCATTCATCCAAACAAACAAAAAAGCCCTCCAATAATTTTCACGGCAGTAACTAATTGTTGTGTGTAGATTTTTGGTTCAGTAAAATTTCAACACCGCCATAAATTACTGCTGCAATCACTCCTTCTTGGTTTCCGTTATAAATTCACTGCGACACTGAATTTACCCCGCATTTCGACGCCCATTCATGCATGATTATTGATTCCATCTCCGGCAGATTCTTCATTCAGATTCTCAGTGTCCAATAATAATTCTTACCCAGTATTGATAATCAGTTGAATTTTGCTGTTTCTTTTGTGCTTCTTGAATTGGATCCGAGTCTGGTCTTGATCAGTACCCACTGCAATGGCACTGTTTGAAATCGACTCGGAAAGAGGCGAAGCCCTGGCCGACGATGAGATCTCGCCGGTGGAGCAAGTCCGATTAACGGTTCCGGTAACGGACGATCCGACGCAGCCGGTGTGGACGTTCCGGATGTGGTTTTTGGGGCTGTTATCGTGCGTGGTGCTGTCGTCTCTCAACACGTTCTTCAGTTACAGGCAGAATCCTCTCGTTATATCGATGATATCTGTTAGGAAATTATTCGGATCGAACCGGATCTCTCGAGCCACCGTGCCAATGTCCCTAGAACCTGCAAAACAACTCAAACAAACACTAACACACTTGTTAGTAACATTTAGGCTCAGAGAGCCCCAAACACAAAAGTAATACCCAACCAGAGAGCAATGGAAACAACTCCTCAACCCAACCACATCCTTCATCGCCTCGCCAATCAATGGCTGCAGATGAGATCTCTCATGGAGGCCACAAAGCCATTACGGGAGAGGAGACAGACTTACCAACTTATTTTCCAAAGGTGGGAGAAAACCACTTTTATAGGGTTCAAGGGAAACCCTAACAACATATGGGCCGAGCCCAAATCAATGGGCCACAAAACCCAACAATCTCCACCTTGGACCATTGATCCATTTGCTCAAAGGGTATACTTGTTTGGGAACACAATCATCATCGCCAAACATGCACATGCAACTTACCATGACGACACACACTCGCATGCAACACACCACAAAGTAAAGCACACAAAGTATCTGTTCTTATCAGTTGCAAAGCAACAACACAAAGCAAAAAAACACAGCACATAGCACATAACTAACACAAGATTCATAGCATATAAAACGTAGCACTAAGCTAAACACAAAGATATATAGCACATTGCTCCACCTTGATTAAGCATATGAATAATGGGATCTTTCCTTGCACAACCGATGTGGAATTGGGTAACATACCTAACAATCATTCCCCTCAAACCAAGGACCACACACCATATGGCCTCTCCTCCAGCGACAATCAACTTGATCCGCAAATCATCTTGCACCGCCGCTCCTACGAACGGGACACGCCGTCTGACCATCACAATATCAGGAAGACTTTCGACACAAGGCACCAAACACAGATCTCCATCGCGAGGACACAAACAAACTGAGGGTCTCCCACATACACAATCCACCTTGAATGAAATTATCACTTTTCTCAAATTCTCATAATCACCAAGATTAACTAATTTCATGCTCAAGCTAGCAAACAAGCTCCACCTCAATTCAAGCATATTATCCACATAGTCACAAAGACATCAAACCACATAAAAAAAAATCAATTTCACATAATCAAGCATGCTTCTCAATAACCAATGCACAAAGCAATATAGCTAATTAATCACATAATGACAGCAAGCAAATTAATCAAAGCATATAAAAGGTGGGAACAAGCTTTAATACCTAAGCGGGAATGCCTCGAATCTATTCCGACTTACCAACTTCAAACAGTAGCACTTAGCTACAAGCACACAGCTTCTCTCTTGTTCACAGGTACTTCCAAGCACACAACTTCTTTTCTTCATTTAATCTCCATCCAGAAGCATCACCAATTTCACAAATTAATTGCACTCTGCAGCACTTGACTTTTCACAAGAGTGTCCGACCCACCCAACATTAATTCCTATCTCCCAATTCATTTCACTCAGCTATCAATCTCAGCTACCACCATTCTCAATTAATTTCTTTCATTCATCTCCACATATCCATAATTTTGCACTTCTCAAGCACACAGCTTCAGATTTATCTGATTCTTCACAGCACCAGTGACACCTCCTCGTCCTTCACTTCTTTCTCAAAGCAGCAAGGTCCCATATCCAATTTTCCCAACACCTTGGTAACAGTACACATCTGCAATGGTTGGGAAAACACACACAGGGACAACACGACGGGAATAGCAGCTCCGTAGGTGACTTCGACTCACGAAAGTAGCCGGACGACGGGGGGCAGCAGCGTTGGATTTGCTCTGACAGCGGAGGGAGGCGACGAGTCAACGACGGATGACGAGCTGCACTAAGCAGCGGTGGCGGTAGCGGGCAGAACAACAGTGGCGACGGCGCTCGCTGGAGCAGGTGGTGCAGGCAGCAGCTACGGGTAGCGATGGTCGCGACGAATGCGAGGCTGGAGGGCGCGGCGGATCAGCGCGTGGGCAATGGAGAGGCCGTCGGTGGCGGATGAGGCTCCCGGCGTTCGTTGGATCGGCACACAGCAGATTGGCAAACAGAGGTGATGGCAGCGGCGATTGCACGGAACAGCAGCAGATCGGTGCACACAGCAGCGGTTGACTGTAAACGCTCGAACGAATCAGCGTCGGCTCTGTTGGGCGGCGGTGGTCGGCAGGGCAGAGGTGCAGCGGCGTACACGGCGGAAATGCTGCACACAGCAGCGGCGACGAACAGGCTCGAACAGGCAGATGGCGGCGCACATTAGGGTTTCCTCACCAAGAGGACAACGGTCCCTCACAAAGAGGACTTGAACGGGTTTCCTCACAAAGAGGACTGATACGAAGCCTCTTGAACGGGTTTCCTCACAAAGAGGACTGATACGAAGCCTCTGCTTCTCTCCAACTCCAAATCGATTCTGCAGCATCGATTTTTCTTCTCCGTTCCTTCTAGATCCAAATCTGAAACCCTTTCGATTCTTTTTCAAATCCAAGTGCTCGCTCCAAACATAAACTGTTCCTGCCTTCAATCGGAACAAATCCGGAAACAACTCCTCAACCCAACCACATCCTTCATCGCCTCGCCAATCAATGGCTGCAGATGAGATCTCTCATGGAGGCCACAAAGCCATTACGGGAGAGGAGACAGACTTACCAACTTATTTTCCAAAGGTGGGAGAAAACCACTTTTATAGGGTTCAAGGGAAACCCTAACAACATATGGGCCGAGCCCAAATCAATGGGCCACAAAACCCAACAATATACTTGTAGGGACTGCGACCGCCACCCTAACTCCGACATTAGTATGATATTGTCCGCTTTGGGCCAAGCCCGCACGGTTTTGTTTTTTGGGCTCCTCCCAAAAGGCCTCATACTAATGGGTTAAGTGGACACACTTATATGCAAGTCAATTTTTGTCTATTTCTCCGATGTGGGATTGAGTTTGATGCCCAACAATCCTCCCCTCAAACCAAGACCACGGATCTCGTGGCCTCCCCTCGATCCATAATCAACTTGATCCGCCAAATCATCTTGCACCGCCGTTCCAACCAACGGGACTCGCCGCCTGACCACCACAATATCAGGAAGACTTTCGACACAAGGCACCGAACACGGATCCAAACTCGAGGGCACAAACTGAGGGTCTCCACACATACGCAGTCCACCGGCTGAGTCTGCTGACTCGATCCCCGAACCTCGGCTCTGATACCAACTTGTAGGGACTGCGACCGCCACCCTAACTCCGACATTAGTATGATATTGTCCGCTTTGGGCCAAGCCCGCACGGTTTTGTTTTTTGGGCTCCTCCCAAAAGGCCTCATACTAATGGGTTAAGTGGACACACTTATATGCAAGTCAATTTTTGACTGCTTCTCCGATGTGGGATTGAGTTTGATGCCCAACAATATCGGTGCAGGTTGCCAGTCTTCCGCTGGGGAGATTCATGGCGAAGGTGCTGCCGGAGACTAAGTTCCGGTTGCCGGGGTTTGGGTCAAGGGAGTTCTCGCTGAATCCCGGGCCGTTTAACATGAAGGAGCACGTTTTGATCTCAATTTTCGCGAATGCTGGCGCCGCATTCGATAACGGAACTGCGTACGCAGTGGGGATTGTCACTATTGTTAAGGCTTTTTATCAAAGAGAGATCTCTTTCATGGCTGGTTGGCTTCTTGTTATCACAACTCAGGTTCGTTGAATTTCTCTCTCCCCTTTGTTGAATTCCAATGGTTTGATTGTTTTTTTTTTGGGTTGTGTTTTCTGGTTCATTGTGTATTACTCCTCCTATTTATTTGTGACTAGTTATTGATTTGATTTAATTTGTTGGTGATATATATGTATGGATTGCTTTGGTGCAGGTTTTGGGGTATGGATGGGCAGGGATTATGAAGAAGTATGTGGTGGAACCTGCAGAAATGTGGTGGCCAGGCAGTCTTGTTCAGGTTTCTCTCTTTAGGTAAATTGTGCAACAAACGGATCCCTTTTCATCACATCTTTTATTAACTTGTTTATGATCATAAGTACAAAAAATAAAGCAATATCATAGCCAAGTTTGATGACCTTATGCCTTGTTCCTTTGTAGAATAACAGCATTGCTTGCTCACCTTAAACATGGCATTGTAGAAATTCTTTTCTTTTAGCAAGATTGATGGGAACATCGCCTTGATGGTTTCTTTTTTATGGGCCCTCTGATTGCCAGTGTCTTTTAAAGAATCTAGGCATGTAATAAGATTGATCAATAGTTTTGGCAATGCTTGTTTGCAGGGCCCTTCACGAGACAGATGATGACAAGAGTCAATGCTCTAGAGGAAAATTCTTTGTATTTGCTCTAGCGTGTAGCTTCGTGTGGTATCTCTTTCCTGGCTTCCTTTTCACATCCTTGTCCAGCATTGCTCTGCTCTGCCTGATCTTTCCAAAGTCTGTAACGGCCCAACAAATTGGTTCGGGCATGTCTGGACTTGGTATTGGTGCAATAACTTTTGATTGGAGTGTTGTGGCGTCGTACCTTCCAAGTCCTCTTGTCACCCCATTCTTCTCTATCGTTAATATTTTCGTAGGCTACGTTGCTGTTTTATACCTCATTGTTCCAGTTGCCTACTGGGGATGGAATACCTACAATGCAAAAACTTTCCCCCTCTATTCTGAAGATCTATTCGACAGCAGTGGCCAGACGTATAACATATCAGCTATTGTGAACGATCATTTTGAGCTCGATTTGGACATGTACAATAAGCAGGGGCGCGTAAACATGCCCATCTTCTTTGCTTTGTCGTATGCCCTTAATTTTGCAGGGGTGGTGGCTACTCTTACTCATGTCATTATGTTCAATGGAAAGTAAGTTAGTTACTACTTTGTATAGTCCTTGTCCTTTTGAGACGATTCATTTATCATTAGTAGTACTCCTATTTAGTCAGTGTTGTAAGGCTATAGATACTTTCTGTTTCTGATAAGCTGTGGATCTTGAAATAGGGAAATTTTGGAACGCTACAGAGCGTCGTATGAAGGGAAGCCTGATATTCACTCTAGACTAATGAGGAAGTACAAAGACATCCCGGCTTGGTGGTTTTACTCGATGCTCTTTGTGGCGTTAGCACTGTCGCTTGTACTGTGTACAGCCATGAAGGATCAAGTCCAACTTCCATGGTGGGGACTGATCTTCGCAGCAGGGATTGCCTTGCTCTTTACACTCCCGATAAGCATAATAACAGCGACCACGAATCAGGTGGTGCAGATTACAGTGGGGCACCTTTTGTTTTTAACTTCATTGCAGGTATCTAGGTTCACTGAAATCTGAAGTTAATGTTCTTGTTTTTCTGTTTCATTTGTATCAGACACCGGGTCTTAATGTCATTACCGAGTACATCATGGGGGTTGTATATTCAGGAAGGCCGATAGCCAACGTCTGTTTCAAAACATACGGATACATGAGCATGGGACAGGCCGTTTCTTTCCTCAAGGATTTCAAGCTCGGCCATTACATGAAAATTCCACCGCGCTCAATGTTCATGGTTCAGGTACACTTCAATTCCTCCCACAGGAACATTGCTGGTTGTTGAATTTACTTAAAAATCGAACAAAAACTGAAGTTATTTCTCTTGGATATGATGATCGCAGTTAGTGGGCACGTTGATTGCTGGAACGATCAACATGAGCACAGCGTGGTATCTCCTAACAAACATCGACAACATCTGCCATCCGCACAAGCTCCCCTCCAACAGTCCCTGGACGTGCAGGTCCGATCGCATCTTCTTCGATGCATCGGTGATCTGGGGCCTGGTTGGACCGCTGCGGATGTTTGGACCCCAAGGGAACTACGGCGCCCTCAACTGGTGGTTCCTGGGTGGCGCGGTTGGCCCTGTCGTCGTGTGGATTCTTCATAAGTCATTCCCAAAGCACGAGTGGATAAGGCTGATAAACCTGCCGGTGCTGCTAGGAGCAACGTCCTTAATGCCTCCAGCGTCGTCTATAAACTACAGCAGCTGGATCCTGATAGGGACAATATTCAACTACTTTGTGTTCAAGTACAGGAAGAAGTGGTGGCAGAGGTACAATTATGTGCTATCAGCAGCACTGGATGCAGGGGTGGCATTCATGGGGGTGTTCATCTACTTCTGTTTGGGCCTTCCGAAAGTGAACGTGTCGTGGTGGGGCACCGGCGACGAGCATTGCCCGTTGGCGCAATGCCCTACGGCAAAGGGCGTCGTTGTTGATGGTTGTCCCTTGTACTGATCGATTACATTGGTGGTGTTGGTCCGTTCCATTGGGGGCTGCTGTAGATCGACAGTATATAGGTTGTGATCTTATCCTGTGGTGGTTTTAGGAGGAAGGTAAAGTAAGCTTGTGTTTCTCTGCATTTGCCATTGTTTGCAATTGACTCTCATTTGTTTTATGTGTTGAAGGACATGAATATATTGTACAAATGTTGGATTTATTAATTAGTTGCCTTTCGCATCAAGTCGGTTAGGGGTGCATACATAACAACAACTCTCGCATAAGATATTGTTCTGATGGCCTGGCCTGGTCAGTATCCGGGCATTCCTCTTTCCTCACATCACATATTTTTTCATCACGCGGAACATACACATAGAAAAATTTATTAGTACTGCTATTATTAGTTTTGAATAAGTCTCCCACTTAAGAAATTTCTCTCATCGCACTTTTTAAGGCAAAACGATAATTAGTCAAAAAAGTGGGTGAATATTATTTATATGCATTATTCATATGCATAATAGGTTTTTATATAGTGGCCTAAAATCAAATATATACCTTTGTAGTGGCCTATTTTGATATTAAACTCTTTAAAGAAATATATTCAATTATATTTGTTGTAATTGCATTTATCAAATGAATTAAATATATTAATAAGTACGTCATTCGTTAATACGCACTTAAATAAATACATTTTAAAAAATATATTCAATTATATTTTATATTTTTTTCAATGGAATTATCACATTACCAACTGTCAGGGCCGGTTCTGAGGGCGGGCGACCGAGTGCGCTTGCCTAGGGCCCAGAGTTGAGTTGGGGCCCAAATTTATTTTTAATTTTTATTATAATTGTTAATTAATTAATGTATATTCCATTAATTTTCCTAGTCAATTTTTTCATTTCCCAAATTTATAATTTTTTTAAGCTGTCAGTGCCATATATTATCACTCAGGTCAACTGTGGTTGGTAAATTAATTTATAGATAATTTATATGGAGATTTTTTTTCCAATCTTTTTTGTTGTTTTTGTCGCAATTTGAAATCAATTTAATCAGTGGGTTTTCTAGCTTCGGCTAATCAAAAAATAATTTAATTAGTTGGGAGAAAAAAACAGCTAGCTAGTACTTTTGAAAACATATTTCCGAAAAACTTCACAATATTTGGTTTAGTTAATAATTATGAAACTAATACTCATGTTGTCCATGCTCCTCGTCGGAGCCTATTATTTTACGACTTTTTTTTTCCTAACCTGAATAGATTGTTAAGTAAACTAATAGGGCCTTATGATTTGTATTATTACCTAGGGCCCCTCAATCGTCAGGACCGGCCCTGCCAACGGTAGTTGGCTTGAGGCCTTGAGCGGATTGGGCTCTACATATTAATAAGTACGTCATTCTTTAATAAGCACTCAAATAAATACATTTAGAAAAAATATAAACTTATGCAAAAAGGCTCTGCATAAAATGAGCAGACAAAGCGACCCCATTTCATGCTTGGTATTAGTGTTGAATCATTGACGGAGTAAAATCCTTCATTGATCCATTGCAGTTTCGCTAGAAAAATGGCAACTCTATCATACATACTAATTTAAATTTCCAAGTTTGTGTAAATAAATAAGGTTCGGTTCCGTATACTGTAAAATTACAAGAAATAAATCATCAGGAGGCCATTCAAAAGTATCGTGCTATCTGTCTAGAGTCGACATCTCTGGGCGTAATGGTCACATCCTTCGTAGACTTCCAAACCAGCTTGGTTAAGTTCTTCTTCTTTGAAGCAAGCGCAGCGCTTGCTCATTTTCCCGGTTATAGCTATTTCTGTAGGTCTTTGAACTAACCGTGGATACCCTTCATCACACCATACCTGAAACATTCACGGTTCAAGCTAAACTCCAGCTTCACTCCATCGCAATGAAGCAGAAAATAGAAATATATATGCTCAAAATCAAGGACACTATAATTTGACTGAATATTGGTATTTTGCACGCATGGTCAATGACAAAAAGTAAAACTAAGAATTACTATACGTGAAAACTTAGAATATGACTTCTCAGTTCTACATCCTAAAGCTGTTGTTGAGGTGTCAGAAATATTTCGTAAGCAGAGAAAGTCGTACCTCTGAGCCCTCATTTTGACCCCATTTTGAATTACAACTGGGAACTTTGGCTTCTTCGATTTTCTGCTTCTCAAGTAGTTGAGCACCTCTAGCTGCTTTTGATTCAGCCCCTTTCAAGTATTTCTTGGGGTTTCCCTCATTGTCATAATACCGGCCTACAAATTTACCCACATATCTGCAATATAAAAACTCCAGGAATATATCACAGAGGATTAACTTTTGTTATGCACAATTGGATAATCTGTTCCCAAAGAATGTGTTAAAAGCTGTGTATTTCTTCACCAGCTGGAGTTCAGTTGATAAATAGAACAGTAGGGCTTGCAGAAAAAGTTGTTTAGGTTCAAAAAACAGGGTACTAAGGCCCGATAGATAAAATCAAACGACTTCTGAATTTAAAGTTTTCTTTCTGAATATTCAAACCAGTAAATTTAAGTGATTACATGTGAAAGCTTAATGATTAATTATTGCAAAAGTGATAATTATTCAGCTTAAGTCATTAGTGATATTGAAGTACAGAAACGTGTTACTTACATATATGACTTGAAGTAGAAGCCTCTCCAGTCAACAATGCTTTTCACCTAACGACGATAATTGCATTAAAATAAAAGCTTGGAAAAAGAAAAGAATGTTATAAATTGCACAGGAATGAGATCAAAGGTATAGATGTACATCAATTATAGTACCGGGCAAATTCAAGCGTTTATTTGTGAGCAAGTATCAAATAAAACATTACATATGCAAAAACATGCTTAGCTGTTTGATGAGATCACAGGTCAATGATCAGGAATTTTTAGTTTGAACTTTGAAGTACCCGTATTGATTAATTCAGTCTAAAATCATGAAGCTGGTCATATGTAGGATGCCAACATGGGGATGGTAGCACCAGAAACTGAACAAACAAGCAAAAAACCCTACAAAATTAAAGAGAATTACCTCAGTGCTAGTAAGACCGTGCAGGTCGTCTGTAAGTCCATCCCCTGCAAATGAACACCGAAAGAGTTTACAGTCCAAGAAAAGAATACACGGTACATTTCTTAAACCATGACCTAAGACTGAAGCAAGTGTAGAGATTGGAGATTGACACTGGGTTTCTGTTATAAAAGGAGATTACACAAATAGTTGGAAGCTTGGAACTTGCAAAAAAGGTAACAAGACAAGATAACTGTGACTTAAGAACTTAATGCTTCTTATATGAGGCAAACTACAAAATTATTTTAGCACCGCAAGGAAAGTTGCATTTGCATATCATTATTATTGCAATAGAATTTAGCCTGCTCATCACGTTTCTCATTTTTTTTTCCCTTCTATCAACCATATCCACCGAAAGTGCATATAGCTTAAGGCCAATGACAAACTTTATCTCAATTAATCTTGTCTGACAATGAATACACATTTTCTCACAGTGAAGTTTCATTGGGAACAGGGATTGCTGGAACTGATTTTCTACCAACGGGTGTGCCTCCAACATAAATCAGGGAAGAAGAGAACCAAAACAGGAGATTTGAAAGGATCAACAGAAGTTACATACCGGTAAAATTTCCAGAGACAAACGCACGAGAGGCATCCCTGAGAAAATAATCAACCAGAGGTCAATACATGCCAAAGAAGTTTGCTATTTCATCTTAAATTGCACTTGATGTAACGGATTAGATTTTGGCCACATAACAAAAATTAAGTTTTCCTTAGAACAGAAAAACAGGCATTATATAATGCTAGAAGTACTTATTCAGTTATTTGACAGATGAATGAAGAGAAAATAATGTGTGGGTCACGGGCAAGTACAGACATAGCGAAAAACAGGCATTATATAATGCTAGAAGTACTTATTCAGTTATTTGACAGATGAACGTAGAGGCTTCAGCAAAACAAAAGTAGGGCAAATAAGCAATTTTGAATTCAGGTGAAATAAAAAGAAGGCATACAAGCAATTTTCAATTCAGATGAACAGTTAATCTTAAGACCAAATGGTGATAAAGTAAATTAGATGTACTACAACAAATAATACATACTGAATACTTCAAAAACTCCTAAAAAAATCTTTTCCTTAATGACATAGAACAGCTCAAAGTTATGTTGCAATTGACATGGGGTGGATTCAACTAATCAAAACAAAATGCAAGGACAGATGACACAATGCAGATGCACATAATCCCTTTCCAAATTTGTGCTTTTAGAAGAGAAAACAACTTCACAAAAATGAGAAGTATCAACATCAAGAACTATCCACACTTGGCCCATGAATATTATACCAGTTTCTATCAGTTAAATGACCCACAATACGTTTTCAGCAAATTACAAGCATTTTCCATGCATAATATTCTTGCTCATTAAAAGGAACGAGTTTCCAGCTATGAACAATGGGATACTATGAAATTAAGAATCTAAAAATATTGGGAACAGACCTTCCAGAAAAGTGATTGTAGCCTCCACCAGGACCATAATGACTTTTTCCTTTACTCACATCAAATACAGACCTGAGACAAATAGGCAATACTCAGTACAAAACATATAGACACTAGCACCAAAAAAAAAAAAAAACTAGCAAATGTTGCAAATGCAAGCCCTAAATTCAATGGCAATCCATCCGCCAAAAAATCGAAAGTAGGAAAAAATCGGTACCCCAGAATCCCGAGGAGAATCGGCAACCGAGGATCCGTTCCATTGTAAAGAGCTAGTTCCTCCGCAGTGAATAGTCTCTGGATAAACAAGAAGAAGATTGATTGAATAACAGAAGATTTGATGGCAATATATATAGAGAAGAAAAATTGAAATAGTACAGGCGCGGGAGGATCCGTAGGAGATTTGGAAGCGAAAAATTTGAAGATGATGAAGGAGAGGAGGGCTAGAGAAATTGGGATCCCTAGAAAAGGGGACCAACGCATCTTTGCTCTTTATTCTGGCAACAATTGGAAAAACAAATTGTGGATGGTGGCGCCGCCGCGGAGGGCGGAGCTTTGCAAGCAGATTTCCCGTTCGATAGTCAATCAGGTCGTTAGCTATTTTGACATGTACTACGTATTTTCAAGTACAGAATACTAGAGCTGCACCTGCAACAAAACTTTCAAGTGAAACAATGTCTGTTTTTTTCTAAAGTTGACTTTATATAATGTACTAGTAGTTTTAAAATAGAAAAGAAGATTTTATAAATCTTGAAGATATTTTTATGAAGATTTTAAATAGATCAAACACTTATTTTATTGAGCACATCTCAAAATATATATACTCCTATATCCGAACTATACTAAATCTTTATTTAGCTACCTAAACATAAATTTTTAAAAACTAAAGTTTAATTTTTAAAAGTTGAAAAAAACTATACCTTCACCCCTTGAAATTTTTTAAAATATCATTTTTCACGCTCTTAGTTTGTTTTTTTTTTTTTAAACAGTGACACTTGTTTGTACGTGTGGAGTTCCAACCACACAAATTACAAAAGGGGATAAATGGGAGGGATAGGGGTCGGATGAGAATTTAACCCCCAACCATAAGGAGACGAGGACTTGACCACTTCGGTAAGTTTCTAACCTCAGTTTTGTTCTATCTTATTTCCACATAATTCTTATTCCGATCAAATTTATAATTTTTCTTAATGGAGTTTAACAAATAACTTGATGTATTCCGGGTGTTTTTAACAAATAATTAATTGGCACAACATACTTGTGCCAATAAAATAATTATTTAAATATTTGTCTTTTTATTACAAGATATATTAGAATCAAAATATATTTATATTAAATAGAGTTACATCTCAAATTATATTTAATGGTTATGAAGTTATTATATTATAGTAACTTTATATATTTTTTTTGGTTTAAGCTGCCAGAACCGCATTCCACTCAGATCAACTGCCTCTCCTATTTAAAAATGTCTCGTGAAATGCAGGAGTTGAGTACTTATATAATAACAGAGGAGGTATTAAACAAATGCAATGGACTGCACATCCAAAATTTTTAAGACATTTCAATGAGACAGAAGGAGTACGTGGATTCGAACCCAAGTTAGAGCTCGGAAGAGTAGCAAAATTCGAATTCAAATGTAAACTCAAAAAATATCCATATACTCAAACTCGAAAAACTACTCAAAAATATCCATATAAGATTGAATATTATGAAGCTCCTTGAAAAACTTTTGGGGAATAAAATCAGTAATGTCTAGGGGTGGAAATAGATTAGGTTAGGCTTCGTCTTGAATGGTCTATACCTACTTTAGTTTTGTATAGCCTTGAACTGGTCGCCCGACTGCCTTTAATAAACCTATCTTATAAGCCCGAGCCAAGTCTATTTAATTAAATAGGCCATGCTTCAAGCCTTTTAGAAGTCAAATTCAGTCTACTTAAAATTCAAATTAAAAGTTTTTAGGTGTCGGGATATAGCTTATTTATATACTTTTAAAAAAGACTTATAAATATTTTCAAAACCTATTTAAAAATCAACTTAATAATAACTTATGCATAAACTAATAATACTCCTATATCTTCATATACAACAAATATACTGATAATAAAAATAGGTCTTAGGCCCTGTTCTCTTCGCCTAAAATAAGGTGTTCTAATCTGAATTTTATAAGATCAGGTCTGGTTTGGCCTGGTCTGATCTAAATGTTTCTAGTCTGATCTGATTGGATATGGTCTGGTCTGGTCTGGTCTGATCTGATCTGATCTGATTTGATTACAACTATATATGTGGTGTGGTCTGGTTTGATCTGGTCTGATTTTAATAAGAATAAGTAATAAGTCCTGGAAATAAGTTCAGGAGAATTGGCTCTAAGGCTTGAGAGGCTTTTTATAAAGGCTGGCATGAACATATTTAGCTAAATATGCTTCAAAATAGGTTGAGCCTAGCCTATTAAGGGTATGATTTGTATGTAGAGCCGTAGCTGCGGGCTGTAGTTGTGACATGCAGTTGTAGGGAGCTGTAGCTATCAATTTTTACACATAAATATTCGGTAGAAGTAGTTGTAGCTGTCATAAATTATAATTAAAGAGAAAAGTTAATTAAATTGGAAAGTAACTTTCGAAAACTCACAAAAGCTACTCATGATACCTTCTAATTGTGAGCTTATCAAAGCTCCAATTCACAGCTAAAACCTTTAAAAGCTGGTGTGCAAAATGAGACTGTTGTTTTTATATAAAATCTAAAATTGCTAAAAGCTTCCAAAATCTGTGTGCATAATATACCCTTAGAAAAATAAGCATGGTCTCGCCTGTCATGTAGCCTGACCTATTTCCACCACTAATAACGTCTCAGTCACATTCAGATATTGTTCATTTTAAGCTAATCCGGCGTGACTTTAAAACACATCTATGTATCCACAATTTTATAAGCCATGTTTTATTCTCTTTCCAAGCAACATGGAATGATACAAAATTAGAATTAGCACTAAATGTAAATCACACTGAAAACTGCTCAATACTCGATTTAAACTTAATTTTCCTTTAGTTTTTTCATTATCGAAGCCATTGGCCGATGGTAGGAACCCTTACCATTTACTTACTAATAGTGGATTTACCCTAGTGATTAAAATTTTATTCTAAAACTACCTTATAGCCAAGGGACTTATCCTAATAGTTATAATCCATTGACCCCCAACTATTCCATTCTCCACCTGCACTTTTCCTCCCTTTATTCCTCTGTAATTCATATGGCATGGGAATCCGTCATTTTCCTCCCTTTATTCTTTTATAATTTGTGTATCATGAGCTTCCACCACTATTTCCTAACCTGTATAGACTGTTCAAAAAAATCTATGAATGTAATAAGATTTCACTTGACTATATTTTTCCCTTATATAACTGTGCTAAATAAATTGATTGAAGTTATTTAATAAATACTTCCTCCGAAATTTAATGATATTAACATTAGCGTAAAACTTTGATTCTACTTTTTTTTTTAACACAGTTAGATAAAAATAAAATATAGTCAAATGACTCAATTAAAGTACTTTTTTGGTAGACACAATTAAAGTACTGGGAAATTGTTTGGGTGTTGGTGGCGTGTAGGTACTGACACATTTAAAGGTGATGGGTACGTGTATATAAAATGACGTCTGAATATATAAGAGTTATGGATGGAGGTTATGAACAAAAAACTAATTAAAAAAATAAACTACCGTCTATACATCACTTTATAAGGTTTATACATCACTTTATAAAGAGCTACACATCATTTTTAGCGCTGCCTACACTTGCTGGCAATTGTTATGCCATTACAGAAAACGGATTGAAAGTACTGTTTTTTTTTTTTAAAAAAAAAGAGAGCACAATTAAAGTACTTTGAGATCAGTAACAACTGATATATAAAATAAAAATTGATAGTACTTCTGTAAATTTGGAAAAGGAAAATTCAGTTGAAATCTCCTTTCTTTTAGGGTGTCAATTTTGGACACGAACCGAAAAAACGAATCCAAATGATACAAAAAAATTTAAGGTTTGTATTTAGTCATTTTGAATTTTTATCAAATCAGGTCGACCCAAAATTGTACTTAAACCACTTGCCCAACCGAATTGGACATGAAATGATCCGAAAGCAGAAATTGTGTTAATTTTGGCCAACCCAAAAAAATGAACCCGTACCAAAGTGAAAAATTTGAGATTTGGTTTTAAATTAATCATTTTGGATTTTTATTATACAACCTTGTCAACTCCAAAATAGAAAAAAGATAAATAAGTCATTTTTCTTTTCCAAAAATTCAAATCAGTCTTTTTTCTATTTTATTACCAAATCAGTCCGCTACAAATACTAATTATGTCCAAATTAGTCCATTCTTTACTAATTATGCTCTAATTGTCGACGTGGCAAGAGTTTAAATTTAAACCTAACACGTGGACATAATATTAATTCATTTTCTTTTATCTTTTGTCCATTCAGTCATAAACTTTTGTTTTGTTCCATTTAGTCATCTACCCAAATCAATCATTTTTATATTAATTGGTCTCCAACTTTTCAAATTATTTATTTCAGGCCCATAACCTTAAATTTTTTTATTATTACAAATCCATTTATCAAATAAAATTCCAACATATTTCCGTAAATAAAATTAAACACCAAACCTCATACATTGGGTTTGACTGCCTTATTACCGGATCTTCCGTAAAATTTCTGCATCCATAGTCTTCCAAAAAGTAAAATTAAATCATTTACACAAAAATTAAAATTAAATCATTTACTCAAACTTTACTACGTTCTAAGGTAGGAAACAACGTATGATTGTACTAATTGTTGTTGAAGGAAACCAGAACCAATGAACCATCGGTTATGTTCGGGTGGTTAGAGAGAGTCCGTAAAATTCCGGAACTTGGAAGACCCGGTAACAAGCAGTCAAACCCAATGTATGAGGCTGGGTCTTTAATTTTATTTACGGAAGTATGTTGGACATTTATTTGATAAATGAATTAGCAATAATAATAAAAATTTAAGATTCTGGGCCTGAAAGAAATAATTTGAAAGTTTGGAGGCCAATTAATATAAAAATGACTTATTTTGGTAGATGACTACATGGAACAAAACAAAAGTTTAGGACTGAATTGGCAAAAGATAAAAAATGAATTAATGTTATGTCCACGTGTTAGGTTTAAGTTTAAACCCCTGCCACGTCGCTGATTTGAATTTTTAGAAAAAAAAAAAAAGACCTTTGACCTTTTTTTCACTCCAAAATTGACACCCCTACTCTCTCTCTCTCCTCTGAAGTCTCAATTCACGATTTCTTTCTCTAGGGCAACGTGAAGAAGTATCACTCGACAATCCGTTGGAATTTTCACTCAGATGCTTCCATAAATCTGTCTGTTTTCGATTCAGATTGAAGCTTGTTTTGAGCATTGCAAGATGACGGTGGCGGCGGGGATCGGCTACGCGCTGCTGGCTCTGGGACCATCTCTCTCACTTTTCATCGCCGTTATTTCCCCCAAGCCCTTTCTCGTTCTTATCCTTCTTTCCAGGTTTTACCCTATTTCTGGTTATAATTTAATTTATACACACTTCGAGATTTGTGTTGTGTAGAAAGATAATCTTTTAGCTGAATTTGAATTTGATTTTGGTTGCAGTACTTTGTTGTGGCTAATGAGCCTCATCGCCTTATCGGCAATCTGGAGAGCGTTTCTCCCCTTCAAAACAGCGTCGTGGTGGCCATACGCGCTTGTCATTTTAACTTCTGTTGCTTTCCAAGAGGGCCTACGTCTTTTCTTGTGGAGGCTTTACAAGTAAGTGTTTTAGCATTTACCATGACTCATCATTGACGGGCAATCGTTCTACACTTTTACTTTGGGTATTTTGATGGAAATTTCAATTCCGTATTTATTGAAGGAGATATTACATGCTATAACATCCAATTTAGATTGCATTTATTTGACATGACTTATTATACATGCTCTTGTTGGAAGATATGTGATGTGATTGAAGTGGATGAGTGAAAAAGGAATTCCCCAGGAGGAAGAGTTTTCCTGATATATAGAACATTTATTTATATGCATTCGGAAGAAGTGCTGCATTGTTTTATTTTTAGCCTGGTAATGAAAGGTTTAAGATTTCTGTTTAATGCTGTGGGTATCGTTTTCTTATGCAATTGTTTATTCTATATTTCTAATGTAACTATGTAAAAGCATTAAGAATGTGCTTCTCATTATTGAATTTGAACAGATAGTTAAAGAATTGATTTCTGCAGTTGAAATGCTAGATACATAATCAAATGGTTGGATGCCTGAGGATTGATTTTTCTTTTGCATACTGAAGTTTTCTGATAAACTAGCTTTTTTGACCCGCGCGTTGCGCACGTGCGTCTTTCTTATTATGAATAGAACTAATATTTTTTTAAAAAAATTGGATGAATAAAATAAATACGTAGAAGTTTAGAGTTTAGAATTTAGATTTCATAATGAATTATAGTTTTAAATTGTGATAGTTTTGAGCAATGGTTTAAACTTTAGAGTTCGAAAGTTAAAAATAGAGGGGCAATAGAGTTTAGAGTTTAAGTTTAGAATTTCATTGTTAAAATAGAAAACATTTATTATTTATCAAGCTAATAGCATGTCAACTATCTAATTCAGCTGGAGTTTCCATCTTCTAAAATTATAAATTCAAGCACTTCAACTGCCAATGGTGGATAGTCTTTTCTCAAATGCTTGAACAATGTACTATATGTGAAGGAATCATGTTCAATTCAGGAATCATGTTCAATTCCTCGATCGAACAATTCCTTGTACAACTTGAAAACCTCCTGATGACAGTACACATTCATTAAAATGGTGTATGTGCACTTGAAGGGTTATAATTCCTTCAAGACAAATTCTTTCATTTCAAGTCATGGCTAACTAATTCCTTTCATTACATTTCAGAAAACTTCTTATAACCCTCATCTACTTTTCCAATTTTGCACATGTCATTCAATATAACATTTTATGTGATCACATTCGGGGAAATGCCTTTCTCTAGCATTTTTGAGAAATATATAAATGCGTGATTTTTCAGCAGCATGTGCATGAATTAATATATTGTATGCCACAAATGTCAGAGAATACCCTTTTCTCACCATTTATCGAAACACCTATCTGGCTTTCATAAGGTACCCAAATTTCAAGCAATCATGGATAATGCTTGTATAGGAAACATGATCAGGCACAATTCCATCTCAAATCATTTTCTGCAGCGGATCATAAGCTTCCCCTAAATTGCTCAATTTAGAAATACCTTCAACAAAGATATTGTACATAATCATATCAGGTGGGAACCTCTTTGTTTGCATCTCTTCTTGCAGTTTAAAGGCAGCAAATATGTCACTTACCTTCAGTGTCCTCTTACATGGTATGGAACATGATAGAGCACCACTAATTTTTTCATAAAACCATTAAGCCCTAAATTTAGAATTAGGTTTCGGTTACCTTCAGAAAAATCCTTCATTTTGTATATAACAACAATGGTAATGATTATAAAACAACTACACATATAACATTCAAAATAGATTTTTACTATAATAAGGTGATGTTTATTCATTAATAAAATGCAATTGTTCATTTAATCGGGATTATGGATAAATCAACACAATTTTTCCTTTACTCGAGATTTCTGGCTTTCTTATTCAATTCAATTTATAACACAGAGATGTGATACACAACATAGATCATCATATTAATTTCTAGGTTTAAATCACCTTTACTTTAGATGCAAATACAAACAAAAAAAATAATAGTAAATTGGCAGCTAATAGAGATGGAGAACAGATCAACTATAAATAAAATTCTCTCTTGACAACCATAAATCAAAAAGTGTAATCAAAATCCAAGTAAGATCATCCATAGTCAATCAAAAAGTGTTATTCAAGATGATAAAAATTGAGAGTGGAGAAAAAAAGGGAAAATAAAAGTTATATCCAATTATTAATAAATATTAATTACCACAACGCCAAATTGATACAAATAGATTAAAGTTAATCACACCTGAGTACATCAAGCATTCGAAACCGAACCTGTAGTTTTTAAGAGTAAGGCCAACAATTGTCTTCTGCAAGATGATCAAAATCGAAATAAGAAAACTACATCTAGTTAATACTCCCTCCGTATTTGAAAAATATTAACATTGGCATAGTAAACACTAATCATTGAGTAACTTTGATTCGACTTTTTAATAGTTACATAAGATAAAATATAGTCAAGTGAGATCTTGTTAGATTCGTCTAATCACATAGTTTTATAATATTAAATTTTTATAATTTTTTATTTTATAAAATTTGAAATATTACTCTTTAAAAATGCGTATTGGATTTGCGTGAAAACATGAAATTTTAGAGTTATTTGAATGCGGATGAAGTAATAAATTATAATAACCAAGAAAAAGTAGCAGAACAACAAAAAAAATTAGAACATACACCGACAAAACACCAGGAGTCTAAAAAATTAATGTTAGATATACACAATTCCACAAAAGTAGCAGAACAATGAAAATAGAACATGATTTGATCAACAATGTAGAGACTTAAATTTATTCTTTTTCAATGCCGTTAAAAGAGATAAAAAAAAAGCGTGAGGTCTTTTTCTTAGCGTCAAATTTTAAGCCTAATATTATAACTTGTGGTGATTATTAGTTAATGTATAATAAAAACTAATAAAGCAGCAGTGAATTGGTAGAGTTCTAGAAGTAGTAAAAGATTCAGTATGTGGGTGGTATCTAGGGGTGGGTCGGTACGGTATACCGAAAAAATTTCGCCTACCGTATACCGTACCGAACTTTAAGGTATGAAAAATTTCATATCGTTGCCGTACCGAACCTTTCGGTATACCGAAGGTCGGTATACCGAAAGGTTTGGTATGAAATATTTTCATACAGTTGTCATACCGACATTTCGGTAAGTTCAGTATGTACCGATATACTGAACCTTCGGTACATACCACATACCGGTATCGCGGTATATACCGACCTACCGAACATTCACTACATACCGACATACCGGTATTGCGATGTATACGGACATACCGAATCTTAGCTACATACCACCATACCGGTATTGTGGTATATACCGGTATCGCGGTATATACCGATATACCGAACAATCGGTACATACAGATATACCAATACTGCGGTATATACGGAAGTTCGGTATGGTAACGGTATACCGCGGTATCAAAAAATTTATACCGTTACTGTACCGAAAACTTACGGTACGGTATGATACGATATGATACCGTACCGAAAATTACGGATACCGAAAATTTCGGTATTCTATGTGCGGTATACAGTATATTCGGTATTTTTTCCCAGCCCTAGCAGTATCTTTTATGTCCAACATTAAAAATTGGATTTTCCCTTTATCTTACTTCTTTATAAATTTGAATTGAATAAAATTATTCCAATACTGCAATGCATATTTGGATTCTAATTTGAATAAATCTATATAATGGAGCTGGGCTTTGAATTGCAGCATTAAATTTGTGTGAAAACAGAAATGCCTATGAATTTTGGAATAATTACTATCCTACAGAAAGGGCTACCAGAATTATAGTTCAATCAATATTTACAGCCTCTAGGATTACATTTATCCAATGAACCTCAGTACCATCATGGCATTGGATTCCAATACAACTTGATTAGTTGATCACATATCATATCTCTTTATTCTTACATTTTACTTCCCTCTTAATTAATTTTTGAATAATTATTTTTTTCTTTATATTATCTGGTTTATTAAAATTATTTTCTAATGACCAACAATAGTTGGATTGAGTGGATTGGAGCTCTAGTTGCTTAAGCAAGATCTCGGTTAGAGCTTTGTGTATACAAAAAACTGATTTAGAAGAGGCGTCCTTAATTGTCCATGTGGCTTGGGGATACCCGGTTTTTCCAAGAATTATTTTATTAAGATAAGAATTAATATAATATATTTGAAAATATAACATATTCAATTAAAGGATTTATAATATATTGATTTTACTAAATTTGTCATAAACATCAAATATATTATAATTTATTTCCAATTTATATCTTTGTAAAATATATTAAAAGATTTCTCAAGATTTTCATATACTAATAAATAGATTTAGTATCTAAATAAAAGATTTAAAAGGTTGATTTAGGAGGATGATTCAGCGGTGATGTGTGAATGACTGTACATTTTTGGATGATTAATCAGCGCCTACGTGGAAACCTAGGGCATAATTACTGTTTAACTCTTAAAATTAAAAAAAAGATGAAGTATGTTTAATAAGGGCAATAAATCATGCCAAAAAGTATTCAGGATTTATTATATAGATGCATTCCCAATTGCTATGTTGGAAGATTCAGTAGCAATAGAGCTCACAGCTTTTGGAATTGGTGCCAAATATTTAGATATGAGCTTGTTGAAACATTTAGGAAACAGAACTCAATTTGTAGTGTGGTTTGCGGGGAACACATGATGCAGTTTTGCTTCTATCTCTTACTGCAAATTCTAGGTTTGAAAGGGATCCAAAATTCAATACACACATCATCTGAAAATGGCTGCAAAATTATAACTAATCCACAGTATTAGAAATCTAAAAAATTCCACCTACAGTCATCCGACTAAGCTGAATATGTTTCTTGAGATTCAGAATTATATAAGCTTCTCACATTCTTGTTCATTTTTATAAATAATCCACATTATTGCATTTTCTTTTTTTCTTTTTGGCAAATATAATCGAATTGACTCCGAATATGCACGCGGATGCTCATGAACTTGAATCCGCATTCTTGATTTGTGTGGTTCTTTTCTGACTCTTTGGTTGATTTCTCTGTCTTAGTGCATGGTATTGTTTCTGGGTAACAACTTTTTTGATATATATATCTATTAAAAACTTCTGTCAGGAGGCTGGAAGAAATACTAGATACTTTTGCCGACAGAGTCTCTAAACCTCGCCTCTATATGACTGACAAGATGCAGATTGCTCTTGGTAAACTTTGTTTTTTTTTAATCTTGGAATTTAACTGTCCTTGTTTTACTTGCATGCCTTGAACAAATGTTCCCATCTGGGATGGTTTATTACAATGGTGGTATTAACAGCATGGTGACATCGTCCTTAATATCTCATCTATCTATTTCCTGCCCCTTTAACTTTCTTGCTGTTTTAATTTCTATTCTATATTTTATTCAGCCGGTGGAATGGGTCATGGTGTTGCTCATGCTGTATTCTTCTGCATAAGCCTTTTAACGCCTGCGTTTGGGCCAGCAACATATTATGTGGATAAATGCTCGCAGATTCCATTTTTTCTCGTCTCCTGTAAGTGCTTGGCTTCCTTGAAGGTTGAATGATGCATGAACTGGTGGCATTTGATGTGAATGGTGACAATAATCATGGTTTTTAAAACTGAACTAAGTGAACTTTCACAGAGGCATTAGTCAATAACTTATCATAGTATATATAACTTGGTGCCAGTAGCTGAAATTCCAAGAATAAACAAATAAATGAAATTAAGTAATTTAAGGCTGACCACTACTGATTGATTAGAGTGGGAGTTCATCACTATCCTTGTCTATTTCCATCAAGCATTCTGACATCTTTCTACTGCAATGCTACTGATGTTTGTCTTTTCTGTTTTCATTCTTTTTCTCCTTTTCAGCCCTTATAGCACTTGCATTTGTTACGATCCATACTTTCTCTATGGTTGTTGCATTCAGTGGATATGCTGAAGGAAACAGAATAGACCAGTACTTTGTTCCCATTATCCATGTTGCTGCAGGAATGTTTGTGAGTATTTATTCTCTTAAACGATTTCTACATGATCTATTGATTTACTTTGGTTTTATAGAGGGAGGGAAAGTTTGTATTTGGTAGTGCCTCAAGAGATTTTAGACTATGCAAGTCATCCTTATTTGTGTTGTTGAAGTGGTCAACCATTAGACCATATCATAAATTGCATTGAACATGATGTGTAATTAAACAATGCACACAGTTATACCACCACCTAGTTCGAGGTTTTCATGATTAGGAGTGCACGAGTATTACATTTCAGAAGTTATGGATGCTTCGCTGTCAATTTTTTGCTGGATTATGTTAATATCACTTAGGTTGTCCTAATGATTTACATATTCGTTTTTTTATTTGTCAGTTTTTTAACCATTACTGTATGGCTAATCCTCTGCACATTTTTATGGCTTCTTTCCATCACTAGAAGTATTAAATGAAATATCTATAGACCCATCGTATTGTGGTTGCCTGTGCATCCCTGGGGACTGATGTAACTCTTAGCAGAAGATTATAGAAACTGCTTGTTTGTTGTTCAATCCAGTGAATATATGGTAGATCTGGAATATAAATTATACGGAATTTTGTGTCACCTATATAACTATGTTTCCAATACTTATCATTATCTGTATTGAATTTTTTAGATTTAGATACTATTTGTGACTCCATTCAACAATTAATGGCTTTCGAATGTTAACAAAATCTTGGCCATCTTAACTTATAAAGTGAGTCTAAATTTCTCCAGTCCAAAATTAAACGATAACCTCTACGTTAGTTTGAAAGAGTAGTTAGTTGATGTGGTATTAGGGTTTAATGGAATGCCCAAATTCTTATATGAATTGGCGCTGGTCTGTCTCCACTTAGCAAACTCACACTATAAAAAGAGGGTGATGATCCATTTTCACAATTGGAAAACCAGTAATTTATTTCTAACATGGATCAACTATGCTGTTGGCTATCCATTAATAATTGGAGCAAGTTAGCAAACAAGAAAAGAAAAATTAATCATGGTTACTAGTTTATCTGTAACCTATCCCCCACCGTAAAAAAGAAAAAAAAAATTGACTTAATAATATCTGAGGTCCATATCAGTGGTCAGATATTGAGTAGCAGGATGAGGTTAAATCTCATGTGCAGGCTATAATGGAGGTTTCTTTATGTTTTGGTTGAATGCTGAAGGAATTTTGCTGAAGTTCTACACAATTATCATGAATCTATGAAATTTCCTTAATTGTATTTGTATAATATACATTCATTTATGTGAGATGCTAAGTCTCCTGCTAAGGTCTAGACAGGACAGGGGATTTTATATGAACATGCCAGATTATTGTTGGAGAAACATCTGTTAGTCCTGTTGGAATATTGGTCTCTAATTTTGTCCTGTTATGAATCCTAGAGGTGATTAATTTTGTTGATTTTACTTACATTTCTGCTTCTCTGCAGACACTGATAAATCTGGCCTCGAGTGGTTGCATTGTTGGCATTCCTCTGCTGCACATTCTGGCATTGGTAACTTTGGGACATTGTGGGAATCGTGTGTGGAGAAGACTTGCTGAAAGCAGGGGCAGCCAACCAAACTTGCATTGATGAGCCCCCTACCTAAAACTGTAAAATCTTTCTACCCACCGCATTTAAATTAGGTCTGTATTTTTCATACTGAAATGTTGCATTGACATTTTGACTAATTGTTAGCAGTGATAGTTTAAATAACACATCCTCCTCAAAGCTACTCACAGACCACAGTAAACTAAACGATGGCCATATAAATTCAACAATGATACTGGGTATCTGTACCTTTAAATTGAACCACAACGAACGGTACCCTTAATTGATATAGGTAAGATTAACATGTGCGGAAAAGAGGCCTAGGGTTTGCACATACTTCTCTCATAGAAAAAATATGAACCATGCAGAATGATCAATGCTGATTCTTCAACGGCAAATGCATTTCCCCCTAGTCCAGTAATATACATAGAAATATTTCTAATGGGATGTAGGGATTAATCATTTGGTTATAATTATTTATTACTTCTGCAAATATTTTATCATACGGAGAATCAATCAAAGAGGCCAAACAGTATAACTGTATAAGCGCAATCTATTGAGAGTAATTCATAACTGTGTAGTAAGGTGACGACGCTCTACGTCATGGGGTGTCCTGACTTCACTCAACCTGGGGTCAATAACAGGAGGTACTAAAGCTTAAAATGGGAGAAATGGTTCGAACCTGTGCATTACAATAAGAGCTAGCAGATTGGCAGAATAAGGTTACTTAACTATTTGCGACTCAGGATAGCTTTGAGCATAAGAAACAAGCTGCCACTTTATAAATAGAAAAGGGAGAAGTACTGCATCAATCACCCAACTAATGTTCAAGTAGAAATCCTTGGACTGAACCATTTTAACTTAAACGATGAAAATAGGGAAGAACAGTACTGAAAGTAGGAGATTCAATAGTATGTTTTTATTCGCAAATTGCAACGTAAACTAGAGCTACTCATTCTCCCTATTAGGATCGCCATCCTCCTCGGGACCTTCCTCCTCTTCTTCACTGAGCACCCTGCCATAACCAGGTGGCGGACTGGGGGTACGCTGTCGAGCTGGCATGTCCTCGCCTTCAGCGTCGATAACCCCATCGGCGGGCTCTTGGTGAGGTGGCTCGATCCTAGCTCGTAGCATGCCTATCTCCACCTCCACGTCTCGGATCCTTCTATTTGCCAATCTTTTCTCTAGCCTTACATTCTGGAGAAGCTCATGGTCGAGCTCCGTATCCCGGCTTAGTTCATCGATCCTGCGACAGACAGCTTTACTGGCCTCCTTAAGGTGTACGTAGTTCTTTTCTAACACTTCCAGGCGGTGACCAAGCTCCTTCATCCAATCGTCCCAGGCATGAATGCGGCGTCGAAGCACATCCACCTGGCGTATGAGAGCATCCATCTCACGACAATATAGTGTATCGTCTCCATGCATCACGACGAAGTCCACGATGGTGTTCACTTGCCTCGGGTCAGACATCTAATGCAATAGACTTATAATTAATACTTCTACTACCTAGCTGAATGGGAAGACAACAAGAAAAATAATGCAATGCATGATTATGTGTCATGATCCATCCCCCGAATTTAAAATAGTCGATGCAAGAGTAGAAATTATTTTTATACAGGAAAAGTCCTTCATATACTTTTTGAAAAATGATGCTAATAAATTTTTATGTTTATGGTTTACACTTTTATAGATTATGAATAAGTTGACAGAAAATTATGGTTTGTACAGAAGCACAATTCTGTCAACAGAAAATACGTTGTCTTCGAAAAATAAATTGTATAAAAATAAAGGCTTATCCAAAAATTCCAAAATTTGCAGGTTAGCCTCCTGACAAAAAGATCTACAAAATTCGTATTTTAAGTTTTTCCAAATTACTTCTTTAAACTAATGAAAAATTACGACTTTGACAGAAGTGCACATCTGTCCCAGAAAATTACCCAGGAGCAAATCTAGTATGAAATTTTTTTTGCATCGAAAACCACATTCAAAATTTTCGAAATTTTTATCATGTATCCTAGATTCATAGATCTACAATTTCTTAGTTTACCAAATTCCGAAATTCAGGCCCTAGGATAAAGCAAAAATTCATTCTTTTCGGTCCTCAAAATCTGTCACAGAAGTCCTAAACTAAGAAGAGCTTTCCTAGCATTGATATTTCAAAATCTAACACCAAAATGCAATATAGGGATGTAGATTAACCTACCTTAAATCAAATAGAGGGATCCTATGGAAACTTCTCGCCTTAAGCCCTACTCTTGTTGGATCACCTCCGTAGTTTTGGACAGAATTTACTACCACCCAAGGTTACCGTACGCTGATTCTTCCTCTTCTTCTTTTTCTTTTCTTTGTATGTATAATTGATTTGAGTAGCAAAATAGGAAGATGAAGAAGATTAGGTTTAAAAAGCGGGTGAAGGGGCGGCACTTAGGGGTTGTTAGGATTTAAGGGTTGTTTCAAATATTTGCTATTGTTGAAAGTTACAACATATGTATCATCTACTAAAGATAGTACTAGTTGCAACAATATATATATGCATCCTAGATTTTATATACTAAAGATATGACAAAATCTTATTCTAATTACTATGCATATATTTTATTATTTTATTAAACTTATTATTATTATAAATAAACTACCAGGCATATAAAATAATTAACAAGATTTCACTTGACTATGTTTTTTTTGTCTATAACTACTGTATAAATGTGAATCAAAGTTGAATAATGAATAGTGTCAAAAAAACCAAATGTTTCAAATTCACAAAAACGGAGGTAGTATATTTTATCTATGATTCGAGGTTTCTTTTTTCTTACGTGGTGAAAAAGAAAAATTACTGGAATTATTATGCACCATAGCATTACAGCCACACACATCACTTGAAAAATCAGCATATATATGAAGAAATTAAACCTGTGTGGGAAGTTGTTTATATATCCATATAGAGAAAGAAATGAAAGACAAAGATAGTAGTATATCTACCAACACCAAACTGTATTTTTCTCAAAAAAAAAAAAACACCAAACTGTATTAACCTAACCTAACCTAACAGCTGTGTGTACATATATATATATGTTATCTATCTATTAACCTCAAACAACCTAACACATACAATAGAACAGAAACCCAAAAGTTGGCAATGGTAAAACTTCAAATATACCATCAGTAAAGTCAGTAAAATTTATTTTGCCTAAAGGTTAAGAATTGTGTATAAATAATGGGGGTGTTGTCATCATCCAGTATCAAGCATCCACTCCACCAAATTACAATATACAGTATACTACACCAATATGTTTGCCTTCAACCTCATCTTATTACCCCTCTTTTCTATCACCTTAGACTTCAATGTAAGAGCTAGTGATTGCTGGAACGCCACTGACAGCATCGAGCTATGCACTCGTCTATTGGGAAAAAAAAAAAAAAAAAAAACATGTTTCCAACTTCCAACGATTTACCGCCACCGGTGTTTTTGCCCAACAAAGCCTCACCTGGAGCTAGCTGACCCTAATTGCTTGAATGCCATATGATCTGGCCTGGGTTCCAAAATGAAGTGTCAACATGACATATAGCCACTCCGTGATGAGGTAGTAGGGTTTAACGTTATGCCCAAATTCTTACATGAATTGGTGCTAGTTTTATCTCCAGTTTTAGCAAGCTCACCCTATGAAGAGGGCGATTATCCATTTTCGTACTTGGAAAACCAATAATTTACTTCTAACATGGATCAACTATGCTGTTGGCTATCCATTAATATTTAGAGCGAGTTAGCAAACAAGAAAAAATATACTATTTATCATGTTTACTTACTAGTTTATCATCTGTATCCTATCCCACACCATAAATTTTTTTTACTTAATATTATCTGAGGGCCATATCAGTTGTCAGATAAAGAGTAGCTGGTTGAGGTGAAATCTCATGTGCAGTCTGTAATGGAGGCTCCTTTATGTTTTGATTGAATGCTGAAGACATTTTGCTGAAGTTTCTACACAAGTATCATGAAGCTGTGAAATTTCCTTAATTGTATTTGTATAATATACATTCATTTATGTGATGCTAAGTCTCCTGCTATAAGGTCTAGACAGGACAGGGGATTTTATATGAACATGCCAGATTGTTGTTGGAGAAATATTTGTTAGTCCTGTTGGAATATTGGTCTCTAATTTTGTCCTGTTATGAATCCTAGCTAGAGGTGATTAATTTTGTTTGATTTACTTGCCTTAATGCTTCTTTCTTTCCTGTCAAGGATGCAAAATGACCGCAACTGCAATTATTCATGGCTTTCAAACTAGTCTCAGACCTTTGGCATCAAGAATTTACATATGTGTTATTTGTATTGATTCATATATATCACAAATGATAATTACATGATACAACCTCCATCCACAATTCAATTGGAACTACTACAAAGAAAATTGCAGCACAAAAATCTGCCTGAGGGCGTATCGAGGATGTGGAGGGAGGCTTGTTAGCTTAGAGCCCTAATGGTTTGATGGGTTTCCTTCAATTAGAGTTAGATAAATTGCTTTCCATAGTTGCTGAACTAAAAGTATCGTCCAGCCTCGTAATATTATGCAAAATAAGATATAAAGGCATTTATCAAGAATCCGGCAAGGTCATTCAAAACTCAGTAAAATTTTAAAGCCATTTTTGGAGTAACATAACTCAAAATCGAAGATCACTATCATATTGAAAGCACTATTTGAATCATTGCTTATTAATGCAAGAAAAAATTCAAATGGGAACCAAGGAATGAGCAAAGTTTAATTTCATTTTCATGCAAAAGCAAGAAAGAATTTAAACTTCGACGTATAATAGTACATGCATATTGATTATGAGAACTTGGGCCAAGGGAATAATCTAGAATCCAAGAAAGGGATCAATAGTGTATTTAAACATTAGATTCACAGTTTTATCACCTATTTTGAAGGCCAATAAGACAATACTATTAAGGTCCCAAGATCATACCAACATATCCTTTCTCAACCTTATTGTATGACTGGTTTTATGGTTTGCACTCCAATGAAAATGATGCAATCAGTGGTCAATGCAATTTGATTTTTTTTTTTTAAAAACTAAATAGACAAAAGAGGGATGGGGTAAAGAAGTACCAAATCCTCATCCCTCAATTTGGATTTTGAACTGACAGACACTGTCTGACAGTGAGGCAGATGCTATCCAAATTGGAATCGGGTATTAGTATTACAATTATTCGACCCAAAATGCTTGACCCACCCGACCCGGCCCCGAACCGCCAACCCATTTCTGCAGCTGAATTTCATCCAAACACACCAGATAACAAAACAATCAGCAGGCACCCAAGGCAGAAACCAGACATCGGATCATACCTCAAGTCACATGCAATCCAGTACATGTAGAAATTCTTGCCGATCATTTCGATTCTCATGGCCTCGCTGCCTCCACTAGTGGTCGGCAGCACCGCCATCAAGCTCGACGACTCCTCCAAGTTGTCCTCTCCTCCTCCGTTTGAAAAGGTACATTGATTGAGCTCTCTGTTGTTGAATTCGTCTTATGTTTTTATGGCTGTTCGAAAGTAGTGATTTTTTTCTGTGTCCACTTTCTCGATTTATTCGATTTTACGGAGAGCAGAGGAATTACACCACGAAGGAGCTGGATAGAGCTTTTGATGCCATCAGTTCGGAAACCAGGAATGCCGTTTCGCTTATAAGCGAAGGTAGCAGCAGGCTCGAATCGTCTTCGTACGTGCCGATTTTGCGGGAATGCATAGAAAAGAATTCCGTTTCCGGAGTGGAATCCGTTCACGGGTACATGGTGAAGACTGGTTTCGGCCAGGAGTTGTTCCTCATGACGTCTCTTGTCAATGCGTATGCCAAATGTGGAGCAATGGGGTGTGCACGGAAGGTGTTCGATAATTTGCCTAAGAGAAATGTCGTCACCTGGACTTCCTTGATGTCCGGCCACATTCACAATTCAGAGCCCGAGTTAGCCATCTGTGTCTTCAAGGAAATGCTGGAAGTTGGGGGTTACCCGACAAATTACACGTTGGGGATCATCTTGAACGCCTGCACTTCCTTGTGTGACATGACCATTGGGAAGCAAGTCCACGGGTACATTGTCAAGTATAACCTCGACCATGAAACGAGCATTGGGAATGCGCTCTGTAGTTTGTACTCCAAATGCCGGAGTCTAGAGATGGCAATCAAGGCATTTCGCATGACCGATGAAAAGAATGTCATTTCATGGACTGCTGCTGTGTCTGCTTGCGGGGATAATGGAAATTCGGGGATGGGAATTGAGTTGTTTGTTCAGATGCTTGAAGAGGGCATTGAGCCAAATGAGATCACATTGACAAGTGTATTGGGTTTGTGCTGTGCATTGCAGGCTGTAGATATTGGGTCTCAGCTTCATTCATTGGCGATAAGACTTGGGTATGGATCGGATTTGCCTGTGACTAGTTCAATTATGTACCTGTATATGAAAAGCGGGTGCATCAGCAAGGCAAAGAAGCTGTTCGATGGAATGGACCGTGTCAGCTTAGTTACATGGAATTCAATGATTGCTGGACATGTAGAAATGACTAGTCTTGCAGAGGATACGCTTTCAGCCTATGGCTGTGGCGTCGAGGCCTTCAAGATTTTCCAGCGGATGAGAAGATTATCTTTGAAACCTGATTTGTATACATTTTCTAGTTTGCTAACTGTATGTAGTAGTTTGGTGGCTTTGGAGCAAGGGGAACAAGTTCATGCCCAAACAATAAAAACCGGGTATTTATCAGATGTTGTTGTGGGTACTGCACTAGTTAACATGTATAACAAATGTGGAAGTATTGATAGAGCAAGCAAAGCATTTGTCGAGATGCCTACACGAACACTGATCTCCTGGACTTCCATGATCTCAGCACTTGCACAGCATGGGCACACGCAACAGGCGTTGCAGCTTTTTGAGGACATGAGATTTGTAGGGGTGAGGCCAAATCATGTAACATTTGTTGGTGTGCTGTCGGCTTGCAGCCAAGCTGGACTTGTCGAACAGGCGTTGGCTTATTATGACATGATGAAAAATGAATACAAAATCAACCCCGTGTTGGATCATTATGGGTGTCTGATTGATATGTTTGTAAGATTGGGTCGGATTGAAGAGGCTTTTGATTTCATCAAGAGGACAGATTTCACACCAAATGAATTTATCTGGTCCATGCTGATTGGAGGCTGCAGAAATCAGGGGAAGCTAGACTTAGCCTTGTATGCTGCAGAACAGCTCCTCCAACTCAAACCAAAGGATCCTCAGACATATTTCTCCCTGTTGAATATGTACGTCTCTGCAGGGAGATGGAAAGATGTTTCAAGGGTCAAGAACATGATGAGAGATGAGAAGATCGACAAAGTGACAGATTGGAGCTGGATCAGTATCCGAAACAGGGTCCATGCTTTCAAGTCCGGGAGCAAGAAACATGCATCGGATGAGGTTGCTAAACTTCTGGATGATCTGCTCGGCAGAGCAAAACCTCTTGGATATCGAATGGTGGCAAGTTTGGACACATCGGATGAAGAGGAGGAGGAGCCTGTTACCTTGCCTTCTCGTCACAGCGAAAAACTGGCTGTGGCATTCGGGCTGCTCAACACCCGGGACAAAACAGAGATTCGGGTGATCAAGAGGATTGGTATGTGCATGGACTGCCATAGTTTTATGAAATACGCATCGACCCTGACATCAAGAAGTATAATTGTCAGAGATAGTAAGAGGCTGCACAAATTTTACCAGGGGAAGTGTTCTTGTGGGGATTTTGGAGGGCTGGCTTGACAATGCAATGGTCTGTTAGCCATTTTTGGCATTTGTGGCAGTTTGATCAGATGTTTATAGTTATACTAGTTTCTTCTTTTAGTGGTTTACACTCATTTATTTGTTAGTACAATACACATTGCAATTAGATGAACACTTATCATTGATTGAATTAAGTTGTGCCTTCCATCCAAGGAAAAAGTGGCAGGTTAGTGTAGTGTATGTGAATTGACACTGTATTTTGACATGAATTCAAGGAATTAAGGTAATATTTACGAAGTATGGTCTAAGGAAGATGCTAATCTCATGTTTCATACTTTCATATTTGAGTAGATGGAGCAATAGCTTGACATACAGTATCCAAAGATGCAACTCTCATGTTTCATACTTTCATATGCAAATTGAATGCAATAAATAAAAAAAATTGATGTCAAATGATGAATGGAGAAAGCAAAATATTCTTGAAAATGTTAGCACAAAAATTCTCTCACTTCAGCCCATTCCCTCTCTAATCAGTAACCTTACTATAAAGGCCATAAAGATCTTACACCAATTTGCAAACCATCCCAGCTGGAGCATCACACCCCTGTGGTGGAACCATGTACATATCCTCCTCTAAATAACCATGAAGAAAGGCGTTATTGACATCAAGCTGATGCATTCTCCATCCCTGTATGTCAGCAGCTGCAGGTAACACTCACAGACCAGTGACAGCCTTGGCCTCAGCAGCAAAGGATTCATGGTAATCCCTTCCTTCAGCTGGTTAAAACCCCGTTGGGACAAGACGTGCTTTATATCTTTGTACCTCACCATTAGGGCTTCTCTTGATCTTGCATACCCACTTAGAAGCAATAGACCCAGCACCAGGATGCAAAGCAGTGTAATAAGTCCAGGTTCCATTTTGAGCTAGCGTTCTCAGTTCCCCTTCCGTGGCATGTCTCCAGACCTCCTATTTATTAGCCTGAGGCCTGTGCTAAGGAAGTAGACTCCTGACAATCAAAAGTTCATGGATCTATAGCAGAGGCACCCATACATCCGCAATGATGTGATATTGGACACTCTTTATGTAATAATCTGAAGTGAGGAGATTCCCACCCCAAGTGTTCTACAGGCACAACCTATTCATGATATATGTGGCAAATAACATGGTTTCCCCCCCAGAACCTTCTTGGTAGACAAGTTTGAAATACTATAGCTCTAACAATCTGCCTATGATGTTTATGTTCATTCTCGACTCTCCCATTTTGCTGTGGGTGGGTCATAAGGATTACGAAACAAGGATTTACAAGCGTTATTGAAAAATCCAGAGCCATTCATTGTCTGTTCTTATACACTTGACAGAACAACAGAACTGGTTATGGACCATGTTGAGAAAGGTTTTTATAATAGAAGGGTCAGTCACTTTGGAAGGAATGAGATAATTAAGTCCAGATAGCTTGAGAAAAATCATCCATAATAGTAAGACAACAAGCACAAACAGATAGAGTTTGGTCTGCATATGGACCCCCCAAACATCCAAATGAACAATATCAGCAATACAAGTGGATGATGTACTGGATTTAGTAAAAGGTGGACGACTGTGTAACTTAGCCATATTACATTACAGTATATGGCATGGTTCTTCACTCACACTGAAAGTTAAAGGGTAAGTGATTTACTAGTAATTTATTTATCGGATACAATATACATTTCCCATCCGTCTATGCCACAGCCAACTATCATCAGTACAAGGGAATCTTGATAGTAGTATTTTACAGCTGAGGAGGTAGGATCAAAGATAAAGAGATTATTACCCTGTTGATATCCAGTAGCAAGTATACATCGTGTTCGTCTCAGGATTCCAAATAGTGCAAGAATCACGAGCGAAGTAGACTTCAACGTTTTCACGCTGTATCAAGGAGCACAGCTCACAGAGAGAATGTTACATGTGAATGTAGGTACATAATAGGGTGGATTTGGTAATAACAAATTTAATAAAAAATATTTTGGTAAATATAGCTGATTACATATTATGAAGTATGTAAAATTCCCCAAAATACTAACCGATCAAATATAGTACTAACTTACCCAACGAAGTTGGTCTAAGTGGTATGAAGTTCTGACAAGCTTAAATAAAGGTCTCGGCTTCCAACCTTTTTGTGTGTATGTAGAATAGAATTCTACTTTTGGAAGACAACTTTCAATGCTCACTACTCGAGTGATTAGTCACTAGACACTCAGTGGTTAGTCTTGGAGATAACGAGGGATTATTATTGGACCCAAATGTGGCTTGGATGACGGAAAAAATATAGACTTGTCTTGTTTGATTTCTACACACAATTCATTGTACTTTTTCAATCATTAATATCTGAAAATATGTACAATAAAAATTATATAAAATATATATTTTAAAACTACATGATAATATGCTCATAATAAAACGCAACTTGATTATTTTTTTCCCAAATATATACTTGTAATAAAATTGAGTCAAAACAAACATCACACGGTTAACTGGGACGGAGGGATTACTTACTAACATTAATAACCTTAAATAACCAATTGCCGGCCGATTAAACTTCTTTCAGTCCCAAGCTGCTAGTTGCTCCTCCAAAAAAAAGCTGCTAGTTGAGCTGAATAAACTATGGGCCGGCCTATTAACGTTTAAACATAAAAGCCTATTCTAGGGGCTCTTAGATTAGAGAGAGGGACCCTTGAAACATAATATTGAGGTCAAAGCTATCCCAGTTCGTTCTCGTCGGCTCGAAGATTTGTAGCTTCGTCGCCTCCTCCCGCTTCGGTTCTTCGCTTACTCTCTTCTCCTGCTTCGCACTTCTATTGTTTGAGCTAATGACATATTATTATTATTCTTATTTCTTAATGGGATTAAGGGAAATTGGGTGGGTAATATTTAGAAGTCAAAACTTTTTTATAAGTTTATTGAATTGGCTCTTTTTAAAATACAAAGATATTCTAGCTCTTTTACTCTAATTTGCCCAAGATATTCTAATAAGTCCTTTACTCTAATTTGCCCCCTATTCTATTACTCTCCAGCCCAAGCCATCAGCCGAATCGCTTCCTGCTAATATCCAGCAGATTGGAGACTCTTCAGTCTTCTGTCTCCCTCGACAGTATCATGGTGAAAGTAGTAATTGGTGATGAAGCACAGCTCAAATTGGCGGAAGATCGCCTCTCTAGATCCGCCGTGCCGTCCGAGGTCTGCGCCGTACCGTTAATCCTCGTTTTATTATTGGTTTTGGATTGGTATTTGGAACTAATTTTCCGTCCGGAGCTTTCCTATTAAATATGTGACTTCTGAACATAATTGAGTAGGTAGGGCTTGTGATTGGGAAGTTGAGTTCTAAGTTGGATAGAGGTTTCGTGTATGCTTTGGTTCCGACGCCACCGAATGATGCCGGAGAACCGCCGTCCTCGGTAATTGATGGCGCTGGGGAGAGTAACAAAAATAAGAAAAAGAGTTCTTCTAAAACTAAATCTCAGCCGGACTCTGCTACTCTCTTTATTGACAACGACTGGGTGTCCGAGCATGCGCGCCAGGTTCCAATTTGCTATTTTGAACTCATATACTGCTTTCATTTCTGTTGATCCGATTCTTTGTCGTGCTTATCTATTTGTTTTTAAAATTAGTATTTAGTAGTGCTGTTTAATAAGACGTTCGGTAGGTTGAAACTTTGAACACATATACTGCTTTCATTTCTACTACTGGAAGTTTCATGGTTGCACGATCCGTCAAGTTTGTGGTTTGGTACTGCTGCTGAATTTTTGTGCAATGGTTGATGAGAATAATTGCTTATAAAGAACTAATGATTTGAGGGGCAATCTGGATTATCATGTCTTGAGTTTATTGGATCAATCCTCTACTTGTATGAAATGTTGCTAACACAGTAACACCAACCATTGAATGCTCAGTAAATCCAATGTAACCTGAAAAGAGTCTAAAACAGAAATCTCACAGAAATCTGAGGTCAACACTCAACAGTATTATTTTCTTTTTACTGCAATTTGATGTTATTGGATATGGCATTGGCATTGCCCATGGGCATACAGCACATGAACTTTGATCAGTATAGAAAGTTCAGCCGAAAACTGCAAACTATATATACCATGCAGTTAGTGGGATGATTGGGGATCTAGTGGGACCTGCAGTTCAGTGCTACCACTTAAGCTACAGACTATATACTACTAAAGGGAAGGGAAGATGAAGTAGATGCTAAGGCCTCAGAAACACATTAATTGCATTACTGTAAATGATATCTTGTTCAGCACTATACCATCACTGAGTGACACATGGTAGAAGTATTTCTAGATGCAAATTATGAAACAATACTATGAACCTATTATTTTTCATATTCCTTGGATATTTTTAAGTTAGTCCACATTTATTATTCATTAAATGTGGGATTGATGTATGTGCGCAAGCTGACAACTTAATTGATTGATGGTGATGTTATGGGTTTTATGCTTCACTCTGGGTTTGGTGTGAATGTGTTGAACAGTTGAGATATAATCTGGTGCACTCTTTTCTTTTCTTTTCTTTTCTTTTTTAATTTCTTTACCCGAGTTAACCTGCTTCAGTTTTGACTATCCTCATCCAAATTTATCTTTAGGTTTCAAGAATGCTGTTGGGTGGCATGAAAGTGATTGGCATCTATATATGGATCAATGAGAACTTGTTCAAGAATTCAACAATAACACTCTGCCAGGTTACATCATCTTATTATATGGATCATTACTGATAGTGTACACATCTTTTGCTGTTAGGACTGTTGGTAGAATCCCATCTGTTATTGCATCTTTTGATACATGGTTTCGTCATTCATGGTGTAGCATCTATATTAGGTCTTAGCATAGGATTTCTGTGTTCAAACTCATACCAGAAAATTAATGCATACATTACCTTTCAACTTCTAACATAAATTTTTAAGTTTGGATACACAGCTTTTTCTCATATTAAGGAGGAAAAGAAAACCCTAAAAAAGGATCAATTCTGTTTTTAAGAATGAAATAATTTCCAATTTGATAATTAGTAGGCTTGGTGGAGTTAATGAACTCAGTGATGATATCAACTTGACTGCCTGAAATGATAGATAACACATCAAACCAATGCTATTATGTTGTCCGAGCTTAAAAAAATTGTTGGCATCCATTAATTATATTTTCTGGCCTTTTAATGTTCTTGACCTGTTGCTTACAGACTGTACTAGGAGTTGCTGGAGCAGCCTTCTCAATGATGAGTGATTGTAATGAGGTGGTACTAGTTCATATAGGCTATAGCCCTTTGAGGTATCACACACGGCATGTTTTCATGTTTTAAATTCAGGCAGTTAAAGTGCGTAATAAATTTGTTTAAATCTGTACTTTAGGTGGACATGCCGAAGTTGCTCATTAGCATCAAATGTCTCGTCAAGCAGCTTACGGCCCTGTGATTTTAAAATGGGAAAAGTTTTGGGTTCAATTCAAACATTCCGATGTACTTACAATTTTGATATAAGGTGATCTTCGTTCGATGACTTCAATTTTTTTGTTCCAATTTAAAGTACTTTGCTTTTTTTTTTAAGAAAAATATATATATATATATTTATATTAAGATGTTATTCAAACTTTCTTCATTTGCAGCGGGCTCATTTCCTGTACATTTTAATGCACAAAGATGTGGGAAATTGAGTTTATTCAGTTCATGCCATTTTTTTCCATCTTTTTAAGAGGGGAATTCACCTCCTTTTTCATCTTTTTCCTGCTTATTATTTTTCGTCTTTGCTGTCCCTTTACATAAAATGCTTTTAACAGTAAGAATGTAATGTGTGCTTCCAGTTTCAATTTCTGAACTAACCAGCAGAGGTTAAGTGAAGTTACATCTGTAGGGTGTGACCCTCTTGTTTTATTTATTGTCTGCTGCATCACATGCATTTTGAGTGGAAGAATTGACTTAGGTGTTGATCTGGGTTTTTCTTATGCACTGCATACAAAAATTCCATTGTGACTTTTCAGTTGAGAGCCTCATATGTTGTAGTTTGATTGCACCTAACATCATGTTAGTCCTCCCACTGTTGATGATTTTGGATGATCAAGTTCTGATTATTCTTATAAAAGGGAAACAGAAGTGTTGGAATGTCTCTCCAATAAAACGTTTGATTATTCAGCATGTAGGAGGTTAATGAAGGTTTTACTGCCACATAACTCTTGCTCTGTACCCCTTCCACCTTGGTTTGATTACTTCCGAAGCTCTTGTCACTGAACTTGCATTCAGAGGCCTACTCTATCTATATGGCGGGTTTCCTTTATGAATATCTCAGAATAAAAATCTTTCTTGTTTGTTGGACGTAGTTGGCTCTATTCTCATCTAAATATTCATAACGTGTCTCAAGATACTTTGCATTTGATATATCCTACCTATTATGTCATATAATGTTTTGAAACCTTGACCAGGTTGCCTATTCCCCATGATGAGCTGGAGAGTACAAGATTTTCTAATATTCTTCGGGATGAAATCATACTCCATGCTAAGGAACTTGCAGGTGCAAAGGCTTTAATCAATGGAAAATTGGTATGGCCACTTAACTAGCCAATGCATACATAAAGTACGGATGGCTTTTTCATGCATCTGTGATAGGTTTCATAAGTTCATGGAATTATTTATTTTATTTTTGTGTTAAGTATAATGTAATAATGAATTTTCTTGGATTTTGTTATGTAAACAGGTACATCAAGATTTTAATTCTCTCAACAATAAACAAAGCTTGCTTTTGACTTTTATTTTAAGATTTATTTTTTTTATAATACCTTTCTAAGGTGACTGAGAATATGGATGAGCCATCTGTATCTGATAATTTCCATGAAGTTGAATTGCTTTTGCCCTTTCTGCAAGATAAATTTTTGGAAGGTGTGTTTGGCTCTGATTTTACATTTAATTCGTAGTGTGCATGGATCTTGCCATGTTTCCTTACTAGTTCTGTTTTTCCCTGAAGCATATAGCCAGAAGGAGGTTGTAGGTGTTCTACTGGTCAGAGGATCTGTTTGCTCTCTTTCATACTTGAATTCGAAGGAGCCTGTTTTGCAGGCTATAATTGATGTGAAGGTAACTTCATCTAATTATACTTCATGACATATGTATTACTGTTCCTTCTATGTTGGATGATAAAGTATTGATATTATTTTCAGAGATAGATGAAGAGTTATTAATAAATTGATTAGGGGCAGTAGAAGACCAAAGAAAAAAGATGATTGATTTCTCATTTTGCTACATATAAACGCCATTGATTGTAGTAAAGGGACACATATTTTGGACGTTCATATGTTTCTATAAGAGTTTTTACTTTCACCACTGCAAGCTCATAAATTTGGTATAAATTTAAGATATTTTCTCAATATTGTAGGAAGATAATTTTCTCAAGCCCAAATCATAATTTTTGAATAGCAACAACTGGTTCATATGAAAATTGGGTATGAGAAACATCCGAGTGACAAAATAAATATATTGAACTTCTACAAGAGTTCATTAGCTATATGCCTCATCTCTGATACAGTGGTTTAGTTTAACAATATCAATAATCTATCTGTATCATTTTGTCGAAAGTTTCACTTTTGTGCTTTCTTTTCATCCCATGGTGCAAACTCGTTGCCTCATAACTCATCCTTTATTGCAAAGTTGATTTTGTTTTAGAAGTTCATTTTGTCTAGTTGATGTTCTTTGTTTTTAAGAGCTCAGTCGTGATTTGCAAGTCTTCAAATTAGATGACTCAGTGAGGAAATGCCAACATTTGGCACATAAACGAATGTGATTTATGTCAAGAATTTATCTTTTGACTGACAAATTGCTCTCTCTCTCTCTCTCTCTCTCTCTCTCTCTCATGATCTTGAATTTTCATGCAATTAGGAAGACATCATAAGGAGTTTGCTGAGTAGACTGGATACTATCTGCGACGAGGCTGACAGGGATGTAGAATCTATCACTGATGGTGGCCAGTACAGATCTATCCAATCTGATATGCCTGTCCCACATTTTGACCTCCTGGGGCAGAGGCATGATGGATTCATCTTCAATAAAACATTTCTTTCACTTGCTTTGCAAATTATTAAATAAAGTAGCTCCAATTATTTCAATTGAAGTCCTTTGTCGGTGCTGCATGTTTACATTTATAATTGTCTTTTATGGTTCCTTTAGGCAACATCTGGGTTCTTTTTACTGACTTAAACTTTGGTTTCTAATTCCCTACAGAAAACAATGTAGCCTATCGCTACCTCGACGGGTATTTGTTCCATGGCTGGAGGGTACTTACATCTGTGATTATATTCAATCATTGGAAACAATGGAGGTATGATTCATAAATACTGGGTGCTATGGTGTAGCCGTGTAGGGGAACTCCAAATTATTTTGAGATAACAAATTCCTTCTAACATGCTTTAATGATTAGGATGTGTTATTCAGGATTACATGGAAACACTCTGTAATTTCTGCAAATTTTTCATCTTCCTTAGTTCTTCATAGGGTCACATTTAAGTCTATCCTGTCATTGAATCTTTTTTTTTTTTTTTTTTTTTTAAGTCACTCCTTTCTTTTGCCAAAGTCCAAAGATTGGGCCTTAGGAGGCACACAACCCCCTTCAGGGGCCAATCTTTGGTGAATGGAGAGAGTATTTAAATTTGGAAGTGAGGGGATGAAAATGAGCAAGGGATGTGATTCAATCCTTTACGGAAATAAGGTTTAAAATGTCCATTATCTTTTCAAAAAAGCCAAATCCATCCTTTTTAAATTTTATTACCAAATTAGTCCTCTACAAATGCTAATTATGTCCGGATCAGTCCATTGTTCACTAATTATGCCCTAAGTGCTGACGTGACAAAGGGTTTAAATTTAAATCAGACACGTAGGCATAATATTAGTCATTTTTCTTTTATCTTTTACCAATTCAGTCCTAAACTTTTGTTTTGTTCCATTTAGTTCCTTATCCAAATCAGTCATTTTTATATTAATCGGACTCCAACCTTTCAAATTATTTTCTTTCAGCCCCAAATCCTCAAATTTTTATTATTATTAGTCCATATTTCAAATAAATGCCCAACATGCTTCCATAAATAAAATCAAACACCAAACCTCATACATCGATTTGACAGCCTTGTGACCGGGTCTTCCGAGCTCTAGGATTTTACAGACTCCCTAACCACCCGACCGTAACCGATGGTTCATCGGTTCTAGTTTCCTTTAGCAACAATAAGCACAATGCTATTTTGTCTCATACCTTAGGACATAGCAAGGTTTGAGTAAATAATTTTATTTTAATATTTTTTCAATAAAGTCAAGGCTTCCGGTACCCATATCCTTCCAAAAATTAAAATTAAATCATTTACCCAAACTTTGCTACGTCTTAAGGTAGGAAACAAAATAGTATTGTGATGATTGTTGCTAAAGAAAATCAGAACCGTTGAACCATTGGTTGCGGTCGGGTGGTTGGAGGGAGTCCATATAATCCTGGAGCGCCCGGTAACAAGGCATTTCAACCGATGTATGAGGTTGGTATTTGATTTTATTTACGGAAGCATGTTGGGCATTTATTTGGAAAACGGACTAATAATAATAAAAATTTAAGGATTTGAGACTGAAATGAAATTATTTGAAGGGTTGAATTCCATTTAATATAAAAATGACTAATTTGGGCAGATGACTAAATGGAACAAAACAAAAATTTAGGACTGAATTGATAAAAGATAAAAGAAAAAATGACTAATATTATGCCCACGTGTCTGATTTAAATTTAAATTCTGTCATGTCAGTAATTAGGACATAATTAGTGAACAATGGACTGATTCGGACATTATTAGCATTTGTAGCGGACTAATTCGGTAATAAAATTAAAAAAGTTTGGATTTGGCTTTTTTGAAAAGATAATGGACATTTAAAGCCTTTTTTTTTTCCAATCCTTTACTTATTCATGTGGCTGTCCTTATTGCTTAAATATTGGAATTGGTGGTAGACTATCTGCCTTCTGTTTCATATTTTTCCAATAGTCGTCGGAGGAAAGGGGAGAGAACATAAAGGAATGGGCAACTATGCTAGAATAAGTCAATAAGAGAAGAATCCGTTGTGATTATGATTTCATATAATAGAGCTACATTGGCCATCAGCTATATACACCACCTTTAGAATGTTTTCAAAGACCATCATCATTCAAACTTGTTACTACTGGACACCGGTGGATTTTCAAAACATAGAAGCCAATATGTCAAACACATTCCAGACCACATAGGCCCTTATTTTGAAATATTGTTGAAACTACAGGCAAATCTCTTTGTAGCATTGCATAATAGATGTGCTTGTATAGCATATCCTAAAAGGCTGCTTGAATTTTTTTTTGCTTTTCAAATGGGCTCTATGAATGAGCCTTGATAAAGTTCACATCAAATGATAAATAACTTTTGTATGTCTAATTTGTGTATAAAACTACTAGTTCAGTTGATCTGGAAGCTTCTTTTGAAAACTTGCTCCGCAGTCTGGTGATCTTTACTCCTAAGGTTTCCAACCTCAAACTTTGTTATAGAATCATGTGCACTTTATCTCCTGTTGTCATTGTCACTTAGCTACTTTAAAATGAAAATTGAATTTCTTAACTTTTTACCAGCAGAATTTTTCATTTCTTTTTAATGCTAGACAGGGAAATATGGATATGGCAGTTCATCTTTCCATATGCACAGATATGTTTGTAGTTTTAAAGCAGTGGATTCCTATTCTGTTTCAGGTTCTCAAAGACCATTGCACCGAACTGATGTCGATGGAAGTCCCAACTGATGATTCAGAAATCATGGAGCCTGAATCTGATCCACCAACTGTGGTGACTTCAGCCACAACTTCCTTTTGGGATATTGCGACAGGCTTGTCATCAGCAGCCAGGACTGGTGATTCAGTCTCGAAGAAGAGCAAGAATGTGGCAGATCGAAATACTGAATATTCAGGTGATTTAAAAACTTGGATATCCATGGTGATGCTGATCATCTCTGCGATAATGGGGCTAGCACTTTATATCATAGGGGATTGAAATTCCTTACCTGTGAGTTAGATTGCTCGATAGAACTCAAATTGCTTTCTTACTGAGGCGAGTATTGGTGGGAATATGTGAGGGATAATGGAGACTTTACATGATGTATACGTGAGTGACAAATTGTTTGATGTGTTGTAAGCAGGTGGTATTATGTTCTTTTTAAACTGTATAAACAGAAACAATTTTTGCTATTGTTTTGTGCAGCATGGGATGAGTTCTATGTTTTCCTGAGTCAGTTTAATGAGTGAATTAGAAGTGGCAAGAAGCTTTCATAAGATTGAGGGGAGAGTATTACATTGGTGTCTATTTCTTTTTTGGTCCATTTAACTTCCCATATGTGTCCAGTGTCCATATCGTCTTATGTCGAGCAAGTGATTGAATAGCATAAAACAATGGTGGGGAGTTAAACGGCGATTTTTAATGTGTGGAATGATAAATAAATTTAGGGCACCAAATCAAATCCACTTGATTGAAAACGCATTGTCGCACATATGTATTTCATAAATACTACTCCCTCTTTATTAGTATTCGTTTTAGGAAGAAACACATTTACCTTGTAATAATTATTCTGCATTATTCCACTTTTATTTCTATGTGTTTTCTTTGGGAATAAAAAATAGGATTGGAGTGGAGAGGGGATGCACGATATTCTAGAAAGGGTCCAGTTAGGGTGCGATCAACAAATCCCCCAGCACATCAAGGCCAAGATCTGAAGCGTCCGTTTAAAATCCAAGGGTTGTAAATGAAAAAGGGTATCATAACACAATAATAGTTCATTTTAAAAACAATGCATTTCAGCGATACGACAAGTATTTTAGACATGTTATCATATCTAATATTTGGTAACTCTATATTTAGTATGTTATCATATTTATTATTTTGGTAAATCATATCAAATATTTGGTAATCCATATCTAATATTTCAAATAATATCTTTTTATGATCAAAGATACGTATCAAATTTATTAATAGATCATTTCAGCGATCTTACCAAAAACAATTAAGTGATGCTATAAAATATATTTCAGGGACCACAAGTAGAGGAATTCAGCGACCGTATCTAGCATAATTCAGCGACGGTACCAAGAATAATTCAGCGATGCAACCTAGAATGATTCAACGATGCTACCAAAAACAATTATGTGATGCTACCAAAAATAATGAAGGGATGCTATCAAATATATTTCAGCGACCGTATCTAGCATAATTCAGCGATGGTACCAAGAATAATTCAGCGACGCAACCTAGAATGATTCAGCGATGCTACCAAAAATAATGAAGGGATGCTATCAAATATATTTCAGCGACCGTATCTAGCATAATTCAGCGATGGTACCAAGCAGAATTCAGCGACGCAAGAATGATTCAGCGATGCTACAAAAAACAATTCTGTTATCATATCTAATATTTGGTAAATAATATCATATCTAATATTTGGTAAACCTATATTTAGTATGTTATCATATCTAATATTTGGTAAATAATATCATATCTAATCTAATATTTTCAAATAATCATCGATGAATGGTAACAAATATATTAATAGATAATTCCAATCATGCTACAAAAAAAACAATTTAGTGATGCTATAAAAAATATTTAAGCGACACTATCCTAGAAGAGAGTTCAGCATTCAGCCACATTACACAGAAGGATTCAGTGACGCTACAAAGAAGAATTCAGCGAGGCCGTCAAGAAGAATTCAGCGATGCTATGAAGAATAATTCAGCGATGCTATGAAGAATAATTCAGCGACTCAACTAGAATATTTCGGGTACGTTTTCATGAACAATTCAATGACTTTATTTAAAAATATTTCAGCGACGTATATCTATGTATAGCAGCATAATTAAGCAAATTGGAGGGTAATATGAGATCAATCCTTGAAATGCAAAGAAGAAGAGAAGAAGAACGGAAGAATAAGAAGAACAGAAGAAGAATATGGAAGAATCAGAAATTGTCTGTTCACAAACTAAATGTAGCAAATTTACTATTTTAACTTTAAGTTAATCTCAACCATCAATTTATAAATTAAATCAATGGCTGCGATGTACCGCAGTACATCAAGTCAAAATGCTTAGTCGCACCCTAACGGAATTGATTCTAGAAATATCTTTTATGATAATATAGGGGTAATATTAGAAAAATATGAGATAAATATGTGTAAAGTAACAACTATTTTGGAATATTTTTTTGTTTTTAAAAAGACAACTAAATAGGAACGGAGGGAGTAGCTTGTTCGCCGCACATTGCGCGGTGTAAATTACTTTATTTTTGAATTGAATATAAAAAGTGTAATAATAAATTTTTTTTTTCGCTCATACAGCCATGCAAGGCTAGTGAAGGTGAAACCCAAAACAAAGTGTAATACTCCCTCCGTCCCACCCCAAGTGTCCTGTTACTGTTGGGCACAGGAATTAAGGTAGAGTTGGTTTGTGAGTATATAGTAGGGTCCACATAGTTGTTGGAGGGGAAAATTATTTCTATTTATAGAAAGAAGACATTTGTAATGGGACATTCAAAAATAGTAAGTAAGACATTTGAAGTGGGACGGAGTGAGTAATAATTTGAACTGTATAAACTATATATTTAATTCATTTTTGCACTAAACTCGCCATCAATTGTGAAAATATAAAGGACGAAATGTGTAATAATAAAAGTTCAAGCGGAAGTACTTTTAAGTGAAACTTAAGCTGTATACGATTTAGGATTATTTATTGTCCGAAAGCTTAAGATGTATGCGATTTACAATTATTTTATTGTCCGTAAATGAAAGAGTAAATGAGCCAAGTTTTGTTATTCATGAAAAAGGAGGAAAAAAAGCATACTTCATGAGTGGTTTTTTGCAATTGAGTTTTCGGAATATCAATTAATAATGAATCAACACACATTTAATTATTAATAATTTTTTTGGCTGAATTTAATTATTAATAATGATTAATGAATCAACACACATAATTATTTGTATATCAATTAAGTTTTTAAGACATATTACACTCTTACAATCCCTCAACAGCATAACAGTTTGTAAACACTAATAAATCACATTCACAAAACAACTTAGCAAACAGAAACCCATCAGAGGAAAGATTTATGATATTTCACTTACCCACCAATTAATCCAACGGCCCCATCATCTTCATTATCATTGCTTCGATCGCACGGAAATAAGCATGCCTCCAGCTCCTCTTGAAAAACAGAATTCCGAAGAATCCCCAAAGTCCCGATGCAAAACCACCAATTACAAATGCATAAAAGCATAACTGGTCAATTGAATCTGCAACATGATTTTCACTTTCACCATTATTTGACAGCTTTGGGATTACATCATCACTATTATGGCATTTCTTTGGCAGGGGATCTCCACACAGTAGAGGATTCCCACCATAAATCGACGGACCATCCTCGAGCGTTCTCAGTTGACGTCCTGTGGGAATTTGGCCGCGTAAATTGTTGTTGGACAAGTTCAAGTGGCTTAGGTAAGTCAAAAAGGCTATGCCTTCGGGGATTTTCCCAGACAAATGATTGTTGGAAAGATCAAGTGACTCCAATAACTTCAGGCCTCCAATATTTCGTGGAATTTCTCTATGTAGATTGTTATGAGACAGATTAAGACCTTCCAAGCCAACAAGAGCAGTTAGCTCTGATGGGATTCTTCCCGTAAGATTGTTACAAGAAAGATCCAAGTTGGCTAGATAGCGTAATATGCTTCTGGTGTACTCCATTTCCACTCCTTTCAACACTTGATTTAATCTCTCATCAACGGGAAATAGGCTGATGGAGTACTTATATGGATCCTTCATGCCAGAGAAATTCTGAAAGCAATTCGGTATGTATCCAGTCAGCTTATTCATTCCAAGGTCTAAGATCTGAAGCCCAGATGCTTGACAAAGTTCACGGGGAATCACGCCATGGAATTGATTGTTTCTTAGCCTAAGAATTTTCAAGTTGGGTAGATTGTTTCCAAGCCATTCAGGTATTTCTCCAAACAAGTTATTTTCTCCAACGTCCAGAGTTTTCAAAAAAGAACAATTCATTAAAGTGGAGGGAATCGGCCCTCTGAGGTGGTTGTTGTCTAACTTCAACTGTAATAAATTACAAGCAGCTCCAATGGAATTAGGAATGATGCCAGATAGCTCATTGGATGATAATCCCACATACGCCAAATACGGAAAGTTTTGCCAACAGTCTAGCAGGTTACCTGATAAATTGTTCTTGGAGAGATCTAAAAGCTTCAAATCTTTCATTTCGCACAGTGACTGGGGCAGTGGACCATTGATGACGTTCCCGGCCAATAATAAACCTTGTACATTAGGTAGCATATGGCCAATGTTGCTTGGGAGATGAGTTATCATATTATCAGAAAGATCCAACGAAGAAATGCTTGAAGGAAGCTCCATTATTGAGCCGCTTATATTGTTGTTGGAAAGGAACAAGTATGTCAAATTGATCATGGTGCCAAGCCATTCTGGAAGAGTTCCAGAGATACTACAGTTGGATAAATCCAAGTGAGTCAGCGCCTTTTGGGTTTCAAGCCATGGTGGAAATTGATCGACTTCCATGTTGCAAGATGACATGTCAAGAATCTCCAGTTGAAAAGCAGGAACCCAATTGTATCCGACTTTGAACCTGCAGAGAGGAGTGGAGCTTGCATACAGGAACTTTAATTTTGAGAGCTTGGAGAAGTGAGCCTCTGAAAGTGTTCCATTAAATGAGTTATATGATATATAGATACCTTCGAGATTCGAGAGCTGCCACAAAGAAGCCGGAAGTTCCCCACTCAGTTGATTAGAACCAAGATTCAACTCTTTCAATGCTGTCAAATTTCCAACAGAATCGGGTACGGAACCAGATAACTCATTCAAAGAAATATCCAACTTCACCAAGGCTGACAATTTCCCAATTGATTTTGGAATTGAACCAGATAATTCATTATAAGAAATATCCAACCCCACCAAGGCTGACAATTTTGCAATTGATTCTTGAATTGAACCATTCATTCTGTTATACCCCAAATTTAGGTTCTCCAACTCATAAGCACTACATCGGGACAAATTTTTGAAAGCGCCTGAGATCCCTCCATGAAATTCATTATAGGAAAGATTCAATGATTTCAGCTGGCAGTTATTCCCCATGAGTTCAGATATCCATTCTGTTGACTGCTGTATATTGTTCCATCCAAGGTCGAGAAAAGCAAGTTGTTTCAAGCTAAGAAAGGGTTGTCCAGTAGAGTTAAACCAATTGTGTGAAAGATCAAGAAACTCTAGTGAAGTCATATTATGGAGAAAACAAGGAATTTCTCCATGGAAAGAGTTCCAAGACATATCTAAGTACATGACATGTGAAAGCAGCAATGTAGAATTCACACAAGAGTGGGGTAGATGACTGTTGACAAGTGAATTGCCCCTCAAATGCAGCACAGCTAAAGAGGGAAGCATGCTGAGTACCTTATTTAAATCTTTCTGTCGACTAAGATCAATCCCATTTGTTGTGGAATAATGGAGCTATTAATTAAATAATAAAGAGAACACCAAGATTTAACGAGGTTCGGCACAAATATGCCTACGTCCTCCGGGCCCCACCGAACTATTATTTCACTATGAAATAAAATAATATTACAAAAGGTTATAGGAAATAATCCTATACCACAAAACCCTCTCAACGAGAAACACTCACAAAGGCTAAAAACTACAATAGGAGAAGAGAGATCAAAGGCAAGCTTCTTGCCTTTGCTTGTGTTGGGATGATCTTACAAATGAGTGGCCTTGGTATTTATAGGCACAAAATCCATCCACTCCACTAACTTCATCTACTACATTAAATTCATCAACTCCATTTTCTCCATTGGATTTGGATGCCCACTTCACAAATCTCCACCTTGGTGCATCTCAAATCACATTATCCCCTTCAAGGTTCTCTCGTCACGAAATTCGGTAGGACCTCCAAATGCGCTTTTCAGCGCCAACTTAAAATTCTTAAGACATTAATCAAGTTCAAACAATATTCGAACTTGATACATGTTACAGCCTTCGTCAACATATCTGCGGGATTCTCGGTGGTCTTGATCTTTTGTACCTTGACTCCACCTTCTTCAATTATTTCCCGCACAAAATGGTACCGCACGTCGATATGCTTGGTTCTAGCATGATATACCTGGTTCTTTGCTAGATGAATGGCACTTTGACTATCACAAAACACTGTTACATGTTTCTGACCAACTCCTAAGTCATCCAGCAATCCCTGTAACCAAATGGCTTCCTTAACAGCTTCTGTAATGGCCATGTATTCTGCCTCCGTTGTTGACAAAGCAACGGTTGACTGTAAGGTAGACTTCTAACTAACTGGTGCGTTTGCAAGAGTAAATACGTATCCAGTAGTTGATCGACGTTTATCCAGATCTCCTGCATAATCTGAATCACAGTACCCAACTATATGCTGACCAGTAACATTAGTCTTCTCAAATATCAACCCAATATCTAAGGTTTTCAAGATATACCTTAGAATCCATTTCACGGCTTGCCAATGATCTTTACCGGGATCATGCATGTACCTGCTCACTACTCCAACTGCATGTGAAATGTCAGGCCTTGTACACACCATTGCATACATCAAGCTACCCACCGCATTTGAATAAGGAACCTTTGACATGTATTCTCGTTCCTCTTTCGTCTTCGGGCATTGTGAAGCACTAAGTTTGAAATGAGGAGCAAACGGTGTACTTACAGGTTTGGTTTTGTTCGTTATGCCAAACCGTTGCAATACTTTCTTCAGATATTGCTTCTGAGTCAAACTCAGAGTGCCCCTATTCCTGTCTCTCGTTATCTCCATACCGAGAATTTTCTTTGCTTCACCGAGATCTTTCATTTCAAACTCCTTGCTGAGTTGAGACTTCAATCTGCTTATCTCTCCTCTATCTTTAGATGCAATTAACATGTCATCTACATATAGAAGAAGATAAATGAAAGATCCATCTTGTAGCTTACGGAAATATACACAATGATCAAAACTGCTCCTGGTGTACTTCTGGCCCATCATGAATTGATCAAATCGCTTATACCATTGTCTTGGTGATTGTTTCAATCCATAAAGCGATTTCTTCAGTCTGCAAACCCAATCTTCTTTTCCAGCAACTTTATATCCTTCTGGTTGTGTCATGTAGATTTCCTCTTCCAAATCACCATGTAAGAATGCCGTTTTTACGTCCATTTGAACTAGTTCCAAGTTCAACTGTGCTACCAAGGCCAACAAAATTCGAATGGAGGAATGTTTTACAACAGGGGAAAATACCTCATTGTAATCAATTCCCTCCTTTTGAGCATAGCCTTTGGCTACCAATCTTGCCTTGTAGCGCACGTCATTCTTTTCTGGAAATCCTTCTTTCTGAGCATAGACCCACTTGCAACCAATTGCCTTCTTTCCCTCTGGGAGTTTAGCTAGCTTCCACGTGTGATTTGCTTCAAGGGAATGCATTTCCTCGTCCATGGCTTTCTTCCACTTTTCTTTCTCCGGACTAATTTTTGCATCAAGAAAAGTTTGTGGTATACCTTCTTCAATAACAGGAAGTGCATAGGCCAGCATACTTTCGAATCGAGCAGGTCTCCGAATTTCTCTTCTTGGCCTCCTAATTGCAATTGGTAAATCTTGTTGCTCCTGAGGTTCTTGGGTTAAAACCTCACTTTCACTGAGCTCTTCTTCGGTACTTGGACCATCGTTTTCTATTGGTTGACCATCTACCTCTCTGGTTGTAGATGTCTGAAACTCCACCTGTTGAGGATAATACTCCACCTGCTGAGGAGTACTATCCGTCTGCTGCTTGGTTACCTTATTCAACATTATTGATTCGTTGAACGTAACATCCCTGCTAAAGATCACCTTTTTCATCTCCGGGCACCATAGGCGATATCCTTTGACTCCAGAAGATATCCCTAAGAAAACAGCTTTTCTCGCCCTCGGATCCAGCTTTGATTCTTTCACGTGATAATAAGCAGCGGAACCGAACACACGTAAAGAATCATAATCATTTGCAGGTTTGCCAAACCATGCCTCCAAAGGTGTCTTGCCTTTAAGAGCAGTTGATGGTAGTCGATTGATTAGATGGCTCGCATATGTCACCGCTTCAGCCCAGAACTGCTTGCCCAAATTAGCATTGGACAACATACACCGAACTTTCTCTAACAATGTTCGGTTCATCCGTTCAGCCACACCATTCTGTTGTGGCGTGTCCCGCACAGTGAAATGTCGGGAAATACCTTCCTTCTTGCACAAGTCGAAAAAAGGGTCATTTCGATATTCTGTGCCGTTATCGGATCGAAGCACTTTAATTTTCCTTCCGGTCTGGTTCTCCATCATGTTCTTCCAAGTGAGGAATTTCCCGAATGCTTCATTTTTTGTTCGCATGGGATACACCCATACTCTCCGGGAAAAGTCATCAACAAACGTTACAAAATAATGGTTTCCTCCCAAAGAAGCCGTCTTGGTAGGTCCCCACACATCTGAGTGAATGTAATCCATAATGCCTTTAGTGTTATGGATTGCTGTTCCGAACTTCACCCGCGTTTGCTTTCCCAGAACACATTGCTCGCAAAATTCAAGTTTGCAAGTCTTTGCACCCTTTAATAATCCTTGCTTTGCCAGAGTCTGCAAGGATTTTTCCCCAGCATGCCCAAGCCTCATATGCCATAGCTTGGTCATCTTCTCTTCCTTGTCTGCTTCTGATACTGCTGCTGCAATGCCAACCACTGTATTGCCCTGGAAGTGGTATAAGTTATTTTTCCTTATACCTTTCATGATGACAAGTGCTCCCGAGATCACTTTCATAATCCCATCCTGAATGTTGATGGAGTGGCCTTTGGCTTCCAAGGCTCCCACTGATATGAGGTTCTTGGCAAATTTCGGTATGTACCGAACTTCCGTCAGCACCTTGGTTGTTCCATCGTGGTTCTTCAGATATACTGAGCCAACTCCAGCTATCTGGCAATATCCGTTGTTGGCTAGGTAAACAACTCCACCTTCAACTTTTTCAAAATTGACAAACCACTCCTTCCTGGAACACATGTGGAATGAGCATCCGGAGTCTAGCAACCAGCCGTCAGTGCTAGTTATCGATGAGGCACAAGCTAAGTAAAACTCTGACTCATCACTATCAGCAACACAGGCCTCTGCAACCGCTTTCCCCTTTTTCTTTTGCAACTTAGGACAGTCTTTCTTCCAGTGTCCTTTCTCGTGACAAAAGATACATTCGTCTTTCGACACTCTGCCTCGTGACTTGGATCTGCCTCTTCTGTCCGGCTTGTACTTGTGGCTACGGCCCCGAACGGTATGAGCTTCACCAGTCGAACTCCTGTGTTCTAACTTATCCTTCTTTCTGATCTCGTTAGAATATAAGGCAGTGGTAACTTCTTTAAAGGAAATTGTTTCCTTTCCAGTCAGCATACTAACAATTATATGCTCGTATTCATCGGGGAGCGAAGCTAACAGTATCAATGCCTTGTCAACGTCATCTATCTTCTCGTCGAGATTCAATAAATCGGTGACCAAAGAATCGAATCTTGTTATGTGTTCATTCATCGTGGTACCGAGCAAATACTGGAATCGATACAGCTTCGTCTTCATGTAGAGCTTGTTCTCCGTGCTCTTTTTCATGAATTTATCCTCCAGTTCTTTCCACAGTCTGTGCGCCATCGTCTCTCTCATGAGTGGATACTTCTGCTCCTTTGAGAGACATAGCCGAATTGTACCACACGCAAGACGGTTGATCCTCGTCCAGTCTTTATCATCAACACCATCTGGTTTGGTTTCTTCAAGTGCCCCATCCAGCTCCTGCTGGTACAAGATGTCCAACACCTCGCACTGCCACATACCAAAATTATTGGTACCGTCGAATTTTTCGACGTCAAATTTGGCATTTGAAACCATCGTCCGTGATGACGATGTCACCAACGGCTTCGGATCTGAAGTTGACATTTCACCGGACCTATCCGCCATTTCTGCTTCAAAGTTTAATTAATAGCTCACAAACGGTAGCTCAACCGAGATGCGTTTCTGATGTGGAAGATCAGCTTAGCTGCGACCACAGAGCATACTATGCAACCAAGGCTCTGATACCAATTGTTGTGGAATAATGGAGCTATTAATTAAATAATAAAGAGAACACCAAGATTTAACGAGGTTCGGCACAAATATGCCTACGTCCTCCGGGCCCCACCGAACTATTATTTCACTATGAAATGAAATAATATTACAAAAGGTTATAGGAAATAATCCTATACCACAAAACCCTCTCAACGAGAAACACTCACAAAGGCTAAAAACTACAATAGGAGAAGAGAGATCAAAGGCAAGCTTCTTGCCTTTGCTTGTGTTGGGATGATCTTACAAATGAGTGGCCTTGGTATTTATAGGCACAAAATCCATCCACTCCACTAACTTCATCTACTACATTAAATTCATCAACTCCATTTTCTCCATTGGATTTGGATGCCCACTTCACACCATTCAAATCAAGATACTCTAATGATGAAAGATTGGAAATCCACCTGAGATCACCACCGGCAATAAGATCATTAACTCCGATATCAAGTGTCAGCAAGTTTGATAGATTGCCAAGATAGCGTGGAATAACGCCATGAAAGCCTGCCCTTGAGAGATGAAGATGCTGCAGCTGCTTCATCGAGCCAAGAAACGTAGGAATCGTCGTGTTGAAATGGTTCCAACTGAGGTCCAAGTAATTCAAGTACTTCAGTTGGAGTAGGGAAGAATCAAGGCTCGTACTCGATAGCAGCTGATCAATACTGAAATGGTGGTGGTTGTATCTGAGATCAAGCCTGACAACATGTCCACCAGTGATGTGGCAGCTCACACCATCCCAATTACAGCAGTTTGTGTTTTTCTTCCAAGATGATAATCTGTTGGAAGGATCCACAAGGCTTTGTTTGAAGTTTAGGAGGGCATCCCTCTCGTTTCCAAAGCAGCCAAAGGAGGAAGAGTTATTATTGGCTAAGCACAAAATGGGGAAGTGCAGAAAGAACAAGCAGAAGATGGAAAGTAGGAGACGACGGGTAGGAGACAACGTCCCCATATTCACATAAAATGCGCAGCCACTACAAAAACGCCGCAGTTGCAGTTAGTGCACAAATAACAAGTAGTAGTAGTACTACAAATTGTTTTTATGAGGTAAACTGAAAATACACATCCATTACATATCCTAGAAATTATTCTTAAGAAAAAAAAATAGGAAAGAAGACGAGAAAGAATTTACAGAAAATATCTTTCTTCCGTATAAAATGGGGAGAATAAAACGTATAAATTGGGGAAAATAACACTACCACACATTTTAATTGGTTTCTGTTACAGGTTTAGTTTAGGGTGGACTTGACTTCCAGTCTTCCACTATATATGCATTTTTCTTACTGTAAATAGGAATAATGGTGGAATCTCACTGGAATTTTATGTAGTAGGTTGTCACCACTTTCCATTTGTTGACAGGAATTTCACTGTCCTGGACTGATGCGTCGTGACACATTCGTTTTTCTAATTGCTCCCAAATTTGTAAATGAATTATCAATCTCTTTAATTTAAAGTCGTCATTATCTCCTTCCAGTAGTAGTAAAATTAGAAATTTGATCTGAGGTGGTCAAAATTTAATTAATATTCCATCGGTCCCATCTAATATATCTGATTGCTATTGAGTATAAAAATTAAGTTAGAATTGATTAATGAACCTATGATGAGATCCATGTCATTTTAGATGAGCATATGATGGTTCCACACTTGGGATGGATGGAGTATTAAAATATTATGCTAAAATACATTCTTTTATAAATGAAACTAATAGTTATAATACTTAACTACATACTGATATTTTTGTAAAATAATTCATAACTTTATTTATATCTACATCATCTAATAATTCAAAACTTTTTTTTGGCGAAGTAATAATTCAAAACTTCATTCAACGTTTCATTACTAATACAATTACAAAACTCGAATTTTACAATCTTTATAATAGAAAATGCTTGCCTCAAGTAAACCTTTGAATAGTTTGATCAGAAAATGCACCAATCAATCTCTTAACAAATTCACAAGCATCAATCACATCGAATCGGATCATTTATAATACCTCTATTATAATTTCAAACACTCATCAGTGAACTCAAATGAGTATTGAAGTATGTACCTAGCCAACTTTAGTGAAAAATAAAAGGGTTTGGAATTGGAGAAGAATAAAGAATTTAAATTGATAAAAATTGTCTTATTTATTAGAATATTGGCTTTTTTTTATTAAAATATCTTTTTTGTATTAAAAATAAAAAGAATTTTCTCTTTCACGGGGGCTGGCTGGGGTAATATCGAGTCGAGTATCGAGCCTGAACAATAACAAATTTTAAGGTTTTAGCCCGAATTAACTAGGCTAGATAGTATATAATTTGAATTTAAATTGACAGTTTTACTTATTATGCTGCAAAATATAAGTTTGTTGAGCTTGATAAAGCTTAAATTGTGTCGAATAGTTTTTTATTTTGATATTTTTAAAATGTAATAAAGTAATCGAGTATTGAGTCGAGTTTTCGTCACCCTCAGGCTGGCATGGTGGCACCATAGTGGGTTCCGCCACTGTCTCCATTGACCAGCATGCCCGGCTCCAAGAGGGAGCCAGTGGCCCCCCCGCTCAGGGCCCCCAAATTTTGGGAGCCCCACTTTTTAAATTTTTTTTTAAAAAAAAATTTAATTTTTTTTTATTTAATTTCTATACCATTAAAATTTATCTGTACAATTTTTTTTTTCTTTTCAACTACACAATTGAAATAATAGGCCATTGAAGTATGTACATTATATCTTTTCCACTTCCATTTTTATATCATTCTTTATAGTAGTACAATTTAATTCATCTTTTAGCTTCCCGTTCTATCTCACCTTGTATTTTTTTTTCAAATCCAAACAAACTGTTTACCAACAGTAAGTGGGTTACCATGGCTTTCAATTTTTTTAAGCTTGTATCAATTGAATAACACTATATCTTATATCTTTTTTTTGGTAAGCCACATCTTATAATTTGTTATAATACTCTGTTTTTATTTATGTTCTTTTATTGCACTTAATATTTTAAAAATTTACTAATTAATAAAAAAAAATATGTTTTTTTTTATCATCATTATGTGGGGCCTAAATAAAGAATTTGCTCCGGGCCCCCAAAACGATCGAAACGGCCCACCCATTGACTAATAGAGTCTGCATGTGGTGTAATCATTAAGTTGCCGGAAATAACCACGGCGCCTTCGGCAAAATTCTACACGTAATTGATTAATGATAATATTATGGGATATTATATCCTGAGAATAGTTAATTTCTAATTATATTGAGTAATTCAATAAGAATTCAGGTAGGTTTAATTTTACTAACAAGTTTGGTAATATACTAACAAGTTTGATAAGGTAATGGCTTATAGTTTTGCAGGATAGATGCAGAGTTATCAATAAATTGACTGGGACAGTAGAAGATCTAAGAAGAAAGAAGATTGATTTCTCTTATTTCGCTCGGTAAAAACATCACCAATTGCAGTATTAAAAAAAAAAAAAAAAGAAGAAGAAGAAGAAGGAACACATATTTTGGACATGCATATGTTTTTATGAGTTTGAACTTTTCGCTAGTGCGAGTTCATAAATTTCGTATAAATTTAAGATATGTTTATTAACATTGTGGGAAGATCATTTTTTTTCTCAAGCCCAAATCATATGTTTTGATAAACAACAATTTGTTCATATGAAAATTGGAGAAAACTGTTTCAATTGAAAGCCTTTTGTAGGTGCTGCATGTTTGCAATTTAATTGGCTTTTATTGTTCCTCTAGGCAACATTTGGGTTTTTTTTCTTTTTTTTTTCTTTTTTTTTCTTTTTTTTTTTTTTTTTTAAATTGACTTGCACTTTGGTATCTAATTCCCAACAGAGAACAATGTAGCCTATCACAACCTCGATCCGTATTTGTTCCGTGGCTGGAGGGTACTTACATCTGTGATTATATTCATCACTATTCAGTCATTGGAAACAATGGAGGTATATATCATTCATAAATCCAAGATTTTTTGTTACTTGATTTACTGGAAATGGGTGCTATGGTGTAGGGGACTACTGCCAATTTATGTCTAATTCCTGTGTAAAACTATGAATTCTGTTGATCTGGAAGCTTCTTTTGAAAACTTACTCCTAATAAGGTTTCCAACCTCAAACATTGTTACAGAATCATGTGCACTTTTTCTCCTGTTTTCGGAGTCACTTAATCTATTGATAAATGAAAATTAAATTTCTTACCCTTTTACCAGCAGAAATTTTCATCTCTTTTTAAAGTAGTTCATCATCTTTCCATCTGCGCAGATATGTTTGTAGTTTTAAAGCAGAGCATTCCTACTCTGTTTTAAATATAATTTTCATATTTTTTATTATTCTTAACAAATACTTTATTAATTGAAATTATATTTAATATGATAACAAATTATAATAAATACTTTATAGAAGATATTATATTCATCAAATAATAACAAATATTTTTATTAGATAGATTAACTAAATTATATAAATTGTATTAGTTGATCAAACTATGCTTATACATCGCACAAAATTATATTATTATTGAAATTCGTGATGATGGTGCATTCAATGATATTTTTTGCATAATTATTTCTAAATTTTAATTCACAAGAGTATTTTCTTATATTTTTCTAATTTAATTTGGAAATATCTACATCGCTGTAAAATTTCTAATTTCTCAAGACCTTAGAGAATCAATATTAATAATCAATTACCGTGTGCAACTATGATTTTATGTACTTCATTTGCCTACGTATTGCATGCATTATAGTCGTGAATAGAAAGTCTTTTATCTTTCATATTTTCATTTTTGTTTTCTTTTTAGACTATTGTTTATACTATAATATTTTTTAAAAGCACTTCATCTAATAATAAATTATTGGTAGTGACATATTGTCAATTGTTCAGTTGTTATACAATGTAAAAATGTACTTATGTAATACTTAAAATAGTTTAAGGAGTATGGCGAATGCAATCGGCATAGTAAAGTTCAACAATTTTATTTGTTAAATTTTAATTTTTTTTAATTCACAATTTTCACATAACTAGTTATTACTATTACACTCTTTCAATCCCTCAAAAGCATAATACAGAAACCAACAGCACTGTGAAGTTTATGGCATTGAAAACCACTCATTACAGTTTGTAAACACTAATAAAGCACATTCACATAACTTAATTACCAAACACAAACCCATCAAAGGAAACATTGTTAATGTTGTCATTTCACTTACCTTCTTGCTTGCTGCCTCTCCACTTGGAATCTCACCTAATAATCCAACGTCCCATCATCTTCATTATCATTGCTTCAATCACCCGGAAATAAGCATATCTCCAGCTCCTCCTGAAAAACAGAATTCCAAACAAGCCCCAAAGTCCAAACACAAAACCACAAATTACAAAAACATAAAACCACAACTCCTCATCAATTTTATCAGCTGGAACATGATCATTTTCAGGAGTTGAATGCTTTGGGGTGCCATCACTATTATGGCATTTCTTTGGCAGGGGATCTCCACACAGTAGATGATTGCCGCCATAAATTGATGGACCATCCTCAAGTGTTGTCAGTTGACGTCCCGTGGGAATTTGGCCACATAAATTGTTGTTAGACAAGTTCAAGTGGCTTAGAGAAGTCAAACTGGCTAGACTTTCGGGGATTTTCAATATTACGTGGAATTTCTCCATGTAGATTGTTATGAGACAGATTAAGGCCTTCCAATCCAACAAGAGCAGTTAGCTCTGATGGAATTCTTCCCGTAAGATTGTTACAAGAAAGATCCAAGTTGGCTAGAAATTGTAATATGCTTCTGGTGTACTCCATTTCCACTCCTTTCAACACTTGATTTAAGCTATCATCAACGGAAAATCTATTCATGTAGCTTTTATATGGATCCTTCATGGTAGAGAAATTCTGAAAGCAATTCGGTATGTATCCAGTCAGCTTATTGATTCCAAGGTCCAAGATCTGAAGCTTAGACAATTGACAAAGTTCGCGGGGAATCACACCATGGAATTGATTGTTTCTTAGTCTAAGAATTCTCAAGTGGGCTAGATTGTTTCCAAGCCACTCAGGTATTTCTCCAACCAACTTATTTTCTCCAACGTCGAGAATTTCCAGAAAAGAACAATTCATTAAAGTGGAGGGAAGCTGCCCTCTAAGGTGATTGTTGGCTAACTTCAACTGTTGTAAATAGTAAGCAGCTCCAATGGATTTAGGAATTATGCCAGATAGCTCATTGGATGATAATCCCACATACATCAAATCCGGAAAGTTTTGCCAACAGTCTAGCAGATTACCTGATAAATTGTTCTTGGAGAGATGTAAATAACTCAGAAGTCTCATTTCGCACAGTGAATGGGGCAGTGAACCATTGATGTCGTTCCTGGCCAAAAATAAACCATGTAGACGAGGAAGCATATGGCCAATGTTGCTTGGGAGATGAGTTATCGTATTATCAGAAAGATCCAACAAAGAAATGCTTGAAGGAAGCTCCATTATTGAACCGCTTATATTGTTGTTGGAAAGGGCCAAGTATGTCAAATTCATCATGGTGCCAAGCCATTCTGGAAGAGTTCCAGAGATACTACAGTTGGATAAATCCAACTCAGTCAGCGTCTTTTGGGTTTGAAGCCATGGTGGAAATTGATCGACTTCCATGTTGCAAGATGGCATGTAAAGCCTCTCCAGTTGAAAAGGAGGCACCCAATTGTATCCGACTTTGAACCCGATAGAATTGACATAAAGGATCTTTAATTTTGAGAGCTTGGAGAAGTGAGCCTCTGAAAGTGTTCCATTAAATGAGTTATTTGATATATCGATATGTTCAAGATTCGAGAGCTGCCCCAAAGAAGCAGGAAGTTCCCCACTCAGTAGATTAGATTCAAGACTCAACTCTTTCAGTGCTGTCAAATTTCCAACAGAATCTGGTATGGAACCAGATAACTCATTATAACAAATATCCAACTCCACCAAGGCTGACAATTTCCCAATTGATTTTGGTATTGAACCAGATAACTCATTATAAGAAATATCCAAGTCCACCAAGGCTGACAATTTCCCAATTGATTCTGGAATTGCACCGGATAATGTATTGTCGGAGATATCCAACTCCACCAACGCTGACAATTTCGCAATTGATTCTGGAATTGAACCATTAATTCTATTATGCTCTAAATTTAGGGTCTCCAACTCATAAGCCCTACATCTTGACAAATTTTTGAAAGCGCCTGAGATCCCTCCATGAAATTCATTGCTGGAAAGATTCAATGATCTCAGCTGGCAATTATTACCGATGAGTTCAAATATCCATTCTGTCGAGTGCTGAATTTGGTTGAATCCAAGGTCGAGAAAAGCAAGTTGTTTTAAGCTAAGAAAGGGATATCCAGTAGTGTTATAATGATTGGATGAAAGATCAAGAAACTCTAGTGAAGTCATATTATGGAGAAAACAAGGAATTTCACCATAGAATTTGTTGTGAGACATATCTAAGTGCTTGACATGTGAAAGGAATGTAAAATTCACAAAAGAGTAGGGTAGATGACTGTTGTCAAGTGAATTGTGACTCAAATGCAGCACAGCTAAAGAGGGAAGCATGCTGAGTACCTTCATTAAATCTTTTTGTCCACTAAGATCAATCCCATTCAAATCAAGATACTCCATTGATGAAAGATTGGAAATCCACCTGAGATCACCAGCGACAAGATAATCACCACCAATAAGAAAATAATCTCTACCTCCGATATCAAGTGTCAGCAAGTTTGATAGATTGCCAAGATGGCGTGGAATAACGCCATGAAAGCCTGCACTTGAGAGATGAAGATGCTGCAGCTGCTTCATCGAGCCAAGAAACGTAGGAATCGTCATGTTGAAAAAGTTCCCACTGAGGTCCAAGTAATTCAAGTACTTCAATTGGTAGGGAAGAATCAAGGCTTGTACTCGTTAGCTGCTGATCCATTAGCTCCTGATCATCACTGAAATAGTTGTTGTTCCTGAGATCAAGCCTGACAACATGTCCAGTGATGTGGCAGCTCACACCTTCCCAATTACAGCAGTTTGTGTTGTCCTCCCAAGATGATAGTCTGTTGGAAAGATCCACAAGGGTTTGTTTAAAGTTTAGGAGAGCATCCCTCTCGTTTCCAATGCAGGCAAAGGAAGAATTATTGGCAAAGCACAAAACATCGGCAAGTGCAGAAAGAACAAGAAGATGGAAAGGAGACGACGGGTAGGACACAACTTGCTCATATTCACACAAATAAGAATAAGAATGCACATCCACTACAAAAACGCATTTGGTGCACAAATAACAAGTACTACATTAGTATTATGGTTTTTTGATATAACCTGAAAATAACACATCCACTACAAAAACACAGTAAGTGCACAAATAATGCATGGTGGAATCTCAATGGAATTTTATGTTGTAGGTTGTCCCCACCCCACACATTTGTTGAGAGAAATTAAAGGAATTTCACTGTCCTGGACTGATGATGCTTCAATGGATACATTCCTTTTTCCATAGTTACTCCAAAAATTTGTGAATGAGTTATGATCAATCTCTTTAGTTTAAAGTCATCATGATCTCCATTGACTTCAACTATATATGCTTTTCTCAATGGAATTTTATCTTGTAGATTCGTTGTCCCCCTCCCCACCCATTATTTCACTGATAGAGTCTACATGTGGTGTGTTAGAGATCAATACAAAATTAAAAGAAGTGTATTAGTGAGACTAAAAGAATATTCTAGAATATTAGAGAAATTGGGGGTGTGTAGAATTATTTATAGAAATGTTTAGAATAATCTAGATTAGTATTATTTAGGAATATTTTTAGAATACTCTAGAACTCTTGCCCACTCTATAAATAGGGGTGAGGCTCTTCATTTGTAATAAGTGTAGAGAAGGTGTGAGTTTAGTGAGTGTTAAAGGAGTGAGTGTTGCAATTGTGTTGTGTATTTATAAAAGTGTTCTTTTTATTTAAGTCTCTCGGTTAAGCCTTGGTTTGTTAAATTCTTGGTGCACTTGTTTTAGTTATATGGTCGGCCCTGCCGCCTAACTAATATATGGTCGGTTATACCGCCTAATGATATATGGTCGGCCCTGCCGCCTAAGTATCCTTGTGCACTAAGAATTTTAGTCAAAGGCTAACCAACATTAAAGCGTTGGTGTTGTGTGAGTGAATTGTCATAGGTCCTCTATAGTGTGTGTGTTTGTGTTGGTATCAGAGCTTATTTTTCCCAACAACTGGTATCAGAGCCAGGTTCCGAACCGCTAGTGGAGGAAAGCTTCTGTAAGTGTTGGACACTTACATCGACTCGTCAACAGCAAGGGGAGACTCTGCCGGAGCACAGTTTGGAACTGTGAAAGTTGAGTGGTCTGGGACCAAGCCTACGTGACGTTGGACGTCGTTTAAGATGGCAGATCTTGCAAGCACGAGCAGTGGAATCAAGAAGCTCAATAGCCATAACTATGGTTATTGGCAGACTTGCATAGAATCTTACCTTCATGGTCAAGATTTGTGGGAGATCGTCGCCGGTAGCGATACTACTCCTCCACCACAAGAAAATGCTGAAGCCTTGAGAAAATGGAAAATCAAGGCGGGGAAAGCTCTGTTCATATTGAAGACTACAATTGAGGAGGACTTGTTGGAGCACATCCGGGATGTGAAGACACCTAAGGCAGCCTGGGAGACTTTGGAAAAGTTATTCTCAAAGAAGAATGAAGCACGCCTCCAGCTCTTGGAAAATGAGCTCGCGGGAATCTCACAAGGTAACCTCACAATCTCTCAATATTTCACAAAGGTGAAATCTATTTGCCGAGAGATATCTCAACTCGCCCCTGAGGAGAACATAAGTGAGGCAAGGATGAAAAGAATTATCATCCACGGTCTAAGGCCCGAGTATAACGGATTTATAGCCGCCGTGCGTGGATGGCCCACTCAACCATCACTTATAGAGTTGGAGAATTTGCTGGCTAACCAAGAGGCATTAGCTAAGCAAATGAATGGAGTCACCATAAAAGGAGAAGACGAGGCCCTCTTCACTCACAGGAAGAAAGCCATGAATCGGACACAAAATGTGACGAAAGAAAGGTGGACTCATGGAGGCAATGGTCATCCAAATGCAAGAAGTAACACCACAGGGGGAGTTCGGCAAGGAAAAGGATACCACCATCAACAACATGAGGAGAACAATACAAAGAAAAATGGTGAATGCTTCAATTGTGGCAAGAAGGGTCACTTTGCTCGAGACTGTAGATCTCCAAGGAAGCGAACCTTCCAAGGAAACATGGCCACCACAAGAGACGAAACAAAAGAAGTTACTTTGGATGTATCCATCAGTGAGGAAGAATGGGTTGCCGAAGCTGGATTTTCAATTGGAATCGATGAGGACGAGATAGAGAAAGACATGGAGGATCAAGCTTTTGCTGCCACTATGAAGACAAAGTTAAACTACAAAGATAATTGGATCGTCGATTCTGGGTGCTCAAATCATATGACCAACGACGAGAAGAAGCTACACGACATGGATGAATATAAAGGAAAGAGAGTCGTGTTGACAGCCAACAATTCAAGGTTGCCTATTTCACATATTGGAAAGACAACAATTCCAAAAGATGGCTATCACCAGCTCCAGCTCGAGAAGGTGCATCTTGTCCCTGGCCTGAAGAAGAATTTACTATCAGTATCGCAGTTGACAGCAGAGGGGAAATATGTGCTCTTTGGGCCCGAAGATGTGACTGTGTTCCAGAAAATGAAGGTGGTTGGCAATCCAATTATGCAAGGAAGAAAAATAGAGTCAGTCTATATGCTATCTGCAGAGACAGCATACGTGGACAAGACTCGTAAGAATGAGATGGTTGATCTCTGGCATGAACGTCTTGGGCATGTGAGCTACAACAAGTTGAAGGAGATGATGAAGAAACAAATCGTAAAGGGGCTCCCTCAACTTGATATCATCACAAATACCGTATGTGCCGGATGTCAATTTGGCAAAGCTCATCAATTGCCATTCAAAGAGTCGGAGCATCGTTCCAAGACACCATTGGAGCTCATACACTCAGATGTTTTTGGCCCGGTAAAACAAGCATCAATTGGAGGCATGAAGTATATGGTGACATTCATTGATGACTACTCAAGGTATGTGTGGGTGTACTTTATGAAGGAGAAGTCGGAGACCTTTATGAAGTTCAAAGAGTTTAAGGAGAAGATAGAAAGTGAACTCAGTGAGAAAATTCAGTGCCTACGCACGGATAATGGAAGAGAATATTTGTCGACTGAGTTCAATGTCTACCTTGAGAAGCACAAGATCAGACGGCAACTCAGCTGCCCTAATACTCCACAACAAAATGGAGTAGCAGAGCGCAAGAATCGTCACCTTGCAGAAACATGTCGAAGCATGCTCCATGCTAAAAATGTTCCAGGAAGATTTTGGGCTGAATGTATGAGGACGGCATCACATGTGATCAACAGGCTTCCACAAGCAAATCTGGGATTTGTTTCTCCGTACGAGAAGTTATGGAGGATTAAACCAACCGTCGGTCATTTCAAGGTATTTGGATGCGTATGCTACGTCTTCGTGCCAGATCACCTACGGAGCAAATTTGATAAGAAAGCCATTCGATGCATTTTTGTCGGCTATGATGACTCAAGAAAAGGATGGAGATGTTGTGATCCAACTACTGGAAAGTGTCATACTTCTAGAAATGTGGTGTTTGATGAAGCTTCTTCATGGTGGACACCTGAAAAGATCGAGCTCCCAGAATCCCATGACTTAGAGGAGGATTCAGAAGAAAAAGAAGGAGGTGAAGAGCATACATCGGATTCGAGTAAAGAACGAGAAAGACAACCTACCAAAGATAAGAGTCCAGGGAAGACCGGTATACATCAACCTACATCCGATGAGTTCTCTCCAAACCAAAATGAAGAAAAAGACCAAGTGCAACAATTACGAAGGTTGGCAAGGCTAAAACAACCTAATCCAAGGTATGCCAATGTTGCCCTTGTTGATGAAACTACACCTATTATGAAGAAGCAATATAAAGCCAAGAGTCGCAAACATCTATGGAAGAAGAAATCAAAGCGTTGGAAGGAAATCAACCATGGAAGGAATTTTGCATTGAGGGGGAGTGTTAGAGATCAATGCAAAATTAAAAGAAGTGTATTAGTGAGACTAAAAGAATATTCTAGAATATTAGAGAAATTGGGGGTGTGTAGAATTATTTATAGAAATGTTTAGAATAATCTAGATTAGTATTATTTAGGAATATTTTTAGAATACTCTAGAACTCTTGCCCACTCTATAAATAGGGGTGAGGCTCTTCATTTGTAATAAGTGTAGAGAAGGTGTGAGTTTAGTGAGTGTTAAAGGAGTGAGTGTTGCAATTGTGTTGTGTATTTATAAAAGTGTTCTTTTTATTTAAGTCTCTCGGTTAAGCCTTGGTTTGTTAAATTCTTGGTGCACTTGTTTTAGTTATATGGTCGGCCCTGCCGCCTAACTAATATATGGTCGGTTATACCGCCTAATGATATATGGTCGGCCCTGCCGCCTAAGTATCCTTGTGCACTAAGAATTTTAGTCAAAGGCTAACCAACATTAAAGCGTTGGTGTTGTGTGAGTGAATTGTCATAGGTCCTCTATAGTGTGTGTGTTTGTGTTGGTATCAGAGCTTATTTTTCCCAACATGGTGTTATAATTAAGTTGCCTGGAAATAACCACCACCTTGAAATTCCACAGGTAGTTGATTAACGAAAATATTATGGGATACTATTATGTAATATATTGAGAATAGTTAATTTCTTATATAGTATTGAATAATTCAATGAGAATTCAAGCGTGATTTAGGTTTAATTTTGCTAACAAGACTTCAACTTGAATGTTTGTATAAGATAATTTATAATTAAATACTGTATTCAAAATATTACGCATAGTAAAAAAAAATGTCATAAGAAGAATTAAAATCTAATTAATTTGATATCAGGTTGCCTATTCCCCATGATGAACTGGAGTAGAGTACAAGATTTTCTAATATTCGTTGGGGTGAAATCATACTCCTTGCTTTTGACTTTTATTTTTCAATGTGTTTTTTCATGCCTTTCTAAGGTGACTGAGAATCTGGATGAGCCATCTGTATCGGATAATTTCATGAAGTTGAATTGCTTTTACCTTTTCTGCAAGATACGTTTTTTGAAGGTTTGTATTGCTACTGATTTACGTTTAATTCCCTAGTGTACATGGATCTTTCCATGTTTCCTCACTAGTTCTGTTTTTTGTCTGAAGCATGTAGCCACAAGGAGATTGTTGGAGTTCTACTGTTGAGAGGATCTGTTTGCTCTCTTTCTTACTTGAATATAATTATAAGGAGCCCTGTTTTGTTTTTTGCAGCCTATAATTGATGTGACCGTAACTTCATCAAATTATACTACTTCATGACATATATTTATACATACTCACTCAATTTTCTCTTACCAAACATGGAAAAGTAAAACTGTGATTATAATTATACACTTGAAAGTTTTACAGAAACATCCATAATAATAATGGTAAACGCAAAGAATGTTGTTCTGTTGTTAAGATCCATTGTTTAATTTAAGTGTGTTGGTGTTTAAGATTATTCCTACCTACCATGCTAAGATAAGAGTGAGTATCCATTAGCTGCTTTACCATATTTTCAGCTGCAGCTTGGAGTTGGATGCAGACATCCATTACATTAGCCTCTTTCGACTTCTTGTTAAGGAACTCCTCTCCTCTCCTCAGCCATCTTCTCTGACTTTCTCTCTTCTGCCTCCTCCGCTTTCCACTCTTCCAATTTCTTCTCTCAGCATTCACATGCCTCAGCAGTGAATGCTGAGGATTATCCGGCCTTCAAGCATCAAAAAATTGTTGGTTATTTTCTTTCTATCCGGCCTTTGTCGCCGCTCCTCTCAGCAGTGACCCAAAGCCTCCTTTCCCACCCCTATTCTTAAGGAACTGCCTCAACAGTAGAATGACGACAGTAACAGGAAATCCGGGGTAATTCTCGAAAGATTTAGTAAGTGCTAATGTTTGGCAATCATGGAGGACGCGAGATTTGTTGGATAGGATAGGAGGAGCTGGACGGAGGAAGGGATGGGAGTTAGGGTTTGAATGCGGTCTTTGAGGACGGCGACGGAAACCGATCGAGGATTGGTTGTTGAAATTCAAGATTCTGTGACTCCCATCGAGGAATTTCACGAACACCTGGTGAACCTCGGATTCAGAAGCTTCCATTGATACGATCCACGGAGTGATTGGAGATGAATTGATCGTGAATTGTGAGAGACGATTTAGCGCGATGATGATGTATGTAAAAGGAGAATTACTGGAATTTCTAATACCACTTCTTGTGTAATACAGTACCAAATGGTATTGGGGTTCTTGATTGACCCAATCAAAATTTCAATTTTATAAATATCTACATACTTTCTTGCTTTTATAATTTGTAATGTACTTCAATATTTACTTGCAATTCAATTCAATGTATATTTTTAATAATTAATAATTAACAACTAATCTTGTATACAAGATGAGATAATTTTAATAATATGTGACTTACATGACTATATTTTACTTTATTGTATAAACATGGAAAAAATTAACAAAATGGTCCGTTATCTTTCAAAATTCATCAAAATTGACCTTCTCATTTCAATTGGAAAAATTGATCCACTAAGTTTCATTTTTTCTTCAATTTAGTCCTTAGTGTATAATATTCCTCATTAACATCTAATCTATCTATATAATAAATCCTGAATACTTTTTGACATGTGCAGACTGTATTGTCCTTATTAAATATAACTGATTCTTTTTAATCTTTAGGGCTTTATCAGTAATTATACCACAATTTTATAATCAATGGCTACAATTAATCCACATCATCGCTGATTAATCGCTGACTAATTCCAACTCACCTTCCACGTAATCAATATCTATATTTAGAAAATAAATCTAACTATTAATATAATAAAATCTTGAGAAAATCTCCATATATATTTTAAAAAGTTATAAAATAATTTATTACACTTAAAACATATAAATTGAATTAAACTATATAATATAAATATAAAAAATTTATTACACTTAAAATATATAAATTGATTAAAACTATATAGTATAAATTATTTGTTTGTATATATATTTTCTAGGTGAATATCAGGGTATGCTCAGGCCACATTGGACTCAATACTAATCCCTCGATGATCTGCAAGGGCAATTAAGGGCGCCTCTCCCAAAGTAGTTTTTGTATATATATTTTAATAAATATTACTTCCTCCGTCTCACAAATATTGTTACGTTTGACTTTTTAACACTATTCACTGTTTAACTTTGATTCAAATTTTTATCATAGTTATGTAAGAAAAAATATAGTCAAATGAGATCTTGTTAGATTCGTCTAATCTTGTAGTTTTAGACAATCAACTTTTTATAACTTTTCGTTGTACAAAATTTAAGTTACTAACCGTTAAAAATGTGCATCGGCATGCGTGTCAGAAGGGTGCGTAACGATTATACTAAGACGGAGGTAGTATTATAATATTATTAAATAAATTTAATTTAGGTTAAATTTATATCTACAAGTATAATCCTATATCAACATAAGGAATATACTAACCGTATTTAAATAAAAAAATATTTCATTAAAAATATATATTAAATAATCAAATTTAAAAAAATTAGTGAACTATAAAAATTTAATAAAATTTTAATTCTCATGTCTGTACAAAGCTTAATTTAAAAATTTAATCTCACAAATACAATTTTGATAAATTAAAAAATATAAAGGAAAATGTAAGTATGTGTTTTTTAATTATAGTAAATAAACTTATCATTTCAAATATTAAATTATTTGATTGTATATATAATAATATTTAATAAAAATTGACATATTATAATATTATTAAAGAAATTTAAATAATTTTAAAATGTGTAACTAATTAAAATATAATATTATATAAATATAAGGAATTTAACAATTAACATCATAGATTTCAAACATTATTAATTAATAATAATATATTTTAATATAAATATTTCATTTAAATATATATGAAATAATTAAATTTATAAATTTAATCAATTATAAAAAATTGAGGTAATAACTAAAATAGGCCACCAGAATGAGTCATTTTCACTTTTGGGCCACGATATTTTGATTTAGGAAAATAGGCCACTAGAAGGATTTCGGGCCTGAATTTAGGCCATTGGGCTGGAATTCGGGCCGCGATGGCCTAAAAGTGGAAATGAACTCTGGTGGCCTATTTTAGTTTTTTTTCAATTATTCATTTATTTTATTTAATTAAAATAAATAATACTCATTCTGTGTCATTATTATTTATGTCATACTTTCTTTTTTTTTTCTTGTTCCAATATTTTATTTCATTTTCATTTTAAAAAATAATTAAATATTAATCGTCAAATCTACCCATCACCTCACATTAATAAATAAATATATTAAACTTTCAAATTACCCACTACCATTAATAATTCCAATCCACCCTATAACCACATATCAGTAAATCACAAATAAATAAATAAATTAAAATTATGGGGTTGAGCATTTACTCCAGTGGTAAGTCTCCCAACTCCAACCTATAGGTTGGGGGTTAGAATCCCCACCTGGTCCCCTATCTCTCACCTTTGTAATTGTGTGGCTTGCGCTCCCACCACCTGTTATAGGCCTTCAATGGCTCCTAAAAAAAACAATTAAAATTGTAGCTCATTACAATCACATTAAATAAATTTTTAAGCTACCTTTTTTTAACACTATTAATAGGACGGGGGGAATAATATAAGAAATAAAATAAATATTAATTCAAATATATTATAAAATAAGTAACACAAATACATATTTAAATAATTTATAAAGTAAAAATAAACATTTTTATTATAAGTATCCCAAAATTTTCGGACATGGTATTTTATGTAGGAATAATTAGTATTAAATGCAAGGAATTTTTCGAACATGGGTATGTTTGCAATTAATATTTAATTATTTTTAAATGGAAATGAAATAAAAAAATATTGGAACATGAAAAAAAAAGAAAGTAGTACATAAATAATGTCACAGAATGAGTATTATTTATTTTAATTACATAAAATAAAAAAATAATTCAAAAAAACTAAAATAGGCCACCAGAAAGAGTCATTTCCACTTTTAGGCCATCGTGGCCCGAATTTCAGCCGAATGACCTAAATTCAGGCCCAAAATCCTTCTAATGGCCTGTTTCCCTAAATCAAAATATGGTGGCCTAAAAGTGGAAATGACTCATTCTGGTGGCCTATTTTAGTTATTACCTCTAAAAAATTTAATCAAAATTTTGTCATGACTTTTTTATATCAGGTCTAATTTTGAAACTTAGTCTCACAAATATAAGTTTGATAAACAAAATAATATAAAGAAAAACAAAGTATTATGACAAACATATAATGTATTAGTATTTTAATATATTTAATTATCTATAAATACCTAAATATAAATTCTAAATATTTTTTAGTTTGTACAGACTACATTATTTTTTTAATATCAATTCATTATTTCTAAAGAAATTTGAAATTTTTTATTATGGTGTAATTAGGTCATTGATTCTAAAATATTGATTAATATAAATTGATTCATCACCTAAAAAAATTCATATCATTCTAAACAAATTCTACATCATTTTTTTAAGAAAAAATAAAGAAAATGAAAAAAAAATAACATATCATAGTTTAATTATTAAACATAATATTTTCACTGTTAACTATTTCGATATAAAATAAAAATATATATAAAAGTCGGAGTAAATTGTTATATAAATTTTTATAAATAATTTGTACTCTAAAAGGATATAAGAAGTATTTTAGTGTAAATTATACGTAAAGATTTGTGGTAGGTCGTCATACATAGTTTTGAAGTAATTCGAATTTTGAATTGTTAAAGGTTATCTTTTTTTCAATTGTTCTTAATATTTTAGATATGAAAGCGAAACTATATATTTAGTTTTTCAATGATGGAAAAAAATATTTTATATTATATCCACCGATTTGGGTTTTGAATTTCTTTCCATGCTCCTATTATCTCCTTTATTTCCCTCAATTTTTTGTTCCATATATTTCCACCACTATTTAAGCAAAAGACTTTGAAGCTTATGTAATAACTCAAAGAAAATTATCTTCTAATTTTATAATCTTCATATAAGTTCAACATCCGTGCGCAGCGGGCGAAAAAATGTAATTTCAAGGGTTATACAGTAATTATGCCTTAAGTTTCCACGTATGTGCTGATTAATTATACAAAAACATACAGTCATCCAAAATAATTACACGTCTGCATGCCATGTGATTAATCTTTTAAATATTCTATATTTAGATAATAAATTTATTTGTTAGTACAAGAAAATTTTGAGAAAATCTTTTCATATATACTTTTCAATAAAAATATAAATTTAAAATAAATTATAATATATTTGATATTTATGACATATTTAGTTAAAGCATTACATTATAAATTATTTAATTGAATAAGTAATATTTTCAAATATATATTATATTATTTATATTAAAATTCAAGACTAAAATATTAACCTATATCAATATAATAAAATAAAAAAGGTATAGTTTAGGCTTACACACACATTTGACGACACATAGGTGTCGATATTTACAAAAAAATATAATAAAATAAAAATTAATAATAATAATCTTTTAGGTAATTTATCAAAATTTACACATGTCTTTCTTTGAATCTTATATTTGGTTTTGATATTATGGCTGAGATCTGATATTAGTGATTGCTTTATTATAATTCATGGAGAAACATAGATGCTCAACTCTCTTCGAATCTAATAATTGGTTATAGCGCTGAGATTTAATTATGAATGTTTTCTTTATTGTAAATTTTTAATTCATGACGCAACATTCATACTCAACTCTATTAAAATCTTTCATCCAAAAAAACTCTATTAAAATCCAATATTTTCTAGGTCTTCTAAATAATGGTTTGTATAATATAATTAATTGTATCCATCCCTCCTACTATCTTATTGAAATTGTGGAGATTCGTACTCATAGTTTAGAATAGCTTGGTTTATTAAAATTGGTGGATCAAGATATTCCTATAGAAATTGACGTTGATTATGTTGAGGTAATGAACTGATTATTTATTTTGTTGCATGTTTTATGATCAAATTGATACAGATTCTTATGGTTTCCTATGCCTATGTTATGAATTTAAAGTAAAGCAAACTTTATGCACAATAATAATAAGACCACAAATACTTGATTTTATTTAGGAAAAAAATAAAGAAAAAACACCGCCCGCGAAGCGCGGGTCAAAAATCTAGTAAAAGATAATTAAACCTAATTAGTGTGGATCCCATAACTCTTTAATAAATGGGTCACCTCCAAACCCTCAACCCACAACCCAAAATCCATTTTTATGAACCCATTTAATTGAAGGAAAAAAAAACGGTTTCTTCTCGATTCTCTGTTAGGTTACGAACAAGTGAGAAAACTACTCAATAGCTCCCAAAATCGGAATCCGGTTGTAATACCCCAGATTTTTATCAACGCCCAAAGGAAAAAAAATTTATTCCGACCAATGTCGAAATATATCCGAGAAGAAGAAAATAATTTATCACAATAAATTATTGCTCGGATATGAAACGCCGATAGATTCAAATTCAAAATGGAATAAAAGAGGGAAAGGAAGCCCGATGACATTCCATGAATTGAGTCAAAATAATTGGAATTAAATTCAAGAAGGAAAAGAATTTTAATTCCAAGAATCCGTGAAGTCGGAAGAAATTTAATGATACATGTTATTGCACGAGAATCAAAAGACGACGAATTGGAAGCCGACGAACCCGAGACCGACGGACTTAAGATCTCAAACATGAAATTCATTTGAGTCGAGATAAGCTTAAGATAAGAATTTATGACCCGAGGATGACCCGAAAAATCGAGCCCGAAAACGTAGGAGGATAGAAGTCCGAAAGAGAGGAGGAAAAGCACGACGGATCGCACGACCCCGCCCGGACCGAAGTCCAGGCGTACTTGGCGCGGTGTCCGCGCGGTTTTCTCCTAAAAAGCGCGCCAACTGCGCGCCATTGCAGCAGCAGCTGCGTTTGTCGCGTTTTGGCGACTTTCTCGCCAATTTTCGGGGCCCAAGGGGGGAATCTCGATCTATCACGGGCAAGGCATCTCTTGGACGTCATTAGTAGTCTCCAACACCCCATTTTCAGTCATTCAACACCCCAAGTTCCTCCAAAACTCTCCCAAGACTCTCCCTAAGCCAAACACCTTTCCGGCGAACTTTCGGCGAACTTTCCGGCAACCAAATCCTACCAAGGTAGTGTGTAGATCAAGGATTTGCAGGCATTGGATTGTTGGTAAGGTGTCAATCAAGTTTCCTTATTGCTTTAAGATCATAATCAACCTTCTAACTTACGGATCTTTACTTGCAAACACGTTCGTAGCCAAAGGAGAAGAAGAACGTGTTGCGTAGATCCGTTCGTGGCGATTTTGGATAAATCGATCAACCCCAGAACATTCAAGAACTCACTCACTGTAAGTTAATACCTCCCATATCAATATAGGTGGTTTAAAGGCATCCGAAACATTGGATCTAAAACGAAACGTTAAAATCGAACCTAAAAACCCCAATCTACGTATTTTCTGAAATCCGACCAAAACTCTTACTTCGAGCGTTCAAACCAAAAAAATCAAAACTAAGATTTTGATCCTAAGATCTTAAGCTATGTTGTGTAAAAATTTCAGAGATTTTCATCAAGTTTTGATACCCCAAATCAAGTCGGACATATTCTGCGTTTTTAAGAATTTTCAAAGGTTGACAGATTTCATAACCGAACTTGATGAGTTTATTTCTATCATTTCTAGTCTGAACCAATCTTCATGATCTAAACACAAGTTGTAGATAAGCATGTCTAGTATGTGTCTGTAAATTTTCAGAATTTTTGGAGCTCATTTGATATGTTAAAAAGTCAAATCTTTGACAGGTGTCAAACCTGAATCCTGACAGCATTCTATTTGAGTAGAAAACTTGATTTTTGACATGCTTCCCATCGTTTTTACGAAAAACTCAAAACATGAAAGTTGTTCATTGGGATGTTTTTGAGCTACTGTGAAAATTTCAGATCAATCGCCGAAGAAATGGATTTTTAAACTGAAAAGGCGTAAACTGTGACATCGATCGGTTTTAACTTGTGAAGTTTTGAAATTTTTAAACAACGATCGAAATCTTGTGATACGATAAAGCTATATTTTTGAAAATCCCGTTACACTAAAGTTGAAACAATATCGGTTACATGAAATCAGGGGGTGAGTGCTCTGCAGGGTGCCCTCCTAATTGTGCATTTTGTGCCAAAACGGCAATGATTATCACGCGCGAAAGATCGCCAAAACGGCATCTTATATTTTGGGCCTATCCTCTCGGGTGTATCCGTATGGGTTACTCGAGGCTCGACGGAGCGGTACTGGATATGGCGTATTTGGTCACAAGAGACCAACTGCCTACCCTCTCGAGTGTATCCGTATGGGTTACTCGAGGCTCGACGGAGTGGTACTGGGTATGGCGTATCGGCTGCGGCCGCCGGATTACCGGCTAAAATGACATGATACTTATGAAATTGGCTGAGGCCGCCGGATCACCTGCTAACTGTTACTATTGGCTGCGGCCGCCGGATCACCGGCTAACTGTTACTATTGATATTGGCTGCGGCCGCCGGATCACCGGCTATCTATTGTTGAGATGATGGCGTAACGGGAAATATATTAAAAAGCTCAGATTTTATGAAATTGGCTGCGGCCGCCGGATTTCCGGCTAAATTTAAATATCGTTTTGATGGTGGCGTATCGGGGAGAATTTTAAAAGCTCAAATTTTTATTTACTTACTTACGGCATTATTCATATTTTTAAATCATGTTTTAAATAAATGCCCATGCTTAAGTTTTTAAATTATGAAATTTAATGTGTCTTTAAAGTATGCAATTATATTCGTATTTCTTTTAAAATCAAATATTTTTACGCATGTCAAAAAGTTTTATCTTAATTATTAAAAATCTAACCCCTTTATTGCTATGTGAGGATTGACTTACTCAGTATTTTATAATACTGATAAAAACCGTTGTTCATGTTTTGTTGTTACAGAGTACGGAGCATGATCACTCATTGGGGGGGGTCATTTTGGATACTTAATTATTTATTTTACGTAACTTGCATGAACGGGTCTGTTTAACCCGTGGTTTGGCCATGTCGGCCCTATATTTTAAATTCCGCTGCATACACTTTATTTCCGCTGCATACTTTATCTTTCCGCCGCAACTCTGATGTAGTATTTTTAAAATTATGTATGAATGGGCTACTTGAATGTTTTAAATCCTGAAAAACCATAGCCTTACATCTCTTTAGTGAGCTCGGAGAAACCGTGTCTTGCTAGGGAGGTGTGGCGGTGGCATCCCGGCCTGGGTTACCAAAACCGGGGTGTTACAGAGTGGTATCAGAGCCCAGACTATTTTAAAGCTATTTATTTTAAAGAAAATATCTGATACCAAAGTTGGTATCAGAGCCCAGACTATTTTAAAGCTATTTATTTTAAAGAAAATATCTGATACCAAGGATGGTATCAGAGCCCAGACTATTTTAAAGCTAATTATTTTAAAGAAAATATCTGATACCAAGGATGGTATCAGAGCCCGGAATATTTTTAAACTATTATTTTTAAGTATTATTATTTTTAAAGTTATTATTTCTAAACTAGTAATATATTTTAAAGAGCCCAATTATTATTTTGAAGTTAAAGCCCAAATTTTTAGCCCAAATTTTTTTTTTGAAGCCCAAGAAATTATTTTGGCCCAATAGCCTTGTTTTTATTTAAAGCCCAAATAATTTATTTCTTTCGGCCCAATATAGTGGCCCAAACCTTTTATCCTTATTTTAATCTATCCATGGAATAAATTTATTTTTAAAACCCATGGATAAATAAATGCATGCATAAAATTTTTTTTTTTGGGGGGGACACATATGCATATGCATACATAAATATTTATACTAACTCTTTTTATGTGAATTATCGGTAATAAGAAACACTCCTACCTTAGAACTCGACATGATCTTGACTTAGGAGCACCAACTTAAGACTAACCTTGCCTTAGTCATAGATCTTGATCACTTAGAAACTCATCTTCGCGTGCTTCTAGAATGACACCTAGAAGAATACTGAGGAAGGATCATATGCGATGATACCCGAACATAGTTGTGAATAATACATGGGCAGTTATGGGGACATAACTGTAATCTTAAGGGGGGGAGGATGTAATACCCCGTAAGAATGCATAAGCATTTAATTCGAAACTCGAATATTTTATCCCAAATAAATTCTTTTTGAACTACGTAATGACTTGATCCCTTCACAGGGTACGTAGGCAACTTGGAAATTTCAATTCTGGGTTCAGTCGAATAATATCAAACAACAAAACATAATGATACAATCACAATCAATCAATCGGTCAATAAGTCGCGCAACTTCGAGGACGAAGTTGATTCTTAAGGGGGGTAGAGTGTAATACCCCAGATTTTTATCAACGCCCAAAGGAATAAAAATTTATTCCGACCAATGTCGAAATATATCCGAGAAGAAGAAAATAATTTATCACAATAAATTATTGCTCGGATATGAAACGCCGATAGATTCAAATTCAAAATGGAATAAAAGAGGGAAAGGAAGCCCGATGACATTCCATGAATTGAGTCAAAATAATTGGAATTAAATTCAAGAAGGAAAAGAATTTTAATTCCAAGAATCCGTGAAGTCGGAAGAAATTTAATGATACATGTTATTGCACGAGAATCAAAAGACGACGAATTGGAAGCCGACGAACCCGAGACCGACGGACTTAAGATCTCAAACATGAAATTCATTTGAGTCGAGATAAGCTTAAGATAAGAATTTATGACCCGAGGATGACCCGAAAAATCGAGCCCGAAAACGTAGGAGGATAGAAGTCCGAAAGAGAGGAGGAAAAGCACGACGGATCGCACGACCCCGCCCGGACCGAAGTCCAGGCGTACTTGGCGCGGTGTCCACGCGGTTTTCTCCTAAAAAGCGCGCCAACTGCGCGCCATTGCAGCAGCAGCTGCGTTTGTCGCGTTTTGGCGACTTTCTCGCCAATTTTCGGGGCCCAAGGGGGGAATCTCGATCTATCACGGGCAAGGCATCTCTTGGACGTCATTAGTAGTCTCCAAAACCCCATTTTCAGTCATTCAACACCCCAAGTTCCTCCAAAACTCTCCCAAGACTCTCCCTAAGCCAAACACCTTTCCGGCGAACTTCCGGCGAACTTTCCGGCAACCAAATCCTACCAAGGTAGTGTGTAGATCAAGGATTTGCAGGCATTGGATTGTTGGTAAGGTGTCAATCAAGTTTCCTTATTGCTTTAAGATCATAATCAACCTTCTAACTTACGGATCTTTACTTGCAAACACGTTCGTAGCCAAAGGAGAAGAAGAACGTGTTGCGTAGATCCGTTCGTGGCGATTTTGGATAAATCGATCAACCCCAGAACATTCAAGAACTCACTCACTGTAAGTTAATACCTCCCATATCAATATAGGTGGTTTAAAGGCATCCGAAACATTGGATCTAAAACGAAACGTTAAAATCAAACCTAAAAACCCCAATCTACGTATTTTCTGAAATCCGACCAAAACTCTTACTTCGAGCGTTCAAACCAAAAAACTCAAAAATAAGATTTTGATCCTAAGATCTTAAGCTATGTTGTGTAAAAATTTCAGAGATTTTCATCAAGTTTTGATACCCCAAATCAAGTCGGACATATTCTGCGTTTTTAAGAATTTTCAAAGGTTGACAGATTTCATAACCGAACTTGATGAGTTTATTTCTATCATTTCTAGTCTGAACCAATCTTCATGATCTAAACAAAAGTTGTAGATAAGCATGTCTAGTATGTGTCTGTAAATTTTCAGAATTTTTGGAGCTCATTTGATATGTTAAAAAGTCAAATCTTTGACAGGTGTCAAACCTGAATCCTGACAGCATTCTATTTGAGTAGAAAACTTGATTTTTGACATGCTTCCCATCGTTTTTACGAAAAACTCAAAACATGAAAGTTGTTCATTGGGATGTTTTTGAGCTAATGTGAAAATTTCAGATCAATCGCCGAAGAAATGGATTTTTAAACTGAAAAGGCGTAAACTGTGACATCGATCGGTTTTAACTTGTGAAGTTTTGAAATTTTTAAACAACGATCGAAATCTTGTGATACGATAAAGCTATATTTTTGAAAATCCCGTTACACTAAAGTTGAAACAATATCGGTTACATGAAATCAGGGGGTGAGTGCTCTGCAGGGTGCCCTCCTAATTGTGCATTTTGTGCCAAAACGGCAATGATTATCACGCGCGAAAGATCGCCAAAACGGCATCTTATATTTTGGGCCTATCCTCTCGGGTGTATCCGTATGGGTTACTCGAGGCTCGACGGAGCGGTACTGGATATGGCGTATTTGGTCACAAGAGACCAACTGCCTACCCTCTCGAGTGTATCCGTATGGGTTACTCGAGGCTCGACGGAGTGGTACTGGGTATGGCGTATCGGCTGCGGCCGCCGGATTACCGGCTAAAATGACATGATACTTATGAAATTGGCTGAGGCCGCCGGATCACCTGCTAACTGTTACTATTGGCTGCGGCCGCCGGATCACCGGCTAACTGTTACTATTGATATTGGCTGCGGCCGCCGGATCACCGGCTATCTATTGTTGAGATGATGGCGTAACGGGAAATATATTAAAAAGCTCAGATTTTATGAAATTGGCTGCGGCCGCCGGATTTCCGGCTAAATTTAAATATCGTTTTGATGGTGGCGTATCGGGGAGAATTTTAAAAGCTCAAATTTTTATTTACTTACTTACGGCATTATTCATATTTTTAAATCATGTTTTAAATAAATGCCCATGCTTAAGTTTTTAAATTATGAAATTTAATGTGTCTTTAAAGTATGCAATTATATTCGTATTTCTTTTAAAATCAAATATTTTTACGCATGTCAAAAAGTTTTATCTTAATTATTAAAAATCTAACCCCTTTATTGCTATGTGAGGATTGACTTACTCAGTATTTTATAATACTGATAAAAACCGTTGTTCATGTTTTGTTGTTACAGAGTACGGAGCATGATCACTCATTGGGGGGGGGGTCATTTTGGATACTTAATTATTTATTTTACGTAACTTGCATGAACGGGTCTGTTTAACCCGTGGTTTGGCCATGTCGGCCCTATATTTTAAATTCCGCTGCATACACTTTATTTCCGCTGCATACTTTATCTTTCCGCCGCAACTCTGATGTAGTATTTTTAAAATTATGTATGAATGGGCTACTTGAATGTTTTAAATCCTGAAAAACCATAGCCTTACATCTCTTTAGTGAGCTCGGAGAAACCGTGTCTTGCTAGGGAGGTGTGGCGGTGGCATCCCGGCCTGGGTTACCAAGACCGGGGTGTTACACCGGTGAAGATACATCCGAAGGCGTCAAAGATCGACTTGAGGTTCTCTCAAACAATGCACGTGGTTGTGGCGAAAAGGCTCAAATCCGTGTAGTGGAGATTCCGGCTAGTGTGGTTGCGGCAACATCCCCAATTTCTAACAGAGTGGAAATGAAGCCATTGCAATCTACAGTTAATAGTGATGTTAATAGAAATATTTGGAAAATTTGTTGTCTGTTTCCGGCATTTACTCTTGCAATTGTTGTGCCCATGGAAATTTGTAGCTAAATGGGGTAATGATTGAAGGGGTGTGATTTATTCAATTGCTCTGTTATATACAATGACTTTGTTTTGTTTATGAAATTGTTGGTAACTGTTGTGCAATGGCTTTGTTTAATTCAATGAATATGTGATGTGCAGTGTTTAGTTTGGTTGTTGTTGTTGTTTTTTTTTTTTTTTTTTTTTTTCATCCAGGCTACAATTGATTTAGGTTTTGGATTCTGGTAATTTGGTTCCCTTCTTATTTCAATGGTGGCCTCAGAGAGTCGGTGGAAGAATAGGAGAAAAATGGAGAAACGAGATTTTTCTTTGCATTTAGGTTTTTAGAAATGGGTTCGGGTTGTGGGCTGAGGTTTTAGGGTTGACCCATTTACTAAATAGTTGTGGGACCCATACTAATTAGGCTTAATTATCTTTCATCATTAAATGTTAATGAGGTTTATTATTCTGAAAGGATCAAATTGGAAAAAAAATAATCAAACTTAGGACCAATTTTTCCAATTGAAATGAGAAGTACATTTTGGTGAATTTTAAAAGATAACGGACCATTTTTTTAATTTTTCCGTATAAACATGAATCAAAATTGAATAATAAATAGTGTTAGAAAAAGAATAAAAATAAAAACAAAACAAAACAAAACGTTTCACATAAAACAGATGTAGTATATGTTGTGTGTTAAATATTACCACTACTATTTTTCTAGAATTTAGTCTGCTTTCTTTTCGATTACTCCATTCTTTTCATCTTTTGCCAAAAATTGGAATTGGCGGTCGACTATCTCCCTTCTGTTTCATATATTCCCAATAGACGTTGGAGGAAACAACTAGTATATATGCTAGAATGGGAGAAGAATCCATTGTCATTATGATTTCATATAATATAACATGTTCAAATACCATCATCATTCCAACTTAGCTGCTTACTACTGGACACTTGTAGATTTTCAAAACATCGAAGCCGATATGTTCATAAACATTCCACCTTGTATCTTTTACTCTGTCTATGTTGGCTTTCCTTTATGAGAACATTATATTGTATCAAACCTTGGGATGGCTATGCAAATGGCTTAGAATTTTAACATCTTACTGGGGGAAAAGAAGCAACAACCTGGGATGACCAACACAAACTGTTCTAAATCAGACAAGTTACAAAGTGGAGGGAGGGAAAGAGTGAAGAGGGAGCCTACTCCCTGTGGGCATGAGAAACAGAGTGAAGTAAAACAGAGAAGAAAAACCAAGCCAAAAAAATCAGGAGAAGTGCATGGCTTTCTCTCCTGGTTAGTCTGTCTGCACTCTGTGCAGCCATCCCAAGTAACTGATTTAAATCATCGTTAGATATGGACACACCCTATGCTAATAATTGTGAACTGAAATCGCGTGCACAAAAGCAGGTAATTCGCACATGAGTTGTGTCGTGCTCTTTTGAGATTGTTGCTCATCGGATAACATATACTGACAAGCAAGTGCAAGTGGGTAGGGGGCCAGTAAACTAATATCGTCAAGTACTAAATAAAATCACATTACTAATGAATCAGCACACATTTAATTATTTGAATATCATTAAGCTTGAAGACAATTACTCTCTTACGATCCCAGGAAAGCATAATAAACAAACCTGTAGCATGATTTCATAGTATAATATAGCTACATGCCTACATTGGCCATCAGCTATATGCACCATCTTTATTACATTTTCAAAGACCACAATCAGTCCAACTTGTTACTACTGGACACTGGTGGATTTTCAAAACATAGAAGCCAATATTGCAAACACATTCCAGACCACATAGCCCCTTATTTTAAAATATTGTTGAAACTACGGGCAAACTCATAAGGTATCCAACCTCAAACTTTGTTATAGAATCATGTGCGCATTATCTCCTGTTGTAATTGTCACTTAGCTACTTTTAAATGAATTTTGTATGTCTAATTCGTGTGTAGAACTATAAATTCTGTAGCTATTTGAGATTTCCTAGAAACTCTATAATGATATTTTTGCTTTGATTATGTATGTTTGGTAAAATGAATGGTAGTCCTTATTTTTAGGATATGGGTTGACTAGAGTAGTTGTAGTTGGTATGATTGACATGTAGTTGTCTTATCTTTTGTATGTAAGCACATGTCTATGCATTTTGCCACTTACTTGTGTCTGGAAAACATGAAATGAATGTGAATGAAATTTCCAGAGAAATGAAGCTGTGAATGTGTGTGTCTCAGCTTTCTAAAAGCTACAAATTCAGTTGATCTGGAAGCTTCTTTTGAAAACTTACTCAGCAATCTGGTGAGCTTTACTTCCAAGGATTCCAACCTCAAACTTTGTAATAGAATCTGCTTGAATTTCTCCTGTTCATTTCTTTTTAATGCAAGACCAAGTTCAGTAGCATGCATCTCTATCTATGTATGTGGAAATGCATAAACGGCTACTCTAGGGTGGGTTCTGCCTCATGACTCCTCATGTCATCAGTCGCTTTCCCAATGGGGTTATTACTAATATATATCGATTACTAATAATGAATCACCACACATTTATTTATTTGCATACTGTATCAATTAAAGTTGAAGACATATTACACTCTTACAATCCCTCAAAAGCATAATACACAAACCACCAACAGCACTGTGAAGTTTATGGCATTGAAAACCACTCATTACAGTTTGTAAACACTAATAAAGCACATTCACATAACAACTTAATTACCAAACACAAACCCATCAAAGGAAACATTATTAATGTTGTCATTTCACTTACCTGCTTGCTTGCTTGCTGCCTCTCCACTTGGAATCTCACCGAATAATCCAACGCCCCATCATCTTCATTATCATTGCTTCAATCACTCGGAAATAAGCATGTCTCCACCTCCTCCTGAAAAATAGAATTCCAAAGAAGCCCCAAAGTCCAAAGAAAAAACCGCAAATTACGAAAACATAAAACCACAACTCGTCAATTTTATCAGCTGGAACATGACTTTCACGAGTTGAATGCTTTGGGGTTTCATCACTGGAGCATTTCTTTGGCAGGGGATCTCCACAGAGTAGAGGATTGCCAGCATAAATTGATGGACCATCCTCAAGTGTTCTAAGTTGACTTCCTGTGGGAATTTGGCCACATAAATTGTTGTTGGACAAGTTCAAGTGGCTTAGGGAAGTCAAATTTGCTAGGCTTTCGGGGATTTTCCCACACAAATGATTGTTGGAAACATCAAGGGACTCCAATAATTTTAGGCCTCCAATATTTCCTGGAATTTCTTCATGTAGATTGTTATGAGACAGATTAAGGCCTTGCAAGCCAACAAGAGCAGTTAGCTCTGATGGAATTCTTCCTGTAAGATTGTTACAAGAAAGATCCAAATTCGCTAGATATTGTAATGGGCTACCGATGTACTCCATCTCCACTCCTTTCAACACTTGATGAAAGCTACCATCTTGCAAAAACTTCCTAAAATTTCTTGAATATAGATTGAAAGTGTTTGAACCTAGCCCGAAATAGCTTTTACGTGGATCCTTCATGCCAGAGAAATTCTGAAAGCAATTTGGGATGTACCCAGTCAGATTATTGATTCCAAGGTCTAAGATCTGAAGCCTAGACGCTTGACAAAGTTCATGGGGAATCACGCCATGGAGTTGATTGTTTCTTAGCCTAAGAATTCTCAAGTGGGCTAGATTGTTTCCAAGCCATTCAGGTATTTCTCCAAACAACTTATTTTCTCCAATGTCGAGAAATTCCAGAAAAGAACAATTCGTTAAAGTGGAGGGAAGCTGGCCTCTGAGGTGGTTGTTGTCTAACTTCAAGTATCGTAATTCGTAAGCAGCTCCAATGGATTTAGGAATGATGCCAGATAGCTCATTGGATGATAATCCCACATACCTCAAATACGGGAAGTTTTGCCAACAGTCTAGCAGGTTACCTGATAAGTTGTTCTTGGAGAGATGTAAATACAGCAGATTTTTCATTTCGCAAAATGAATGGGGCAGTGAACCATTGATGAAGTTCCTGGCCAAAAATAACGCTTCTAGATTAGGTAGCATATGGCCAATGTTGCTTGGGAGATGAGTTATCACATTATTAGAAAGATTCAACCAAGAAATGCTTGAAGGTGCAAGTCCGTCAAATTGATCATGGTGCCAAGCCATTCTGGAAGAGTTCCAGAGATACCACAGTTGGATAAATCCAAGTAAGTCAGCGCCTTTTGGGTTTGAAGCCATGGTGGAAATTGGTTGACTTCCATATTGCAAGATGGCATGTCAAGAATCTCCAGTTGAAAAGCAGGAACCCAATTGTCTCCGACCTTGAATGCCATAGAATTGGAGCTTGCATAAAGGACCTTTAATTTTGAGAGCTTGAAGAAGTGAATCTCTGAAAGTGTTCCATTAAATGAGTTGTTTGATATATCGATACGTTCGAGATTCGAGAGCTGCCCCATAGAAGCCGGAAGTTTCCCACTCAGTTGATTATATTCAAGACTCAACTCTTTCAATGCTGTCAAATTTCCAACAGAATCTGGTACGGAACCAGATAAACTATTCTCAGAAATATCCAACTCCATCAAGGCGGACAATTTCCCAATTGATTCTGGAATTGAACCCGATAACTCATTATTAGAAATATCCAACCCCACCAAGGCTGACAATTTCCCAATTGATTCTGGAATTGAACCCGATAACATATTGTTGGAAATATCCAACTCCACCAAGGCTGACAATTTCCCAAATGATTCTGGAATTGAACCGTTAATTAAATTATTCTCCAAATTTAGGTTCTCCAACTCATAAGCCTTACTTCTGGACAAATTTTTGAAAGCGCCTGAGATCCCTCCATGAAATTGATTCTGGGCAAGATTCAATGATTTCAGCTGGCAATTATTCCCTATGAGTTCAGATATCCATTCTGCCGAGTCATGAATCGTGTTGAATCCAAGAACAAGAAAAGCAAGTTGTTTCAGGCCAAGAAAGGGCTGTCCAGCAGAGTTATATAGATTGAATGAAAGATCAAGAAACTCTAGTGAAGTCATATTATGGAGAAACCAAGGAATTTCTCCATAGAGTAGGTTGTTGTGAGACATATCTAAGTACTTGACATGCGAAAGGAATGTAGAATTCACACAAGATTGGGGTATATTACTGTTGTCAAGTGCATTGTATCTCAAATGCAGTGTTACTAAAGAGGGAAGCATGCTGAGTACCTTAATTAAATCTTTTTGTCCACTAAGATCCATCCCACCCAAATCAAAATACTCTAATGATGAAAAATTGGAAATCCAGCTGATATCACTACCAGCAATAAGATCAGCATTATATGTGATATCAAGTGTCAGCAAGTTCGATAGATTTCCAAGATGATATGGAATAACACCATGAAAGCCTGCACTTGACAGATTAAGATGCCGCAGCTGCTTCATCGAGCCAAGAAACGTAGGAATCTCGGTGTTGAAACGGTTCTCACTGAGGTCCAAGTAATTCAAGTACTTCAATTGGAGTAGGGAAGAATCAAGGCTCATACTCAATAGCCTAGAACTGAAATCGCCGTTGTTTCTGAGATGAAGCTTGACAACATGTCCACCAGTGATGTTGTTGCAGAACACGCCTTCCCAAGTACAGCAGTTTGTGTTGTCCTCCCAAGATGATAATCTGTTAGAAGGATCCACAAGGCTTTTCTTGAATTTTAGGAGTGCATCTCTCTCGCTTCCAATGCAGCCAAAGGAAGAATTATTATTGGCAAAGCACAAAATGGGAAATTGCAGAAAGAACAAGAAGATGGAAAGGAGACGACAGGTAGGAGACAACTTCCCCATATTCACACAAGAGGTCTCTTGCACAAATTTGGGGTGGAATGAATTGATCTTCAATCTGTTTAAATTAGTCAATAAATTCTCCATTGACTGATAGAGACTACATATGGTGCGCAATAAATAGGTTTGCATGGAAATGACAACCAACAACCAATCACCTTAATTGTGTGTAATTTATTACGCTTATGGAGCCCAATTTTATTACTCGTTTTTTCTACCCAAGATTTATTGTTAAGTTTTTGATTTTTTCAATATTTGGATAAAGCCTAATTAAATGATTGAGCCACTAGTCGTATAAATCGCCAAAATACTTTTCCTGACCGGCGGCGACTGTGTTCCAGCATCTTCAAGGAAAAAGAGATGTTAGATTTTAGAAATCGGCACGATATTGGAATATAGATTCTAATTTTTGACCTTTTTTTAGGAGGCTATTTTATACTCCAGTATACTTCCTTTGTTTTCATTTGTTTTTGATGGGCCATCCGTCACGCTGTTCAATACATATTTTAAATCATCAATAACTCAAGTTCGGTATATATAAAATTCTAAAAGTTTCATATTTAAAAACTACACAACGAGACGAATCTAACAAGATCACATTTAGCTAGATTTTAACTTGTATAACTGTGATAAAACTTTAAGTAAAAGTCTGTGTGTGAATAGTGATACCTTATTGAATGTAAGAAATATTCAAGAACGGAGGTAGTATTATATATGTTTTATTAAAGAAATTGATCCAGATATAACTGGAAAAATTATGAATGCGAATATACATGATGAATTATCATGATTGATTTGTAATTTTAAATTAATTTATTTACATAAAATATTTTATATGTGGGATTAAAATTAGATTTATTTTGGGATAAGGACTTGCCCGGCGGTCAAGTCCCCTGACTCTCGCCTTTTAGGATGGGGGTTCGATTCTCCACCCGATCCCTATCCTCCCTTTCTTCCTTTCTAATTTTTGAGGCATTGGCTCGCATCATTCCTTTCCTAGTCGGTATAGGTTATTCCGAAAGGGGAAAAAAAAAAAAATCAAAAAACCATGACCAAGATTAAGAGGGTGTTTGTTTGTGCGTTTTGGGACAGATTATCTGATTATTGCGTTTGCAAAATGCAAATAATCAGTTAATCATATTTGTGTACTAATTTCCAATAATCTATTATTTGCGTTTTGAGGGAATGAAAATGCTATTTTCTCGCAGCTACATTTTGGTGCTGCAAGAAAATTACGTTTAGCCAAAAATGGATTTTACCATATTGTTGCTTTTTGAGGTAATGAAAAACGCAAATCCAAACACTTTTTAACGATTATCTGATTATTGCGATTTGAAACAGCATAAGCTCATCCAAACACTTAATTTTTTACAGCACGTTTTGTTACATCAATTATTTGATTATCCGTTTTCTAAACACCGCATTACTTTTTAAAATGCACATCCAAACACCCTCTAATTGGATCACTTAAGCAAGTTGCTTGAGTGGATTGAGGCTCTAGTCGCTTAAGCAAGGTCTCGAGGTCGAGCCTTATGTATGCAAAAGACTACTTTGGGAGTAGCGCCTTTAATTGCTCATGCAGATCCTTGAAGGATTAGTCTTGTATCCAATATGACCAAGGATACCTGGTAATTCACCAAAAAAGATTAATTGGATCACTGCACTACTATTTTATCTAATTTCTTTTTATCTTTGGACGGTCAATTGGCGAATGGTGAATATTCCTTTTTATCTAATTTCTAAAATCGTTTAAGATTTGAACAATTCAATGATTGAAGAAGGGATAATAAAATATGGAGAGATGGGAGTTTTAAATAAGGATAATCAAGTAGGGATGAAGGGTAACAAAATTTATGGAATTAGGGCCACATTCGTTTGCCTATTGGAGTAATAAGCTTATCTTTTTATCCTTTTTTTTTGGTTAACAAGTGACACCCAAATGTTGGCAAATCGTAGTGGTAGCTCAAACCAAATAAAATACAAAGAGGATAAAAGAGATATAAGAGTCGGCTGGGGAATTAATTCCTCGACCATTAGGTTTGAAATTAGGGAAGTGGTCAAGTCCTTATCCTCATATCCTCATAGTATTGGCTTATTAGTTGATAGGATTTTTTCTTCTTTCAAAAAAAAAAAAATGCAAAGCAAAGTCCACGAGCCAATCCACTCGCTCGGGCTCAATATTGAGCATGCAACCCAATTGAACTAGCTCATTTAGACCAACTTCATAGGTCAACCCAACTTTTTATTTAGCCCAACAGGTCAAGACCATTTTCACATCGGAGTGGAGTGCCTTTAAGTTGCTATCAATGAAAGTTCTAGTTATAAAGGTTTAATTGCGGGTGCAATGTCACTTTTGTGATGCTTGACAACATGTAGACAAAGAAAAAGACAATGATAGGAACGGGAGGAAAGTGAAAGAGAAAGAAAGACTAATAATGCTGAGATAGTTGAGATAGATGGGGTGTATGATGCCTTGTTTATTTCATATATATCTTATCAAAGCCTTTTAATAATTACCTTTTGTAGAAGGCTTGTTATGACTTGAACAAAATTCCTTCTAGGGGTCTATTGAACAAATTTTATTTGTAATGACGTAAAATAAAAAATTGGACCTTGTTATGGCGCATATCTTAATATTAAATTCTTTTGTTGATTTGGGACTGGGATGAAGATCACAAAGCTCCCTCTTCTGAAGTTTAGTTGAGGAAATTGCTGGTAGAATCGAACCAAATGTATGGAAACCATTTCTGAGCAGTCTCATTTTGATATTTCTGAAATTTTGCTTCTCAAGATTTTGATTTCATTTGGTGCATATTTGTTCGGTTTGTTATCCATTCTAATGTCAACCTTTCTGGACTGCGTGTTGTCTATAAGAGAGTATGGCCATTTTAGTGGCCGAAAATACTCACTTTTGCACTTTATGTTGGATTTCTGCATGATTGAGAATATGTTTTGTCTTTTGAGAAACTGAATTGTTTTTTTAATTGCTTTGAGCAAATGATATTTTTGGTAAATCTTTGTGATTACGAATACCTTATATTACTACTAAGCTTATTTGACTCGAACTTTGGATGTGAAACACCTTGTCTGATGTCCATGGTAGTACATAGTTGAACCAATTGATACTATTTTTCATTCTCTATATAAAATAATAATGCGCTCCCTTGCTTTATGTTCTAAATTTTTTCATTATATTTACAGACATGGACAGATGTAAAGCTGGCTTCTCCTCAGATGTCAAGAGAAACCTTGTACAGGTTGTCACTCAAGAATCTGTTGCTACAATGTTTGTATCTTCAAGGTGAAATTTTGAAATAAAGATACTGTGTGAAAATTTTCGCTAGTATAGAAGGAAGCGATACAGCCAACTTAAAAGGAGACACTCATGATATTTTTATTTTTTTTTTAATTACACACAACCATGACATTTGATAACTCATAACACTTCAAAATAGTAATGCTGATGCTGTTCTAATAAGCCATTTCTGATGGAGTCGTCGTAGTATAATAGTAATGCTGATACTCGGAAAAATTGAGGAAAAACCGAGGTTATCATTTTGGCTTGATTTCATTGCAGTGATGAAAGAGAATTATATTTTATCAAACCTTGGGATGAGTATGCAAATGGCTTAGAATTTTAACATCTTACTGGGGAAAAGAAGCTACCTGGGATCACCAACACAAACTGTTCAAAATCTGAAACTGGATTTGAAATCAGACAAGTACGTTACAAAGTGGAGGGAGGGAAAGACCGAAGAGGGAGCCTCCCTGTGGACATGAGAAACAGAGTGAAGTAAAACAGAGAAGAAAAACCAAGCCAAAAAATCAGGAGAAGTGCATGGCTTTCTCTCCTGGTTAGTCTGTCTGCACTCTGTGCAGCCATCCCAAGTAACTGATTTAAATCGTTAGATATGGACACACCCTATGCTAATTGTTAACAGATCTTGCGTGCACAAAACCAGGTAGTTAGCACATTAGTTGCGTCGTGCTCTTTTGAGATTGCTGCTCATCGGATAACATCTACTGACAATAAAGTGCAAAGTGCATCAGCAAATGGAAATAACGAGAGGAGTAACATTCCTGGCACAACCCCCGAAGGCAGAGAACAAAATAGGGTAGGGGGCCAGTTAACTAAAACGAGTACTAAATAAATTCTCCTCACTAATTATGAATCAGCACACATTTAATTATTTGTATATCAATTAAGTTTGACGACATATACTATTACACTCTTACAATCCCTAAAAAGCATAATACACAAACCAACAACACTGTGAAGTTTATTATGGCATTACAGTTTGTAAACACGGAAGCACATTCGCAAAACAACTTACAAAATTAAAAACACAAACCCATCAAAGGAAAGATTAATGTCGTCATTTCACTTACCTCGACTTGGAATCTCAGCCAATCCAATGCCCCATCATCTTCGTTATCACTGCTTCTATCGCACGGAAATAAGCATATCTCCAGCTCCTCTTGAAAAACATAATTCCGAAGAAGCCCCAGAGTCCCGATGCAAAACCACCAATTACAAATGCATAAAAGCATAACTGCTCAATTGATTTAAGTAATTGATTTAAGTCAGTGAGATATGGACACACCCTATGCTAATTGTGAACTGAACTTGCGTGCACAAATACAGGTAATTCGCACATGAGTTGTGTCGTGCTCTTTTGAGATTGTTGCTTATCGGAGAACATATACTGACAAGTGCAAATGGAAGTGCATCACAGCATCAGCAAGTAACATTCATGGCACAACGCCCCAAGGCAAAAAATAAAATAAAAAGAGGGTAGGGGGCCAATAAACTAAAATCGTTTAGTACTAAATAAAATCACATTACTAATGAATCAGCACACATTCAATTATTTGAATATCATTAAGATTGAAGACATTACTCTCTTACAATCCCAGAAAAAGCATAATAATAAACAAATCTGTAGCACGATTTCATAAAATATAGCTACATGCCTACATTGGTCATCCGCTATATGCACCATCTTTATTCAATTTTCAAAGACCGCCATCATTCCAAGTTGTTTTACTACCGGACACTTGTACATTTTCAAAACATAGAAGCCAATATGTTCAATCAAAAAAATTCCAGACCACATAGGCCCTTATATTGAAATATTGTTGAAACTACGAGATTTGTAGCACTGGCTGCATAATAGATCCGCTTATATAGCATATTGTAAAGGCTGCTACTCTTTGGTTTTATTTTGCTTTACAAATGGGGTCTTCTATGGATGAGTGTGAAGTGGGCATCCAAATCCAATGGAGAAAATGGAGTTGATGAATTTAATGTAGTAGATGAAGTTAGTGGAGTGGATGGATTTTGTGCCTATAAATACCAAGGCCACTCATTTGTAAGATCATCCCAAACACAAGCAAAGGCAAGAAGCTTGCCTTTGATCTCTCTTCTCCTATTGTAGTTTTTAGCCTTTGTGAGTGTTTCTCGTTGAGAGGGTTTTGTGGTATAGGATTATTTCCTATAACCTTTTTGTAATATTATTTCATTTCATAGTGAAATAATAGTTCGGTGGGGCCCGGAGGACGTAGGCATATTTGTGCCGAACCTCGTTAAATCTTGGTGTTCTCTTTGTTATTTAATTAATAGCTCAATTATTCCACAACAATTGGTATCAGAGCCTTGGTTGCATAGTATGCTCTGTGGTCGCAGCTAAGCTGATCTTCCACATCAGAAACGCATCTCGGTTGAGCTACCGTTTGTGAGCTATTAATTAAACTTTGAAGCAGAAATGGCGGATAGGTCCGGTGAAACGTCAACTTCAGATTCGAAGCCGTTGGTGACATCGTCATCACGGACGATGGTTTCAAATGCCAAATTTGATGTCGAAAAATTCGACGGTACCAATAATTTTGGTATGTGGCAGTGCGAGGTGTTGGACATCTTGTACCAGCAGGAGCTGGATGGGGCACTTGTAGAAACCAAACCAGATGGTGTTGATGATAAAGACTGGACGAGGATCAACCGTCTTGCGTGTGGTACAATTCGGCTATGTCTCTCAAAGGAGCAGAAGTATCCGCTTATGAGAGAGACGATGGCGCACAGACTGTGGAAAGAACTGGAAGATAAATTCATGAAAAAGAGCACGGAAAACAAGCTCTACATGAAGACGAAGCTGTATCGATTCCAGTATTTGCCCGGTACCACGATGAATGAACACATAACAAGATTCGATTCTTTGGTTACCGATTTATTGAATCTCGACGAGAAGATAGATGACGTTGACAAGGCGTTGATACTGTTAGCTTCGCTCCCCGATGAATACGAGCATATAATTGTTAGTATGCTGACTGGAAAGGAAACAATTTCCTTTAAAGAAGTTACCACTGCCTTATATTCTAACGAGATCAGAAAGAAGGATAAGTTAGAACACAGGAGTTCGACTGGTGAAGCTCATACCGTTCGGGGCCGTAGCCACAAGTACAAGCCGGACAGAAGAGGCAGATCCAAGTCACGAGGCAGAGTGTCGAAAGACGAATGTATCTTTTGTCACGAGAAAGGACACTGGAAGAAAGACTGTCCTAAGTTGCAAAAGAAAAAGGGGAAAGCGGTTGCAGAGGCCTGTGTTGCTGATAGTGATGAGTCAGAGTTTTACTTAGCTTGTGCCTCATCGGTAACTAGCACTGACGGCTGGTTGCTAGACTCCGGATGCTCATTCCACATGTGTTCCAGGAAGGAGTGGTTTGTCAACCTTGAAAGTGTTGACGGTGGAGTTGTCTACCTAGCCAACAACGGATATTGCCAGATAGCTGGAGTTGGCTCAGTATATCTGAAGAACCACGATGGAACAACCAAGGTGCTGACGGAAGTTCGGTACATACCGAAATTTGCCAAGAACCTCATATCAGTGGGAGCCTTGGAAGCCAAAGGCCACTCCATCAACATTGAGGATGGGATTATGAAAATGATCTCGGGAGCACTTGTAATCATGAAAGGTATAAGGAAAAATAACTTATACCACTTCCAGGGCAATACAGTGGTTGGCATTGCAGCAGCAGTATCAGAAGCAGACAAGGAAGAGAAGATGACCAAGCTATGGCATATGAGGCTTGGGCATGCTGGGGAAAAATCCTTGCAGACTCTGGCAAAGCAAGGATTATTAAAGGGTGCAAAGACTTGCAAACTTGAATTTTGCGAGCAATGTGTTCTGGGAAAGCAAACGCGGGTGAAGTTCGGAACAGCAATCCATAACACTAAAGGCATTATGGATTACATTCACTCAGATGTGTGGGGACCTACCAAGACGGCTTCTTTGGGAGGAAACCATTATTTTGTAACGTTTGTTGATGACTTTTCCCGGAGAGTATGGGTGTATCCCATGCGAACAAAAAATGAAGCATTCGGGAAATTCCTCACTTGGAAGAACATGATGGAGAACCAGACCGGGAGGAAGATTAAAGTGCTTCGATCTGATAACGGCACAGAATATCGAAATGACCCTTTTTTCGACTTGTGCAAGAAGGAAGGTATTTCCCGACATTTCACTGTGCGGGACACGCCACAACAGAATGGTGTGGCTGAACGGATGAACCGAACATTGTTGGAGAAAGTTCGGTGTATGTTGTCCAATGCTAATTTGGGCAAGCAGTTCTGGGCTGAAGCGGTGACATATGCGAGCCATCTAATCAATCGACTACCATCAACTGCTCTTAAAGGCAAGACACCTTTGGAGGCATGGTTTGGCAAACCTGCAAATGATTATGATTCTTTACGTGTGTTCGGTTCCGCTGCTTATTATCACGTGAAAGAATCAAAGCTGGATCCGAGGGCGAGAAAAGCTGTTTTCGTAGGGATATCTTCGGGAGTCAAAGGATATCGCCTATGGTGCCCGGAGATGAAAAAGGTGATCTTTAGCAGGGATGTTACGTTCAACGAATCAATAATGTTGAATAAGGTAACCAAGCAGCAGGCGGATAGTACTCATCAGCAGGTGGAGCATTATCCTCAACAGGTGGAGTTTCAGACATCTACAACCAGAGAGGTAGATGGTCAACTAATAGAAAACGATGGTCCAAGTACCGAAGAAGAGCCCAGTGAAAGTGAGGTTTTAACCCAAGAACCTCAGGAGCAACAAGATTTACCAATTGCAATTAGGAGGCCAAGAAGAGAAATTCGGAGACCTGCTCGATTCGAAAGTATGCTGGCCTATGCACTTCCTGTTATTGAAGAAGGTATACCACAAACTTTTCTTGATGCAAAAATTAGTCCGGAGAAAGAAAAGTGGAAGAAAGCCATGGACGAGGAAATGCATTCCCTTGAAGCAAATCACACGTGGAAGCTAGCTAAACTCCCAGAGGGAAAGAAGGCAATTGGTTGCAAGTGGGTCTATGCTCAGAAAGAAGGATTTCCAGAAAAGAATGACGTGCGCTACAAGGCAAGATTGGTAGCCAAAGGCTATGCTCAAAAGGAGGGAATTGATTACAATGAGGTATTTTCCCCTGTTGTTAAACATTCCTCCATTCGAATTTTGTTGGCCTTGGTAGCACAGTTGGACTTGGAACTAGTTCAAATGGACGTAAAAACGGCATTCTTACATGGTGATTTGGAAGAGGAAATCTACATGACCCAACCAGAAGGATATAAAGTTGCTGGAAAAGAAGATTGGGTTTGCAGACTGAAGAAATCGCTTTATGGATTGAAACAATCACCAAGACAATGGTATAAGCGATTTGATCAATTCATGATGGGCCAGAAGTACACCAGGAGCAGTTTTGATCATTGTGTATATTTCCGTAAGCTACAAGATGGATCTTTCATTTATCTTCTTCTATATGTAGATGACATGTTAATTGCATCTAAAGATAGAGGAGAGATAAGCAGATTGAAGTCTCAACTCAGCAAGGAGTTCGAAATGAAAGATCTCGGTGAAGCAAAGAAAATTCTCGGTATGGAGATAACGAGAGACAGGAAGAGGGGCACTCTGAGTTTGACTCAGAAGCAATATCTGAAGAAAGTATTGCAACGGTTTGGCATAACGAACAAAACCAAACCTGTAAGTACACCGTTTGCTCCTCATTTCAAACTTAGTGCTTCACAATGCCCGAAGACGAAAGAGGAACGAGAATACATGTCAAAGGTTCCTTATTCAAATGCGGTGGGTAGCTTGATGTATGCAATGGTGTGTACAAGGCCTGACATTTCACATGCAGTTGGAGTAGTGAGCAGGTACATGCATGATCCCGGTAAAGATCATTGGCAAGCCGTGAAATGGATTCTAAGGTATATCTTAAAAACCTTAGATATTGGGTTGATATTTGAGAAGACTAATGTTACTGGTCAACATATAGTTGGGTACTGTGATTCAGATTATGCAGGAGATCTGGATAAACGTCGATCAACTACTGGATACGTATTTACTCTTGCAAACGCACCAGTTAGTTGGAAGTCTACCTTACAGTCAACCGTTGCTTTGTCAACAACGGAGGCAGAATACATAGCCATTACAGAAGCTGTTAAGGAAGCCATTTGGTTACAGGGATTGCTGGATGACTTAGGAGTTGGTCAGAAACATGTAACAGTGTTTTGTGATAGTCAAAGTGCCATTCATCTAGCAAAGAACCAGGTATATCATGCTAGAACCAAGCATATCGACGTGCGGTACCATTTTGTGCGGGAAATAATTGAAGAAGGTGGAGTCAAGGTACAAAAGATCAAGACCACCGAGAATCCCGCAGATATGTTGACGAAGGCTGTAACATGTATCAAGTTCGAATATTGTTTGAACTTGATTAATGTCTCAAGAATTTTAAGTTGGCGCTGAAAAGCGCATTTGGAGGTCCTACCGAATTTCGTGACGAGAGAACCTTGAAGGGGATAATGTGATTTGAGATGCACCAAGGTGGAGATTTGTGAAGTGGGCATCCAAATCCAATGGAGAAAATGGAGTTGATGAATTTAATGTAGTAGATGAAGTTAGTGGAGTGGATGGATTTTGTGCCTATAAATACCAAGGCCACTCATTTGTAAGATCATCCCAAACACAAGCAAAGGCAAGAAGCTTGCCTTTGATCTCTCTTCTCCTATTGTAGTTTTTAGCCTTTGTGAGTGTTTCTCGTTGAGAGGGTTTTGTGGTATAGGATTATTTCCTATAACCTTTTTGTAATATTATTTCATTTCATAGTGAAATAATAGTTCGGTGGGGCCCGGAGGACGTAGGCATATTTGTGCCGAACCTCGTTAAATCTTGGTGTTCTCTTTGTTATTTAATTAATAGCTCAATTATTCCACAACAATGAGCCTTGATGAAGTTCACATTAAATATAAATAATTTTTTGCATGTCTAATTCGTGTGTAAAACTATATATCAATTCTGCGGATCTGGAAGCGTCGTTTGAAAAACTTACTCCACAATCTAATCTGGTGAGCTTTACTTCCAAGGTTTCCAACCTCAAACTTTGTAATAGAATCATGTGCACTTTTTCTCCTGTTTTTAGTGTCACTTAGCTATTGATAAACGAAAGTTGAATTTCTTACCATCAAAGGAAACATTATTAATGTTGTCATTTTTTCACTTACCTGCTTGCTTGCTTGCTTCCTCTCCACTTGGAATCTCACCTAATAATCCAACGCCCCATCATCTTCATTATCATTGCTTCAATCACCCGGAAATAAGCATATCTCCACCTCCTCCTGAAAAATAGAATTCCAAACAAGCCCCAAAGTCCCGATGCAAAACCACCAATTACAAACGCATAAAACCACAACTCCTCATCAATTTTATCAGCTGGAACATGATGATTTTCAGGAGTTGAATGCTTTGGGGTTCCATCAGTACTGCGGCATTTCTTTGGCAGCGGATCTTCACACAGTAGAGGATTGCCGCCATAAATTGATGGACCATCCTCAAGTGTTGTCAGTTGACGTCCCGTGGGAATTCGGCCATGTAAATTGTTGTTGGACAAGTTCAAGTGGCTTAGAAAAGTCAAATTGGCTAGACTTTCGGGGATTTTCCCAGACAAATGATTGTTGGAAAGATCGAGTGACTCCAATAATCTTAGGCCTCCAATATTTCGTGGAATTTCTCCATGTAGATTGTTATGAGACAGATTAAGGCCTTGCAAGCCAACTAGAGCAGTTAGCTCTGATGGAATTCTTCCCGCAAGATTGTTACAAGAAAGATCCAAATTCGCTAGATATTCTAATGGGCTACCGATGTACTCCATCTCCACTCCTTTCAACACTTGATGAAAGCTAGCATCATGCAAAAACTTCCTAAAATATCTTGAATATAGATCGAAATAGTTTGAATCTAGCCCGAAATAGCTTTTACGTGGATCCTTCATGCCAGAGAAATTCTGAAAGCAATTTGGGATGTACCCAGTCAGATTATTGATTCCAAGGTCTAAGATCTGAAGCCTTGACACTTGACAAAGTTCACGGGGAATCACGCCATGGAATTGATTGTTTCTTAGCCTAAGAATTCTCATGTGGGCTAGATTGTTTCCAAGCCATTCAGGTATTTCTCCAAACAACTTATTTTCTCCAACGTCGAGAATTTCCAGAAGAGAACAATTCATTAAAGTGGAGGGAATCGGCCCTCTGAGATGGTTGTTGTCTAACTTCAATTGTCGTAAATTGTAAGCACCACCAATGGATTTAGGAATGATGCCAGATAGCTCATTGGATGATATTCCCACATACTCTAAATACGGAAAGTTTTGCCAACAGTCTAGCAGGTTACCTGATAAATTGTTCTTGGAGAGATATATCAATTCCAGATTCTTCATTTCGCACAGTGAATGGGGCAGTGAACCATTGATGACGTTGTTGGCCAGATATAAACCATGTAGATTAGGTAGCACAATGTTGCTTGGGAGATGTGTTATCATATTACCAGAAAGATCCAACCAAAGAATGCTTGAAGGAAGCTCCTTTATTGGGCCGCTTATATTGTTTTTGGAAAGGCGCAACTGCGTCAAATTCATCATGCTGCCAAGCCATGTTGGAAGAGTTCCAGAGATACTACAGTCGGATAAATCCAAGTAAGTCAGTGCCTTTTGGGTTTGGAGCCATGGTGGAAATTTTGAGAGCTTGGAGAAGTGAGCCTCTGAAAGTGTTCCACTAAATGAGTTACGTGATATAACGATATATTCGAGATTCGAGAGCTGCCCCAAAGAAACCGGAAGTTCCCCACTCAGTTGATTAGATGCAAGATTCAACTCTTTCAATGCTGTCAAATTTCCAACAGAATCTGGTACGGTACCAGATAACTCATTATAAGAAATATCCAACTTCACCAAGGCTGACAATTTCCCAATTGATTCTGGAATTGAACCATTAGTTTTATTATAATGATTGTCTGAAAGATCAAGAAACTCTAGTGAAGTCATATTATGGAGAAAACAAGGAATTTCTCCAGAGAATTTGTTCCAAGACAAATCTAAGCACTTGACATGTGAAAGCAGCAATGTAGAATTCAAACAAGAGTGGGGTATATTACTGTTGTCAAGCGAATTGCCACTCAAATGCAGTGTTACTAAAGAGGGAAGCATGCTGAGTACCTTCATTAAATCTTTTTGTCCACTAAGATCAATCCCACTCAAATCAAGATACTCTAATGATGAAAGATTGGAAATCCACCTGATCAGTTCTTCACCACCAGCAATAAGATCACCGCCATTATGTCCGATATCAAGTGTCAGCAAGCTGTGTCGGTCCCAGATAATACTGAAATCTTGAAATTAAAAGTGTTGTCGAGCGGTAGTCAGAACTACGTTATAACGAGTGGTGTGTGCACAGAGTGTTCAGCGGAAATCGTAAAACAAGAACAAGAATTTGGTGACCCAGTTCGATCCAACGGATCTACGTCTGGGGGATTCCAATCCAGGCGACTTATACTAATACTCAAGAAAAACCTAGACTTAAAAGACTAAAAAACAACCAATTCAAACTCTAATGCAACACTTCCCTGTTTGCAGACAGACTGCAGTTGTGATTCCTCCACAGCTCAGTCTCCGGACGATCCTGTCCAATTTGAATTCTCTGGTTGTTCAGGCTTCAAGAACCATGGCATCTCGGCATAGAAGTCCTCCTGAATTCATCTCCTTCAAACATCGAGCGCTTCCGCAAAGCCTCTTCAATCGGGTGTCGAAGAAAGATTTTCTCAACAAATAAATCTTGTTGAATCAATGTAGCGCAGACCTTGTGAGTATAGAATGATCTTCAATTTGCAGAAAGAACACAAGGATTTTCCTAACTCTCTCAAAGAATAGAACAATCAAGTCTTGGAGAGAATAACCGACTAGTGTGTGTAAAATGTGTAGAATGTGTAAAATTACAACTCAATAAACTCCAAACTAATTTACAGAAAGTCTAAGCACCTATATATACTCAGAGACGCGAATTAGATCAGTCTGAGTCGGTTAAAACGCGCACAGAGAGAGATAACTGCCGCACATGTCTGTCAGTAACTGTCAGTAACTGCTCGCATAGTTCCGTTCGTAGTTCTGTCGTAGTTTCAACAACCATAGAACTACATCATCTGCACAGAGAGAAATGTTATGGCAATAACAATCTCCCCCACTCTTTGTGAAGATGATAATTCCATCACCAAATGGTGTTGAAACTATCTAAGTCCAAAGAGTATAAGAGATCATATCATAGCAAAACAATATAATTCACAAATAGGATGTTATAGAATAGTCAAAACGAATCAGAAACAGCATCCATCAAGCATTCAGATCATAATCACAGTGCAGATAGAAATATCAGAGCATATAAAACTAAGTAGTTCAGAAATAGTTACCAAGCAGTCAGCACTGCTAGAAAATATACAAACCAGCCAAAAGTGCATCAACATCAACACCAAATCTCCCCCATGATGGAAGAATCATCAAACTCATAGGTGTCTCTCGTAGAAATAACCTAATATCTTCTTAAAAAACAAGCATTCAAAAATTCATTAGCTCAAAAATATATCAATGAAAAAGAAATCTGTTAACCCATTGATACTGTAGTCTGTGAGTAATGGTAACACTTCAGTAACAGCTTCATCACAGCTACATATCTTTATCTCAAGCTCAAGTGGTTCAATCTTTGTGCTGGGTTGGTCCAATACCTTCCCTTTCTGACTCTGAAATCATAAGTCCGAAATTCTCTTTAGTTGATATGGCTTGTTGTTCTTCTGTGGTCTCAACATCTTTCAGTGGCATATATTTCTTCTTTGGAATCCATACTCTTTGTACTCTGATCTTTTTCCGAAGTTCCTGTGATGGCCAAACAACAGCTCGACCATTCATTAAGTCTCGTACTATTCTGATACATGTGTTAGCAGAATGTCCAGGTAGTTGACAATAACTACAGTCCTGCCTTCGTCTCGGCGATGTTGTAACATCAACTTTGTCAGTCTCCTTGTATTGCGAAGTCAAGTATCCTCCACTTACAAACATGGTATTGCTTGGAGTTGATTTCTTCATATAACCTATACCTGTTTGATCTCCAACACGTTTTCCAGAAGTTAGAATTTCATCAAGAGCACTTTTACCTTTTACTACCTTTTGAAGTTCGCCGTTCTTGAGTTTCAAATCATCTAACTCCTTTTGCAAATCAGAATTTTGGGCTTTAAGCTTATCATTCTGCCTCTTCAAAGAATCTACTTCATTCTGTATTACTTCATTCTTCTCGACTTCTTCATCGTAAGAAATTCCGACGTCCGCAAGTTGTCCCAACAACTTCTTATTTTCCCGAACAGCAGCTTCAAATTCTTCTTTAAGCTCATTGTAGTCAGCAAGTAGTTGATCGTACTCATCATCACTGTCACCTGAATCAGAAGCATCTTTATTAGGTGAAAAACATATTGATTTGATTATACCTTCCAATGTAGTGGGGCTTGCATCTCTCAACGTAAATGCAACAACTTCTTCTGTGTCACTGATCTGATCAGGAGTCTCATCGTCGTCTTGATCACTGAGAGTTGCTTGCAATGCTTTCTTTGCCTTCATCTCTTTTCTTTTGGCCGTGGCACATTCAGATTTAAAGTGTCCCGTTCCTCCACATTCATGGCATATCACAGAAGTGAATTTATCAAGCTTCTCATGGTTTTTCCCCTTTCGAATTGATCGATCACTTTTACTGCTGTCTTTTCTTTTAGAATCTCTGCGGGGTGGTCTGTCAGTCGTCTGAACCTCATCAGAATTGCGATCTTGAGTCTTTCTTTTGTTCCTTCTTTCTTGAAGCATTCTGGTCAATTTCTTCATTAGGTGGACTACCTCATCTTCAGAACTGTCTCCAGAATCTTCTTCCATATTGAGAGCAAGACTCATTGTTGACTCTACTTCGAGGTGGTTCATTTCATAGGTTTGAAGAATTCCAACTAGACCATCCAAGGTAATAGTGTTCAACTTATCCAATTCTTCCAATGTAGCAACCTTCAGGGCATACTTCTTGGTGAGAGTCCTTAACATCTTTCGAACGAGCTTTTGATTATCATAAATCAATCCCAATGAATAGGCTTGATTTACAATATCCTTGAACCTTCCATAATAAGTTGAAATTGATTCATCATTCTTCATCTTCAAATTCTCGAACATTGTCTCAACTCGATGTAGCTTGGTCGCTCGAACATCTTCAGAACCCTCATACATCACTTCCAGAGTCCTCCATGCATCATAGGCCAATGTGTGATTTGTAACAAGTTGGAACTGTGTTTCGTCCATGGCGCTAAAGATTGCATTAAGAGCTGTATAATTTCCTTTCTTGGCATCTTTCTCGGCTTGTGTATATTCAGCCTTGGTTGCTGGCCGACTACCAGGTGGATCTGTGGAACCTGCTGCTGTAGCCTGTGGTCGAGTTGGTGGTTGCCAGGCTGTCTCGACTGCGTCCCATACTTCATCTCCAAGGGCCATTAGATGAATCCTCATCCGTGTTCTCCAGTATCTATAGTTGGTGCCATCGAACAAAGGTGGTCTTGAAAGTGAAGCGCCTTCTCTATTCATCTTTCCAAGAATTCCAAGATTTCTTCAGATCGCCTCTAGTACGTCAGAGAGCAGGCTCTGATACCATGAAATTAAAAGTGTTGTCGAGCGGTAGTCAGAACTACGTTATAACGAGTGGTGTGTGCACAGAGTGTTCAGCGGAAATCGTAAAACAAGAACAAGAATTTGGTGACCCAGTTCGATCCAACGGATCTACGTCTGGGGGATTCCAATCCAGGCGACTTATACTAATACTCAAGAAAAACCTAGACTTAAAAGACTAAAAAACAACCAATTCAAACTCTAATGCAACACTTCCCTGTTTGCAGACAGACTGCAGTTGTGATTCCTCCACAGCTCAGTCTCCGGACGATCCTGTCCAATTTGAATTCTCTGGTTGTTCAGGCTTCAAGAACCATGGCATCTCGGCATAGAAGTCCTCCTGAATTCATCTCCTTCAAACATCGAGCGCTTCCGCAAAGCCTCTTCAATCGGGTGTCGAAGAAAGATTTTCTCAACAAATAAATCTTGTTGAATCAATGTAGCGCAGACCTTGTGAGTATAGAATGATCTTCAATTTGCAGAAAGAACACAAGGATTTTCCTAACTCTCTCAAAGAATAGAACAATCAAGTCTTGGAGAGAATAACCGACTAGTGTGTGTAAAATGTGTAGAATGTGTAAAATTACAACTCAATAAACTCCAAACTAATTTACAGAAAGTCTAAGCACCTATATATACTCAGAGACGCGAATTAGATCAGTCTGAGTCGGTTAAAACGCGCACAGAGAGAGATAACTGCCGCACATGTCTGTCAGTAACTGTCAGTAACTGCTCGCATAGTTCCGTTCGTAGTTCTGTCGTAGTTTCAACAACCATAGAACTACATCATCTGCACAGAGAGAAATGTTATGGCAATAACAAGCTGTTTGATAGATTGCCAAGATGGTGTGGAATAACGCCATGAAAGCCTGCGTCTGATAGATGGAGATGCTGAAGCTGCTTCATCGAGCCAAGAAACGTAGGAATCTTCGTGTTGAAATAGTTCCCACTGAGGTCCAAGTAATTCAAGTACAATTCCAGTAGGGAAGAATCAAGGCTCGTACTCGATAGCTGCTGATCAGTACTGAAATCGCCGTCGAAATAGTCGTTCCTGAGATCAAGCCAGACGACATGTCCAGTACGGATGTGGCAGCTCACACCTTCCCAGTTGCTGCAGCAGTTTGTGTTTTTCTTCCAAGATGATAATCTGTTGGAAGGATCCACAAGGCTTTGTTTGAAGTTTAGGAGCGCATCCCTCTCGCTTCCAAAGCAGCCAAAGGAGGAAGAATTACTATACGGTAAGCACAAAATGGGAAAGTGGAGAAACAACAAGCATAAGATGGAAAGTAGGAAACGACGGGTAGGAGACAACGTCCCCATATTCACATAAAATGCGCAGCCACTACAAAAACGCCGCAGTTGCAGTTAGTAATTTTGATTTAAAATTACTAACAGCCACATAAAATGTCTCGTCTGGCAGCTTATGGCCCTGTGATTTAAAATGGAAAAGTTTTGGGTTCAATTGAAACATTCCAATGTACTTAATAATTTTGATTTAAGGTGATCCACATTCGATGACTTCAATTTTTTTGTTCCAACTCAAAGTACTTTGATTTTTATTAAGATGTTATTCAAACTTTCTTCATTTGCAGGGGGCTCATTTATTGTACATTTTTTGAATGCGTAAAGATGTGGGAAATTGAATTTTTCCAGTTCATGCCAATGTTTTCCATCTTTTTATGAGAGGAATTCACCTCCTTTTCCATCTTCAAGTTTAAAAGGGAAAAACACAAGTGTTGGAATGTTTGTAACTATAAAACATATATAACCCGTATGTATGATCTCGGAAATCGGGTGGTCTGATGTTGCATGTGGAAAATGCTTACTGTCCCTGTAGTTATAAGTTATTTCTCCTATAAAATAATTGTTTATTCAGCGTGTATGTATGTATGTAGGAGGTTAATCAAGGTTCTCTACTCCCACATTACTGATATTGCTCTGTACCCCTTCCACCTTTGATCGATTGCTTCCAAAGATCGTCACTGAGCTTGCACTCAGGGGCCTATTCTATCATGTATTTGTTGGCTTTCCTTTATGAGATGTCTCAGAATAAAAATCCTTCTTGTTTTGTTGAACTTAATTGGCTCCAATATCATCTAAATAGTCATAATATGTCTGGCGATATTAGATGTGAAGGTTACTACATGTAATTATTCTTCATGGTATATATATGTGTTTCTGTTCCTTCTATGTTGGATGATAAGGTAATGGCTTATAGTTTTGCAGAGATAGATGCAGAGTTATCAATAAATTGACTGTGACAGTAGAAGACCTAAGAAGAAAGAAGATTGATTTCTCTTTTTTCGCTCGGTAAAAACATCACCAATTGCAGTAAAAAATAAAAAAGGAACACATATTTTGGACATGCATATGTTTTTATGAGTTTGAACTTTTCGCTAGTGCAAGTTCATAAATTTCGTATAAATTTAAGATATGTTTATTAATATTGTGGGAAGTCATTTTTTCTCAAGCCCAAATCATATGTTTTGATAAACAACAATTTGTTCATATGAAAATTGGAGAAAACTGTTTCAAGAGTTAATTATCAATATGCATCATGTCTGATGCAGTAGTGTAGTTTAATAAAAATATCAATCATCTATCTGTATCTCATGATCTAGAATTTTCATGCAATTAGGAAGACATCTTTATAAGGAGTTTGGTCAGTAGACTGAATACTATCTCCAATTAGGGCGTAAAAATCTATCAGTGATGGTGGCAGGACTCAGGAGGAGTACAGATCCATGCCACCTGATATGGCTGTCCCACATTTTGACCTCCTGGCTCAAAGGCATGATGGATTCTGCTTCAATAAAACATTTCTCACTGTCACTTGTCATTGAAATTATTACTATATAAAGTAGCTCCAAATATTACAAAGGCATGATGGATTCTGCTTCAATAAAACATTATTACTATATAATGCAAGGATTTTGGGATGATAGATCTTGGCCTAATGAATTATTTTCTTGGCATTCAAGTGAAGCAAGTCAGGGAGAGATATTTTTCTTTCACAAGAAAAATATATTGAAGACCTGCTTAAAAAGTTCCAGATGGATCAATGCAAGCATGTGACGACACCTATAATGTCATGTCAAAAGTTGCAGCTGTGCAAAGTTGTTCCGAAGTTTGATTGGATCTCTAATTTATCTGTCTCACACAAGACCGGACATTTGTTATTCAGTAAATGTTCTCTCTAGATTCATGGAAGATCCAAGCAAAATTCATCTTACAGCTGCAAAGAGGATTTTACGATATCTACAAGGAACAAAAGGAGTTGGACTTCGGTATGTTAAACAACAAGAATGCAAATTAATTGAGTATACTGACAGTGATTGGGCAGGGTCATTGGATGATCGCAAAAGTACATCTGGGTATATTCTTTGCTTTGGCTCAAATGTGATTTCTTGGAGTTCTAAGAAGCAAAACTTAGTTGCGTTGTCCTCATCTGAAGCTGAATATATCGCTGCGAAAGAAGCGGGATGTGAAGCAGTTTGGCTAAGAAAAATTCTCTCTGATATGCAGCAAGTTCAAAAGGATCCAACAAAGGTGTTTTGTGACAACATGTCAGCCATAGCAATGACGAAAAATCCTGTCTTCCATGCGAAAAGCAAGCATATTGAGCTTCGTCATCACTACATTCGAGACTTGGTGAACAAAGGAGAAGTCTGCTTGGAATTCAGTGACAGTGGAAGCCAGCCAGCGGATGCTCTAACAAAGCCGGTGCCAGTTGAAAAGCTTGAGAAGTTTAAAGAGATGATGAAAATTACAAATTAAGAAGGGGTGTTAAAAGTTAATTTGCCATTTTCATTCAAGAATTTTCTAGACAACCTCCTAGTTCCTATGTCCAAGTTAATGATGTCTGATGTCTTTACAGTTGTACTCAAGTTTAATGTTGTCTGTCTTGTCTGCCACATTAACTCATGCCTAGAATATTCCATTGAGTCATTTAAATTGGTGGTCATATATTGTACTGAGACAAGTCTTTTCACATTAATAGAAAGACTTTTCTTCATCAAATTATCAATTCCCCATCAGAGAACAATGTAGCCTATCGCTACCTCGATGGGTATTTGTTCCATATGCTGGAGGGTACTTATATCTGTGATTATATTCATCACTATTCAGTCATTGGAAACAATGGAGGTATATATCATTCATAAATCCAAGATTTTTTGTCACTTGATTTACTGGAAATAGGTGCTATGCTGTAGGGGACTACTGCCAATTTATGTCTAATTCGTGTGTAAAACTATAAATTCTGTTGATCTGGAAGCTTCTTTTGAAAACTTACTCCTAATAAGGTTTCCAACCTCAAACATTGTCACAGAAACATGTGCACTTTTTCTGCTGTTTTCGGAATCACTTATCTATTGATAAGGGAACGGTTATGGTACTAGTACATCAAGGCATCAATCATAGCCATTCAAAAGCATCCAACTGTTGTAGGTTAATAAGGGTATAATTGTAATAACACAATAATTGTTCATTTTAATAACAAATCATTTCAGCGACAAGGCAAGTATTTTAGACATGTTATCATATCTAATACTCCCTCCGTCCCATTCCAAATGTCCTACTTACTATTTTTGGATGTCCCATTACAAATGTCTTCTTTCTATAAATAGAAATAATTTTCCCCTCCAACAACTATGTGGACCCCACCATATACTCACAAATCAACTCTACCTTAATTCCCGTGCCCAACAGTAATAAGACACTTGGGGTGGGACGGAGGGAGTATTTGGTAACTCTATATTTAGTATGTTATCATATTTAATATTTTGGTGAATCATATCAAATATTTGGTAATCCATATCTACTATTTCAAATAATATCTTTTTATGATCAAAGATACGTATCAAATTTATTAATATATCATTTCAGAGATGTTACCAAAAATAATTAAGTGATGCTATAAAATATATTTCAGGGACCACAATTAGAGGAATTCAGCGACCGTAACTAGTATAATTCAGCGATACCACCAAGAGTAATTCAGCGACACAACCAGGAATGATTCAGGGATGCTACCAAAAATAATTCAGCGATGGTACCCAGCAGAATTCTAAGTAGAGGAATTCAGCGACACTACCCAGAATAATTCAGCGACTCAACCAATAGAATTCAACGATGCTGCGGAACACTTGTGCGATGATATCAAAAATAATTCAGCGACATTTACAGGAACAATTCAGCGACGCTACCAAGAACATTTCAGCGACGCTATCAAGAACAATTAAGCGATGTAATAATCAACAATTCAAGGACTCAACTGAAAACATTTCAGATACGTTTTTATACGGAATAATACATGTTTCGTCGCTGAATTATACATTAATTGTCTCTGAATTATATATTACTCATATATTAGTAGCAAAAAACTCTCTCTCATTTGTTCATTTATTTTTATACAAATTTACTATTTTAACCTTAAATTAATCTCAACTATCAATTTACAAAATGCATCAACGGTGTAGATGTACCCGCAGTATCAAAATTGAATTTCTTGCCTTTTAACCAGCAGAAATTTTCATCTCTTTTTAAAGCAGTTCATCATCTTTCCATCTGCACAGATATGTTTGTAGTTTTAAAGCAGAGCATTCCTACTATGTTTTAAATATAATTTTTATATTTATTATTATTCTTAACAATTACTTTATAAATTCAAATTATATTTAATATGATAACAGATTCTAATAAATACTTTATAGAAGATATTATATTCATCAGTGAATAACAAATATTTATATTAGATAGATTAACTAAATTATATAAATTGCATTAGTTGATCAAACTATGCTTATACGTCGCACAAAATCATATTATTATTGAAATTCGTGATGATGGTGCATTCAATGATATTTTTTGCTTAATTATTTCTAAATTTTAATTCACAAGAGTATTTTCTTATATTTTTCTAATTTAATTTGAAAATATCTACGTCGCTGTAAAATTTCTAATTTCTCAAGACCTTAGAGAGAATCAATATTAATAATCAATTACCGTATGCAACTATGATTTTATGTACTTCATTTGCCTACGTATTGCATGCATTATAGCCGTGAGTATAAAGTCTTTTATCTTTCATATTTTCATTTTTGTTTTATCCTTTTAGACTATTGTTTATGCTATAATATTTTTTTACATCTAATACCAAATTATTGGTAGTGACACATTGTCAATGGCTCAGTTGTTATACAATGTATAAATGTACTTATGTAATACTTAAAATAGTTTAAGGAGCATGGCGAATGCATTCGGCCTAGTAAAGTTCAACAATTTTATTTGTTAAATTTTATTATTTCTTAATTCACATTTTTCACATTCCCGCCCATTGGGCGGGGCTAATACTAGTTACTACTAATAATGAATCAGCACACATTTAGTTATTTGTACATCAATTAAGTTTTAAAACATACTATTACACTCTTACAATCCTTCAAAAGCATAATACACAAACCTACAGCACTGTGAAGTTTATTATGGCATTGAAAACCACTCATTACAGTTTGTAAACACTAATAAAGCACATTCACAAAACAACTTAATTACCAAACACAAACCCATCAAAGGAAACATTATTAATGTTGTCATTTCACTTACCTGCTTGCTTGCTTGCTGCCTCTCCACTTGGAATCTCACCTAATAATCCAACGCCCCAACATCTTCATTATCATTGCTTCAATCACTCGGAAATAAGCATATCTCCACCTCCTCCTGAAAAACAGAATTCCAAACAAGCCCCAAAATCCAAACACAAAACCACAAATTACAAAAACATAAAACCACAACTCGTTATCAATTTTATCATTTGGAACATGATCATTTTCAGGAGTTGAGTGCTTTGGGGTTCCATCAGTACTGCGGCATTTCTTTGGCAGGGGATCTCCACACAGTAGAGGATTGCCGCCATAAATTGATGGACCATCCTCAAGTGTTGTCAGTTGACGTCCCGTGGGAATTTGGCCACATAAATTGTTGTTGGACAAGTTCAAGTGGCTTAGAGAAGTCAAATTGGCTAGACTTTCGGGGATTTTCCCAGACAAATGATTGTTGGAAAGATCAAGGGACTCCAATGATATCAGCCTCCAATATTTCGTGGAATTTCTCCATGTAGATTGTTATGAGACAGATTAAGGCCTTCCAATCCAACAAGAGCAGTTAGCTCTGATGGAATTCTTCCCGTAAGATTGTTACAAGAAAGATCCAAGTTGGCTAGAAATTGTAATATGCTTCTGGTGTACTCCATTTCCACTCCTTTCAACACTTGATTTAAGCTATCATCACCGGAAAATCTATTCATGTAGCTTTTATAGGGATCCTTCATGGTAGAGAAATTCTGAAAGCAATTCGGTATGTATCCAGTCAGCTTATTGATTCCAAGGTCCAAGATCTGAAGCTTAGACACTTGACAAAGTTCGCGGGGAAGCACACCATGGAATTGATTGTTTCTTAGCCTAAGAATTCTCAAGTGGGCTAGATTGTTTCCAAGCCATTCAGGTATTTCTCCAACCAACTTATTTTCACCAACGTCGAGAATTTCCAGAAAAGAACAATTCATTAAAGTGGAGGGAAGCTGCCCTGTAAGGTGATTGTTGGCTAACTTCAACTGTTGTAAATAGTAAGCAGCTCCAATGGATTTAGGAATTATGCCAGATAGCTCATTGGATGATAATCCCACATACATCAAATACGGAAAGTTTTGCCAACAGTCTAGCAGATTACCTGATAAATTGTTCTTGGAGAGATGTAAATAACTCAGAAGTCTCATTTCGCACAGTGAATGGGGGCAGTGAACCATTGATGTCGTTCCTGGCCAAAAATAAACCATGTAGACGAGGTAGCATATGGCCAATGTTGCTTGGGAGATGAGTTATCGTATTATCAGAAAGATCCAACAAAGAAATGCTTGAAGGAAGCTCCATTATTGAGCCGCTTATATTGTTGTTGGAAAGGGCCAAGTATGTCAAATTTGTCATAGTGCCAAGCCATTCTGGAAGAGTTCCAGAGATACTACAGTTGGATAAATCCAACTCAGTCAGCATCTTTTAGGTTTGAAGCCATGGTGGAAATTGATCGACTTCCATGTTGCAAGATGACATCTCAAGACTCTCCAGTTGAAAAGCAGGCACCCAATTGTATCCGACTTTGAACCTGATAGAATTGGAGCTTGTATCAAGGATCTTTAATTTTGAGAGCTTGTAGAAGTGAGCCTCTGAAAGTGTTCCATTAAATGAGTTATTTGATATATCGATACGTTCAAGATTCGAGAGCTGCCCCAAAGAATCCGGAAGTTCCCCACTCAGTTGATTAGATTCAAGACTCAACTCTTTCAATGCTGTCAAATTTCCAACAGAATCCGGTATGGAACCAGATAACTCATTATAAGAAATATCCAACTCCACCAAGGCTGACAATTTCCCAATTGATTTTGGAATTGAACCAGATAACTCATTATAAGAAATATCCAAGTCCACCAAGGCTGACAATTTCCCAATTGATTCTGGAATTGCACCGGATAGCGTATTGTCGGAGATATCCAACTCCACCAAGGCTGACAATTTCGCAATTGATTCTGGAATTGAACCATTAATTCTATTATGCTCCAAATTTAGGGTCTCCAACTCATAAGCCCTACATCTTGACAAATTTTTGAAAGCACCTGAGATCCCTCCATGAAATTCATTGCTGGAAATATTCAATGATTTCAGCTGGCAATTATTCCCGATGAGTTCAGATATCCATTCTGTCGAGTGCTGAATTTGGTTGAATCCAAGGTCGAGAAAAGCAAGTTGTTTCAAGCTAAGAAAGGGATATCCAGTAGTGTTATAACGATTGGATGAAAGATCAAGAAACTCTAGTGAAGTCATATTATGGAGAAAACAAGGAATTTCACCATAGAATTTGTTGTGAGACATATCTAAGTGCTTGACATGTGGAAGGAATGTAGAATTCACAAAAGAGTAGGGTAGATGACTGTTGTCAAGTGAATTGTGACTCAAATGCAGCACAGCTAAAGAGGGAAGCATGCTGAGTACCTTCATTAAATCTTTTTGTCCACTAAGATCAATCCCATTCAAATCAAGATAATCCATTGATGAAAGATTGGAAATCCACCTGAGATCACCAGCGATAAGATAATCACCACCAATAAGAAAATAATCTCTACCTCCGATTTCAAGTGTCAGCAAGTTTGATAGATTGCCAAGATGGCGTGGAATAACGCCATGAAAGCCTGCAGTTGAGAGATGAAGATGATGCAGCTGCTTCATCGAGCCAAGAAACGTAGGAATCGTCGTGTTGAAAAAGTTCCCACTGAGGTCCAAGTAATTCAAGTACTTCAATTGGAGTAGGGAAGAATCAAGGCTTGTACTCGTTAGCTGCTGATCAATTAGCTCCTGATCATCACTGAAATAGTTGTTGTTCCTGAGATCAAGCTTGACAACATGTCCAGTGATGTGGCAGCTCACACCTTCCCAATTACAGCAGTTTGTGCTGTCCTCCCAAGATGATAGTCTGTTGGAAGGATCCACAAGGCTTTGTTTAAAGTTTAGGAGAGCATCCCTCTCGTTTCCAATGCAGGCAAAGGAAGAATTATTGGCAAAGCACAAAATCATCGGCAAGTGCAGAAAGAACAAGAAGATGGAAAGGAGACGACGGGTAGGACACAACTTGCCCATATTCACACAAATAAGAATAAGAATGCACATTCACTACAAAAACGCATTTGGTGCACAAATAACAAGTACTACATTAGTATTATGGTTTTATGATATAAACTGAAAATACACATCCACTACAAAAACACAGTAAGTGCACAAATAATGCATGGTGGAATCTCAATGGAATTTTATGTTGTAGGTTGTCCCCACCCCACACATTTGTTGAGAGAAATTAAAGGAATTTCACTGTCCTGGACTGATGATGCTTCAATGGATACATTCCTTTTTCCATAGTTACTCCAAAAATTTGTGAATGAGTTATGATCAATCTCTTTAGTTTAAAGTCGTCATGATCTCCATTGACTTCCACTATATGTGCTTTTCTCAATGGAATTTTATCTTGTAGATTCGTTGTCCCCCTCCCCACCCATTAATTGACTGATAGAGTCTACATGTGGTGTTATAATTAAGTTGCCTGGAAGGCTGCAAATAACAACCACCTTGAAATTCCACAGGTAGTTGATTAACGAAAATATTATGGGATACTATTATGTAATATATTGAGAATAGTTAATTTCTTATATAGTATTGAATAATTCAATGAGAACTCAGGCGTGATTTAGGTTTAATTTTGTTAACAAGATTTCAACTTGAATGTTTGTATAAGATAATTTATAATTAAATACTGTATTCAAAATATTACGCATAGTAAAAAAAAAATGTCATGAGAATTAATTTCAAATAACATAATACATGGAATTTGATATCTACTTAATTTGAGGTTTAAAATCTAATTAATTTGATATCAGGTTGGCTATTCCCCATGATGAACTGGAGTAGAGTACAAGATTTTCTAATATTCGTTGGGTTGAAATCATACTCCTTGCTTTTGACGTTTATTTTTCAATGCGTTTTTTCATGCCTTTCTAATGTGACTGAGAATCTGGATGAGACATCTGTATCGGATAATTTTCATGAAGTTGAATTGCTTTTACCCTTTCTGCAAGATAATTTTTTTGAAGGTTTGTATAATTGTATTGCTACTGATTTACTTTTAATTCCTAGTGTACTGTTGGGAATTCACCAAATAACTTCACAATATCAAAATTTGCAGCGGACACTTAATTCCCAAGTTGTTAGAATTTCTCAGGAACATTAACAAAAACAAGCAAACAATGAACACAAGGATTTACGTGGAAAACCCTTCCAATTCGAAAGGTAAAAACCACGAGGCTCTTGAGTCTATCTCAAATCCACTATCACCAAAAGAGATTACACCAAAGTCTGCCAAATCACAACAAAAGATGTGGCCTTACAACAACAAAAAGTCACCACAATCTCAACTCCACCAAGAACACCAAATCGGAAAATAAGAACTCAAAACTGCAGCCCCGAACAGAAAATTATACAAAAATTTCTAACCGTTGAAATTCGATTTCCACCGTACAAAATCAAGAACAAGATGTCCCGCACCTGCTGTAAAAATTTAAACCCGATCGGACAAGGTTTGGTGTGCCGATTGGCCGGAAATCAGAAACTGGACGGAGAGTGTTTTGTTGCTGCTTTTTCTCTCTTTTCTCTCTGTTTGGCTGTTCTGTTTTGTGTGTGTGTAATATTATTAGCAGCTTCTCTCCTCTTTTATTCTTCTTTGGCAGCTGGAAAATAAGTAGACCTCATGGGCAATAATATTTAACTAAGGGAACAAAGACATTTCCCTTCACATGTTAGGAGGAGCCCAACAAATCTCCCCCTCCTCTCGACTATGTGGAGGAACTTGTCATCCCGACAAGTGAGCAACAAAATTCAAATTTCCATCTCGGTACGCATTTCGTAAGCATATCAGCTCCATTATCATCTGTATGTACCTTCTCAAGGTATATCGACTTCTCATCCAACACGTCACGCAACCAATGATATCTCGTATCAATGTGTTTAGACTTTGAATGAAAGCTAGGATGTTTACTAAGATGGATAGCACTTTGATTGTCACAAAATAAGGCATACCTCTCTTGAGCATAGCCAAGCTCCTTGAGAAATTTCTTCACCCAAAGCAGCTCCTTGCACGCTTCAGTAGCTGCAATAAATTCAGCTTCAGTTGTTGACAATGCAACACATTTCTGCCTTCTAGACTGCCAAGAGATTGCTCCCCCTGCAAAGACAATCACATAACCTGAAGTGGATTTGCGAGTATCAATATCACCCGCCATATCAGCATCAGTGAAACCACGAAGAACTAAATCTTCACTTCCAAAACAGAGTTTCAAATCTGATGTACCACGAAGATATCTCAAGATCCACTTCACAGCTTTCCAATGTTCTCTTCCAGGATTTGAGAGAAAACGACTTACAGTGCTCACACCATGGGCTATATCTGGCCTTGTACATACCATTGCATACATCAAACTTCCAACTGCTGATGAATAGGGAACATTTTCCATATCTTTCTTCTCTTCTTCAGTTGAAGGACATTGAGAAACACTCAATTTCATGTGTGTTGCCAATGGAGTACTAACAGGCTTAGCATTTTCCATATGAAACCTTTGAAGCACCTTCTGAATATAATTCTCCTGAGATAGCCAAAGTTTACCAACTTTTCTATCCCTCAAAATTCTTATGCCAAGAATTTGATTTGCAGCTCCCAAATCTTTCATAGAAAAACACTTGCTCAACTCTTGCTTCAGCTCCCTAATTCTTGAAATACTCTGACCAACAATTAACATGTCGTCAACATAGAGCAGCAAGATAATGAAATCATTTTCAGAATACCTCTGCACAAATACACAATGATCAGAATTGAGCTTTCGATAACCATGCTGTTGCATCACTGACTCAAACTTCTTGTACCATTGTCGAGGAGCTTGTTTCAAACCATACAAGCTCTTTTTCAATTTGCAGACATGATCTTCTTTGCCCTGCACTTGAAATCCCTCAGGTTGCTCCATATAGATATCTTCATCTAAATCACCATGAAAAAATGCTGTCTTCACATCCATTTGTTCGATCTCGAGGTCAAGACTTGCAGCCATAGCTAACACAGATCGAATAGAAGACAATTTAACTACTGGAGAAAAGATTTCATCAAAATCAATTCCTTTTCTCTGCTCGAAGCCTTTAACCACCAACCTTGCTTTATACTTTGGTGTCAAAGAACCTTGTTCTTGCTTCAGCCTGTAAACCCACTTATTTTTCAGGGCTCTTTTTCCTTTTGGTAATTTCACCAACTCAAATGTATCATTATCATAAAGAGACTTCATCTCATCATTCATAGCATGCAACCAATGCTCTTTATCCACACTCTCAATTGCTTCATCAAAGCATTCAGGTTCTCCTTCATCAGTCAAAAGGACATATTAACTAGGTGAATATCTAGTAGACTGTTGTCTATCTCTTGTAGATCTCCTGAGAGGAACCTGTTGAGCATGATCAAAATTATCATTGTCACCATCCATAGAGTGTTGTGCATGAAACTTTTGACAATTTCCGTCCCACGAGCATTTTCTTAAAAATATACCAGGTTAGATTTATTACATGAAGAGAGTTATGATTCACGGGAAAGGGTTTAGGGATATATCCAGATTGTTAGTCTTTTTTATTACTCACGTGTGGTGCTTTAATTTCAAATGGCGCTGTGGTCCTCCCTGTCATGAAATGTTGACAAACCTCATGGCATAGCCGGGATAGGTTGACCTTCAGCCTGTCACACTGAGGATCCCCGGCAAATATGCCATGATGCTTCTCATCAATTCTTGGCATGAGAGTTCCTGCCATGAAACTTTTGGCAAGTTCCCACTACATGAATATTTTCCGAAAAATCACGGTCCTGGTTTAAGTTTTATTAATGTAACCAATTTATGATGGCGGAGTTGTGATTAGGGATATATTTATAAGTAGTCATGTTTTTATTGCTCGTGTTTAAGAAACTGTGCCCCCGAAAGCGCACGGTGTCAAAAATTGCAGTAATTTATAGTAAGACCGGATCGTTCACTGGAGGATGTGCGATAGAAGCAGGTCCCACGTCGTTTTACTAGATTTTCCATTCATATTGCTCAATAGGTTTGAAAGGTGATTAATAACTACTGACATGAATGTAAATTAGATCTGGAAAGCAGTTAAATTAATCTATAAAGCAAATAAATCTATTCTAGAAAGCGGATAAGAATTATTCTAAGAACGCAGTAAACATTATCTACGAAAGCAGGGAAAAGGAGCATTGTGCCAACCGTGAAGTTGAGTCACAATGTGGACAGAAAGGACAGGAAGAAAAGAATGAAAATTGGACAAGAGTGAGATACAGCAATATTAAACTTCCATTTTTTATACGCAGATCCTTGTTTGGGATATTTCTTTCAGATAGCTAATTCTCATGCTCTCAATAAGGCTTTCCCTTTTACAGACAGGTACTTGCAATATGAGTTTACATGTTCCTAAGACCACAAATTCTAAGATACCACAGATTCGTAACTGCCCTGGCCTGGGTATGTTACTTCATCTGTGGTGGATAAGCAACACCCGACACATCATTTATTGAAATGCCAAGTACCACTATCATTCTCCCATGTCACACCCAAAGTTTCGAATTAAGCCCTGAACTATCCCTTAACTGTCAATCCTAGTAGCAGTTACACAACTCTCAATACAACCGAGTGACCTCTAATGAAAGCGGTTAAAAGAAAGCAGTAAAGAAAGCATTTAAAATCCTATCACTCGGAGGTTTTGAAAATCTGACCCTGGTAGTAAAAGACAGCTCCCCATCAGAATGATGGAGTATGGATCAAGAATTCCCAGCTCTCAGTGAACCACTAGTGTGTTCACTTTCTTCCGGGTGGTTATGAGATACAAACTAATGAAACGAACTAATAAATTAGTCCGTTCCGGATGCACTCACTCAGGACTCAAAGGTAGGCTTTGGCAGAAGAAGACGGCAGTTGAAAGAAAACTCAACCCTATCTTGGAAAATAACCAAGGCCTAGATGATGTTCCTCTAAGATTATTTACTACACTGTATTTGAATCCAAGTGGACCCCATCTCGGTGTAGCACTTAATCTTACATTTCCATCAACCAGCAATTTTGGAAAATAATGGATTTGAAAATCATTCCCTGTCAGGTACTAGACTCTCAGTTAAAACACAGACCCTTTCAGCCCAGACGAGACCTAATCGCTGAATCTGCTTCTTAATTCCCAAAATATAATCCTTGATAGAATATGAATTAGTCATAACTGAAGAATTTATCCCTTACTCAGATCCGGATTTTATAAAGAGGTTCTCGTTGGAAGTTTATAAAGCAATATCTGTTTAAGATCTAGACTTCTATTGTCCAAGGGAAGGATCCCAAAATAATTACAGACCACAACAGTACATAATATTATCATGCATAAGAATATATGGAAGTGTGAAATTAATTGACCCAAAATATAAAGGCGGGTCTAGACAGAAGGTGAAACACAGAATGGAATGGTCAAGGTACCAAAGTAGTGGCAGAACAATTGGGTGGACTGTAAACATCTACTGTCCAATTTCCCAATCACTCGGATGAAGCGAATTTAGACAGCTGAGACTCTATAATGGTGGTGTCAACACCAGTTGGGCCTCCACTGTCTGTGAATTCGGATAAAAACCTACATGCTTCCTTTCTATAATGATCATCAGTTGGCATTGACTGATGCCAACTGATTCCCCTTACAGATTGGAATTTGGGTTTGGAAATTAAGATAACAAAAATAAAACTGTATCTAGATGAGAGTCAGTTGAGCAGCTATTATAACCCCGGATGGGCGAACCGCCAAGGCTTCCACTGACAGCCATTCAGATCATGCAAAATAACGATTAGTAACTAGTACCCAGAATACGAGCTAGTTATCCATGAGGGAGTACCCGCCAACATTATTCTGATGTATTCTTTACTAATGGTTCCATACAATACGCAAAAACAAGAAGCAAAAGAAGATCCATTGTATGAGAGACATTGGTTTCTCATGCAAGGTTGTGGATCGGATCCACATGTAATGGTCTTAAATAATCCTTCCTACCATAATTAATTACAGTCCAGATTATCTGTTTAAGCCATCAGGATTTTGTTTATACAAGAGTGTTTTAATGGCAATTGAACAAAGGTCCTTTAATCATGATGATTGTTGGAGTTTGATTATTGCTAATCTCAATCTTTAATCATTGATGAGTCAAGGGTTCAATCAGTTAAGTAATGCAAATGGAGAATCAAAATTTGGGCAGCATAACACCCTACATTGCAATTCCAGAATGTTACATCGTAACCCGTGGGGCTATGATGTGAGTGTTGCAATATAAAATAGAGAGAGAGAATGAAATTTGTTTAAGATTAAATAGAGGGGGGGGAATCTTGTCGCTATATCATAAATGTTGTCGCGGACCGAGATCCGCGACATGGACATCCCGACAAGTTTTTAGAATTTTTTGGCAGCATAACGCCTCTTTGTCGCTATGCATGGTTTTGTCGCGGAACGTGGCTCCGCGACAAGGGTGACATCGCGACAAAGTGTTTTAATAAAATTCTAAGGCATTTGAACCTTTGTCGCTATGCATGGAGATTTTGTCGCGGAACGTGTTCCGCGACAAGGTGTTCCGCGACAAGGTGTTCAAAGGCTAAGAAACATGGCATAATTTTTCTGTCTCGGAATGAGATTTTGTCGCGGAACGTGGTTCCGCGACAGGATGATTCCGCGACAAGAAGCCATGAAGACAAAATGCAAGAGTTTGGCTCCTTTGTCGCTATGCATGGATAGTTTTGTCGCGGAACGTGGCTCCGCGACAAGGTGTTCCGCGACAAAGGGTTTTAAATTATAGAGACAAGTGTCTTGAAACACCTTGGTCGCGGAACTGCCACTCTGTCGCGGAACGTGGTTCCGCGCCAGAAGGCGGTTGGCGCCCGAGGTGGTTCAGGACAAAAGTCAGAAAAAGCAGAAATGAACAGTGGCATGCAAACAGCGTGATCTCACCCTATTTCAGATCAAAAAGCTATTCTAAGCTAAAAATAAACAAGAGACATTCAAAATAAGGAAGAACATGCTTAAACAAAAATAACAAGACTGAGCAGGACATAAAAATAGAGCAAGGGTCCTAATCTAGGGTTTAATCACACATCTACACAACATTATCCATAATATGCCAACAGTGAACATAAAAATAACAAAATGGGGGTCAAATGACCCCAAAATGAAAGAGAAAGCATAAATCCATGGGGTGTGAGACCCATTTCATGATTTGGGACACAAATGATGAATGTTTTCCCATTTTATTGAAGGGGTGTTGTTAATACCCATGGTTTGGGTACTACAAACCCTAAAACAAGAGTTTAGAAAACAAAACATAGTATAAAAATGGCTATCTAAACACTGTGAACAGTAAAACACTAATCTAAACTAAACTAAGTGCAAAAAATTAAATAATACATAAAAATAAACCTAACTACTCTACCTAAGGAAGAACTCCTAAGCTTGCCTTCAAGAACTCTCAAATTCTAACTTTCAACTGTCCAACCAACCCTTAGCTCATGGGAGACACCTCATATTTATAGAAGTGTAACCCTAAGCCCATGGGCCTTGATTCTAGCCCATTGTGTCTTAAGACATCACACACATCACAGCTTTGTCTCGGAACATCAAGTTGGTCGCGGAACATGCTGCATGTGGCAAGGCTTCTCGACTGGGTCTTGTGTCTCTATTTGTGCATCTTGGTCGCGGAATGGGCCTTTGTCGCGGAGTCATGCTATCGCGACAAGGGTCATCGCGCCAAGGGCTTGGCTGATCTCCTCTTCATTTGGGCCACTTGGTCGCGGAGTATGCCTTTGTCGCGGAATCATGCATCGCGCCAAGGGGCTTCCGCGACAACAGTCTTCCTGGGCCTGCTGGATTGGGCCAGATGGGCCAAAAGTATTCTTTTTGTGGGCTTTTTCTATCTTTTTCCCATCTTTTTGTTTCCTTTTCTTTTTCTCATGTTTTTGGATTTTTCTAACATAAATATGTAATAAAATTACATATTTATGTCTTTTTCACACCAGCTTATTATTTTTACAATTATGCATAAATCAGTCCAATTCGACTGCTTTCTTACTTAATGTAAGACCGGAATGCGATCAAATGCCCGTTTAAGACACGGAAATGGATTGAAAATAATGGTCATTTTTGGCCATTATCAACATCCTCACATTTAATACTGATCGTCCCCGAGCAGTCAGAGTCAATGTTCCTAGGAACACGGACTCTACATATTCAATTCATTTTCGTGGCTTCATAAATCACATTCTTTTTGAATTGGGATAAGACAATCAAAACTACAAGTATTGAATTCCCTTGATTGCAGTGTTTAATGAAATGATACTTGCTCACTGTATCAGGCCTACAAATCAAACATTATTATCGATCCTTCATGAATATCATGTTTTGAAGATGCAAAGATTAAAAATTAGAATTAAGGTATGACATGAACATATGTAATGAGAAAAGGCCTCGCTATAAGAGAATCGGAAAATTCACTCACTCTCAATTGGGGTTTAATCATGAACGCTCAAAATCATATTTAATTAAATTATCCCATAAGCTTGCAATCAGACCAACTCGCCACCGGCTCATTTCTTCAAATCGAGATCACGAGGTCTTATTCGAGGGTTGTAACGGGGCATACGGTTGTAACATTAGGTAGGAAAGGGAAATTGTTGGGCTAAGAAGTGGCAAGAGTTAATTCCATCATAGCTTGGCATTTTTATCTAAAATTTATGATCATCATTGTTTCTTTCTTTGTTTTTCTCTTTTCATCTTGCATTGACATTAGACTATGTCTAATTGCTTTGTCATTTGCAATTTATTGATGTTGAATGGACTTCAACTTTTCTCTTTTTTTTTTTTTTTTTTTTTTTTTTTTTTTTTTTGAATCGGTTCATAGAATACCGATTTATAGTTTTTATGGATGATCAAAAATTTAATGCCTTGAGAGAATTCATCCTTGCACACTTGGGTTTGAATTTCTTGGTCTTTTTATAAGGCTAGGAATAATATGAAGGGCTTCAAAGAAAAATTAGGCTTATAGGCTCAAATTGGTTAATCCTAAAGGGGAAATATTTTTGGGTTTGGATTTCAAACGAAGGCCAAAAAAAATTTGGGTTTTCTAGGTGCCTCGATCATACGCTCGATTTCGGGAATATGGCATGGTCTTGAATTGGTCCCAATCGCAAGTTCTGGTTTCCTTTAATCAAAATGATTCACACATCAAAGAAAAGAATGAGTAAAAATGACTCATGGCTCAAATCTCACAAGGTTGGGTTAATTCATGTCATACAATATTCGCAAATTCAATCAAAGCTTAATTCTAACAATTTATTCAATCAAGATCTCTAACATGCAGATTTATTACCCAATAAGCTGATCGCATCATTAAATTTTTATAGCTCAAAACCTCAGGAATTCATTTCATGCATGTTCTCGATTACATTATCCCAATTTAAAAGTTTGAAAATTTAATCACAAGCCTAAATTCAACCTGTGAATTTAGAGCAAGTTTATGCATATTTTTGCTGGTTATTTAATTGAAAGCAGTAAAGAGGCACTGCTGACATACTGAGTATGTCAACAGCATATTTTTGGTCTGACAGTCACTTATTCATCTTGGACTGTGCAGACATCTTTTAAAAGGAAAGCAGTAAAGAATTGTTCAGGGGTCTCAAAAGTTGAGTTCCAATTTTAGGGAAAGCAAATAAATACATCCGAGGCAAGGGATTCTCGTGCAGTTAATACAAACCTGCACACACAAAAGGAGGAAATCCCTTGCAAATACTACTACTAGACTGGAAATAAAATAAAGCAGGGCACAGTAAACTAGGATTCTTGCTTCTGCCTTTCCTTCTTCAGGGCATGTATCGGAGCCAGAGGACACAGCTGGACAGCTCACAACGCAGGCACCAGTCACGGTTTCTCAGAGGTGCATGCCATTCCGGGCAATAGACTCTGACTCCTTGGCCTGCCCACAGTTGTGGGTTGTCTGGGTTATCAGTTATCCAAGCGAGAACGTTGAGGGACGTATACCGAAAGACTGATCGATCTGTTACCATCCTGTCGATCATTCTGATTCCATGCTCAACTTGGCTTTCATCTGTCTTACTCATAAGCATCAATCCGCGGGTGAAGATTGATGTCTTATGGTTGTCCTCAAGTCCCGGGCGTAGCAGTTCACAAGCACGCTCCTCATTCCCCTCTGCAAATGCCCTGAGCGCTGGAACGAGCTGAAGGTTGAAGTTTCCTGCAGCTGTGCATATTTGCAGGAATCTCTCCTTCTGCCGACGGATCCTTTCTTGCCATCTCTTCACCGTGGAAGTGATAACCTCACACCGCTTGTACACGATAGTAAGGTTCCCAGCATCCCTAAGTTTCTTGCATGCACGTTGTGCAGTAAACACCTCCTTGATCTCATCCTCTCCTATCCGGGAGAGAATTTCACCAAGGAGTTCGACCGGCAAGTCCAGCAACTTGGTTCCTCCTGGAGCGGGATCTGGAATGGGAGGATTACCCCTGAAAAGATAAGAAGTGATGAATCCAAGTTTTACATAATTTTCGGAAATTATTCAAGTTTAGAAACCAACATCCTCACATTTAGAGCTTTGCTCTAGATGTGAGATTATTAAATTTCTGACTTGAATTTTAATTTAAAGCATATGTAAATAATATTTGGTTTTAAATGGGCTAAAGAGCCCAAAATAAAATAAAATTGGCCATTGGGCCTAAAATCTTTTTAATGGGCCATAGGGCCCAAAAGTTTTCAATTTTATTAAACAAGTCCGAGACACTTGTTGGAAGTGGAATGAGATGGACAGATGGAAATGGAATGCTCGAATATTGGAATGTGCAATGGAGACGTGGCGGAACGGATTTGCTGTTTCTGAATAGCTTGGACTGTTTGGACAGTTTAAAGCATCCAAAAATTTGCAAACACTATTTTTAATATTTAAAAATGGTTGACTCGTTTTATTTAATAAAAGTGGGATGTGAGTGGTCCCATTTTGGATTTTGAAAAGGATAGCAGTTAGGTGACAAAAATACTGCTATCTTACTCACACTAGTGTTCCATTGGGAACAAAACTCAAGTCAAACATTAAACAAAAATGACTCTTTTTGTCTTTTTCTAAAAGGTTGTTTTTATTAAAAGTGGAAGCTTCCTATTGGGTGTGTGTACTATGTTTCCATAAACAAACAAACATTTATTCCCATGAGATTTCTAACATGAGAACAAATGTGCCCAAAAAGATCTTCCATCTTTATTACACCATCCACACTGTGCACATCACATCAGGATCAATCAAACTAATAACATCAAGATATTCAGAACAACACCTAAATGTTTATCAGTTTGTTCTTTCCAGTTTTGAACTTCAAAAATCTTATCCATTAGCAGTTTTAACTCCATTAGTCAGTTTTCAAAACAAGTTCTCAAAAACTTCAAAATGGTGCTCAAAACCGAGGGCACTCAAAACCTCTAAAGATCTGAAGTTGGATGTGCACACTAACAACATCATACCACGAACACACAAACTGAAAAACAAAACGAGACAAAAATAAAAAGAACGGGTCCGAAGGGGGGCTATGTCCATGGTGAAAATAGGGTTTACCCTCTCCTCCTTGGCTCGGGTCTAGGCACGGGTCCAAGGATTGGGAGGGGTCCATGAAATCGGTCCATAGTTTCCCTTAGAAATGGCGTGCAAGAGTGCGAAGAACACGTGGTGTTCGTTCGGATGAGGGAAAAATGGGGGAGAGGGAGATGGAGAACTGAAAGAAGTTGAAATGACAGGAGGGAGGTGAAAAGAAACTGGAGGGGGTGGGGGGGGTATAAATACTTGAACTTTTGTCGCGGAGTCCGACACTTTGTCGCGGAACAAGGTTCCGCGACAAGACATAGCGACATTAGGGTGGTCGCGGAGTTGAGGGTTGGTCGCGGAGTCATGCTCCGTGACAAGGCCACCGCGACAAAGTTCAGTATGGAGACAGTCAACGCAAATCGTGTCGCGGAGCAGGGGCTGGTCGCGGAGTCATGCTCCGCGACAAGGTGCTTCGCGACAAGATGTGGGGAAATGGTCAAGAAGGAAAAGGGATTTTGTCGCGGAGTGGGGCCTGGTCGCGATGCATGACATCGCGACAAAGGTCCTTCCGCGACAAAGGATTTTTGAATTTTTCAAATTTTCTTGGACTGGGCCCGAGTGTGATGTTGGGCCTGAGTCCATTTTATTTGATTTGGGCTGAATAAATTCAGTCCAAGTAAATTCAAAATGCTGGGCTGAAAATTAAATAATCCACTTGCATAAAATTAGGTTGGGTCAGTTCCATTTTATCTGTGAATTTTGTTTCGGGTCTTGAATTTCTTCAATTCCCGAGAACATTTTCTCAGATTTATAGAACTAATCCAACCAAGAACCTGGTTTTCCATGTTACTGTTGTCTGTTCCTTCTTTTTGGTGGTTCCGAACTTCTGCAAGACAGACAAATAAGACGCATTAGATTTTCTCCAAATATCAACATCCTCACATTTAGAGTCTTAATACTCTAAATGTTTAATTGATCTTTGGGTACTTTCTTGCCATGAAATAAATACTGTAACTATATGCTATATATATATATAACTAAAATTTTTTGTATTTTTAAATGCTGTTTCTTATTGAGTGTAAGCCGGGTCTGCCACTGCTTGGCTTTCTTTCTCCGGATCGAACTGTCCGAGGTACTCTTTCAATCGTTGTCCATTCACCACTATATCGCCCCTGCCAGTTCGAATCCTGACAGCTCCATTTTTGAACACCTCTAGTACTTCATGTGGTCCGTCCCATCTAGATTTGAGCTTTCCGGGGAACAGCTTCAACCTAGTATTAAACAATAACACATGTTGACCAACATAAAAATACTTAGGTTTGATCCGGCGATCGTGCAACTTCTGGGTCCGCTCCTTGTAAATTCGAGAGCTTTCATAAGCTTGCGCTCGTATTTCCTCAATTTCATTGAGGTCCAACTTACGTTTGCTCTGAGCAACTTTCGGATCGAAGTTAAGCGTTTTAACGGCCCAGTAAGCTTTATGCTCTAGCTCTACAGGCAAATGACAGGCTTTTCCGAAGACCAGCCTATATGGAGACATCCCGATGGGAGTCTTATATGCTGTGCGGTATGCCCATAGAGCATCATTGAGCTTACGTGCCCAATCCTTACGGGTTATCCCGACAGTGGCTTCGAGTATGTGTTTGATTTCGCGATTGGATACTTCGACTTGACCACTAGTCTGGGGATGATAAGGCGTGCCTATCTTATGGAGGATCCCATTTTTACTCATTAAAGTTTCAAAACCTTTATTAATAAAGTGTGTTCCTCCATCAGATATCACCACCCTAGGTACGCCAAATCGACTGAAAATGTTGTTCTTGAGGAACTTGATGACTTGGCTACCATCATTGGTTGGTAATGCGACAGCCTCGACCCATTTGGATACGTAATCGACAGCTACCAAGATGTAGTAGTTTCCACCAGATGGTGGAAACGGTCCCATGAAGTCAATGCCCCATACATCAAAGATCTCAAGCGTGAGAATCCCCTTTTGAGGCATCTCATCCCTCTTGGAAATGTTTCCTGATCTTTGGCATCTGTCACAGCCCTTAACAAATGTCCTGCAATCCTCATAGATGTGAGGCCAATAAAATCCACATTCGAGGACCTTGTGAGCCGTTCGAGCGGGACCATGGTGACCTCCATATTCTGATTCATGGCATTTTCTGACAATTTGATAAGCTTCATGCTCGGTCACACATCGCCTGATTATTAAATCAGGGCAGTGTTTGAAGAGATAAGGTTCTTCCCAGAAGTAACTTAATACATCTCGTTTGAACTTATTCCTCTGATGATAGTTCGAAAACTGGGGGGTTACTCCGCATGCCAAGAAGTTAGCGATGTCGGAAAACCATGGACAAGCTTGATCATGCAGATGCAACGCGAACAACTGTTCGTCCGGGAAATCTTCATTGACGGCTTTTTCCTTTTTATCATTATCTAATCGAGATAAGTGGTCAGCAGCACCATTATCTCGACCTCGCCTATCTTTTATTATGATGTCGAATTCTTGCAACAGAAGTACCCACCTGATTAATCGAGGTTTTGCATCTTGTTTGCTAAACAAGTATCTCAATGCTGTATGATCGGTGTATACTATGGTCTTTGTACCTATCAGGTACTGTCTGAACTTGTCAAACGCGAAGACTACAGCATACATCTCTTTTTCCGTTGTGGTGTAGTTAACTTGGGCCTCATTCAGGGCATGACTTGCGTAATGAATTACGCAGTGTCTCCCATCCTTATGTTGTCCAAGAACTGCGCCTACAGCGAGACCACTAGCATCGCACATTACCTCGAAAGGTATTGACCAATCGGGTGGTTGCACTATCGGTGCAGAAACCAACATCTTCTTGAGCGTGTCAAAGGCTTGGACACACGCTTCATTTATTAAGAAGGGATTTTCTTTACAAAGCAGATTAGTGAGCGGCTTGGCAATTTTAGAGAAATCCTTAATGAATCGCCGGTAAAAACCGGCATGCCCTAAGAAGCTCCTAACTGATTTGATCGAGTTAGGGAGAGGGAGATTGGAAATGATGGAAACTTTGGCTGGATCAACTTCAATGCCTGCACGAGAAATGCGATGACCTAACACTATGCCCTCAGTAACCATAAAATGGCACTTTTCCCAATTTAAAACCAAGTTAGTGTCCTCACACCTCTTTAAAATCTTAGCAAGATTGGTCAAACAATCTTCGAACGTATCTCCATATACAGAGAAGTCATCCATAAAGACCTCAATGCATTTTTCGATAAATTCAGAGAAAATAGACATCATGCATCTTTGAAAAGTAGCAGGTGCATTGCATAAACCAAAAGGCATCCGTCGATAGGCAAAAGTGCCGTACGGGCAAGTGAAAGTGGTTTTATCATGGTCCTCACTGGAAATAACAATCTGATTATAACCAGAATAACCATCCAAAAAGCAATAAAACTCTCTCCCTGCCAACCTCTCAAGCATCTGATCAATGAATGGCAATGGAAAATGGTCCTTGCGTGTGGCCTCATTCAGCTTCCGGTAGTCGATACAAACTCTCCATCCGGTCACTGGCCTGGTTGCAACCTCTTCTCCTTGCTCATTCTTGGTTATGCACATCCCTCCTCGTTTGGGTACGACCTGCACTGGGCTAACCCATTTGCTATCAGAGATAGGATAGATTATACCAGCATCTAAGAGCTTGATAACTTCTTTCCTTACCACTTCCTGCATAAGGGGGTTCAATCGCCTCTGAGGTTGACGGGAGGGTTTAAACTCTTCTTCCATTAGAATCCTGTGCATGCAAATAGAAGGGCTTATTCCTTTTATATCAGAAATGGTCCAACCTATTGCATGTACATGTTTCTTAAGAACGACCACCAGAGCATTTTCTTGCTCTTGAGAGAGCTTAGCCGAAACAATCACGGGTAACTTTTTATGTTCTGCGAGAAACGCGTACTTGAGATGATCGGGTAGTGTTTTAAGTTCAAGCTCTGGTGGACATTCAACGGAAGGGAGTAGTTTGCGAGAATTGGGTAGTGGAAGAACAGATTTACCTTCAGGATCCTGCATCAGTACAGGATCCTCTTCCTCCTCTTGGTTGGCGTCCTCATGGAAGTCCATGCCATCAAATTCCTCCAAATCCCCTGTTTCGGGATCGGCGAAGTGAACGGCATTGCATTCTTTGTGCTCCACGCCAGCAGGCTTCAGTACCTGCTTTGATGGTTCATCCAGCATCATTTCACACTCAAGTTCAGAGTCAAGCTCTTCCCTAACTATTACATTTTCAAATGAAAAACAAGAACTGTCATTCGGAAATTTCTGCAATTTCTCCATATCAAAGATGATCTCCTCGCCATCGACCCTTAGGGTGACTTTTCCGGATTTGGCGTCAATCAGTGCACCACCAGTGGCTAGAAATGGGCGTCCAAGGATAAGCGGCATTTCAGAATCCTCCTCAATGTCGAGGACGATGAAGTCGACCGGGAAAAGAACTTGCCCGGTTTTGACTACAACATCCTTGAGAATTCCTACGGGCTGAGTGATTGATCTGTCTGCAAGTTGCAGTCTCATCTTGACCGGTTGAATTTCTCCAAGCTTAAGGCGAACAGCCATAGCTAGTGGCATCACATTGATGCTTGATCCTAGATCACAGAGCCCCATACTCACTTTGGCCTTTCCGAATTGTACTGGAAGTGTGCAACATCCGGGGTCCTCTTTCTTTTCAGGCATTCTCCTCTGAACAATGGCACTGCACGTGCTGTTGAGAATAATTACCTCTTCCTGCTCAACCTGCCTTTTTCCTGAAATCAATTCTTTCAAGAACTTAGCATAGATGGGCATTTCGGAAATCATTTCTGTGAGAGGAATGGTTATCTCTACAGACTTTAATCGTTGCAGAAATTTCTTGAATTTAAGATCATGTTCTTTATTTTTAAGCCGCGCAGGATAAGGAATCCTGGGCATGCACTTGTTATTAGCAATTTTTGGTGGTGAAGGGAAGGAAGTTGTACCTTCACCTGTACCCTTATCTGGTTCAGCCGTTTCAGGCGCAGCTTCAGTCTGCAATTCAGCTGTCTCTATTTCTGCTTCGTTCCCATTATCAGCTTCCTTACCAGCATTGTCAACAATATCATCTTCTTCAAATTCCGCTCCAGTATCCGCTCCCTTTGGTCCAGCTAGTACTCTCCCAGATTTCAAGGTTATTGCCTTGCATTGCGGGTTCTTTTCCGCAGTGCTAGGCAATGTTCCTTTGTCCCTTTTCTGCATCTCATTAGCCATCTGTGTGACTTGGGTCTCCACATTTCTGATGGAGGCCTGCAGTTGATTGTTGATCTCTTTCTGACTAGTGATGAAATCAGTCATCATATTCTCAAGCCTTGAAGGAGGCTTTTGATTCTGATTCTGATTTTGCTGCTGGTTCTGATTCCACTGGCCTTGGTTTGGGACAAACTGAGGCTGGAAATTCTGATTGGGCTGAAAGTTCTGGAAATTCTGAGGCGGCCTCTGCTGGATCTGAGGTTGGAAACCTGGATTCTGAAAATGTTGGCCCCTGTTCTGATTGAATCCCTGATTCTGCTGAGGGTTGAACTGTTGTTGCTGTGGCTTGTTCAAGAGATGTGAGTTCAAGGCGTTGTTGTTTGAATAAGACAAGTTCGGGTGCCTATTTGGAAAAGCCCCTGCATAGTTACAGCTCTCTGCTGTGACTTGCTCGCATGTGTCAGTTGCATGAGCACCTTGACACAGTCCACAGATCACATCAGTTTGCTGTCCCTGCGCAGAACTTCCAACTCCTTGATTCACAGACAACGCTGCCACTTGCTCTTGAAGCTTTTCAATGTCCGACTTCTCTACTGTACCTACAACACACAAACCACGAGGGGGAGTGGAATTACCATCATCAGTTAGAACAGAACGATTTACACTCATGGCTTCAATCTTTGCCCAGGCTTGGTCCATTGGTATGTAGAGCAAATGTTGACCACCGGCAGCATCAAGCATGGATTTCCATGCTGGGGTCAGACCACTGTAGAACTTTCTCAGTCTCTCCCAGTCATGGAAACCATGTTGAGGACACTTTCTGAGTAGGTTGAAGAATCTTTCCTTTGCATCATACAAGGACTCGTCGGGTTTCATCTTGAATTCCGCAATTTTGGAGCGGCATTCATCCACCTTGGACTCTGGGAAGTATTTTGCTAGGAAGTTTCTGATCACATCTTCCCATGTAGACTTCTGATTTACGGGCAGTGACTTGTACCATGTTCGTGCTCCGCTTGTCAGAGAGAAGGGGAATAGCCTTAGTCGAATAGTGTTCGCGGGTACATCACGATTCTTGATCGTGTCACACAATTCTAGGAAGGTTTGCAGGTGATCATGGGGATCTTCATGACTTGCTCCGGCAAACTGGTTGCTCTGGACTAGATTGATCAGGGCCGGTTTCAGTTCGAAATTCCTGGCCAAGAATGGAGCTTGTCCAGGAATGTTCAGATATGGCTCTAAAATCGGCTGCATGTAATCAGCAGCAGCTGCTGCTTGATGATTGTTCTCAGGCCCTCCTTGGTATTGCTGTGGGTAGTAGTTCTGAGGCATGAAATAGTTCCTCGGATCATTGAAATCATTCGGATTAGGGGGATTCTGATGGGGGTTGTGGTATTGCTGATTCTGTTGGTTTGGGAAATTTTGCTGATTTGGTTGGTTTTGGTTGTTTGGTGGGTTTTGGTTCGGGTTGGGAGGGGGTGCCTCGAAGTGCTGCTGGTCCATGTTTGGTGGATTCCCACCTCCTTGTATGATCTGGGGAGGGGGATCATCCAAATCATCATGATCAGCATCTTCGGGGTCTTCCTCAATGTTGTGAAGTGGGGGATTGGGTTGAATGATTGGTGGGATGTCAGGGTTTGCCATCTCGGAGATATCGCTGCTGGTGCTTGGCGAAAGTAATGCCTGTCGTTCCCGTTCCCTTCTTCGTTTAGTCTCCGCCCTAAGACGTCGAGCTGTCTTTTCTATCTCTGAATTAAACGGGATCTCGGCTGGCGTCTGCTTTCTCCTTTGCATAGAACAACGGCTTCAATAATGACAGTACCTGTACAATCCCCAGGTTAGAAGTGGTTCTGAAAGTGAATATTTATAATTATATGTATAGGCTACTCTAGGAGCAATGAGGAATGTAATTCTCTAAATAAAACGGCGCTGCATCCTCCCCGGCAACGGCGCCATGAAACTTTTGACAATTTCCGTCCCACGAGCATTTTCTTAAAAATATACCAGGTTAGATTTATTACATGAAGAGAGTTATGATTCACGGGAAAGGGTTTAGGGATATATCCAGATTGTTAGTCTTTTTTATTACTCACGTGTGGTGCTTTAATTTCAAATGGCGCTGTGGTCCTCCCTGTCATGAAATGTTGACAAACCTCATGGCATAGCCGGGATAGGTTGACCTTCAGCCTGTCACACTGAGGATCCCCGGCAAATATGCCATGATGCTTCTCATCAATTCTTGGCATGAGAGTTCCTGCCATGAAACTTTTGGCAAGTTCCCACTACATGAATATTTTCCGAAAAATCACGGTCCTGGTTTAAGTTTTATTAATGTAACCAATTTATGATGGCGGAGTTGTGATTAGGGATATATTTATAAGTAGTCATGTTTTTATTGCTCGTGTTTAAGAAACTGTGCCCCCGAAAGCGCACGGTGTCAAAAATTGCAGTAATTTATAGTAAGACCGGATCGTTCACTGGAGGATGTGCGATAGAAGCAGGTCCCACGTCGTTTTACTAGATTTTCCATTCATATTGCTCAATAGGTTTGAAAGGTGATTAATAACTACTGACATGAATGTAAATTAGATCTGGAAAGCAGTTAAATTAATCTATAAAGCAAATAAATCTATTCTAGAAAGCGGATAAGAATTATTCTAAGAACGCAGTAAACATTATCTACGAAAGCAGGGAAAAGGAGCATTGTGCCAACCGTGAAGTTGAGTCACAATGTGGACAGAAAGGACAGGAAGAAAAGAATGAAAATTGGACAAGAGTGAGATACAGCAATATTAAACTTCCATTTTTTATACGCAGATCCTTGTTTGGGATATTTCTTTCAGATAGCTAATTCTCATGCTCTCAATAAGGCTTTCCCTTTTACAGACAGGTACTTGCAATATGAGTTTACATGTTCCTAAGACCACAAATTCTAAGATACCACAGATTCGTAACTGCCCTGGCCTGGGTATGTTACTTCATCTGTGGTGGATAAGCAACACCCGACACATCATTTATTGAAATGCCAAGTACCACTATCATTCTCCCATGTCACACCCAAAGTTTCGAATTAAGCCCTGAACTATCCCTTAACTGTCAATCCTAGTAGCAGTTACACAACTCTCAATACAACCGAGTGACCTCTAATGAAAGCGGTTAAAAGAAAGCAGTAAAGAAAGCATTTAAAATCCTATCACTCGGAGGTTTTGAAAATCTGACCCTGGTAGTAAAAGACAGCTCCCCATCAGAATGATGGAGTATGGATCAAGAATTCCCAGCTCTCAGTGAACCACTAGTGTGTTCACTTTCTTCCGGGTGGTTATGAGATACAAACTAATGAAACGAACTAATAAATTAGTCCGTTCCGGATGCACTCACTCAGGACTCAAAGGTAGGCTTTGGCAGAAGAAGACGGCAGTTGAAAGAAAACTCAACCCTATCTTGGAAAATAACCAAGGCCTAGATGATGTTCCTCTAAGATTATTTACTACACTGTATTTGAATCCAAGTGGACCCCATCTCGGTGTAGCACTTAATCTTACATTTCCATCAACCAGCAATTTTGGAAAATAATGGATTTGAAAATCATTCCCTGTCAGGTACTAGACTCTCAGTTAAAACACAGACCCTTTCAGCCCAGACGAGACCTAATCGCTGAATCTGCTTCTTAATTCCCAAAATATAATCCTTGATAGAATATGAATTAGTCATAACTGAAGAATTTATCCCTTACTCAGATCCGGATTTTATAAAGAGGTTCTCGTTGGAAGTTTATAAAGCAATATCTGTTTAAGATCTAGACTTCTATTGTCCAAGGGAAGGATCCCAAAATAATTACAGACCACAACAGTACATAATATTATCATGCATAAGAATATATGGAAGTGTGAAATTAATTGACCCAAAATATAAAGGCGGGTCTAGACAGAAGGTGAAACACAGAATGGAATGGTCAAGGTACCAAAGTAGTGGCAGAACAATTGGGTGGACTGTAAACATCTACTGTCCAATTTCCCAATCACTCGGATGAAGCGAATTTAGACAGCTGAGACTCTATAATGGTGGTGTCAACACCAGTTGGGCCTCCACTGTCTGTGAATTCGGATAAAAACCTACATGCTTCCTTTCTATAATGATCATCAGTTGGCATTGACTGATGCCAACTGATTCCCCTTACAGATTGGAATTTGGGTTTGGAAATTAAGATAACAAAAATAAAACTGTATCTAGATGAGAGTCAGTTGAGCAGCTATTATAACCCCGGATGGGCGAACCGCCAAGGCTTCCACTGACAGCCATTCAGATCATGCAAAATAACGATTAGTAACTAGTACCCAGAATACGAGCTAGTTATCCATGAGGGAGTACCCGCCAACATTATTCTGATGTATTCTTTACTAATGGTTCCATACAATACGCAAAAACAAGAAGCAAAAGAAGATCCATTGTATGAGAGACATTGGTTTCTCATGCAAGGTTGTGGATCGGATCCACATGTAATGGTCTTAAATAATCCTTCCTACCATAATTAATTACAGTCCAGATTATCTGTTTAAGCCATCAGGATTTTGTTTATACAAGAGTGTTTTAATGGCAATTGAACAAAGGTCCTTTAATCATGATGATTGTTGGAGTTTGATTATTGCTAATCTCAATCTTTAATCATTGATGAGTCAAGGGTTCAATCAGTTAAGTAATGCAAATGGAGAATCAAAATTTGGGCAGCATAACACCCTACATTGCAATTCCAGAATGTTACATCGTAACCCGTGGGGCTATGATGTGAGTGTTGCAATATAAAATAGAGAGAGAGAATGAAATTTGTTTAAGATTAAATAGAGGGGGGGGGAATCTTGTCGCTATATCATAAATGTTGTCGCGGACCGAGATCCGCGACATGGACATCCCGACAAGTTTTTAGAATTTTTTTGGCAGCATAACGCCTCTTTGTCGCTATGCATGGTTTTGTCGCGGAACGTGGCTCCGCGACAAGGGTGACATCGCGACAAAGTGTTTTAATAAAATTCTAAGGCATTTGAACCTTTGTCGCTATGCATGGAGATTTTGTCGCGGAACGTGTTCCGCGACAAGGTGTTCCGCGACAAGGTGTTCAAAGGCTAAGAAACATGGCATAATTTTTCTGTCTCGGAATGAGATTTTGTCGCGGAACGTGGTTCCGCGACAGGATGATTCCGCGACAAGAAGCCATGAAGACAAAATGCAAGAGTTTGGCTCCTTTGTCGCTATGCATGGATAGTTTTGTCGCGGAACGTGGCTCCGCGACAAGGTGTTCCGCGACAAAGGGTTTTAAATTATAGAGACAAGTGTCTTGAAACACCTTGGTCGCGGAACTGCCACTCTGTCGCGGAACGTGGTTCCGCGCCAGAAGGCGGTTGGCGCCCGAGGTGGTTCAGGACAAAAGTCAGAAAAAGCAGAAATGAACAGTGGCATGCAAACAGCGTGATCTCACCCTATTTCAGATCAAAAAGCTATTCTAAGCTAAAAATAAACAAGAGACATTCAAAATAAGGAAGAACATGCTTAAACAAAAATAACAAGACTGAGCAGGACATAAAAATAGAGCAAGGGTCCTAATCTAGGGTTTAATCACACATCTACACAACATTATCCATAATATGCCAACAGTGAACATAAAAATAACAAAATGGGGGTCAAATGACCCCAAAATGAAAGAGAAAGCATAAATCCATGGGGTGTGAGACCCATTTCATGATTTGGGACACAAATGATGAATGTTTTCCCATTTTATTGAAGGGGTGTTGTTAATACCCATGGTTTGGGTACTACAAACCCTAAAACAAGAGTTTAGAAAACAAAACATAGTATAAAAATGGCTATCTAAACACTGTGAACAGTAAAACACTAATCTAAACTAAACTAAGTGCAAAAAATTAAATAATACATAAAAATAAACCTAACTACTCTACCTAAGGAAGAACTCCTAAGCTTGCCTTCAAGAACTCTCAAATTCTAACTTTCAACTGTCCAACCAACCCTTAGCTCATGGGAGACACCTCATATTTATAGAAGTGTAACCCTAAGCCCATGGGCCTTGATTCTAGCCCATTGTGTCTTAAGACATCACACACATCACAGCTTTGTCTCGGAACATCAAGTTGGTCGCGGAACATGCTGCATGTGGCAAGGCTTCTCGACTGGGTCTTGTGTCTCTATTTGTGCATCTTGGTCGCGGAATGGGCCTTTGTCGCGGAGTCATGCTATCGCGACAAGGGTCATCGCGCCAAGGGCTTGGCTGATCTCCTCTTCATTTGGGCCACTTGGTCGCGGAGTATGCCTTTGTCGCGGAATCATGCATCGCGCCAAGGGGCTTCCGCGACAACAGTCTTCCTGGGCCTGCTGGATTGGGCCAGATGGGCCAAAAGTATTCTTTTTGTGGGCTTTTTCTATCTTTTTCCCATCTTTTTGTTTCCTTTTCTTTTTCTCATGTTTTTGGATTTTTCTAACATAAATATGTAATAAAATTACATATTTATGTCTTTTTCACACCAGCTTATTATTTTTACAATTATGCATAAATCAGTCCAATTCGACTGCTTTCTTACTTAATGTAAGACCGGAATGCGATCAAATGCCCGTTTAAGACACGGAAATGGATTGAAAATAATGGTCATTTTTGGCCATTATCAGTGCACCATCACCATGATCATCATCTGTCTGATCTGGTTGCATAACCTGTTCTTCTGTATCCCCTCCAGCTGGCGATCGTGTTATAAGAACTGGCTCAACATCTACAAAGTCATCTTGAGCATGAGAGTCAGATTTCTGCAAATCTTCAATTGTCTAATTTTCCATAAACACAACAGCACGACTCCTTACGAGCTTCTTTGTAGCTGGATCATACAATCTATAGCCAAACTCATCTTGACCATAGCCCAAAAAGATGCACGGTTTGCTTTTCACATCAAGCTTTTATCTCTCATCTTTTGGAACATGAACATAGGCCTTGCAACCAAAGACTCTTAAATGATCATATGATGAACTTTTACCTTTCCAAACTGCATCTGGAACATCTCCATTAAGAGCAACAGTGGGAGTCAAATTTATCACATGTGTAGCTGTCAATAAAGCTTCACCCCAGAAGGACTTAGGAAGTTTTGACTCTGCCAGAAGACATCGAACTCTCTCCAATAATGTTCGATTCATTCTCTCAGCTAACCCATTCAACTGAGGTGTCTTTGGAGGTGTCTTTTGATGTCGAATCCCCTATTTCCTGCAATAATCCTCAAATGGTCCACGATACTCTCCCCCGTTATCAGTACGGATGCATTTCAACTTTCTTCCAGTTTGCCTTTCAACTAGAGCATGGAAATCCTTGAACTTATCAAGTACTTGATCCTTTGATCTCAACACATAGTCCCATAGCTTCCTGGAATGATCATCAATAAATGTCACAAAATAAGATGCACCACTAAATGAGTGTACCTTCAACGGACCAAAGACATCTGAATGCACCAAGTCCAGTAAATTCTTCATTCGTCGAGGTTGGTGAGTCTTGAATGAAACTCGGTATTGCTTTCCTGCAAAACAATGTGCACATTTCTCCAAATTTGCATTATTCAATCCAGAAATGGCATTTTTTCTCACCAGAGTTTCGAGGCCTTTAGCACTTATGTGACTCAACCGTCTGTGCCATAATTCAGGGGAATTCTGCTTCTCCACCAGGTTCACAGCATCACTGGAAACTGAAGCTTGCAACGAATATAAGTTTGATCTCAGTATTTTACCTTTAGCAACCACAAGAGATCCTTTATTCAGTTTCCATATACCATCACAGAAATTATTTCCATAACCATCTTTATCAAGTCTCCCAACAGAAATCAGATTCATACGAATATCCGGTGCATGTCTGACATCCTTCAATCACAATATAGATCCATTGGCTATCTTCAAACAAATATCACCTGTGTCCACAACTTCAGATATACCATTATTTCCCATCCTTAATGAACCATACTTACCAGCATTGTAAGTACAAAAGAAATCCCTTCTCGATGTGACATGGACTGCAGCACGTGTATCAGCAAACCAACTAACATCAGAGGAAATTGTATTCACTGCATTTTCATCAAAGACAACAACGAGATCATCTTTTGTAGTCGTGGCAACATGACTGGTATCCTCAGACTTTCCTGCACCAGCATTCCTGTTATCATTCTTCCACTTGAAGCAATATTTCTGGATATGACCCTTCTTGTGACAGTAGTGACACTCAACATTCTTGTATCGAGATTTAGACTTGCTCCTTTGTCTGCCCTTATCAACATTTCTGATTTTCTGTCTCCCCCTATTATCTGCAACAAACAACTCATTCTGTGAAGATGATGAACCTTGAGTTTTTCTTCTCATCTCCTCATTCATGATTCCACTTTTGGCATAATCAAGAGTCATTGCACCATCAGGAGCAGAATTAGTGTGTGACACCCTGAATGTCTCCCACTTATCAGGCAAAGTATTCAGCAACCATAATCCAAGAATCTCATCATCGAATTTCACTCCAACATTTGACAATTGATCCAATAAACCCTGGAACTCATTCACATGGTCAGCGATAGGAACATCTTCCTTATACCTCAATTGTATCAATTGTTTCAACAAAAATAACTTATTATTCCCCGTCTTTGAAGCATAAAGCTTTTCAAGCTTATCCCACAATGTCTTGGCATGCGTCTCATTAGCTACCAAATTTAACACATTATCATCGACCCACTGTCGAATAAAACCACACACCTGTTGATGCTCAAAAGCCCAATCCTCATCCGATTTAGATTCTGGCTTCGAAGTAGCAAACACAGGTAGATGCAAACTTTTTACAAATAGAAGATCTTTCATCTTCCCCTGCCATTTGTGATAATTCATCTCGTTCAACGAAATCATCCGGCTTGTGTTAATTTCCATAATTCTAACAACAACAATATCTCTGATACCACTCTGTTGGGAATTCACCAAATAACTTCACAATATCAAAATTTGCAGCGGACACTTAATTCCCAAGTTGTTAGAATTTCTCAGGAACATTAACAAAAACAAGTAAACAATGAACACAAGGATTTACGTGGAAAACCCTTCCAATTCGAAAGGTAAAAACCACGAGGCTCTTGAGCCTATCTCAAATCCACTATCACCAAAAGAGATTACACCAAAGTCTGCCAAATCACAACAAAAGATGTGGCCTTACAACAACACAAAGTCACCACAATCTCAACTCCACCAAGAACACCAAATCGGAAAATAAGAACTCAAAACTGCAACCCCGAACAGAAAATTATACAAAAATTTCTAACCGTTGAAATTCGATTTCCACCGTACAAAATCAAGAACAAGATGTCCCGCACCTGCTGTAAAAATTTCAACCCGATCGGACAAGGTTTGGTGTGCCGATTGGCCGGAAATCAGAAACTGGACGGAGAGTGTTTTGTTGCTGCTTTTTCTCTCTTTTCTCTCTGTTTGGCTGTTCTGTTTTGTGTGTGTGTAATATTATTAGCAGCTTCTCTCCTCTTTTATTCTTCTTTGGCAGCTGGAAAATAAGTAGACCTCATGGGCAATAATATTTAACTAAGGGAACAAAGACTTTTCCCTTCACATGTTGGGAGGACCCCAACATGTACATATATGGATCTTTCCATGTTTCCTTACTAGTTCAGTTTTTTGTCTGAAGCATGTAGCCACAAGGAGATTGTAGGAATTCTACTGTTGAGAGGATCTGTTTGCTCTCTTTCTTACTTGAATATAATGATAAGGAGCCCTGTTTTGTTTTTGGCAGCCTATAATTGATGTGACCGTAACTTCATCAAATTATACTACTTCATGACATATATTTATACACTATCACTCAATTTTCTCTTACCAAACATGGAAAAGTAAAACTGTGATTATAATTATACACTTGAAAGTTTTACAGAAACATCCATAATAATAATGGTAAACGCAAAGAATATTGTTCTGTTGTTAGCTTGATGTAATGATGGTGTATGATGGCAAGATCCATTGTTTAATTTAAGTGTGTTGGTGTTTAAGATTATTCCTACCTACCATGCTAAGATAAGAGTGAGTATCCATTAGCTGCTTTACCATATTTTCAACTGCAGCTTGGAGTTGGATGCAGACATCCATTACATTAGCCTCTTTCGACTTCTTGTTAAGGAACTCCTCTCCTCTCCTCAGCCATCTTCTCTGACTTTCTCTCTTCTGCCTCCTCCGCTTTCCACTCTTCCAATATCTTCTCTCAGCGTTCACATGCCTCAGCAGTGAATGCTGAGGATTATCCGGCCTTCAAGCATAAAAAATTGTTGGTTATTTTCTTTCTATCAGGCCTTTGTCGCCGCTCCTCTCAGCAGTGACCCAAAGCCTCCTTTCCCACCCCTATTCTTAAGGAACTGCCTCAACAGTAGATTGACGACAGTAACAGGAAATCCGGGGTAATTCTCGAAAGATTCAGTAAGTGCTAATGTTTGGCAATCATGGAGGACGCGAAATTTGTTGGATAGGATAGGAGGAGCTGGACGGAGAAGGGATGGGAGTTAGGGTTTGAATGCGGTCTTTGAGGACGGCGACGGAAACCAATCGAGGATTGGTTGTTGAAATTCAAGATTCTGTGACTCCCATCGAGGAATTTCACGAACACCTGGTGAACCTCAGATTCGGAAGCTTCCATTGATAAGATCCACGGAGTGATTGAAGAGGAATTGATCGTCAATTTGTGAGAGACGATTAGCAGTACAATATTGTTCGTGAATTGCTGACTTAATATTGGCAACTCCCCTTCTCCCAACAAAAAAAAAAAAAAAAAGCTCTTTGTAGCACTGCATAGTAGATGTCCTTGTACAGCATTTTGTAAAGGCTGTGTTGGTATAAACGAAATCCCACGTGGAATGGCCAAAAAAATTGGACTTAGATATAAATGTTCACCTAACTCCCATTAGTATTGATATTTTTTAGGATGTGCCCAAAGATAAGACCAGGGTTATATCCAAAATCAAAAAGTCTAGCCTGTTTCAGGTTCTAAGACTACCATTATCATGACCATTCAATCATTTCATTATTTAATCGATTTCTCTCTCCTCCAATTCATCAATATCCATCCCCACCCAAATTTTAAATATTTTTTCAATAACCATCCAACAACAATATTATATATAATTATTTAATTTTTACAATTATAAATTTTATTGAAATATAAAAAATATTAATGTATAAAAAAATACAAAATATTTTAGCTTACTTATAAAGAATAAAAAATATAAAATTTTAATATATTTTTTATTTATTTTTATTTTATATAAATTTTAAAATGAATTAAATATACCAAAATTGATATATTATGTATTTTAAAAAAATATAGCAAGAGTGGTCTCTATTTGTAGATAATGAAAAATTATAAAATTTGGTATATTTTTTATTTATTTTTATTTTAAAATATAAAATATTATAATAATTTTAATGAGATTGATTTAAAATTTTAGTTGGCCAATGGGAATGAGACAAATGTCCCAATACCATTGGCCAAGAGGATGAGACAATGGTCTTATTTGGGATTTGGTCGACCATGGCCAAAGGACCTCATCCCATTTTTCTTTTTATTTTATTAAGAAAATATGATGTGGAGGTTGGGTCTCCTTGTGGAGGATTATGGATGGAGGTAGTCTAAAAGACCATTGGGACCGAACTGATGTCTATGGAAGTCCCAACCGATGATGTGGCAAATTGTTTGATGTGTTGTAAGCAGATATCATTGTCTTTTCAAACTGTATAGGATGAGTTCTGTATATGCTCAAATGGTGGGGAATTATTTGACAAATTCAAGCTAAACAAGTGAAAGAATAACGGATTTGGCCCAGCACAAACCAAAAGGAGATTACTCCATCATCTTAACTTCCAGCATAATAATACCAATATTTCCACCATAAATTGATGGACCATCCTCAAGCGTTCTCAGTTGACTCCCTGTGGGAATTTGGCCACGTAAATTGTTGTTGGATAAGTTCAAGTGGCTTAGGGAAGTCAAATTGGTTAGGCTTTCAGGGATTTTCCCAGACAAATGATTGTTGGAAAGATCAAGGGACTCCAATAATTTTAGGCCTCCAATATTTCGTGGAATTTCTCCAAGTAGATTGTTATGAGACAGATTAAGACCTTGCAAGCCAACTAGAGCAGTTAACTCGGATGGAATTCTTCCCGTAAGATTGTTACAAGAAAGATCCAAATTCGCAAGATATTCTAGTGGGCTACCGATGTACTCCATCTCCACTCCTTTCAACACTTGATGTAAGCTATCATCACGGGGAAGAAAATTTGAACCGTATCTAATTGGATCTTTCATGCCATCGAAATTCTGAAAGCAATTCGGGATGTATCCAGTCAGCTTATTGATTCCAAGGTCTAAGATCTGAAGGTTATACGCTTGATAGAGTTCATGGGGAATCACGCCATGGAATTGATTGTTTCTTAGCCTAAGAAACCTCAAGTAGGATAGATTCTTTCCAAGCCACTCAGGTATTTCTCCAAACAACTTATTTTCTCCAACGTCTAGAAATTGCAGAGAGGAACAATTTATTAACGTGGAGGGAAGCTGCCCACTAAGGTGGTTGTTGTTTAAAATCAATTGTTCTAAACTGTAAGCACCACCAATGGATTTAGGAATGGTGCCAGATAGCTCATTGGATGATATTCCCACATACTCCAAATACGGAAAGTTTTGCCAACAGTTTAGCAGGTTACCACATAAATTGTTCTTGGAGAGATCTAAAAGCTACAAATCTTTCATTTCGCACAGTGACTGGGGCAGTGGACCATTGATGACGTTCCCGGCCAATAATAAACCTTGTACATTAGGTAGCATATGGCCAATGTTGCTTGGGAGATGAGTTATCATATTATCAGAAAGATCCAACCAATAAATGCTTGAAGGAAGCTCCATTATTGGGCCGCTTATATTATTTTTGGAAAGGTTCAACTCTGTCAAATTGATCATGGTGCCAAGCCATTCGGGAAGAGTCCAGAGATACTACAGTTGGATAAATCCAAGTGAGTCAGCGCCTTTTGGGTTTGAAGCCATGGTGGAAATTGATCGACTTCCATGTTGCAAGATGGCATGTGAAGACTCTCCAGTTGAAATGCGGGCACCCAATTGTATCCGACTTTGAACCTGCAGATAGAATTGGAGCTTGTATCAAGCTCCTTTAATTTTGAGAGCTTGGAGAAGTGAGCCTCTGAAAGTGTTCCATTCAATGAGTTATATGATATATGGATATGTTCGAGATTCGAGAGCTGCCCCAAAGAAGCCGGAAGTTCCCCACTCAGTAGATTAAAACGAAGATTCAACTCTTTCAATGCTGTCAAATTTCCAACAGAATCTGGTACGGTACCAGATAACTCATTATTAGAAATATCCAACTCCACCAAGGCTGACAATTTCCCAATTGATTCTGGAATCGAACCATCAATTCTATTATACTGCAAATTTAGGGTCGCCAACTCATAAGCCCTACATATGGACAAATTTTTGAAAGCGCCTGAGATCCCTCCATGAAATTCATTATCGGAAAGATTCAATGATTTCAGCTGGCAATTATTCCCGATGAGTTCAGATATCCATTCCGTCGACTGCTGAACATTGTTCCCGCAGAGGTCGAGAAAAGCAAGCTGTTTCAAGCTAAGAAAGGGTTGTCCGGTAGAGTTATAATGATTGGATGAAAGATCAAGAAACTCTAGTGAAGTCATATTATGGAGAAAACAAGGAATTTCTCCATAGAATTTGTTGTGAGACATATCTAAGTACTTGACGTGCGAAAGCAGCAATGTAGAATTCAAACAAGAGTGGGGTATATTACTGTTGTCAAGTGCATTGTATCTCAAATGCAGCACAACTAAAGAGGGAAGCAGGCTGAGTACCTTAATAAAATCTTTTTGTCCACTAAGATCAATCCCACCCAAATCAAGATACTCTAATGATGTAAGATTGGAAATCCACCTGAGATCACCAGCAATAAGACCATAATTATCTCCCATATCAAGTGTCAGCAAGTTTGGTAGATTGCTAAGATAGTGTGGAATAATGCCATGAAAGCCTGCCCTTGAGAGATGGAGATGCTGTAGCTGCTTCATCGAGCCAAGAAACGTAGGAATTGTCGTGTTGAAAGAGTTCCTACTGAGGTTCAAGTAATTCAAGTACTTCAATTCCAGTAGGGAAGAATCAACGCTTGTACTCGATAGCTGCAGATCAATTATGAAAGACTGGTTGTTTCTGAGATGAAGCTTTACAACATGTCCGGTGATGTGGCAGCTCACACCTTTCCAATTACAGCAGTTTGTGTTTTTCTTCCAAGATGATAATCTGTTGGAAGGATCCACAAGGCTTCGTTTGAAGTTTAGGAGCGCATTCCTCTCGTTTCCAAAGCAGGCAAAGGAAGAATTATTGGCAAAGCACAAAATCGGCAAGTGCAGAGATGGCAAGAAGATGGAAAGTAGGAGACGGGTAGGAGTCGACTTCCCCATATTCACACAAAAACTCACTTAGTTTGATAAAGTGGCAGTCTCTGCAATGGAGTCTTGTACAAATTTGGGGTGGACTTGTTCCTCAATCTGTTTAAATTAGTCAATCTCTCCATTAATTGACTGATAGAGACTATCTAATACGCAATTTAATTAATGATAATAGTGGGTTATTATATAATGCATATTCAGCCTATAATTAATTCCTTATACGCGTAAAGCCAACAACATATATATATAAAATGCTGAAAACACAACCGCATCACCTTGCCCTCCCTCTTCACACCCTGGAGAAATATTTATCCCTCCGAAACCCCTAAAGCCAAAAACATATAAATTTTTATTACTCGTTTATTCAAACCAATGATTTATTATTTAGTGTTTTTTTCAGTATTTTGGATAAAGCCAAATAAATTATTGTGCCACTAGTCGTAGAAATCGCCAAAAGACTTTTCGGACCGGCGGCGACTGTGTTCTTGCGGCCGAAAAGTGCGGATTCCACATCTTTAGGGAAGAAGAGATCAATAAAGTTACGGTATAATTGATAGTGTAAAAACACGAATCGTGTCACTTTCATGAGATCGGAGGTAGTATATGTGTGGCTATTATAAAGTACTGATGTTTGTAGGTTGTAGATATTTTTTTTTCTTTTCGTTCTATAACATTCATTCATCATTTTTTTCATATTCACATCACTTCACACACATTGCCATCACTTGGATGCCCATACATCAGCACCTGCGGCCGCAAGCATCGGTGTTCTTCAAATCGGGCACGATATTGGAATATAGATTCTAATTTTTGACCATTTCTTTAGGGGCCTATTTTATACTCCAGTATTGTATACTCAATATGGTCGTTATAGGGAGATGAGGACTTACTTAGTAGTCAAGTACCCGATTTCCAACTTATACTAGTAACATATAAAAACAACAGTGCTTATGAACTGTAACACCCCGATTTAATTAACTCATAATTAATTAATTTAATTATGGTTAATTAACAAAAAACTTAGTATGTGGATTATTTTGTAGGAAATGAAGATTTAAGTGGGGGAAATAAGTGAGTTCAACTCACAAGATAATAAGAGTCAAGTGCTCAAATGGGTGCAATGTGGTCAAGACAAGTGGTGTAACCCTTTTAACCCACATTCCGACCCGACCCGGATCCATTTTTACTCTTAAAAATCAGATTTTTGGGCATTGAAACCCATTTCCTCATCCTCTCTTCCCCTCTTTCCCGTCACCCTTCTTTGGTGAGCTAGGGTTGGTGCCAAATCCTCCCAAATCCTTGATTTTATGCTCAAATCAAGTGGGGGATTCATAGTATAGCATGAGATCGGCTTGGAATTTGTGTTAAATCCTTGCTTGGGAGTTGCAAATCAGTTTTGGGAGCTAAGGCTTGGAATTGTAGATTGGAAGCTTGCAGGTTGAGAAGAGGAGCTTGGAGACTCATTTACATATCAGGCAAGGGTAGAGATAGGCCTAAATGGGGGCATAATCGGTGGAATGGCCGGAAATCGCCATTTCCATCGTTTCTGTCGTGTCGGCGCGCCCCCGACGCGCGAGCGCGCGGGCAGCGCGCGAGAAGAACGTCAACGACGTCCTTTTCCAGACGGCGCGCTGTTGGCGCGCCTTTCTCACAGAAACCGCGCGGGGAGCGCGCGGTGCCTTCTGTCCGCGCGATTCTTTCGCTCGTTTTTCCGATTCTTTCTCCTTCGTGTTTCCTTAGTTCTTCTTATGCTTCTAGCATGCCATAACTATCATTATGCTCACGATCTTTGAACTTAGTTGCGATTAGCGGTGATCTACTATGCCTTAGTTAAGATCGAGTCTTGTTTCGCTTCTATGACGATGTGAGAGTTGGTGCCGATATGTGGGACTTGGCACACCCCTGATTACACTTAACTCGCGATGAGTTGTTTATTTTGTCATGACGCGTAATTTACGTATTGACATGTGTGGAATTGAATCTGAATATGTGTTGATGCCGATATGTGGGACTTGGCACACCCCGGATTATACTTAACTCGAGATGAGTTGTTTATTTTGTCCTGATGCGTTGATTTACGTATGGACATGTGATTGAATTGAATCTGAATATCTGTGATGATATGTTGTGAATCAAAAATTATGCCAAGACGGTAGGATACGCTATGCTTACGAGTCGGTATCCGATTGGGCATAGTCGGGATCTCTACCCAGAAGCATGTGAATATCTGTGATGATATGTGAATATCTGTGATGATATGTCAATATCTGTGATGATATGTTGGTGAATAAAAAATTATGCCACGATGGTAGGATACGCTATGCTTACGAGTCGGTATCCGATTGGGCATAGTCGGGATCTCTACCCAGAAGCATTGAGACTGAAAAATTATGCCACGACGGTAGGATACGCTATGCTTACGAGTCGGTATCCGATTGGGCATAGTCGGGATCTCTACCCAGAAGCATTGAGACTGAAAAGGATTTATATCCTAGTCTGATTTTGGCTAGAAAGGGCTCATGACCCTTAGCCTGATCCGCTTTGCCGTAAGCCACGATCTGACAGCTTGTCGTATAGCTGCAAAAGATAATTTAATTCCTGTGTCACAAAGTACAAAATAAATATAGTATAGCAGTGACAAGGGTCGAGTCCTCAGGGATTGGATTACAACATTTTCATAATATATACAATAGTTTAAAAGGGGGGTTTTAGCATTGTCACAAGATTATGATAACAAGATTAAGAAAACAAAGAGGCACACAAGCAAATAAATACCAAGGGAGTTCAAGAGCATATGATTGAAAATAAGATTGGATTTAACTTATGGAATAAAAAGCCTCTAGTTCAAAGAATGATTTGGAATGGCAATTGGAATAGATAATTGATGCATAAACATGATACAAGTTAATAAACCGGTTATAGTTGTCAGGTCCGCTAAGACAACCAACTTTTCCTTACAGATTAGACAATTAAGGTACGCCCGTTAATTATCCCTAATCAAATCAACATTTCTAGGTACGCCCATAGAAAATATTGTTCAATTGCATTAGAATTTAGAAAAGCCCGATTCAAACCAATTACTACCTACGCGGAGTAATTTCCAATTTGATTACACAATTCCCCGGGAAGGAACTAATCAACCCGGTTGCCACCTATTCAATTCAAGTACAATTACGGATACCCAAATTAAATTGGCATTCAACTATTAATCTAGACAAACATTTGGATCCAAAAACATTCATCCAAATTAATAATCATCAACCCTAGATATAGAAATTGCATAAATATCAACAAACATCAAGTTTCATAGTTCACAAATTACATCATCTCACAAATTCCAAAAGCCATTCTTAATCAAGTCTTTAAACTAGAGGAAATGAAAAACTACTCTAAATCCATAGAAGAGAAAATAAAAGTAAAGAAGAGATACAACCAAATTGTGAATATGAAAGATGAGAACTTGATTTGGCCTCCTCTCCTTCTTCTTCTTTCTTCTTCTTCTTCCTTCTTTTCTTCTTTCTTTCTTCTCTCTTTTTTTTTTCTCTCCTCCCCTCTCTCTTTTTTCCTCCGCTTCCGTCTTCTCCCTCTTCTTTCTTTCTTCTTTTTCTTCTTGCTTTTAGTTGATGTGTCCCTTTCTTCATTTTGTTTTCTTCTTCTTTTTTCTTTCAAAAAGTCCATCCTCTCATTTTCAAGTGAAGACTAAAAATAGTCCACACCTAAAGTGTAGCCATCCACTCCTTCTTTTTGTTTTCTTCCACTTTGCTCCAATTTTTCTATTATCATGCCATCTTTCTACAAACAACAAAACAAACACAACAAGAGTAAAGAAGTACCAAAACCACCATAAAGTCATCCAAAATATATATCATTATCAAGCACAAATTCACATTATCAAATTCCCCCACACCTAAAGTATGCTTGCCCTCAAGCATAGATTCAAAAGAAATCAAATTAAATCATAGAGAGTTTAAAATCAACAAGTCCATTCAAGTACAATCAAATCAATCCAACATCAAACACATCAAGCCAACAACCTCCCAAAGACATAGTGTATGCACTCCTCTCAATATCAAAGTGTGTGTAAACAATTAAGCACTCTAGTGATAACACAAAATGACAATCCCATAGGCTTGAATGAAAATCACATTTCTCATGCAAAGATATATTATCCAACATCAAGAATCAAAAGGTCTTTCAAAAAGGGTTATAACGGGGCCATGGTTGGGGTAGGAATAAAAAGGAAAAAGAAAGGCTAAAGTGAATGCAAGTACTTCCAAAGAGTCATCATAGAAAACTTCATAGCACATCATGGTTGCCAAACCAAAACAAAACTAAGAGGTTCAAAAGAACAAAGATTACCTCTATTCTATCCTCCCAAGGTTTTCTAAAATAAACAAACCAAAAGATCATCCTATATACAACTTTCAAACAATCCCAAAATTTCCAAAGCAATAAACCAAACAAAAAACAAAACTTGCCAAACATATATCCCCTTTTATTTTTTTTTTATTTTTTTCTCTTTTTTTTTCTTTTCTTTTCTTTTTTTTTCGTGGGCTTCAATAGCTTAGACATGTTTATTAGAGGAATTCAACAATCTGAAAAGTGCAGACGGAACTTCAACTTTATGTTCATAACACTGAGGTCAGAGGAACACATGTCAAGCTATATCCATCCACTGCCCTTGTATTTTTTTTTAAAGGGCTGTTTTTTTTTTAATTATTATTTTTTTTGGGGGGAAAATGTATATACAAACATTTTTGACAATCAACCAAGTACTACAAGAATCCAACAAAATATCTTGAAAATTCCAAAAGAAAACAATTTCTAAGCTTTTTTTTTTTAATAATCATCACAAAAATTCAACCATAATGACTTATGAAAGTACTTCAATCACTCGGGTTCGAAAGCAATGGAATGACAAAAAGAAAAGGTTTAATAGGCTAAGGGTTATATATAAACAAAGAAAATGGAAATAAGGCTCAAAGTGGTTTACTAGGGGATAAAAGTATGGGTTAAGGCCAATAAAAAGGCTAAAAAGGTTTATCCTAATGCCCTTATCATGTTCAAAATATTGGATTCAATCAATGCAAGTTCAACATGTATAATCATTCAAATTCTAGAATGTCAAAATGATTACCACATAATTCACACAAGAAAGAAATTTCCAAAAGCTTGAGATAAGTGTATTTTTCTTTTAGAAACCACAAGCATTTTGGAAAGAGGCTCAGATTCTCACACGGTTCACAAAATAGTTGGCTTCACATGTTCAGTGTCAAAAATCATCAATCATACTTAACAGATTTGTCAACTTAAACCTCATAGATTCAATTCAGTCATGTATTCACATCAAATGCACAAAAATTCACACAGAATAGCTTGTAATTTTTTTTAAAATTTTCACAGAAAATGCAAGCAATACTATTCCCTCCCCCACACCTAAATGCAACATTGTCCTCAATGTATGAAAAAGAGTAAAGAGAATAGGACTTCCCTGGAATCGGTGGGGGTGCCGAGGTGTGGCTCACTGGCGAGCAGGGGGTGGTGGTGGTGGGATGTTGAAGTGGTGGACGATGGCATTCAGGGCATCCTTCATTTCCTTCAGTTCTTCTTTCACTCCCTTTAGCTCTTCCTTCTGTTGTGCTAACTCCTCACTTAATTGATCAAATCGGACCTGGAAGTAGGTGGAAGGTGGGCTTGGAGTGCATCCTCCGAGAGAGAAGGATGTTCAGGAGTTGGGAGTGTAAGAAGTGGCGGTGCATCACGGCTTGATGAGGGTGTGCCTGTGCTAGTGCCTGAAATTGGTTGGTCATTGAAGTACAATTGGCCTTTTTTAGCTTTAATCACTTGCAATGTCTTCAGGCAAGCGATGTCAAGAGGTGCTGGAGAACATGCCTTGTGCAATGAAAGAGTAGCAAGATAGGAATCAGAGTCATCAGAAATTAAGCCTAAATTAAGTGCTAGATGTGTGATATAAGAGCCATGAATTAGATTCTTCCCTTTCGTTGTGAGAACAGTAGCAAATTCCATAGCAATCCAATAGGCAAAATTGAGACGAACTTTGTATACCATTGCCCACAATGCATATAGCCCTGCTTTGGCTACATTACTGGCGCCTTCTTTCCTGCCCAAAAGATTGAATGCAATGAATTTGTACATAAACTTTAATGCTCCATTTTTTATAGTGTTAGATTTTGCATGAGTATACGTGAATGGGAATAGAGGTTCTGAGGAGATGGCATTCCAGAAATCCCAAAATTTATATGAAAAGTTATCATGGTAATCACACAGACTTCCTAAGTAATCCACACTCGTTGCTTCCTCTTCAGAAATCACTCCCAAAGCTAGATTGAAATCGGTTAATGAATGAGAAAAAGTTTTGTTCATCAATCTAAATTGTATAACATTGGGAGTTTTAAGATCAAATGTAGAAGGTAATTTGAACTCAAAAGTAGAATAGAACTCGAGTACAAGTTCAGAAATTGCCGGTGCATTCATGGAAGCAAGTTTCGACCAACCTATGTTAGATAAATATGTGTGTACCTGGTCGGTGATTTGCAACTTCTCAAGAGTGGGGTAATGGAGACTTTTACCTGTGATGATGTTCCTTTTACTCTCTTGGCACTTCACATACCTTTCTTGATCTTTCTCCTTTGTGAATTTGAGGAACCCTCCAATGGTTTGTTCAACCGCCACTTGCCTAGGCTTGGCACGTGACCGTTGTCCAGTTGTAGAAGTAGAAGGCCCTTGGACAAGGATGGTGGGTATCAAGTTTGGTGGTGTGGTTTCTTTTTTGACCCGTGCTTTCTTTTTCTGTATGCTTCCTTTGGACTTGGTAATTTGTGGACCACTTTTTGGAGAAGTGTCCTGAGTTTTGCCTTTGTCTCTACCCATGTGTCCTGCACACAGAAAAATCACCACACACAAAGTATCTCCCACAAACAATAAACAAAGTCCAATTCCTCTTTAAACTTATCACAACTTGTACAAAACAGGTTCTCAATTAATTGTCACTACTTGCACAAATAGACAAAGAGAAGTGCTTAACAAAACCACAATGACATGGACAGATTCCCAATTTTCACCACTTGCACCTTTCACCAGAAAACAACAGAATTTTCACAATTATCAGTGACTAATGGATGCACTTTTCACAATTATCAATTCACACAAAATGGACAGATATTCCCACAAGCAATTCACAAGAAGGCAACTGAATATCCACAATTACAGTAATCCCAGAACATGCTCTTTTCACACAAAATCAAAAACCACAGAATCATTCATCACCATAGCTCAATGCTTCAAAAATTGAAAAGAGTTTACCAATTTAGTAAAAGTCAAACCAGCCGAAGCAGCTCTGAAGCAAAACAGAGGGAGTAGACGGTGGCTCGAACTTGAAGGAGATTGGCCGGACAAGGGTGGCGAAACAGCGGCGGATGGAAGACAGAGGCGGCGGTGCTCTCTGTGGTGCGACAGAGACGGAGGCGCTCAACAGGAACGACGGAGGTGGTGGGTGGCGCGACACTCGCGGTGGTGGCGGTGGCTCGCGAAGCTGCGGCGGCCGACGATGGTTCGATTCGTGGCGGCGATTGGAGGACAAAACAGAGGCGGCGGCGCTAGGGTTTGGGCGACGAAGGGTGGGCGGCGATGGAAAGGCAGAGGCGGAGACGCGACTGGAGTTGCGGTGGGCGGCGGCGTTCGCTCGCGAAACCAGGGGCGGCGGCCGGATGGAGGCTGACGACGAGAGCGACAGAGGCGTTCGACTGAGAGGGAGAGCGGGAGAGGCGCTCGATCGATGGTTGCCCGGACAGAGAGACGACGGAGACGGCTGGAGGGCGCTCGAGAACGGAGCGGCGGCGCTGCGGTGGTGGGCGGCGACGGATGGAGGTTGAAGATGGTGGTGGAGTGTTGAGGAGTTCGATCGGGAAATTGGGAGAGAGACAGTGATTTGAATATTTTTTTTTTTTTTGGGTGAAAGTGAAATTGGGTGAAGTAATTTAGGGTTTTAGGGAGAGTAGATTACAGGAAGGTTGGTTTGGGTTAACCATGGGCATGACTAAATAACACTAAGTTTGCTGAAAATTGGCCTTCAAAACAGCTTGGCAAGTGGCTCTTAATCATGGGCATGAATAAGGAATGTGTACCTCTGTGGAAAATAAAGTCTCAACTCCTTTTTTACACAGCTTGGGAGATGCAACTTGGTCATGGCCATGAATAAGGGCTACCTGCTAGTCTGGAATTTGGCCTTCAAAACAGCAACTGTCATGATCTTGGGCATGGGCATGATTAAGAGGTATCTTCCTTGCTGTAATCAACTTGAATACTCATGAATACTCATTCCCCCTCCATTAAAAATCCTCCTTCAAACACTTCCAATTGTTCCCAAAAAATTATCAATCTTCCATCTTCATATCTACAAAATCATAGACAAAATGTCATTTAGATATCAAATTTATACCAAAATATATTCATCAATATAGCAAAATATATAGTATTAAAATAGTTAAATTGCTTGGGTTGCCTCCCAAGAAGCGCTTTGTTTAAAGTCCTTGAGCTAGACTTCTTCCAAATTTATCTTCCAATTTATGCATCAACAAGGGACACCAACTCTATAGGCTCAATTGGAAATCCCTCATAATATGGTTTGAGACGGTGCCCATTGACAACAAATTTCTTCTCCGTCTTCAAGCTTTGAATCTCAACTGCACCATAGGAAAATACTTTAGTAACAACAAATGGTCCAATCCATCTAGAACGTAACTTACCAGGAAAAAGTTTAAGTCTCGAATGATATAAAAGAACTTTTTGACCAACTTCAAAACTTTTTTCTGGAAATTTGTTGATCATGGAAGACTCTATTTTTCTCATTGTAGAGCATAGCATTGTCATATGCCTCATTTCTTATTTCTTCAAGTTCTTGAATTTGTAACTTCCTTTGGATCACGGCCTCTTGAAAATTCATGTTGCACTTTTGTACCGCCCAAAATGCCTTGTGTTGTAACTCCACAGGTAGATGACATGGTTTCCCAAATACCAACCTATAGGGTGACATCCCTATTGGTGTCTTGTAAGCTGTGCGGTAGGCCCATAATGCATCATCTAGTCTCAAGCTCCAATCTTTTCGATTTGGTTGGACCGTTTTCTCTAAAATGGACTTGATCTCTCGGTTTGACACTTCTGCTTGTCCATTGGTCTGTGGATGATATGAGGTTGACACTTTATGCAAAACACCATATTTCTTGAAAAGAGCTGTGATGGTCTTGTTGCAAAAATGAGTCCCTCTATCACTCACAATGGCTCTTGGCATCCCGAACCTAGCAAATATGTTAGACCTAAGGAAATCTGCAACCACTTTCGAATCGTTAGTCCGGGTGGCTTTAGCTTCCACCCATTTAGACACATAATCCACAGTCAAGAGAATATACAAATAACCATGTGAATTAGGGAAAGGACCCATAAAGTCTATACCCCAAACATCAAATATTTCAAGAAACATCATAGGAGTTTGAGGCATTTGATCACGAGAAGAAATATTACCTACTCTTTGACATCTATCACATGACTTACAGAATATATATGCATCTTTGAATAGAGTAGGCCAAAAGAATCCGCTTTCTAACACCTTTTTCGCAGTTCTTTGAGGTCCAAAATGTCCACCACATGCCATAGAATGACAAAATGCTAAAATGGATTGAAATTCACCTTCATCAACACACCTTCGAATAACTTGATCAGCACAACGTTTCCAAAGGTAGGGATCATCCCAAATGTAGTATTTTGCATCACTCTTAAGCTTGTCTCTTTTTGCTTTGGGCCAACCTGTAGGAAATTCATTAGTAACCAAGAAATTGACTATATCAGCATACCAAGGAGAAATAACAGAGATAGAAAGAAGTTGCTCATCAGGAAAGGATTCCCGAATAGGAATCTCATTAGGTTCAGTGATTATACGACTCAAATGATCAGCAACTAAGTTCTCTGTTCCCTTTTTGTCACGAATTTCAATGTCAAATTCCTGTAAAAGTAAAACCCATCTAATCAATCTTGGCTTGGCCTCTTTCTTTGTCATCAAATATCTTAATGCTGCATGATCAGAAAAAACAACTACTTTAGTTCCTAAAAGATATGATCTAAATTTATCCAAAGCAAAAACAACAGCAAGCATTTCTTTTTCAGTTGTTGAATAATTTAATTGAGCCCCATTCAATGCTCGGGAAGCATAATAAATGACATGGGATGCTCTTCCAATTCTTTGTCCCAAAACAGCCCCTACAGCAGTGTCACTTGCATCGCACATCAACTCAAATTGTAGTTCCCAATTTGGTGGTTGAATCACTGGAGGGGTTGTGAGATGTTCTTTCAACTTGTTAAAAGCTTGCTTGCATTGATCATTGAACTCAAATGGCATATCTTTATGCAGCAATCGAAACAATGGTGCTCCAATCTTGGAAAAGTCCTTGATGAATCGCCTATAGAAACCTGCATGGCCTAAAAATCCACGAAGTTCTCGCACAGAACAAGGATAAGGTAGAGCATCAATTAAATCAACTTTGGACTTATCTACCTCTATACCTTGTGATGACACTTTATGACCTAAAACAATGCCTTGTTCAACCATAAATTGGCATTTTTCCCAATTCAACACAAGATTAGTTTCAATGCATCGATTTAGAATCAAAGCCAAATTTCCTAGACATTCATCAAAACTATTACCATGAACACTAAAGTCATCCATAAATACCTCAATGATTTTCTCAACATATTCAGAAAAAATGCTCATCATACACCTTTGGAATGTGGCTGGGGCGTTGCAAAGTCCAAAAGGCATTCTTCTATAAGCAAACACTCCAAATGGGCATGTGAAAGAAGTCTTTTCCTGGTCCTCCGGTGCTATTGCAATCTGAAAATACCCTGAAAAACCATCTAGAAAGCAATAATAAGCATGTCCAGACAATCTTTCAATCATTTGATCAATGAAAGGAAGAGGAAAATGATCGTTCTTTGTTACACCATTTAGCTTACGGTAATCTATGCACTGTCTCCACCCAGTTTGCTTACGAACAGGAAGTTTCTCACCATCTTTGTTCTCTTCAACAGTCACTCCAGCTTTCTTCGGGACAACTTGAACAGGACTCACCCAACTACTATCTGAGATAGGGTAGATGATGTCCGCATCAAGTAGTTTCATGACTTCCTTCTTCACCACCTCAGTCATAATTGGATTCAACTTCCTTTGAGCTTGTCTGACTGGCTTGGCATTCTCTTCTAGTGTGATCCTGTGAGTACAAAAGGAGGGATCTATGCCTCTTATATCTGCTATTGTCCATCCAATAGCCGTTTTCTGATCTCTAAGCACACGAACCAATTTCTCCTCTTGTTCGGTTGTCAACTTTGAAGAGATGATCACTGGCAAAGTCTCTTCATCACCCAAGAACACATATTTCAAATTCTCTGGTAAGGGCTTCGATTCCAATTTAGGTGCCTGCATCACAGATGGATATAAACGTTCATTAGTTTCAGGAATAAAAATTGGAACTACTTCATACCTTTGTGGCTCTTGAGGAAGTGAGCCTAATTCTTTAACAACTCTTTGTATTTTCTTGCTCACAGCTATCTCCATTTCATTCTCTAGCTTGTGATGCTCTGTCAAAGCAATTTCCAATTCATCCTTGCTAGCTAATTCAAATGTTTCCTGCACCAAAGGATCAATAATATCAATAGAGTACAGAGCTTCAGAATCATCATGATGTTTAATAGCTTCAAAAAGATTGAAATGAATTTCTTCTCCATCAAATTCCAAGGTAAGTGTGCCTTTCTTCACATCAATCTTTGCTCCTGCAGTGTACATAAAAGGTCTTCCCAACAAAAGAGGAGGTGGGTTAAAGCAATGAGCATCATTCATGTCCAAAACATAAAAATCAACAGGAAATATAACATCATTAACTTGCACTAACACATCTTCAAGCATACCATCCGGATAAGCATTTGTTCTATCAGCAAGTTGAATAATAATTCCTGTTTCTTTCAATGGACCTAGATTTAGGGAATCATACATTGATCTTGGCATAACATTTATCGCAGCACCTAAATCTAACATGGCTTTGCTCACCTCTTTTGTTCCAATTTTGTAAGGAATTGAAAACATACCCGGATCACCTGTTTTAGGTGGGATCTTTCTTTTATGACTGCAGAGACACTCTCACCTGCTATTATGTGCTCATCTCCCCGAAGTTTCCTTTTGTTGGTACACAATTCCTTCAAGAACTTTGCATACTCGGGGATTTGATTTATAGCTTCCAAAAGTGGAATGTTCAACTCAACTTTTTTGAAGATTTCAAGCATCTCTTTCCTTTTGTCAACCTTTGGGGGCTTCTTTAACCTGTCAGGAAAAGGAGTTACTTTAGTTTTATATGAAGGATTTGAATTAACATTTACCTTGTTAGAAGTTTCTGCCTCCTTTTCAATCTCCTTCTCAATTTGTTCTTCATTTTGCTCCTTTGAAATTGGAGGTGGACCTTGAACTTCCTTTCCACTCCTCAAGATCATGGCACTCACGTTCTTTGGATTTGGCTCGGGTTGAGCTGGCCACTTTCCTTTCTCTCGAATTTGCCTAACATCCTCAGTCACTTGATTCATTTGGCTTTGCAATTTTTCAATACTTGCCTTCGTGTCTTGTTGAAATTGCAAAGTTGATGCGGCCATGGATTTCACCAATTCTTCCAAAGATGGACTTGAACTTGTTGTAGCTTGAGGTGGTTGCCTTTCATATTGACAAGGAGGGTGCACTTGTTGTGGTGCTGAAGATGGATGATTTTGTTGTTGATGTTGATTGCCATACAGAAGATTTGGATGGTCTCTCCAACCTGGATTGTAGGTATTGGAATAGGGATTATACTGTGGACGTCTGTTGGAATATTCAAGTGCATTCACATCCACCGGTGTATCCTCTTGGAGAGTTGGGCAGGCATCAGTTTGATGTTCTGGACTTGTACAAATACCACATGCCTTCACCTGGACAGTTGGCTTTATACTTCCTGTGGCCATTTTTCGAACAAAGCTTGTCAACTCTGAAAGTTGTTGTTGCATTGTTTTCATTGAAGAATCACCACTTGGCATATTAGTTGGCATTGCATCCCTTGTGCCAAACTGTTGAGTATTCTCAGCCATTCGATCAATCAACTCCCAGGCTTGTGTTGGAGTCTTATTCACCAAAGCTCCTCCACTTGCAGCATCAATGATGTTCCTGTCCATCAACAACAAACCATCATAGAAGTATTGAATTAACAATTGGGGTGGGATTTGATGTTGAGGACATTTAATTATAAGCCTGTTAAACCGCTCCCAGTATTCATGGAGCGTTTCACCTGATTGTTGTTTGATGCCACATATTTCTTTCCTCAAATTTGCAGCTCTTGAGGCTGGGAAATACTTCTCCAAGAACTTTCTTTTCATGTCAGTCCATGTTGTAATGCTACCTGCTGGAGATAGTAGAGCCAATCTTTTGCACTCCCCTTCAATGAGAATGGAAATGCCCTCAATTTGATTTGTTCATCTGTAACTCCAGGGGGCTTCATGCTTGAACATACTACATCAAATTCCTGGAGATGCTTGTGAGGCTCTTCACATGCAAGACCATTAAATTCAGGCAACAAATGGATCAATCCAGATTTTAACTCAAAGGGAGTTTCATCATCAATTGTAGGAAATGTAATGCATAAAGGCTGCTGTGTTAAGTCAGGAGCAGCCAACTCCCTCAATGTGCGGTTATCTTCAGCCATGACAATGTTTTTTTCTTCTAAAGATTCTGTATCACTTCCTTCACCTACTGGAACTAGAAGTGTCCAGCTCTGTAGCCAATGATAAACCAGAAGTTGATGTAGAAACTTTAGATTTTTTTCTTAACTTGGCTTCCCTTGTCAATCTACGAGCTGTCTTCTCGATCTCTGGATCAAATATCAACTCACCTGTACGAGAAGAACGAGGCATAAACAAGGGAAATACCAATTACAAACTAAAAAGATAGAAAATATCACAGAATTTAGTGGTTGAACGCCAATCCCCGGCAACGGCGCCAAAATTTGACAGCTTGTCGTATAGCTGCAAAAGATAATTTAATTCCTGTGTCACAAAGTACAAAATAAATATAGTATAGCAGTGACAAGGGTCGAGTCCTCAGGGATTGGATTACAACATTTTCATAATATATACAATAGTTTAAAAGGGGGGTTTTAGCATTGTCACAAGATTATGATAACAAGATTAAGAAAACAAAGAGGTACACAAGCAAATAAATACCAAGGGAGTTCAAGAGCATATGATTGAAAATACGATTGGATTTAACTTATGGAATTAAAAGCCTCTAGTTCAAAGAATGATTTGGAATGGCAATTGGGATAGATCATCGATGCATAAACATGATACAAGTTAATAAACCGGTTATAGTTGTCAGGTCCGCTAAGACAACCAACTTTTCCTTACAGATTAGACAATTAAGGTACGCCCGTTAATTATCCCTAATCAAATCAACATTTCTAGGTACGCCCATAGAAAATATTGTTCAATTGCATTAGAATTTAGAAAAGCCCGATTCAAACCAATTACTACCTACGTGGAGTAATTCCCAATTTGATTACACAATTCCCCGGGAAGGAACTAATCAACCCGGTTGCCACCTATTCAATTCAAGTACAATTACGGATACCCAAATTAAATTGGCATTCAACTATTAATCTAGACAAACATTTGGATCCAAAAACATTCATCCAAATTAATAATCATCAACCCTAGATATAGAATTGCATAAATATCAACAAACATCAAGTTTCATAGTTCACAAATTACATCATCTCACAAATTCCAAAAGCCATTCTTAATCAAGTCTTTAAACTAGAGGAAATGAAAAACTACTCTAAATCCATAGAAGAGAAAATAAAAGTAAAGAAGAGATACAACCAAATTGTGAATATGAAAGATGAGAACTTGATTTGGCCTCCTCTCCTTCTTCTTCTTCCTTCTTTTCTTCTTTCTTTCTTCTCTCTTTTTTTTTCGGAAAAAATGATAAATAAGTCCTTTTTCTTTTCAAAAAAATCAAATCAGTCCTTTTTCTATTTTATTACCAAAACAGTCCTCTACAAATGCTAATTATGTTCAAATCAGTCCTTTTTTCACTAATTATATTCTAATTGCTGACGTGGCAAGGGTTTTAATTTAAACCTGACACGTGTGCATAATATTAGTCCTTTTTCTTTTATTTTTTGCCAATTCAGTCCTAAACTTTTATTTTATTCTATTTAGTCCTCTACCCCAATCACTCATTTTTATATTAATTGGCCTCAAACCTTTCAAATTATTTCATTTTAGGCCCAGAACCTTAAATTTTTTATTATTACTAATACATTTATCAAATAAATGTCAAACATACTTCCGCAAATAAAATTAAATACCAAACCTCATACATTGGGTTTGACCGCCTTGTTACCGGGTCTTCGAAGTTCCAAATTTTACGGACTCTCTCTAACCACCCGATCGTAACGATGGTTCATTGGTTCTGATTTCCTTCAGCAACAATCAGCACAATCATACTTTGTGGACAATAAAATTCAGGCTATTTTTTAATATTTTTAATAATATTAATATTTTCAATAAAACCAAGGCTTCCTGTATTCATAACCTTCCAAAAATTCAAGTTAAATCATTTACTCAAATATTGCTACATCCTAAGGTAGGACGCAAAGTAAGATTCTGTTGATTGTTACTGAAGGAAACCAAAACCAATGAACAATCGGTTGCGGTCGAGTGGTTATTAGAGAGAGTCCGTAAAATTCTGGTACTTGAAAGATCCGATAACAAAGCAGTCGAACCCAATATATGAGGTTTGGTGTTTAATTTTATTTATGGAAGTATGTTGTGCATTTATTTGATAAATGGATTAGTAATAATAAAAAATTTAAGGTTCTGGGCCTAAAATGAAATAATTTGAAAGGTTTGAGGCCAATTAATATAAAAATGAGTGATTGGGGTAGAGGACTAAATAGAACAAAATAAAAGTTTAGGACTGAATTGGCAAAAGATAAAAGAAAAAGGACTAATATTATGCACACGTGTCAGGTTTAAATTAAAACCCTTGCCACGTCAGCAATTAGAATATAATTAGTGAAATAAGGACTGATTTGAACATAATTAGCATTTGTAGAGGACTGTTTTGGTAATAAAATAGAAAAAGGACTGATTTGATTTTTTTGAAAAGAAAAAGGACCTATTTATCCTTTTTCTTTTTTTTTTTCTCTCCTCCCCTCTCTCTTTTTTCCTCCGCTTCCGTCTTCTCCCTCTTCTTTCTTTCTTCTTTTTCTTCTTGCTTTTAGTTGATGTGTCCCTTTCTTCCTTTTGTTTTCTTCTTCTTTTTTCTTTCAAAAAGTCCATCCTCTCATTTTCAAGTGAAGACTAAAAATAGTCCACACCTAAAGTGTAGCCATCCACTCCTTCTTTTTGTTTTCTTCCACTTTGCTCCAATTTTTCTATTATCATGCCATCTTTCTACAAACAACAAAACAAACACAACAAGAGTAAAGAAGTACCAAAACCACCATAAAGTCATCCAAAATATATATCATTATCAAGCACAAATTCACATTATCACGATCTCAGCTGTTAGTGTCCGCGGCGGGGGCACTGTGGGTATATCTCTCGACCATTAAGGGGAGTGGACCCTTATATGGGAGGGAATACCGACCATGGTACCTAGGTGCGCGCTAGGCATGCTTATGTGTTGCATTTAGGGTAGATAGACATCCTAGGTCATAACATTTCATCTCATCATCCATCATTCATCTTATTTGCAGTGGTTGAAGCACCGGTATGGGACGGTGTGATGTTTACTTATTTGCACTGTTCAATTTTTATGTTATGCCTAACAAATGTTTAAAAACGGAATATATGTCCACATATATGTATAAATATACTTCTAGGGAATCAAGTTAATTCTTGTTTCCCCTTATGCCGATTGTTCTATTCTTGCTCAGTACCTTGTACTGACCCTTGCAATTGTTTTCATGTATAGATATTCCCGGGGAGAACGCAAAGCCTGAGCACGATGTGGGGTTTGGGGATGAGTGATCTACCTAGAGATGCATTAGCATGTTGTGGACTTATGTGCTTGTCTTGAATTTTATACTATGACTCTATTACCTAGTCTCGTACTGTTGTAGTACGGATTGGTACACTATATTCTGTCTTGTGTTTAACTTGATATCTCTGACAGGTTGAGATGAGACTGATATGTCGACTGTTATGTCGCATGAATAAGGCTTGTAAGCCGGACGTCTGTTATGATGTGAGGTTTCCTTTCTGGATTTGTATTATGATTCATTGGCTTCCTGTTTACTTGGCTACGTGTTATTGATCTTAAATTGATTGGCCAACAGTTTAAGAGAGGTAACACGGCAGTGACGTCACAGAAATTTGGTTTTAAATTTTTGGGGCGTTACAGGTTGGTATCAGAGCCATGTCTGCTCGTATGTGCTTAGAATTCTAACACAAGCATGTGGTGAGGTGTGTGGGGGAAAGCATATAGTGTAGGAATTGCATCTGGTTCTGCTTATATTCTTGTTAATTGCATTGTTTTTGGTTATCTGCGTCCCCTATAGGGGTGGATTGTGGTTTGTGAATCAAACCAGGATCAATCCTTGGGGATATTCCGGGAGATCTATACTTAATAATTGCTGCTTCGAGTGTCCCTGTTGTCTCTGAGTTCGGGGATGTATTTCCCGACTAAATTCTTGGTCTCCCATCTGCTCGGGAGATTGATTTTACTATTGAGCTGATGCCTGATGCAGCTCATATTTCCAAGGCCCCTTACCGAATGGCTCCTGCCGAGTTGAGGGAGTTGAAGGAACAGCTTAAGGATTTACTTGATAAAGGATACATTCAACCTAGCAGTTCACCTTGGGGAGCACCGGTAATCTTTGTCAAAAAGAAGGACGGAAGCTTACGGATGTGTATTGATTATCGGGGGCTCAATCAGATTACAGTCAAGAACCGTTACCCACTGCCGAGGATTGATGACCTATTTGACCAGCTGAAGGGTGCATCCACATTCTCTAAGATCGACTTGAGATCAGGATACCATCAGATTCGGGTGGCAGAGGGAGATCGTGAAAAGACAGCTTTCCGAACGCGGTATGGTCATTTCGAGTTCACAGTGATGCCGTTTGGGCTGACTAATGCCCCAGCAGTTTTTATGGATTTGATGCATCGCGTCTTTCGACCTTGGTTAGACGTTTGTGTGGTTGTCTTTATTGATGACATTTTGGTATACTCTTCCAATGTAAAGACACACAAGGAACATCTCAGGACAGTGTTGCAGGTACTTCGGGAGCACAAGTTATATGCCAAACTTTCGAAGTGTGAGTTTTGGTTGGATAAGGTGGCTTTCCTTGGGCATATTGTGTCAGGCGAAGGAATTTCAGTAGACCCCGCGAAGGTCGAAGCAGTGTTGGAGTGGAATCCTCCAACTAATGTCAGTGAAGTGCGTAGTTTCCTTGGATTGGTGGGATACTACAGGAGGTTCATTGAGGGGTTCGCTAGCATTGCTCGACCCTTGACTCAGTTATTGAGAAAGGATGTATTATTTCATTGGAGTGAGGACTGTCAGCGGGCTTTTGATCTATTGAAGAAGAAGGTGACTGAGGCTCCGGTCCTAGTGTTACCTGATGAATCGGGGGAATATGAGGTATACACAGATGCATCTTATCGAGGACTTGAGTGTGTGCTTATGCAGTATGGCAAGGTGATTGCATATGCCTCTAGACAATTAAAACCTCACGAGCTGAATTACCCGACTCACGATCTGGAGCATGCAACAGTTGACTGGCGCTTACATCCAACATGTGGTTAGACGTTTTGGTATTCCTCGGGAAATCATTTCCGACAGAGATTCCAGATTCCTGTCAAGGTTCTGGAAGGAAGTGCAGACAGCCTTTGGGACACAGATCAGTATGAGTACTGCGTGGCACCCTCAGACTGATGGACAGACCGAAAGAACCATTAGAACCTTGGAGGATATGTTGAGGGCGTGTGTGATGGATTTTCAAGGATCGTGGGAGGAACATCTACATTTGGTGGAGTTCTCCTACAACAATAGCTATCACGCGATTATTCGTATGGCGCCTTTCGAGGCCTTATACGGAAGAAAGTGCAGGACGCCCTTGTGTTGGAGTGATCCTTCAGAGCGAGTGGTGATGGGTCCTGAACTCATTGAACAGACCACGGAAGTGGTACGAGTGATCAGAGACAGAATGAAGGAAGCTCAGGATCGTCAGAAGAGTTATGCTGATTTGTCCAGGAGAGACATTGAATTCGAGATTGGAGATTGGGTACTCTTGAGAGTGTCACCCATGAGGGGCGTGAGACGATTTGGGAAGAAGGGGAAACTGAGTCCCAGATTTATAGGCCCCTATGAGATCACTAAAAAGATTGGGAAGGTCGCTTACCGGTTAGAATTGCCAACTGAGGTGGGAAAGCTGCACAACGTTTTCCACGTCTCTCAGTTGAGGAAGTTTATCTCGGATCCTGACAAGATTATACAACCGGAGGAGGTGGAGTTGGATGACAACCTAGAATACGAAGAATACCCCGTGGCGATTCTAGACACTAAAGAAAAGGTACTTCGCAATAAGGTGATTAAAATGGTGAAAGTACTTTGGTCGAGACATGGTGTAGAGGATGCCACTTGGGAGACAGAGGAAAGCATGGCGAGGCGTTATCCTGAATTGGATTTGACTCCAATTCAGTGAAGTAATGACCTTAATCCATACTTTTTCATTCGAGGACGAATGATCCTAAGGGGGAGAGATTGTAACACCCCGATTTAATTAATTAATTTAATTATGGTTAATTAACAAAAGACTTAGTATGTGGATTATTTTGTAGGGAATGAAGATTTAAGTGGGGGAAATAAGTGAGTTCAACTCACAAGATAATAGGAGTCAAGTGCTCAAATGGGTGCAATGTGGTCAAGACAAGTGGTGTAACCCTTTTAACCCACATTCCGACCCGACCCGGATCCATTTTTACTCTTAAAAATCAGATTTTTGGGCATTGAAAGCCATTTCCTCATCCTCTCTTCCCCTCTTTCCCGTCACCCTTCTTTGGTGAGCTAGGGTTGGTGCCAAATCCTCCCAAATCCTTGATTTTATGCTCAAATCAAGTGGGGGATTCATAGTATAGCATGAGATAGGCTTGGAATTTGTGTTAAATCCTTGCTTGGGAGTTGCAAATCAGTTTTGGGAGCTAAGGCTTGGAATTGTAGATTGGAAGCTTGCAGGTTGAGAAGAGGAGCTTGGAGACTCATTTACATATCAGGCAAGGGTAGAGATAGGCCTAAATTGGGGCATAATCGGTGGAGTGGCCTGAAATCGTCATTTCCATCGTTTCTGTCGTGTCGGCGCGCCCCCGACACGCGAGCGCGCGGGCAGCGCGCGAGAAGAACGTCAACGACGTCCTTTTCCAGACGGCGCGCTGTTGGCGCGCCTTTCTCACAGAAACCGCGCGGGGAGCGTGCGGTGCCTTCTGTCCGCGCGATTCTTTCGCTCGTTTTTCCGATTCTTTCTCCTTCGTGTTTCCTTAGTTCTTCTTATGCTTCTAGCATGCCATAACTATCATTATGCTCACGATCTTTGAACTTAGTTGCGATTAGCGGTGATCTACTATGCCTTAGTTAAGATCGAGTCTTGTTTCGCTTCTATGACGATGTGAGAGTTGGTGCCGATATGTGGGACTTGGCACACCCCTGATTACACTTAACTCGCGATGAGTTGTTTATTTTGTCATGACGCGTAATTTACGTATTGACATGTGTGGAATTGAATCTGAATATGTGTTGATGCCGATATGTGGGACTTGGCACACCCCGGATTATACTTAACTCGAGATGAGTTGTTTATTTTGTCCTGATGCGTTGATTTACGTATGGACATGTGATTGAATTGAATCTGAATATCTGTGATGATATGTTGTGAATCAAAAATTATGCCACGACGGTAGGATACGCTATGCTTACGAGTCGGTATCCGATTGGGTATAGTCGGGATCTCTACCTAGAAGCATGTGAATATCTGTGATGATATGTGAATATCTGTGATGATATGTGAATATCTGTGATTATATGTGAATATCTGTGATGATATGTTGGTGAATCAAAAATTATGCCACGACGGTAGGATACGCTATGCTTACGAGTCGGTATCCGATTGGGCATAGTCGGGATCTCTACCCAGAAGCATTGAGACTGAAAAATTATGCCACGACGGTAGGATACGCTATGCTTACGAGTCGGTATCCGATTGGGCATAGTCGGGATCTCTACCCAGAAGCATTGAGACTGAAAAGGATTTATATCCTAGTCTGATTTTGGCTAGAAAGGGCTCATGACCCTTAGCCTGACCCGCTTTGCCGTAAGCCACGATCTCAGTTGTTAGTGTCCGCGGCGGGGGCACTGTGGGTATATCTCTCGACCATTAAGGGGAGTGGACCCTTATATGGGAGGGAATACCGACCATGGTACCTAGGTGCGCGCTAGGCATGCTTATGTGTTGCATTTAGGGTAGATAGACATCCTAGGTCATAACATTTCATCTCATCATCCATCATTCATCTTATTTGCAGTGGTTGAAGCACCGGTATGGGACGGTGTGATGTTTACTTATTTGCACTGTTCAATTTTTATGTTATGCCTAACAAATGTTTAAAAACGGAATATATCTCCACATATATGTATAAATATACTTTTAGGGAATCAAGTTAATTCTTGTTTCCCCTTATGCCGATTCTTCTATTCTTGCTCAGTACCTTGTACTGACCCTTGCAATTGTTTTCATGTATAGATATTTCCGGGGAGGACGCAGAGCCTCAGCACGATGTGGGGTTTGGGGATGAGTGATCTACCTAGAGATGCATTAGCATGTTGTGGACTTATGTGCTTGTCTTGAATTTTATACTATGACTCTATTACCTAGTCTCGTACTGTTGTAGTACGGATCGGTACACTATATTCTGTCTTGTGTTTAACTTGATATCTCTGACAGGTTGAGATGAGACTGATATGTCGACTGTTATGTCGCATGAATAAGGCTTGTAAGCCGGATGTCTGTTATGATGTGAGGTTTCCTTTCTGGATTTGTATTATGATTCATTGGCTTCCTGTTTACTTGGCTACGTGTTATTGATCTTAAATTGATTGGCCAACAGTTTAAGAGAGGTAACACGGCAGTGACGTCACAGAAATTTGGTTTTAAATTTTTGGGGCGTTACATGAACAGACCCTTATAAACAGTAACCTATCAATTCTCTCACAAAAATCCCATTATAAACAGTAACCTACCTATTTTCTCAATATATGCTTTCTGCACGCAATCCAATATACACTTTTAATTCTTAATAACTCAAAATGTGTACAAGTAAAAATTCTAAAATTTTGATATTTTAAAAGTATAAGATGAGACGAAGTCAACGACCACTTGACTATATTTTATTTTCTATAGAAGTTGTATAAACATGAGTTGGATAATAAAGAGTAATAAAGATTAATCATTTTTCACTATAAAAAAATGGAGCAAGTATATAAAAGTATATTGCACTTTCCAAATATAGGATATCCAAGTTTGAGCGGATATTCATATTAGATAATTTAATTTTATTAATTATTATGGATAAAAAAATACTACCAAATATGTAGCAAAAACTCTATGGGTTGATAATATATTTATTATTTATATAATTTAAATATTTTTCATTATTCTAATAAATTCTTTATGAATTGAAATTATATTTAATATTATAACAAATTTTAATAAATACTTTTAAAATTGATATTATATTCATCAATGGAAAACAAATAGTTCACACGTTTTTTTAAGGTTACACTTCTCATTTGCACGTATGTAAATGCACACTTTCAACGATTAATAACTCAAATTCGATAAAAGTAAAAATTCTAACAATTTTATATTGAAAACTACAAGATGAGACGAATCCAATAAAATCTCACTTGGCTATATTGTGACTTCTATAACTATAACAAAAATATAAGTCAAGTGATACAATGAATAGTAAAAAAAGTCAAAAAGTAACCTTTAAAAAAAAGGAGGAAGTATTTGTATTAGATAGATTAACTAAATTAGATAAATTGTAATACAAAAATAAATTGATTAAACTATGGTCATACTCATACATCCCACACAAAATTACATCATTATGAAATTCGTGAATCGTGATGATGGTACATTAAATATAATATTTTTTTTTTGCAAATCATGTCTAAGTTTTAATTTATCAATTGATTCATTCACAAGATTATTTTATTATATTTTTTAATGTAATTTGGAATATCTATATATTTGTGCATTATTAATTTTTCAAGGCCTGAGGGTGAATCAATTTCAGTAATCAATTACCATGTGCAACTGTGATTTCATATATTTCATTTGACGGAAAAATTAACATTATAGTCCGTTAAGTATTAAAATTCACCAAAACAGTCCTTTCTCTTTCAATTGGAAATTTTTTTTGGTAAACATTCAATTGGAAAAATTGATCCTTTAGGTTAAATATTATCTCCAATTTAGTCCATCTAACATTAATAAAATTAATTAATATCTAATAAGCCAGGATTAAGCCAAAATTAACAAGTTAACCAAAATTAAATGGATCAAATACGCAACTCACAACCCACACACATAACCCATTTCTTTAAACCCACTTTTCGAAAACTCCCGTGCATCCACCGATTCGATTCTTCCACCGCTCAATTCTCCTCGGTTTTACGATGACTTCTCTAGCAAGAAGAGTTTCCAAAATCCACAGAAACCTTCATTGTACGCTGCTCCGGTATGCTCAAACTGACGCTAATTCCGGTACATCGCGACCGCAAAGGCGGCAGAAATAATTTTCGCCTCGGCGATGCTAAGAAAAATCGAAGAAAAGTCGCACTTGGTTGACTGAGAAATGCTCGAAATCAGAGAGAACGTGACGTTGTAGGAGCGGTTTGTGATCCCCTGGCATAACATTACCAACAGGCGCCGCAAGCAGCTCCGAGGGAGTTTATGCGCCAGACTCGTTTCGTGCTCAAGGAATCTGTTAATTGTGTTCTTTCATCGTTCAGTCTGCTCTGCTTGCCTTTTAAATCTTATTCATGATTGTTTAATTGCCTTCTCTGTGGCTTTATTACTTGAGTTTTATGTCAAATGCTAATTTGAAATTAATAAATAGTTATTAGGGCAAAAACAGAGGACATAATTTTTTTTCAAATTCTAGTTTCCATTCACCTGCAGTGGAATCTTGAGATCAATATATTTTAGGGTTTAATGTATATTTTAGATATTTAGTAGTATTTCTGAGTAGAGATATCATTTGGTTGAATTTGAACTCATTGCCTCAGTGCCCCTTATTTGTAACCAAAGGGTCTGTCCGTCTGTGGAAGAACGGGAGCTTCGTGGAAGAACGGGCCGGGAGTTTTTGGCAATAAATTGGGTTTTAAAAAAATGGGTTGTAGGTTGGGTATTTGACCCATTTCAGTTACGGTTATAGGATCCACATTAATTATCTTTCATTAAGCTATTAATTACATTTATTATTGCTCAAGGACCAAATTGGAGAAAATATGACGAACCAATTTTTGCAATTAAAACAGAGAGGACTATTTTGGCGGACTTTAAAACTTAACGGACTAAAATGTTAATTTTTCCTTCATTTGACTATATATCGCATTAGAACCGTGACTATAAAGGCTTCTGTGAAGTGGGCATCCAAATCCAATGGAGAAAATGGAGTTGATGAATTTAATGTAGTAGATGAAGTTAGTGGAGTGGATGGATTTTGTGCCTATAAATACCAAGGCCACTCATTTGTAAGAACATCCCAACACAAGCAAAGGCAAGAAGCTTGCCTTTGATCTCTCTTCTCCTATTGTAGTTTTTAGCCTTTGTGAGTGTTTCTCGTTGAGAGGGTTTTGTGGTATAGGATTATTTCCTATAACCTTTTTGTAATATTATTTCATTTCATAGTGAAATAATAGTTCGGTGGGGCCCGGAGGACGTAGGCATATTTGTGCCGAACCTTGTTAAATCTTGGTGTTCTCTTTATTATTTAATTAATAGCTCTATTATTCCACAACAATTGGTATCAGAGCCTTGGTTGCATAGTATGCTCTGTGGTCGCAGCTAAGCTGATCTTCCACATCAGAAAAGCATCTCGGTTGAGCTACCGTTTGTGAGCTATTAATTAAACTTTGAAGCAGAAATGGCGGATAGGTCCGGTGAAACGTCAACTTCAGATTCGAAGCCGTTGGTGACATCGTCATCACAGACGATGGTTTCAAATGCCAAATTTGATGTCGAAAAATTCGACGGTACCAATAATTTTGGCATGTGGCAGTGCGAGGTGTTGGACATCTTGTACCAGCAGGAGCTGGATGGGGCACTTGTAGAAACCAAACCAGATGGTGTTGATGATAAAGACTGGACGAGGATCAACCGTCTTGCGTGTGGTACAATTCGGCTATGTCTCTCAAAGGAGCAGAAGTATCCGCTTATGAGAGAGACGATGGCGCACAGACTGTGGAAAGAACTGGAAGATAAATTCATGAAAAAGAGCACGGAAAACAAGCTCTACATGAAGACGAAGCTATATCGATTCCAGTATTTGTCCGGTACCACGATGAATGAACACATAACAAGATTCGATTCTTTGGTCACCGACTTATTGAATCTTGACGAGAAGATAGATGACGTCGACAAGGCGCTGATACTGTTAGCTTCGCTCCCCGATGAATACGAGCATATCATTGTTAGTATGCTGACTGGAAAAGAAACGATATCTTTTAAAGAAGTTGCCACTGCCTTGTATTCTAACGAGATCAGGAAGAAAGATAAGTTAGAACACAGAAGTTCGACTGGTGAAGCCCATATCGCTCGGGGCCGTAGCCAAAAGTACAAGTCGGACAGAAGAGGCAGATCCAAGTCAAAAAGCAGAGTGGCAAAAGACGAATGTATCCTTTTGTCACGAGAAAGGACACTGGAAGAAAGACTGTCCTAAGTTGCAAAAGAAAAAGGGGAAAGCGGTTGCAGAGGCCTGTGTTGCTGATAGTGATGAGTCAGAGTTTTACTTAGCTTGTGCCTCATCGATAACTAGCACTGACGGCTGGTTGCTAGACTCCGGATGCTCATTCCACATGTGTTCCAGGAAGGAGTGGTTTGTCAATTTTGAAAAAGTTGAAGGTCGGGTTGTCTACTTAGCCGACGATGGACCTTGTCAGATAGCTGGAGTTGGCTCAGTATATCTGAAGAACCACGATGGAACAACCAAGGTGCTGACGGAAGTTCGGTACATACCTAAATTTGCGAAGAACCTCATATCAGTGGGAGCTTTGGAAGCCAAAGGCCACTCCATCAACATTCAGGATGGGATTATGAAAGTGATCTCGGGAGCACTTGTCATCATGAAAGGTATAAGGAAAAATAACTTATACCACTTCCAGGGCAATACAGTGGTTGGCATTGCAGCAGCAGTATCAGAAGCAGACAAGGAAGAGAAGATGACCAAGCTATGGCATATGAGGCTTGGGCATGCTGGGGAAAAATCCTTGCAGACTCTGGCAAAGCAAGGATTATTGAAGGGTGCAAAGACTTGCAAACTTGAATTTTGCGAGCAATGTGTTCTGGGAAAGCAAACGCGGGTGAAGTTCGGAACAGCAATCCATAACACTAAAGGCATTATGGATTACATTCACTCAGATGTGTGGGGACCTACCAAGACGGCTTCTTTGGGAGGAAACCATTATTTTGTAACGTTTGTTGATGACTTTTCCCGGAGAGTATGGGTGTATCCCATGCGAACAAAAAATGAAGCATTCGGGAAATTCCTCACTTGGAAGAACATGATGGAGAACCAGACCGGGAGGAAGATTAAAGTGCTTCGATCTGATAACGGCACAGAATATCGAAATGACCCTTTTTTCGACTTGTGCAAGAAGGAAGGTATTTCCCGACATTTCACTGTGCGGGACACGCCACAACAGAATGGTGTGGCTGAACGGATGAACCGAACATTGTTGGAGAAAGTTCGGTGTATGTTGTCCAATGCTAATTTGGGCAAGCAGTTCTGGGCTGAAGCGGTGACATATGCGAGCCATCTAATCAATCGACTACCATCAACTGCTCTTAAAGGCAAGACACCTTTGGAGGCATGGTTTGGCAAACCTGCAAATGATTATGATTCTTTACGTGTGTTCGGTTCCGCTGCTTATTATCACGTGAAAGAATCAAAGCTGGATCCGAGGGCGAGAAAAGCTGTTTTCGTAGGGATATCTTCGGGAGTCAAAGGATATCGCCTATGGTGCCCGGAGATGAAAAAGGTGATCTTTAGCAGGGATGTTACGTTCAACGAATCAATAATGTTGAATAAGGTAACCAAGCAGCAGACGGATAGTACTCCTCAGCAGGTGGAGCATTATCCTCAACAGGTGGAGTTTCAGACATCTACAACCAGAGAGGTAGATGGTCAACCAATAGAAAACGATGGTCCAAGTACCGAAGAAGAGCTCAGTGAAAGTGAGGTTTTAACCCAAGAACCTCAGGAGCAACAAGATTTACCAATTGCAATTAGGAGGCCAAGAAGAGAAATTCGGAGACCTGCTCGATTCGAAAGTATGCTGGCCTATGCACTTCCTGTTATTGAAGAAGGTATACCACAAACTTTTCTTGATGCAAAAATTAGTCCGGAGAAAGAAAAGTGGAAGAAAGCCATGGACGAGGAAATGCATTCCCTTGAAGCAAATCACACGTGGAAGCTAGCTAAACTCCCAGAGGGAAAGAAGGCAATTGGTTGCAAGTGGGTCTATGCTCAGAAAGAAGGATTTCCAGAAGAGAATGACGTGCGCTACAAGGCAAGATTGGTAGCCAAAGGCTATGCTCAAAAGGAGGGAATTGATTACAATGAGGTATTTTCCCCTGTTGTAAAACATTCCTCCATTCGAATTTTGTTGGCCTTGGTAGCACAGTTGGACTTGGAACTAGTTCAAATGGACGTAAAAACGGCATTCTTACATGGTGATTTGGAAGAGGAAATCTACATGACCCAACCAGAAGGATATAAAGTTGCTGGAAAAGAAGATTGGGTTTGCAGACTGAAGAAATCGCTTTATGGATTGAAACAATCACCAAGACAATGGTATAAGCGATTTGATCAATTCATGATGGGCCAGAAGTACACCAGGAGCAGTTTTGATCATTGTGTATATTTCCGTAAGCTACAAGATGGATCTTTCATTTATCTTCTTCTATATGTAGATGACATGTTAATTGCATCTAAAGATAGAGGAGAGATAAGCAGGTTGAAGTCTCAACTCAGCAAGGAGTTCGAAATGAAAGATCTCGGTGAAGCAAAGAAAATTCTCGGTATGGAGATAACGAGAGACAGGAATAGGGGCACTCTGAGTTTGACTCAGAAGCAATATCTGAAGAAAGTATTGCAGCGGTTTGGCATGACAAACAAAACCAAACCTGTAAGTACACCGTTTGCTCCTCATTTCAAACTTAGTGCTTCACAATGCCCGAAGACGAAAGAGGAACGAGAATACATGTCAAAGGTTCCTTATTCAAATGCGGTGGGTAGCTTGATGTATGCAATGGTGTGTACAAGGCCTGACATTTCACATGCAGTTGGAGTAGTGAGCAGGTACATGCATGATCCCGGTAAAGATCATTGGCAAGCCGTGAAATGGATTCTAAGGTATATCTTGAAAACCTTAGATATTGGGTTGATATTTGAGAAGACTAATGTTACTGGTCAACATATAGTTGGGTACTGTGATTCAGATTATGCAGGAGATCTGGATAAACGTCGATCAACTACTGGATACGTATTTACTCTTGCAAACGCACCAGTTAGTTGGAAGTCTACCTTACAGTCAACCGTTGCTTTGTCAACAACGGAGGCAGAATACATGGCCATTACAGAAGCTGTTAAGGAAGCCATTTGGTTACAGGGATTGCTGGATGACTTGGGAGTTGGTCAGAAACATGTAACAGTGTTTTGTGATAGTCAAAGTGCCATTCATCTAGCAAAGAACCAGGTATATCATGCTAGAACCAAGCATATCGACGTGCGGTACCATTTTGTGCGGGAAATAATTGAAGAAGGTGGAGTCAAGGTACAAAAGATCAAGACCACCGAGAATCCCGCAGATATGTTGACGAAGGCTGTAACATGTATCAAGTTCGAATATTGTTTGAACTTGATTAATGTCTCAAGAATTTTAAGTTGGCGCTGAAAAGCGCATTTGGAGGTCCTACCGAATTTCGTGACGAGAGAACCTTGAAGGGGATAATGTGATTTGAGATGCACCAAGGTGGAGATTTGTGAAGTGGGCATCCAAATCCAATGGAGAAAATGGAGTTGATGAATTTAATGTAGTAGATGAAGTTAGTGGAGTGGATGGATTTTGTGCCTATAAATACCAAGGCCACTCATTTGTAAGAACATCCCAACACAAGCAAAGGCAAGAAGCTTGCCTTTGATCTCTCTTCTCCTATTGTAGTTTTTAGCCTTTGTGAGTGTTTCTCGTTGAGAGGGTTTTGTGGTATAGGATTATTTCCTATAACCTTTTTGTAATATTATTTCATTTCATAGTGAAATAATAGTTCGGTGGGGCCCGGAGGACGTAGGCATATTTGTGCCGAACCTCGTTAAATCTTGGTGTTCTCTTTATTATTTAATTAATAGCTCCATTATTCCACAACAGCTTCATTTGACTATAAAATGTTAATTTTTCCTTCATTTGACTTTTATCTTTTTGTTTCTCCTTTTAGACTATTGTTTACACTATAATATATTTTTAAAGCACTGAAGAGTAATATATAAATTATTGGTAGTGATATGTTGTCTATTAATGGGTTGTTGTATAATGTATACATGTATTCATATAATGTCTAAAATAGTTTAAGGAGTTTTGAGAATATAATGAACCTAAAAAATAAAAAAGAACAATTTTGTTTTTAAATTCAATATTTTGATTCACATTTTTCACATTCCCACCGTCCATTGGGGTAATACTAGTAATAATAATAATAAATTAATTAATTAATTAATTAATTAATTAATCTATTTATTAATATGATACAAATTGTGAGTGAGTCACAATTTTAATTCATATGATATATGTAACTATCATGATTGAGTTGTAATTTTAATTATTTTATTTCTACAAAGTATTTTATATCTGGGATTAAAATTTGATATTTTCTTTAAACAAATCAAAAAACATATCCAAAATGATTACCAAAATTTATTGGATCGGATCACTGCAGTACTATTTTATACATTTGTAGAAAATGAATTATCGAGACGAGGCATCAAAGCAAGCATGAGATTTAGATTTTCAGTTGCCTTCATTTCTGCATACGTACATTTCTTCCAGTAGGTTTTAAAATAATTGTTTATCTTATTAATTTTAAGAACGAGAGTCGTCCAGAAGAATATTCTTAATTAAATTTATAATGTTTAAATAAATTATTAATATTCAAATATATTATTTTAATTTTTGAAGTTCTAGCATAGTGTAAACTGAGTTTGTGCGCCCTTAGCCGACGCTTGAGCGTCACTGTTCATCCAAAAAAAAACTGAGTTTGTGCGCAAAATAAATGTGTTCTTTGGACAGTCAATTAGTGAATGGTGAATATTCTTTTTATCTAGTTTCTATAATCGTTTAAGATTTGAACAAGACAATGAATTGAAGGGATAATAATAAAGAATGGAGAGGGAGTTTTAAATAAGATATATCAAAGTGGCATGCAGAAATTATCTTAAACAAATGAGACCCCCTGCTTGATAGTGAAATTATCTATCAAAGCCTTTATCGAAAACATATGCAAAACTGATAGCTATAGTGTAGCTCCAATTCGGAACTACAGCTTTGTGTGTAGAGCATGCCCTTATAAATTACTTCCTCTGTTCTTCTTTTTTAAGTGCACACATCCTGCATTTCACGCAGTCCAATATATATTTTTAAATGTTAATAACTCAAATTCTACATAAGTAAAAATTATAAAAAAATAATATTATAAAACTACGTGATTAGATGAATCTAATAAGATCTCACTTGACTATGTTTTATCTTATATAACTATGCTAAAAAAATTGATCAAAGTTACTTAATGAATAGTAACTATTGTGCTAATGGAACACTTTAAAAAGAACGGAGGTAGTATAAACTTCTGATGGTGAAATAATCAGCACTTAATACGCAGGGGCGGATGTAGGTATAAAATAGGGATGACACAGGACACCACCTAAATTGATTAAACTGCTATTTTAAAGTAGAAATTTTTTTACATTTAACTAAATTAGGCTTAGTGACACCACATTCATTAATTCCAACCAAGATTTCAATATTTTTTATGTTATAACTACTATCCCTAATTCAATATAGCTTTTACTATTTTTTAAAACACCGCTTAAAAAATATTCTGTATCCGCCACTGTAAGTACGTCTATACTTCTGATGCAAAATAATCAACACTCTGAAGCATGCACAATAAATATCTTGCTGCAGAGTTTTTACAATATTTATTTATTACTGTATAAAGTAATATGCATGTGTAATTTTCATGGGCATGCACTTAAATCTCTTGGCACGGAGTAATTACTTTTGTTGTTTCCTTGTGTAACTTTTGGGGGGCAACATGCCCGTTCAGTTTTGTCTTAATGTATCTTCTTGGTAAGGATTCATTTCATCCTATGTCAAGTTTTTTTTTTTTGTCTTTAAAACATTGGCAATTTAGCATGTTGAAACTGAATCTTCTCTTCTCAGAACTTGGTTTGTGTACACAGCCCAAGTAGCTCAAGCACTCTTTTAGGATTCATTTAGATAATTGATTTGGAAAGGGAAAAGGGTTCCAGGAAAAAGAATGAGACAACTGATCAACATAACAGCAAAGAACCAAAAAGAAGATAAAGCTAGGATTTGTACTCTTATATAATGGAGTATTGTAGTACTATCTATCTTCTGTACAAAATGGACTAATATGGAAGGAAAGTATTTTCTATCCCCACCTCTATGTTCTCTTCTTTGATTCTAATCACAAACAGCCAAAGCCCTCAAACAATTGCACATTAATGGGGGTCATAATTTTTTACTTCAGAATTAGGTGAAGATCCTAGTATATTACAAGACGTATTCTACTACATCAATTTGTCATTAAACAAACCCATGTGGATCCTTCAACAGAGATCATGAGATTATCAATCATTCCATCAAAAAACGTTTGATTGTTCTATTAATGATAAATGAAAAATTCAAAAGTTTTGGGGTCAAGATGAGAGAAAGCAAAAGTTAATGGTGTCAAGAAATATGTTAACTTAACCTACTTTTACAAAAAATTTCCTTGCGGGGGTCTATTTAGCAAATTTTATTTGTATTGACGTACAATAAAAAAATTGGACCTTGTTATGGCATATCTTAATGTTAAATTCTTTTGTTGATTTGAGACTGCGTTGAAGATCACAAAGCTTCCTCTTCTGATGTTTAGTTGAGGAAATTGCTGATAGAATCGAACCAAATGTCTGGAAACCATTTCTGAGCAGTCTCATTTTGATATTTCCGAAATTTTGCTTCTCAAGATTATGTTGTCATTTGGTGCATTGGGTTGGTTATTTGTTCGGTTTGTTATCCATTCTAAGGTCAACCTTTCTGGATCGCATGTTATCTATAAGGGTATCGCCATTTTAGTGACCGAAAATACCCACTTTTGCACACTGTATGTTGAATTTCAGCATGATTGAGAATATGTTTTTGTTTTTGGAGAAACTGAATATTTTTACTTGCTTTGAGCAAATGATATTTTTGGTAAATCTTTGTGATTATGAATACCTTATACTACTAGTTAGCTTATTTGACTTGAACTTTGGATGTGAAACACCTTGTCTGATGTCTGTGGTTGTATATGGTTAGACCAATTGATCCTATTTTTCATTCTCTAGCTAGAATGATAATAATGCCCTCTCACGCTTTATATCTTAAAATTTTTTTCATTATAATACAGGCATGAACAGATATGAAGCTGACTTCTCCTCAGGTGTCAAGGATCTGTTGCTACAATGAAGTACATCTTTCAGGTGAAAATTTGAAAATAAAGATATTTTTTGAAAGATTTCTATAGCATAGAAGGAAATGCCGATACAGCTATGTTAAAAGGACACACTCATGACATATTTTTTGATTACACACACTTATGACATTTGATAACTCATAATGCGTCAAAATAGTAATGCTGATACCGTTCTAATAAGCTCTTTCTGATGGAGTCTTTTGTAGTATAATGGTAATGCTGATGCTTGGAAAAATTGAGGGAAAACCGAGGTTATCATATTGGCTTGATTTCATAGCAGGGATGAAAGAACATTATATTGTATCAAACCTTGGGATGACTATGCAAATGGCTTAGAATTTCAGCATCTTACTGGGGAAAAGAAACAACATGGGATGACCAACACAAACTGTTCCAAATCTGAACACTGGATTGAAATCAGATAAGTTACAAAGCGGAGGGAGGGAAACAGAGTGAAGTAAAACAGAGAAGAAAAACCAAGCCAAAAAATCAGGAGAAGTGCATGGCTTTCTCTCCTGGTTGGTCTGTCTGCACTATGTGCAGCGATCACAAGCAATTCATTTAAGTCGTGAGATATGGACACACCCTATGCTAACAATTGTGAACTGAACTTGCGTGCACAAAAGCAGGTAATTCTCACATGAGTTGTGTCGTGCTCTTCTGAGATTGTTGCTCATCGGAGAACATATACTGACAAGCAAGTGTAAGTGGAAGTGCATCACAGCATCAGCAAGTAACATTCATGGCACAATGCCCCAAGGCAAAAAAAAAATAAAATAGGGTAGGGGGCCAGTAAACTAAAATCGTCAAGTACTAAATAAAATCACATTACTAATGAATCAGCACACATTAATTATTTGAATATCATTAAGCTTGAATTACTCTCTTACAATCCCAGAAAAGCATAATAAACAAACCTGTAGCATGATTTCATAGTATAATATAGCTACAATCCCAGAAAATCTAATCGACTTGATTGAAAATGCATTGTAGCATATATGTATTTTATACTTCCTCCTTTTTTTTTATTTATTAGTCCCATTGGGTTTTGGGTACGGTTCACCCGCAAACTTTAACTTAAAGTTTTATCATCGTTTTTAAATATCGAACTTTTACCGAACTTTGTTAGGTTCCCAGCTCACGCAAGTACTATTCTTTATGCCGAGGTTCAAAGAACCAAGTTCAAACTACCACAGTGAACACACCAAATCAAACACACCAGTGTAAACACAGAATCATGCACAGCGGAAAGACACACACATAGATGTAATGAGCATAAAGAATAAATGAGACACAGCAAGTTGATGACCCAGTTCGGCCTTCGGCCTACGTCTGGGGAATACCAATCCAGGAGGATATTTACTATGTGTTAACTATGGCAAACAACCACACACAATAACAAATATGAAAAGTGTCTTCACTCCAAGTTCCAAGCGGACAGTTGTGGTGACCAAAAACCTCCAGCCTTTGGTGTAGAAATCCCCTTCTACTTCAACCCTCAAGACCGCCTGCCTTGAGTTCCACTTGAAACAGCATGTGAAACACTCCCTCGAACGTTTGAGATGATTAACGGTTTGAAGTACAGCTTTCTTCACACGCCTTGAACTCACTCCTAAGTTGTATCCGAAAAGATACTCAAGTGGTTCTTAAACACAAATCCAACCAGGAGTGTTCAAGGCTTATCGATCTCACAGCACCAGAATGAAGTCGGTTTACACTTTTGCTGTGAATCGATTCTCGAGAGAATATAGCAGTGGACACAAGTTGAGAGCTTTCTTAGAATGCTTGAATAATGAATAATGAATCTCTGCTCTTCAATCTTCAACTCTCTCTACTTATCCCAGAAATTGCTCAACGGGTTTTGAATAATTTTGCCATTTTGGGAAATAGCCGTTGGGCAGAGTTGGGTTTGTGAGTAACAGCTCTTTTCTAAGTAGATAGGTACTCCCTGCAAGAAATGTTAGTCTTTACCTACTCTAATCAGAAAAGAACCGTTGGACCCAATCCATTCTTGATCTCAGCAATCTTTCATTCCATGGGTTGCGCTGAACACGAAAGCATCAGAAGAGGTCCTATCTACCTAAGTTCAATCATCGGTTCGAACTTCCCACAAAATACTAGACTCAACAATCTCCCCCTTTTTGGCAGGAAGTGAGCCAGCTATTACAATTGACAAACCGATGATGAATTTGCTATAAGCACAAGTAGACCTCAACTAAACTCCTGACTATAAGCTCTTTACATAAGGCATTCATAACACAAACTAGAGCTTGTACACATTAAAACATGAAAGATCATGCATTCCATAAGATCACAGAACCATAAACATTGTCCAACAAGTTCTAACAACAAAGCAACAATAAACAACTGTCCCACAAGTTTATCAAAGCAAAATTAGAACCAAATTGAAAAGAAGAGTTAGAAGGATATTACCAAACATCAAGAGGTTGAAATCATCATTGGATTTTGGAAATTTGACTCCCCCTCTGGATCAACTTCTATGGCCAAAAATCAGTCAGACTCCCCCTCTGCTTCTGAATCAGCATCACCATCACCATCATTTGGGCGCTCTTGATCATCATCTGGTTCAACATACATGGCAGTCCCGGCTTCATCATCTTCAGACCAGTAGTCGGGTAGCAGGGCAAGTGCTTCCTCAATCTTCCCTTCCTCATGTTGGATGATCGCACGAAGGCCTCTGAACTTTTCCTTTGCCTGGTTCAGTATCTCTCTGGCTCGAGTGAGGGCACTCTGATGGCTCAAAGTCCCATCTGGACCTGGTATGTCGGGCACTTTGGACAGCAGCTTCTGTGAGAGACCGAACTCATAGATCTTTTCTTTTGGTGCGCTCTTGTTGCCACCAATTTTGAGAGACCCAAGGAACAACTGAATGAGAGCCGGACAAGGGAGAAGGGTCTTGTGACTGGCAGTCAGGGATTCTACAATAGTGACCATCTAAGACAGAACCAGTTGACCAAAGTTGATGGGAACCTTTTGATCAATGGCATATATCAGGTGACACATTTCTCTTGTGACCAAGGAGTGATTTCCAGTGGGCATCACGTTTGATGCACAGAATTTGTAGATCATATAGAATTTCTGAGTGAGATCCTTAGGCTTCACTCCCTTCCCTGGCATCTTTTTGACCTTAGTCTTGGTGATAGCATAGGCCACCTTGTCACTGTCAAACGAGACACCTTGTTCCAATATGCCTTCAAATTCAACCTCTGGGAGTTCCAGAAGGGCATTAATCTTGGAAGCTGAAATCTCATAGAGAACTCCTCCAGTGAAATTCTTGTTGAACCATGGGGTATCAGGCTTGATGACGTCCTTCCTCAGGTTGGCATAAAACTGAATCACAAGATCGGGTTGATACTCTTGAACCAAGGTTGCCCATCCAATCAGTCCTCTTTTCTCTAGATACTTGGTCCAACCAAGTTGATCATACTTGGGTCCACAGTAGGTACGCTCTTGTCGAAAGGCCTTTTTGATTAACACATTGGAGTGATAATCTGCACTGGACTGGTAATAGAACTGATCCGAGTGAGCAAGAGCAGCATCAAGTATTTCCTTATCCTTAGCCTTGGAGGAGGATGGCTTCCTTATGTCAAGTTTTGACATCTTCCTGATTTCTGGATTCTCTTCAGCATCACGAACACGCTTTCCTTTGCTTGAGGACTGTGAAGGCTTGGTCACAGTTTTGGAGGCAGGAGGAGAAGTTTCTTCGGACTCAGAGGAACTGTCATCTGTACCATCTGGTTTATCCTCACCATTGAACTCGCTATCAGAGTCCTTTTCTTTGTTCACCTTGGGGATTGGAACAGGGGCCACTTTGGATCCGACAGCACCTTGAGTTGGATGAAGATCAGGTTCATCAGCACTAGAGCCTTCTTCTTCCTCATCACCTTCAGATGACTCTTCTTCAGATTCTTCTTCAACAGTGTCTAACTCATTGTGGGGCTCGACAGGTTGAGATAGGGCATGAACAGAAGTAGTGGATTGATCTTTCACAGCAGAGGATCCTTGGGAGGGCTCAGACTGTCTGGATTCGTCTGTCGGGGTGATTGGAGAAGTGACTTGGGTGGTCTGCTTCACAGTTTCGTCCACATTGCTAGACTTCTTCGACTTCTTGGTCTTGGAGGGAGCAGCAACATCTTTGACATTAGTTGGACCAGAGGTCTCCACACTAGGAGGAGGATCATCAAAGACTGGCCCGAGGATGTTTAAGGGAACAGCAGCAACCACCTTTCTTCCCGACACAGAGCCTTTGACAGTAGACTTGGAGGTCTTCTTCGCAGTAGGAGCATACTTCTTCTTTGAGACATCTAGAACAGGGAATGCAGGCGTTGGAGATTCACCCCCTTTCTTCATCATGAGAGATGTGGTCACAGGTGCCAATTCTGATAGAGTAATGTCCTCTTCACTTTCTTTGTCTCCAGTAGAGGTATTGCCTTGAGCCGAGGAGGATCCTGAAACTTGAGCATTAGAAGAAATAGAGGATTTCTTAGACTTCTTTGTACCTTTCTTGGAAGTTTTCTTTGCAGGGACAGTAGCGGCAGCAGCGGCGGCCAAGGTCTTGAGGTTTCCAGGGGATTCCATTACAGAGGTTGTCTGAGATGGACCGCCTTCAACTCCTTTAGTAGTGACTCCAGAAACCGTCATGGGAGTAACCGTTTGAGGGATGGTTTTGGAACCCACGTTCACAGAAGCGGTTATCTCCCCTTGAACCGCTACACCAGCATCAAGAAATTCACTGCGGACGTCCAATGGGTCCAGAACACCTTGAGAGGTGGTAGTAGACGTAGTCGATTTGTCCACATTGGTCTTCGCCTGAGAGGAACTGACCCCCTTTTTCAACTTAGGGTTACGAGGCACAGGAGGTTTCCTCTGCACTGGACTAGAATCCTTGGAACCTCGAGTTTGAACCATTGTTCCTGCACTCAATGAACTCAACACACAAACAATCGAGAGGATAATGATCGCAATCAGAAACAGAGTAAGAGACTAGAGAGATGACAAAGACGATTCGTCTTCTGAGAAAGAGTAAAGTAAACTCCCTTATAATTCTGATTCTTCCCGCTCGAGAAGACTGGCGCCAATCAAAGCCAAGTGGGCCATTAGGGCCGAAAAACAAAGATTATAAATTGGGCTTTGTACTGGGCCTTGACTAATCTCCCCCTGAAATAAATAATCCTGCAGACCAAACTAATTGTTAGAAAAAAATATTGACAAGAGTTTGAGTGAGGATTGTGACCATAAACACCATGGGGGAGAACCGAGCGACTTCTTTAGGCAAGGTAGCACAAACCAAGATCCTTCCTTAGTGATTCAAACCGATCACTGTTCAAGGCCTTGGTAAATATATCAGCATGTTGAAGTTCAGTTCCAACATGTTGAATGAACACCACTCCTTCTTCTACCAGCTCCCTTATGTAATGGTGTCGGATGTCAATGTGCTTGGTGCGGTTATGTTGAACTGGATTCTTAGCAATATTGATGGCACTCATGTTGTCACACATTAGGAGAACCTCCTTCTGCTCAATTCCATAATCCTTCAACATCTGTTTCATCCAGAATAGTTGAGCACAACAACTTCCCGCAGCCAAGTATTCAGCTTCAGCAGTGGACAAGGAGATTGAACTCTGCTTCTTGCTATACCAACTAACCAGGTTGGTGCCAACATAGAAACAACCACCTGTTGTGCTCTTTCGATCATCTATGCATCCTGCCCAATCAGCATCACTGTATCCCAAGAGTTGAAGGCTGGATTCCTTAGAGTACCAGATTCCAAGATTGGCAGTTCCTCAGATGTATTTGATGATTCTCTTAGCAGCATGTAGATGGGATTCCTTGGGATTTGCCTGATATCTGGCGCACACTCCCACTGCATAGCTATTATCGGGTCTGCTGGCCGCTAGATAGAGGAGACTCCCAATAATACTTCGATACAGTTTGGGATCAACATCCTTTCCAGAGGGATCTTGGGAGATCTTGTCATTTGTGCCTAGAGGAGTTCTGGCAGGCTTGCTTGTCTCCATCCCAAACTTCCTCACAATGTTCTTCGCATACTTAGCTTGACTGAGGAACATCCCTTCCTTTTTCTGAGTTACCTGAAGTCCAAGGAAGTATGTCAGTTCTCTAACTAAGCTCATCTCGAACTCATCACTCATGATATTAATAAATTCATCCTTGAGTATGTGAGATGTGGACCCAAAGACAATATCATCCACATAGATCTGAGCAACAATGAACCCTTTAGCTTCCTTTCTAATGAAAAGTGTTTGGTCAGTGCTGCCTGTTACATAACCATGCTCCGAAAGATATGTTGAGAGTTTCTCATACCAGGCCCTAGGGGCTTTTTTCAGACCATACAATGCCTTGTGGAGCTTGTATACATGATCTGGATGGTGAGGGTCTTCGAACCCTTTTGGTTGTTCCACATAGGCCTCTTCCTTCAACCAACCATTCAAGAATGCGCTCTTCACATCCATCTGGTACAGTTTGAATTCAAAGGAGCATGCTACAGCCAAGAGTAACCGAACAGCTTCAAGCCGGGCCACTGGTGCAAATGTTTCACTGAAATCAACGCCTTCAACTTGAGTATACCCTTGGGCCACCAGTCTAGCCTTGTTCCTAGTGATATTGCCATCCTCATCAGTCTTATTCTTGAATATCCACTTTGTACCGATGACATTCACATTGGTTGGCCTCTCCACTAGTTCCCAAACTTCATTCCTGGCAAATTTCTGAAGCTCTTCTTGCATAGCAGCAGTCCAATGTTCATCACAGAGTGCTTCCTCCACCTTAGTTGGCTCAATCCTGGATGTGAAACAATGAAGACCAACTAACTCCTTGTAGTTAATCTTCTTCTTGCTCCTGGTCTTTCTGCCCTCATTGATATCACTGAGGAGATCATTCTCATCATGATTCCTGTGAACCTTGTTCAGAGGAGCTGGAGTTCTTGGAGGGTGGTTCGATTCACTGTATTGAACTTCCTTCTCAGCAGACTTCACAGCTTCAGGAATATTTGGGGACACTTCCTCAAGGCAGCCCTCGTTCTCATTCTCCACAACAGGGACGGGTTTAGACACACACTTGGGTTTGTCTTCAATAACAACGTTGGCATATTCCACCACTTTCCTTGAAGAAGGAAGATATACTCGATATGCTTTGCTGGTGGTTGAGTATCCCACAAAAATACCCTCTGTGCTTTTCTCTTGAAATTTTCCGGATTGATTCCTGTCATTCAAGACAAAGCACTTGCTACCAAAGATATGGAAATATGAAATAGTTGTCCTTTTACCTTTCCACGGTTCATATGGAGTCTTCAGGGCCTTTGATCTCATGTGAACTCGGTTCCCAGCATAGCATGCAGTATGCACAGCTTCTGCCCAGAGGAACTGAGGGACATCCTTAGAGTTAAGCATGACTCTGGCCATTTCTTGAATTGTCCTGTTCTTCCGTTCCACCACGCCATTTTGTTGTGGAGTTCGGGGAGCAGAAAACTCATGCTTTATGCCATGTTTACTGCAGAAGTCTTCAAACATCTGACTTTGGAATTCACCTCCATGATCACTCCTGATCCTTTAGACTTTACAGTCTTTCTCAGTTGTGATTTGGTTGTGAAGTTTTATGAACGCCTCAAGTGCTTCACTCTTTTCCCTGAGGAATGAAACCCAGGTATATCGAGAAAAGTCATCAACACAAACTAGAACGTAGTGCTTACCTCCTAGACTCTTTACATCAGTTGGGCCAAAGAGGTCCATATGTATGAGGTCTAGGCATTGGGTTGACCCAGACTGATCGATCGCCCTATGTGAAGCCTTGTGTTGTTTGTTCTTCGCACAGTCATCACAGAACTCAGCATCAGACTTCTTCAACGGGGGAAGTCCTTTGGTAGCTCCTGATTTGCTGAGTTCGATCAGGTCCTTGAAGTTGAGATGTCCCAATCTCTCATGCCAAAGCTGGGTTTGTGCTAGGGTATAGCAGTTATTCTTGGACCGAAGTCCTCTCAGAACACAATCATATTTAGAGTTGAGAACTTTACATTGTTCCCAATCAAAGCACACTTTCATCCTGTTGTCACACAACTGGCTGATGCTAATGAGATTAGCACGCAGACCTTCAACATAGTATACAGGATTAAGAGCCAGAAGTCCCTTGTCACCGATTGAACCTTGACCTGCCACTTTGCCTCTGCCACCATCGCCAAAGACAACATATCCTCCATCTATCTTTTGGAAGTCAGATAGAAGATTTTTATCACCTGTCATGTGTCTGGAGCAGCCGCTATCGAAATACCAGCACACCTTTTTCCCAGCATTGCCTACTGAGTGAAAAGCCATGTTACACAGGAAGGCTGCTTTGATCCGCCATTCTCTCCTGGACATGCTCCTTTTGAGTTCTTCACTAGGCCATATCATGGGTCTTCATGACATAGCATCTCTGGCAAGGAGACGACAGGCTTCAGCTTTGTGTCCAAAGGTCCTGCAGTAAGCACACTCCAGAGGAACCACAGGAGAGAAGAGCTTCCTTAGTTTCCCTTTCTTGTTCTGCTTGACATGAGTGATCTTCTTTTTAGTCTGCTTCCCAAGAATAATCCCTTTCTTAGGAGGCTTGACAGAGTTTCCTTCTGGGAAATGTCCTTGATTGACAAATACTCTGTCTGTGGAGCTACTGCTTTCCTTTAACAAAACCAATACCCCTTCTGTCACCATGAGCTTTGGAGGATGAGAGTATCTCAGAGAGCACATCATTCCCCTTGTTCAGACGATTGGCAAGATCTTCTGAGTTCTTCACTTTAGCATTGAGTTCTTCATTCTGCAAGGATAGGGTTGCCACTTGATCCTGAAGTACACTCCTTTGAATGGTGAGGGCAGCAACTTGTTCGATCAAAGCACCATTCACAGTAGTGAGACTGAACACTTGCTCACACTGCACAATCACTTCTTGTTCAAAGTTATCACGTTGAGAAGTGAGATCTGAGACTTGACCTCCCAACACAGTATTGTCAGCAGTGAGTTCATCGACTTGGATTGAAAGTTCATCCACTCTCACACCCAAGTCTATGTTGCTGGGTTCAAGTCGAGCAACTAGATACTCCAACTCATCCCGTCTGTCTTCTATACTGCGGAGTTTTTCCCACCGATCTTGGTACATGCATCTGAGATCTTCATGTTTCTCACTAAGATCGGAATGTTCCTTTCTTAGCTCAATCAATTCGAACATTGCTCCCTCCAGTTGGCCTTCAGAATCATTAAACTTTTCCCGCATCTCCTCAAGTTGTTTGAGAAGTGTCTCAACTTTATCTTCATCAGCTTCTGACTCGGAATCAGTGTCCCATGACCCTGCAAAGGCAACTCCTGTTTCATCCTCACTTTCACTGCAGCTGCTTTCCTCTTCTTCACTGAAGGTGGCACAGAAATTCTTCTTCGAAGAGGATGACTTGTTCTTCAGGTTACCGCAATCAGCTCTCACATGACCAAAACCTTTGCACTCATAGCATTGAGGTCCTTTGGAATCTGCTGATTCTTTGGGGAACTTCTTGGGGGATTTGTCAACCTTGTTCTTATCGAATCTCCTACTCTGCGAACTTTCTCCCTTCTTATTGCTGAACTGCTTGGATCTCTTATCCATAAGGATCCTAGCCATCTTTTTGGACAGGAGAATGAGATCCTCTTCATCACTGTCAGAATCAGATTCCTCAGCAAGAGGTTCAGTCTGGGGTTTGGACTCCGTTTTGAAAGCAACAGCCTTTCCAGTGAATTTTTTGTAGTGGTCCATTTCCCAAGACTGAAGTATTCCCATGAGTTCGTCCACAGAGATGGTAGCATATTCCTTTTGAAGCTCCAAGGCTGCTATCTTGGCATTGAATCTTTCCGGAAGAGTACCTACAATTTTTCTCACTATCTCCTGAGAGGAGTAGATCTTACCAAGTTGCTGAGCTTGGTTTGTTAGAGTACGTATCCTACTAAAATAGTTGTTAACAGATTCATGCTCATCCATAGCAAGTTTATGAAAAAGTGCTTCAATAGAAATAAGCTTAGAGGTTCTTACAGAAGCAGACCCTTCGTAAGAATTTACCAGAATCTCCCAAGCTTCAAAGGCTGTGGTGCAGGCTGAGATCAAGCTGTATTGATCATCAGTTACAGCACTGAATATGGCATGCAGGGCCTTTGAGTTCATGTTGGAAGCAGTTTTCTCAGCAATGGTCCATTCCTTCTTATTTTTGGGTTTGGTAGAACCATCAGCAGTAACCGAAGGTGCTTCGTATTTCTCTTGAACCGCATCCCAAGCTTGATCATCAATAGACATCAAGTACGATCTCATCTTATTTTTCCAGAAAGAAAAGTTGGTTCCATTAAGGAGAGGAGGCTGACTGAAGTTCCACTTGTGACTCATCTTGCTTCAGGGATCTCTCTCGAAAGAGTGTGGCTTTGATACCACATGTTAGGTTCCCAGCTCACGCAAGTACTATTCTTTATGCCGAGGTTCAAAGAACCAAGTTCAAACTACCACAGTGAACACACCAAATCAAACACACCATTGTAAACACAGAATCATGCACAGCGGAAAGACACACAAATAGATGTAATGAGCATAAAGAATAAATGAGACACAACAAGTTGATGACCCAGTTCGGCCTTCGGCCTACGTCTGGGGGATACCAATCCAGGAGGATATTTACTATGTGTTAACTATGGCAAACAATCACACACAATAGCAAATATGAAAAGTGTCTTCACTCCAAGTTCCAAGCGGACAGTTGTGGTGACCAAAAACCTCCAGCCTTTGGTGTAGAAATCCCCTTCTACTTCAACCCTCAAGACCGCCTGCCTTGAGTTCCACTTGAAACAGCCTGTGAAACACTCCCTCGAACGTTTGAGATGATTAACGGTTTGAAGTACAGCTTTCTTCACACGCCTTGAACTCACTCCTAAGTTGTATCCGAAAAGATACTCAAGTGGTTCTTAAACACAAATCCAACCAGGAGTGTTCAAGGCTTATCGATCTCACAGCACCAGAATGAAGTCGGTTTACACTTTTGCTGTGAATCGATTCTCGAGAGAATATAGCAGTGGACACAAGTTGAGAGCTTTCTTAGAATGCTTGAATAATGAATAATGAATCTCTGCTCTTCAATCTTCAACTCTCTCTACTTATCCCAGAAATTGCTCAACGAGTTTTGAATAATTTTGCCATTTTGGGAAATAGCCGTTGGGCAGAGTTGGGTTTGTGAGTAACAGCTCTTTTCTAAGTAGATAGGTAATCCCTGCAAGAAATGTTAGTCTTTTCCTACTCTAATCAGAAAAGAGCCGTTGGACCCAATCCATTCTTGATCTCAGCAATCTTTCATTCCATGGGTTGCGCTGAACACGAAAGCATCAGAAGAGGTCCTATCTACCTAAGTTCAATAATCGGTTCGAACTTCCCACAAAATACTAGACTCAACAAACTTAATTTATTAATGGTTTAAAATGTGCACTGGACTACATGTTGTGGGTGCGTCCATAGCAAATAAAAAAAAAAGAAAAAACAGAGGAAGTAATATTTATCTATAGTAGTATGTATTTTAATGTTTTTATACGAAATAGTTATAATTGATTGGTCCGACACCACCTAACCTAAGAGACAGGTGGGGATTTAAAATAAATCATTCTAAATCGGATAGAACTCAAACCCATCTCCTTTTGAAATCTTTTTACTTGCATTGCCTTATGACTAATGTCACCCAACTACAGTCACTTCACACGATGGAGAGTATTGCAGTTCTATGATTTTCCCCCAAGCTCCATTTAGCAATTCAATTACCAGGAACCAAAATTAGATTAGTTTATCTTAACTTCCAGCAAAATACCAATGTTTTTTAATATTAATATTATTAAGAACAACGCCACACCAACTTCAGTAGCATGCATGATGCATCTATCTATGTGGAAATGAATAACGGTTATTCTAGAGTTTTTAGTATATCAATTAATAATGACTCAACACACATTTATTTATTACTAATAATGAATCAGCACACATTTAATTATTTGTATATCCATTAAGTTTTAAAACATACTACTTCATTACACTCTTACAATCCTTCAAAAGCATAATACACAAACCAACAGCACTGTGAAGTTTATTATGGCATTGAAAACCACTCATTACAGTTTGTAAACACTAATAAAGCACATTCACAAAACAACTTAATTACCAAACACAAACCCATCAAAGGAAACATTATTAATGTTGTCATTTCACTTACCTGCTTGCTGCCTCTCCATTTGGAATCTCACCTAATAATCCAACGCCCCAACATCTTCATTATCATTGCTTCAATCACTCGGAAATAAGCATATCTCCAGCTCCTCCTGAAAAACAGAATTCCAAACAAGCCCCAAAGTCCAAACACAAAACCACACATTACAAAAACATAAAACCACAACTCCTCATCAATTTTATCAGCTGGAACATGATCATTTTCAGGAGTTGAATGCTTTGGGGTTCCATCAGTACTGCGGCATTTCTTTGGCAGGGGATCTCCACACAGTAGATGATTGCCGCCATAAATTGATGGACCATCCTCAAGTGTTGTCAGTTGACGTCCCGTGGGAATTTGGCCACATAAATTGTTGTTAGACAAGTTCAAGTGGCTTAGAGAAGTCAAATTGGCTAGACTTTCGGGGATTTTCCCAGACAAATGATTGTTGGAAAGATCAAGGGACTCCAATGATATCAGGCCTCCAATATTTCGTGGAATTTCTCCATGTAGATTGTTATGAGACAGATTAAGGCCTTCCAATCCAACAAGAGCAGTTAGCTCTGATGGAATTCTTCCCGTAAGATTGTTACAAGAAAGATCCAAGTTGGCTAGAAATTGTAATATGCTTCTGGTGTACTCCATTTCCACTCCTTTCAACACTTGATTTAAGCTATCATCACCGGAAAATCTATTCATGTAGCTTTTATGTGGATCCTTCATGGTAGAGAAATTCTGAAAGCAATTCTGTATGTATCCAGTCAGCTTATTGATTCCAAGGTCCAAGATCTGAAGCTTAGACACTTGACAAAGTTCGCGGGGAATCACACCATTGAATTGATTGTTTCTTAGCCTAAGAATTCTCAAGTGGGCTAGATTGTTTCCAAGCCACTCAGGTATTTCTCCAACCAACTTATTTTCTCCAACGTCGAGAATTTCCAGAAAAGAAAAATTCATTAAAGTGGAGGGAAGCTGCCCTCTAAGGTGATTGTTGGCTAACTTCAACTGTTGTAAATAGTAAGCAGCTCCAATGGATTTAGGAATTATGCCAGATAGCTCATTGGATGATAATCCCACATACATCAAATACGGAAAGTTTTGCCAACAGTCTAGCAGATTACCTGATAAATTGTTCTTGGAGAGATGTAAATAACTCAGAAGTCTCATTTCGCACAGTGAATGGGGCAGTGAACCATTGATGTCGTTCCTGGCCAAAAATAAACCATGTAGACGAGGTAGCATATGGCCAATGTTGCTTGGGAGATGAGTTATCGTATTATCAGAAAGATCCAACAAAGAAATGCTTGAAGGAAGCTCCATTATTGAGCCGCTTATATTGTTGTTGGAAAGGACCAAGTATGTCAAATTCATCATGGTGTCAAGCCATTCTGGAAGAGTTCCAGAGATACTACAGTTAGATAAATCCAACTCAGTCAGCGTCTTTTGGGTTTGAAGCCATGGTGGAAATTGATCGACTTCCATGTTGCAAGATGACATCTCAAGACTCTCCAGTTGAAAAGCAGGCACCCAATTGTATCCGACTTTGAACCTGATAGAATTGGAGCTTGTATCAAGGATCTTTAATTTTGAGAGCTTGTAGAAGTGAGCCTCTGAAAGTGTTCCATTAAATGAGTTATTTGATATATAGATACGTTCAAGATTCGAGAGCTGCCCCATAGAAGAAGGAAGTTCCCCACTCAGTTGATTAGATTCAAGACTCAACTCTTTCAATGCTGTCAAATTTCCAACAGAATCTGGTATGGAACCAGATAACTCATTATAAGAAATATCCAACTCCACCAAGGCTGACAATTTCCCAATTGATTTTGGAATTGAACCAGATAACTCATTATAAGAAATATCCAAGTCCACCAAGGCTGACAATTTCCCAATTGATTCTGGAATTGCACCGGATAACGTATTGTCGGAGATATCCAACTCCACCAAGGCTGACAATTTCGCAATTGATTCTGGAATTGAACCATTAATTCTATTATGCTCCAAATTTAGGGTCTCCAACTCATAAGCCCTACATCTTGACAAATTTTTGAAAGCGCCTGAGATCCCTCCATGAAATTCATTGCTGGAAAGATTCAATGATTTCAGCTGGCAATTATTCCCGATGAGTTCAGATATCCATTTTGTCGAGTGCTGAATTTGATTGAATCCAAGGTCGAGAAAAGCAAGTTGTTTCAAGCTAAGAAAGGGATATCCAGTAGTGTTATAATGATTGGATGAAAGATCAAGAAACTCTAGTGAAGTCAGATTATGGAGAAAACAAGGAATTTCACCATAGAATTTGTTGTGAGACATATCTAAGTGCTTGACATGTGAAAGGAATGTAGAATTCACAAAAGAGTAGGGTAGATGACTGTTGTCAAGTGAATTGTGACTCAAATGCAGCACAGCTAAAGAGGGAAGCATGCTGAGTACCTTCATTAAATCTTTTTGTCCACTAAGATCAATCCCATTCAAATCAAGATACTCCATTGATGAAAGATTGGAAATCCACCTGAGATCACCAGCGATAAGATAATCACCACCAATAAGAAAATAATCTCTACCTCCGATATCAAGTGTCAGCAAGTTTGATAGATTGCCAAGATGGCGTGGAATAACGCCATGAAAGCCTGCATTTGAGAGATGAAGATGCTGCAGCTGCTTCATCGAGCCAAGAAACGTAGGAATCGTCATGTTGAAAAAGTTCCCACTGAGGTCCAAGTAATTCAAGTACTTCAATTGGAGTAGGGAAGAATCAAGGCTTGTACTCGTTAGCTGCTGATCAATTAGCTCCTGATCATCACTGAAATAGTTCTTGTTCCTGAGATCAAGCCTGACAACATGTCCACTGATGTGGCAGCTCACACCTTCCCAATTACAGCAGTTTGTGTTGTCCTCCCAAGATGATAGTCTGTTGGAAAGATCCACAAGGGTTTGTTTAAAGTTTAGGAGAGCATCACTCTCGTTTCCAATGCAGGCAAAGGAAGAATTATTGGCAAAGCACAAAATCATCGGCAAGTGCAGAAAGAACAAGAAGATGGAAAGGAGACGACGGGTAGGACACAACTTGCCCATATTCACACAAATAAGAATAAGAATGCACATCCACTACAAAAACGCATTTGGTGCATAAATAACAAGTACTACATTAGTATTATGGTTTTTTGATATAACCTGAAAATAACACATCCACTACAAAAACGCAGTAAGTGCACAAATAATGCATGGTGGAATCTCAATGGAATTTTATGTTGTAGGTTGTCCCCACCCCACACATTTGTTGAGAGAAATTAAAGGAATTTCACTGTCCTGGACTGATGATGCTTCAAGGGATACATTCCTTTTTCCATAGTTACTCCAAAAATTTGTGAATGAGTTATGATCAATCTCTTTAGTTTAAAGTCGTCATGATCTCCATTGACTTCCACTATATATGCTTTTCTCAGTGGAATTTTATCTTGTAGATTCGTTGTCCCCCTCCCCACCCATTAATTGACTGATAGAGTCTACATGTGGTGTTATAATTAAGTTGCCTGGAAGGCTGCAAATAACAACCACCTTGAAATTCCACACGTAGTTGATTAACAAAAAAAATTATGGGATACTATTATGTAATGTATTGAGAATAGTTAATTTCTTATATAGTATTGAATAATTCAATGAGAACTCAGGCGTGATTTAGGTTTAATTTTGCTAACAAGATTTCAACTTGAATGTTTGTATAAGATAATTTATAATTAAATACTGTATTCAAAATATTACGCATAGTAAAAAAAATGTCATAAGAAGAATTAATTTCAAATAACATATTACATGGAATTTGATATCTATTTAATTTGAGGTTTAAAATCTAATTAATTTGATATCAGGTTGCCTATTCCCCATGATGAACTGGAGTAGAGTACAAGATTTTGTAATATCCGATTGGGGTGAAATCATACTCCTTGCTTTTGACTTTTATTTTTCAATGTGTTTTTTCATGCCTTTCTAAGGTGACTGAGAATCTGGATGAGCCATCTGTATCGGATAATTTTCATGAAGTTGAATTGCTTTTACCTTTTCTGCAAGATAATTTTTTTTGAAGGTTTGTATTGCTACTGATTTACGTTTAATTCCCTAGTGTACATGGATCTTTCCATGTTTCCTTACTAGTTCTGTTTTTTGTCTGAAGCATGTAGCCACAAGGAGATTGTTGGAGTTCTACTGTTGAGAGGATCTGTTTGCTCTCTTTCTTACTTGAATATAATGATAAGGAGCCCTGTTGTTTTTTTTTTTTTTTTTTTTTTGGCAGCCTATAATTGATGTGACGGTAACTTCATCTAATTATACTACTTCATGACATATATTTATACACTATCACTCAATTTTCTCTTACCAAACATGGAAAAGTAAAACTGTGATTATAATTACCAAACATGGAAAAGTTTTACAGAAACATCCATAACAGTAATGGTAAACGCAAAGAATATTGTTCTGTTGTTAGCTTGATGTAATGGTGTATGATGGCAAGATCCATTGTTTAATTTAAGTGTGTTGGTGTTTAAGATTATTCCTACCTACCATGCTAAGATAAGAGTGAGTATCCATTAGCTGCTTTACTATATTTTCAACTGCAGCTTGGAGTTGGATGCAGATCCATTACATTAGCCTCTTTCGACTTCTTCTTAAGGAACTCCTCTCCTCAGCCATCTTCTCTAACTCTCTCTTCTGCCTCTTCCGCTTTCCACTCTTCCAAAATCACATGCCTCGGCAGTGAATGCTGAGAATTATCCGGCCTTCAAGCATCAAAAATTGTTGGTTATTTTCTTTCTATCCGGCCTTTGTCGCCGCTCCTCTCAGCAGTGACCCAAAGCCTCCTTTCCCACCCCTAAGCCTCAACAATAGATTGACGACAGTAACAGGAAATCCGGGGGAATTCTCGATTGGTTCAGTAAGTGCTAATGCTTGGCAATCATGGAGGACGCGAGATTTGTTGGATAGGATAGGAGGAGCTGGACGGAGGAAGGGATGGAAGTTAGGGTTTGAATGCGGTCTTTGAGGACGGACGGCGACGGAAACCGATCGAGGATTGGTTGTTGAAATTCAAGATTCTGTAACTCCCATCGAGGAATTTGACGAACACCTTGTGAACCTCGGATTCAGAAGCTTCCATTGATACGATCCACGGAGTGATTGGAGAGGAATTGATCGTGAATTTGTGAGAGACGATTTAGCGCGATGATGATGTACAAGGTGAATTACTGGAATTTGTGGGATCTGTTTTTCAAATTTCAATCGGGATCCTAGTATAGTATGTTACGAAAACTAAATTAATTATGCATACTAACATAATTATTTCCTGTGTTTATGAATGTTGTAACTTAATTAATACTCCCTCCGTCCCACCACACTTGTCATGTTTGATTTTTTTACACTGTTCATTGTTCAGCTTTGACTCGACTTTATTTCAAGTATATATTTAGAGAAAAATAGTCAAGTTGGGTCTTGTTAGAATCGTATGATCATGTAGTTTTATAATATATATTTTGCATAATTTTTACATGTTTTGATATATTAACAGTTGAAAAAGTGCATTGGATTGTGTGCAAAAGTGAAACAAGACAAGTTAAATGGGACGGAGGGAGTAATACAATATACTACAAAAAATCATAATTAAATAAAATATTTCCGAATACATAAAGTATATTGTGTTTTTTTTTACACACTATACATAAAAAGTACAAGTTCATAAATTTAAAATTATAGAAAATAAGCTATTTTGATCCCAAATTATAAAATCCCACAAAAATTTTATGTGTTTAAAAATGTATGATCGTAAGATTGTTGAATCGTTTAACGGAATATGACCATAAGATCGTAATATTCTATAATCAGGATTGGGATCTTATCCAGATCTTATTAATTTTAAAATCCTACAAGGATCGGGATCGTTTTAGAGAAATGTGATCGTAAAATTGTAAAATCGTAAAGTCGTAAAATTTTAATTAGTAAGTATGTGTAATACCACTTCTTGTGTAATGGTACAGTATTATATGGCGAATATTGCGCCTTACCATATTTATCTTCTTCGATACTGTAGATACGGAGTTTAAGAAAGTTGTATTTTATTATTTTCATGTGTACTTTTTGAGGGGTAAATTTGTCTCTTTTTGTCTTGTAGTGCAATTGTTAGTAAAATTAAGGATCGGTTTTTCTGTAATTATATGGACATGTAGGGACATTTTAGTAAAAAAAAATTCCTTTTTTGGGGTAGGAAGATAAATATGGGACGTCCAAAAACGGAAAGTAAGAAGATAAATATGGGACGGATGGAGTAGTAAGTATTGGGGTTCTTGATTGACCCAATCCAAATTTCAATTTTATAAATATCTATATACTTGCTCTGTTTTTATCAATGTATATAATATTTACTTCGCAATGAATATATATTTTTAACAATTAATAAGTAGGGTTCGGTTAGGATGCAATTGAAAAAGGTTCATTTAAAATTCATAACCCTATAATTGTAAATGAAAAAGGTATAATTGTCATAATGAAATCATAACCCTATATTTAGTATTTTATCATATCTAATACTTAGTAAATTATATCAAAGATTTGGTAATCGTATCTAATAATATAGGGTAACAAATTTATTAATTGATACGAAAAAAAACCCTAGATGTCTCTCGTTCCTCCTGTTGCCCTCCCAACGGCGGCCCCCGGCCGCCCCTCACCGGAGCCGCCAGACCGGTCTCAGCACCAGGCTCCTTCCTCCCGCTCCTTCAAAGATATCACCTGCAATGTCTCTACCCTGGACAACGCTGTCAACCCTGTCGACTCGTGCGACATTCCCTTTACGGAGTTGGTAGACACGGACTGGTTGGATGACAACCCGCTTCTTCCGACGGTGGATTTTCATGAGAAAGCTATGGAGCGCTTGTGTGCGCCGTTCATGGATGCCCTCGTGGTGAAAGTATTAGGCCGCAGGGTTGGTTTCCCTTTATTAAAGGAACGCCTTATGGCTTTATGGAAACCGAAGGGTGATGTTGCGATCACAGACACTGCTAAGGGACATATACTTGTTAAATTTTTGCTTGATGCGGATAGAAGAAAGGTTCTTTTTGATGGGCCCTGGTCCGTATTTGATCATCACGTTGCGGTCGCCCCATGGTCAAGGGAATTCTTGAAACCGTCTGTTCAATTTACTAAATCCACGGTTTGGGCAAGGATTTTGGATTTGGATCCGGTCTATTACAATGAGAGTTCCTTAAGCATCATTGCCAATATGATTGGGAATTTTGTTCGGTTTGATAATACTACGAGGGATATTAGTCGAGGACAATTTGCTAGGGTTTGTATTGAGGTGGATCTCTTGAAGCCTCTAGTTGGAAAGATTCGGGTGGATGGTGAGTGGCTTCTGGTTTCATACGAGGGACTGCATAATATATGCACTACTTGTGGCAAATACTTTCATGGTAGGGGTCCTTGTGATCATGCAGGGACATTTCATTGATAATGGCCAAAATTGACCATTATTTTCAATATATTTCCGTGTCTAATACGGACATTTGATCGCATTCCGGCCTTATTTATATAAGAAAGCAGTTGAATTTAACAGATTTATGCAAGTTTGTATAAATAATAAGCTGGTATTGAAAAATACAAAAATATTGTTATTTTCATTCAATTCATATTAAAAATTCCAAAAACATGATAAAAATACTAAAAATCCTCCACTTGACAAATTTTGGTTCGATGTTGTCTATTCGGTGGAACACGGGTTCATTAAATGGAGCACAAACCAAATAGTCAAGTGGAATAAATTTACATATTTATACTATTTTATATTTTGATGTATATATTTATATTTTTTATGTTTACCACTATTTTTATTTTATTTCCATTTTCTGCTTTAGTTAAGAAATAATTGGTCCACTAATCAATTTTGATTTTAATTAATTGCAGGTGACTGGGCTAATGCCAATTAAATTCAAGTTGGTCCAAGTGTCTTAGTCCAATTGATCCAGTCCAATTTGAATTAAGGCCCAATCTCCATTAGCCCAATACCACTCACCTTAGCCCAAGCCAACCCCAAGCCCAACCCTAACCCTAACCCTACCCATTCCTATGCCGCCGCCGCCGCCGGCCACCACCGCACCACCAGTGCCGCCATCCTCAACCAGCCACCCTCACCACCGCACCACCAGAAACCAGCCACCACCATTGCCTCCATTTCCGACAACCATCCATCACCACCACCCTCAACAGCCCCCTCTTCCGACCATCCTCATCCGACCATCCCTCCATTATCCGACCACCGCCGCATCTTCGCCTCCACCTCCTCCGTCCAATACCCATCTCCACCACATCCACACCCTTGCACCATCACCGCTAGCAACCACTCATCTCCGGTCTCCCCATCGACTCCACCCTCTGCTCCGCCCTCCGATCAGCCGCACCACCACCCACCTTCGCTCCAGCCGCCGTCGCCTCTCCAGATCCGCCGCCGGCCACCAACGGATTCCGACCTCCCCCAATTTCAGAACACCAGAGGGCAGACAAAACTGGAACATAAAACAAGAAAAACGAAAAGAACAGAGAAGGAGAAACGGAAGAGAAGGGAAGAAGAAGAGAAAAAAAAACTGGAAACAAGAAAATTGAGAAGAAGAAGAAAATAATGGAGGATTTTTGAAAACTGGAGACAAGAAAGATGGAGGAAGAAAAGAAACGAGAATGAAGGAGTAAAGGAAGAAGAAATCTGGAAGAAGAAAAGAAAAGAAAAAACAAGAGAAAGAAGAGAGGAATTAGAGAAAGAAATAAATGAAAAGAGAGATAAATTTTATCCGGTCGCTAAACAAGACCCCGGTCGCTAAACAAACCCCGGGTCGAGATACCATGTATAGCGACCGGATGTTTAGAGACAGGGAAATTGTTTAAAGACTGGGGAGGTTTAGAGACACAAAATCCGTGTCGCTAAAATGTGTTATGGTTCTTCCATATTATTACTTTGCTTTATTTTTGTTTTCTTGGTCACTTGACCATCTTTATTATTTTTTTTAGTTAGATTTAGTGCTTATTTAGATTAATCAATGCATAAACACCTATATTCATCCTTTGATAGACTTAGTGTATGTTTTATTTTTACTTTTGGTTTGCTAGCATGGTTTAGGTTTGCTGTTGCCACTAGTGCTAGTTTTCGTTTTTGCATTATTATTATTCTGTTCTTGCTCTCTTTAGTTTTTAGGTAGTATTTTTATTTTGTTTTATAATTTTATTTTCATTTTTAATACATTAGATCTAGAGAGGGATTATATTTGAGTGTTTATGCATATCTAAAAATTTGCATTTCTCTTGTATTGTATTGCATCATGAAACTTAGACAGTCTTCCACCACCTTTTAGAAATGATTTAAAAAAAAATTGATTTTTCGCTAACCTTTGAAAGAATTCAGACAAAATGTGGGTGGTCATAATTTATTAGATAGTGGAAGACTGTACACCGAAAGCGTACGGTTGTCAAAGTTGCAGTAATTTATAGGTAAGACCGGATCGTTCACTGGAGGATGTGCGATAGAAGCAGGGCCAACGTCGTTCTGCTAAATTTTCTACTCGGTTACTCGTATTTGATTGGTTTGATTTTCTAACATTCTAAGGTTGACAGAATTGAAAGTCTATTCTAGAAAGCAAAGAAATATGTGAAGAGAATGAACCATGCAATGCAGACAGAAGGACTGAGGAGAAGAAAAATGGACAAGGTGTAGACTTGCGTAAACTAAACTCCCATTTTAATGATTCGGATCTTAGTCTTGAAATAATTCCCCAGTTAGATAATCACTCACACATCTTTAATTATTTTCCCTTTTGACAGACAGGTACTTACAATTAATTTTGCATGCATTCAAAACACCTCGAATTTCTAGAATACCTTAAGCTCATGAATACCCACCAGGTCTCATCACTTACTTAAGGTGGAAAGCAATATCTAATCCATCTCCCCAGAGTAGGATTAAATACACTTATTCCTCTTGGTCACGCCCAAACTATCCTTAACTCTTCAAACCCAGTTGCTAAATATTCCCAAGTTCGCTATATGAAATTTAACAACTCATCCAAGTGACCTCTATGAAAACAATAAAGAAAGCGATTAAAGAAAGCAATTTAAAATCCTATCACTTGGATGTTTCGCCAAACCCAGTCCTAACGAGTTGAAACATACTTTTTACCTATCGATAAAACACAATTGGAAATTCCTTTGAATTATGGGGTCACGGTCATGTGGTAAGGAACTACTAATTAATTCCTCCCGACCAAGAGCCCACTTGAATTTTTAATAAACTGTTTGGCAAAAGAAATTTATGTTAAAATTACTCCCCGTTATTTAAGAAAATCATCAAGGCCTATTCATTGACGTCTAATATTAATTAGTGTACATGGCACATAGCCCAATTGCCCTGAAAATCCATGATACGACTAACTAATACTATATTTCAACAAATAGTATTTTAAAAGAATCTATAAATTTTGAGAGTTATTCCCTTTTAAACGACAGGTACTAAACCCCAATTTAAGAAACAAATCTTTTTAGGCCTAGAATAAACCTAATCACTGACTCTGTTTAATTCTTTTTAAAATTAACCCTTGATCAAATTTGAATTATTCATAACCGGGAAAATTACTCCCTACTTAGATCCAAAATTTTGAATATAATGATTTGGAAATTTAATTTACGCTTGTCCGTATAAAAATTAATTCCTAATTGTCTACGGGAAGGATCCCAAAATAATTATAGATAGTTAGACACTATAGCATGCAGTTATATTTATAAGTTTTAAAATGACTCAAGTGACCCAAAATAAATAACATGGGTGTAAGACAGAAGGACGAATAAGTCGGACAAGACTTAGACTAAATAGGAGGAAAACAATAAGAGATGAATGGCTGAATGGATGTGAGATGCAAAATAAATGATTGAGATTGATGAGGTGAATGAAAAGTGGATGTGCGAGATGGGTGAGGCAAATGGTTTGGACCAGGAGGCGAGTTATGCAGGTGTGAATGACTTGGGCATCTTGCACCCCATCCGGTTCAAATCCAAGAAAGAAGCAAAATATTTAAAATTACTTTTGATGAGAGATCCTAATTAGAAAAACCCAACTCGGATCTGCCACACATACATAGCAAATTTTGTCCAATCTTTACGTTTTGATTTGAATGATTTAAATTCAGGCATTACATGATTGCCATGCCCTTATCAATCTCAAATCTTCAATAAAATTTGGATTCAATTTTTTATACATGCAGAAATTTTGGTTAAGACTAAAATAACATATGTAGGTTGGATTTATATTAAGTTATACATACACAAACACAAAATCAAAGGACCAAACTTGCAAACCAGGGAAACTCATTGATAGATTAAATTAATAGCAGTCACAAAGTGTTCGAGACGACAAATTAATGATTGTGAACATGGAATTAACAATTGAATAACCCAGTAAAGATGATTCCATGCCCTGCCATGCACTTTATCACGGAAACCTTGAAATAAATTTCGATTCCAATTTACTCAATCAAGACTCAAACAAAGGCCCTGGACGAAAAATGCCGGATATGGGTATATATATGCCTATATTTATAAATATAGGAACACACAATTTATGGACTAAACGTGCAAACCATCATATAACTTAAACAAACTTATTATAACAAAGCAATGGACCCTAAATTTAACTCTAGTTATGCAACTAATCAAAGAAAATTAATTGAAATATCTAATCCTAATTAAACTATGCAGACTGACTCGAGATTACCGAATTGAAGATTGCAAGACATAGCTAGGGTATACTAATTCTACATCTAACCCTAACGTGAATTAGATCCTAACCCTTCACTATAATTTCTAAATTACTCTAATCCAAAGGAAATATGAAGATTAGTCTCACATGTAAAATCAAGAATGGAAACGCAATGCAGACACAACACTCATCTGATTCAAAACTTCCAGCATCCTTCAAACTATGCTCGGCTATGAAATAAGATTTCAAGAACACAATTTTTACCAATTATGACGAACAAAACCATCCACAAAATCAAGAACAAGAAACTACACAGAATCATTATCCTGAAGACAACAATTCCCAGCAATAATTTCAGATTCTAATTCGGCCATATTATGGTGAAGGAAAATTGCGTACTGACCTCCGCTGAACAAAATTTCGGCACCAAAACTCAAGAAAACAAAAACAAGAAGTGCATACCAGATTTGTTGAACCATGGCACTTAATGACGACAAGTTCGAAGATGAAGAATATGAAATCTGGACCAACATTCATCAAGTTGAATATATCCAGATTTATTCTAAACTAGAATTCAAAAACAAGAACTTCAAGAACGAATTTGGGGAATCGCTACCTAAGGTTTATGGATTGGAAGGAAATTGCATCTAATCTATTACAAAGCAATAAAATAAACAGGCGTGCAAGCCTGATATCTACATTGTAAAAGTTGAGACTCAAACCTACCTAAACTCGACCACGAACGGCCTTCTTCTCCGACTCCAATTCGGCAGCGTTTCGGCACTCGGGCATGGGATTCTTTTTTTTTTTTTTAAGGCTGTCGAATGGAGCATATTTATAGATGCAGACTGGCTTGGGCTCCAAGACATGATTTTTAGCAGCAAAATCCGTATCACAACAGCCTGGATATGCAAAGATTTGAAGAAGATTTGCAAAGATATGAAGGAAAATATGCGTGGGTTTGAGTGACTGCAGTCTGCTAGATAGCGTGTGAGGTAGAATGGCTTGGATGTGAGTGACTTTGTGGATGTGAGTGACAAAATAGAGGGGGGTGAGTGACTTATATGTCTCGCCTCTCTTTTTGGTAGCTCACACCTTCTTTGTTGCTCAGGTTGTGATTTGCTGACTCAAAATCAGGATTTGCAAGCTGGAATTTCAGCTCATATCCCATGTATCTCGGATCTAGGCAGTAGTAGTTCAAATCCTGCAACAAATATTTTCAACACTTAGCCAATTTTATGAATTTCAACAAATTTTCATGCTTTTCCTATCAAATAATGTTTAATTTATATAATTTCATCACAAATTAATTTCATTGCAAAAATATAAATTTTGCTCAATTTATTTGCTCGATTACACAAATTACCCTAAAATGTGATTTTATTTCCGTATTGAGGACACGAAAATGGATGATAATAACAGTCAATTTTGACTGTTATCAACATTCTCACATTTAAAACTGCTCGTCCCCGAGCAGTCAGAGCTTGTGTTTCTTGAAACACGAGGTCTGCAAAGGAATCCATTTGAATGGCCTCACATCTTTTAATTTTCTCAGGCTAATTGAATCAAAAACTCATGCTTGAAACAATCTGAGGCTTTTAGTCAAGTTGAACAACATGATACGTCATACTCTAAACAAATTTATTTATCAAGCAAATCCCTTAATTTTTCATGAATCCCGTGTTTAGCAAAAATCATTGGCTTGATTTCAAAAATTAGATGACAAGAAGAATCTGCCTCACATATAGTAAACTTGGAAAAAATCACTCACTCTCGGAATTGGTTTCAATATTTCACACATGATCAATGTATTCGAATTGTCCCATAAGCTTGAAAGTCGACCACATCTCCACCTGCTCATTCCTTCGAATCAAGATCCTGAGGTCTTTGAATAGGGTTGTGACGGGGCATACGGTTATGACAAGTCGGTACGGATGGGAAAAATTTTGGCTTGAAGTATGACAAGAATGATTAAAATTGGCACTTTAATTAAGAACATCGATTCCCAAAATTTCTTCTCTCTTCCAAAATTCTTTATGCCATAAATTAGGATGAACTCCAATTGCATATTTTTGGCATAATCGAATTTTTCTGACAACTCTAACTTGCTGCTGCTTGTCATTCTTTTTTTTTTCTTTTTTTTTCTTTCTTTTTTTTTTATTTTTTTTTGAAATTTTGTCTTCATTGTTCCTTCGAAATTTATTTGCCAAATGATTTCATTCTTGTCATTGGGATCAGATTGTTGAAGGTCTTCAAATGAAAGAGATTGGTTAACTATACTAGCTTACCAAAGAAAATAGGCTTTCAGGCTCAGCGGGGTTATTCCTAACGGGAAAATTTTCAGGTAGGATTATTCCAAGCAGAAGGCCAAATAAAAATTGGCTAACTAGATGCCTCATTCATATTCTTGATTCGCAGGATATGGCGTGATCTTGAAATGGTCGTTCTCGCAAGTTCTAGTGTCTTCCAATATACATGATGTTCACTCTTCAAAGAAAAATAGCAAGTGTTTGTGTCTTGCGGCTCAGATCTCACAGGGTTTGGAATCAAGTCATCATTTTTCATCAGTTTCACCTTTAATAAATGCCTACACTTTGCTCAATTAATTTAAAGGACAGCAGAGTCATTAACTCGCTCTAAGTAATTATATCATGCTATTTTTTTCTTAACGTATCACCTTTAAAAGTTCTTGCAATTATCCTCATTTTTCTTAGCCCGATTAAATTTCAAGATTCAATCATTGGCCATGGATTGCAAGTATGCCTCCTAAATGCAAGTATGATGTAGTCCTAACCTAGAAAGCAGTAAATGGTTCCACTATAGCAGCACACCGCATTACAAAATACAAACAAATGGAAGGAAGGAAATTGCTTCTAATCTAGAAATCAGGAAGTACATTGGGTACCCGGGCCATTCTCACATTTAGGCATAAACCATCTCTTTAAAAAGAATGGTCCCCGGGTCAATGTTTTAGCTCCACTCATACAAAATATTTCCATCAGAGATCAAACTTCAGGCGGGGGATAACTAATATCTTTTGATTGTTGATTTTCTCCAACTTTTGGTGTATTAGTTCCTCCAGTATCAGAGGGTAGTGCCGGCGACGCTGTGGTTGGCAAGGCAGGTTGCTTACCGGATTGAGTCATGATCATTACAGCTTGAATCAGTGTTTCCCTGTCAGCTCTCTTGTCTTCTCTATCTCTTTCTTCTCTTCTTCTGGCCTCTTCTCTATCTTGTACCTCCCTGCGTTCTCTATCTCTCCTTTCCTCTTCTCTCAGACGTCTTTCCTCTTCTTGTTACATTCTTCCAGATTAGCCTTGTCAAGTTCATTTACAAGCCCAATGTAGTCGTCTCTTTCAGACGAGAGAAGTGCTTGAACTGCATTCTTTTCTTTTGCCGTTAATCCTTCCAACCTTTCTTCTGAAACAGCCGGCAATAATTGCTCAATCTCTTCAAAAGTCATCAGAGGGGTGTGTGTCAAATTCTTAGTTAGTGCTGGCATTCTTCTTTTATTCCTCTTGTCTTTGCACTGAATTCTAATTCTGCTTTTTCTCACCCTACTTTGCTCCCATGTATTTGCTTTTGCCTTCTCGCCAACTCGGGTTTGCAGCTCTTCGTACACAATTGGCGCGTAAATGGGAACTTCTGGCAACGTCAATTCTTTTTTTAAAATGGAATCTCGAATGTCTGCAGGCCTTTTTGTCCAATCCTCCATCCGCCGATACCACTCATTTCTGTGCTTCTGAATTGTATTCATGAAAGTTTCTCGCATGCTACAAAACCATAGCCTACCATGATTTGCAATTTTATCTATTTCCTGTTGCAGATTCCAACATGCTTCCCTATGTCTTAGCCTCGCATTGTTCAAAAGCCATGCCTGCTCCCGGGGGCCCCTATCTTTCAGGAAATGTTTAGTGCATCTAAAAGGCAGTGCTCTTTCAATCATGAAAGCATCATCCTCTTTCAGTTCTGCAATCTTCGGAGTATAGTGTTCAAACTCACTCCAAATTTCAGGGATAATATGCGGCCTTACACCAATAACGGGGAAATCATTCAACTGCCTGAATCCCAATTTCCTAACAAATTCCCTATTCCAATCATTCCTACAATCCTTGAACCTGTAACAAATGTGTTCATAGTGAACATCTGGTGGGAATCTCTCCTCATACCTGACTTGTGAAATCTCATTTTCCCAAAATGCTTGAATGGTTGTATAGAAACTAAATTCAGCAGCCAATTCTTTCCTTTTTCTTTCTTCCACTGGCACATAGTTCCAATAATTTTCTGTGATCTTGAACTCAGCGTCTGTGGTGCTGTCCATTGGCAATTTGCACCGATCTACAAACATCATCCTGGTGTCCTCAATATGCTTCTTGGCACAACGGGTTTTTATTATGTAATCTTGTTCCTCCAAAAACCTTAAATCATTATCATCAAAGAAGAATGACGAATTCCTGAAAAAAGTAAGACAAGCAAATATCAAATCCTGATGAGTCCATTCTCACATTTAGAGCTTGGCTCTAAGTGTGATTTTAAAATTGCTGGACCCAAGTGACCAATAAATGACTTAAACAGCACTGAATTATTCGTGTGTTAATTCAAAAGGAAGCCATTCAACTTTCGGAATTGATCTAAAACATGGTGTCGAGAAACTTCCTTATTCTTAAAATTAAGCGTTTCCATCTCCAGTTCAACATGTCTAGCAAGATCAGAAAATTCAGACATGCATGACCAAATAAATAGCAAGAAAGCATCATGACAACGAAAATTTCAGAAAACCAAGTTTCTTTACATCAAATTCCTACATCCTTTACAGATTTCAAAGACCGCACTTAAGTCTAAATTTCACTCGCACTTCTTAAACCATATGTGCGATATTCGCACAAAATTATGCCAAGAAATTTTTACCACATTGAATCCCCTGCATAATTCTTGAACACCAAAAAAAATCCCCAGTTTCTCAAACCCTAATTCTCGACTCCACAGCTTCCCAGTTACTCGATAATTAGATTTAACCAAGAGATTCCAAAAGATTTCAGCCCCTGTTCGTCACTGGCACGGGAAACTCCCTTCGAGAAAACGAACGAAGAATGCAGGAGTGACTTACGGATTTGATGAAGGGGCAGACATGGAGAAGATGAATAGTAGCCGACTAGCTGTTAGTTGGAGATGAAGTTACGGCAAGGGGCGGGGGATTGTCGAATTTGAAAGCATAGAATGTTGGAGAGGATTTTGGAGAACCGTTTTATAAGAGGATGCGAACTTTGGTTTCTGAGGTTACGATTTGGGTTCTGGGCCTGGGGCCTATGAGCGTCAAATACGGGGGTTGACATGAGTGATTTGGTAGGCACACCCGTATTCTAACCTAACTCAAGTGCAGGATATGAGAGAGACTAAGATCATAAATTATGATATACTATATATATATATATATAGTTTTCTAATTTTTTTTTTTTCTTTTGGAAATCCTATAGTACCTCTATATGATCATACCTTTGCTGAAATTAAATAAGCAGAGAAATAGATCTTATTAACTCTGAACTCAGCTAAAATTATTCAGGTTTTGAATTTCTTCAAAGCCTAAATGACTTTTCACAGTTTCAGAATTAATTTGACCGGGAACCTGGATGGTGATCTTCGTTTTGTGACTTGTTCCATTTGAATCCTGCACATCAATGAATTTTATTAGACTTCCTAAATCAACATTCTCACATTTAGAGCTTTACTAGCTCTGAATGCTAAATTTTGACTTTCGGATTGCTGTCAGATAGAGTAATGACTTATTGATACTAAAGAATAATGCATAAAATAATAAAATCATTCCGGGTTGCCTCCCGGAGAGCGCTATAATTTAATGTCCATAGCTGGACGAATTCAGCTCAAACAGTGAGGGTCATTCAGATGCTGTGCTTGTACTTCGGGTTCATCCTGTCCAAGATATTCCTTTAGTCTGTGTCCATTGACCACCATAGGTCCTGTGCTTCTTTGAATCTTCACTGCACCATTCTCAAATGCTTCCAACACTTCATATGGTCCTTCCCACCTAGATTTCAATTTTCCCGGAAAAAGCTTCAAACGGGAATTAAACAGTAACACCTTTTGACCAACATAAAAATGTTTGGGAGTTAATTTGCGATCATGTAGCTTCTTAGTTCTCTCCTTGTACAAGTGAGAGCTTTCATAAGCATGCATCCGCAGTTCATCAATTTCATTTAAATCAAGCTTACGCTTGGTTTGTGCAGTGTTCAAATCATGATTGACTGTTTTGATTGCCCAATATGCTTTATACTCTAACTCAATGGGCAAATGACAAGCTTTTCCGAAGACAAGCTTGTATGGAGACATCCCTATGGGAGTCTTATACGCAGTACGATATGCCCAAAGAGCATCATCAAGTTTTAAAGCCCAATCCTTTCGGGTTGTCCCTACAGTGGCTTCGAGAATGTGTTTGATTTCGCGGTTTGACACCTCGACTTGGCCACTTGTTTGGGGATGATAAGGCGTGGCTACTTTATGGTGGACACCGTATTTCTTCATCAATGATTCAAAACGTTTGTTAATAAAATGAGTACCACCATCAGAGATTATCGCCCTAGGAACACCAAAACGTGTAAAAACATTCTTTAACAAGAATTTTGTTACTTGGTTTCCATCATTGGTTGGTAATGCTATCGCCTCAACCCATTTTGACACATAATCAACAGCTACCAAGATGTAATGGTTCCCATGTGAAGAGGGAAACGGTCCCATGAAGTCAATGCCCCAGACATCGAAGATCTCGAGTTCGAGGATTCCTCGCAGTGGCATTTCATCCTTTTTGGAAATATTTCCTAATCGTTGGCATCTGTCGCAAGTTTTCACAAAATTTCTACAATCATCGTAAATTGAAGGCCAATAGAATCCACATTCGAGCACTTTATGAGCTGTTCGGTCGGGACCATGGTGACCTCCATAAGGGGATTCATGACATTTGCGGACTATGTGATATGCTTCATTTTCGGTGACGCATCTTCGGATCAATAAATCCGAACAATGTTTGAAGACATAAGGATCTTCCCAGAAGTAATTTCTAACCTCCCTGAAGAACTTTGCTCGTTGATGTGAGTTGGCAAACTTAGGGACGATTCCACATGCTAAAAAGTTAGCATAATCCGAAAACCAGGGACACGCTTTGTCGTGTAAATGCAGAGCGAACAGTTGTTCGTCTGGAAAATTCTCATTTGCAGTAGACTCTTTCTTCAGATTCTCTATCCTAGACAAATGATCAGCAGCTCCGTTGTCTTTTCCTTTCCTATCCATGATGACAATGTCAAAATCTTGCAACAGCAGTACCCACCTGATTAATCGAGGTTTTGTGTCTTGTTTGCTAAACAAGTACCTAAGTGCAGTGTGATCAGTATAAACGTTTGTTTTTGTACCTATGAGATATTGCCTAAATTTATCAAAAGCAAAGACTACAGCATACATCTCCTTTTCGGTTGTTGTGTAATTAATTTGGGCATCATTCAGGGCGTGGCTCGCGTAATGAATTACGTGATGACGACCGTCTTTATGTTGTCCAAGGACTACACCAACTGCCTGATCACTTGCGTCACACATTAACTCGAAAGGCAGTGACCAATCGGGTGGTTGTACTATCGGAGCTGAAATTAACCTTTGTTTGAGAGTTTCAAAAGCTTGTTTACATTCATCATTGATTTCAAAGTCAACATCTTTACAAAGCAAGTTACAAAGTGGCTTGGCAATCTCAGAAAAATCTTTGATAAATCTCCGGTAAAAACCGGCATGCCCTAAGAAACTTCTAACTGCTTTTACTGAGTTTGGAATTGGAAGATTTGAAATGACTGACACTTTGGCACGATCCACTTCGATGCCAGCTTTAGAAATTCGATGTCCTAATACTATCCCTTCAGTTACCATAAAATGGCATTTTTCCCAATTTAAAACGAGATTAGTGTCTTCACATCTTTTAAGAATTTTAGCAAGATTGGTCAAACAATCATCAAACGTATCTCCATACACAGAGAAGTCATCCATTAAAACTTCAATGCATTTTTCAATAAAGTCTGAGAAAATTGACATCATGCAACGTTGAAAAGTAGCAGGAGCATTACAAAGTCCAAAAGGCATTCTACGATAAGCAAAAGTACCATAAGGGCAAGTAAAAGTGGTTTTCTCGTGATCCTCACTAGCAATTGTAATTTGATTATACCCAGAGTAACCATCAAGAAAACAGTAGAATTCCCTCCCAGCTAACCGCTCCAACATTTGGTCAATAAATGGCAAAGGAAAATGATCCTTCCTCGTGGCCGTGTTGAGCTTGCGATAGTCAATGCAAACTCTCCATCCAGTGACTGGCCTCGTGGCAATTTCTTCTCCTTGCTCATTCTTTACTACACACATGCCTCCTTGTTTTGGAACAACCTGCACAGGACTAACCCATTTGCTGTCAGAGATAGGATAGATTATACCAGCATCTAAGAGCTTGATAACTTCTTTCCTTACCACTTCTTGCATAGGGGGATTTAATCGTCTTTGCGGTTGCCTAGAGGGTTTAAAATCATCTTCCATTAAAATCCTGTGCATACAAATAGAAGGGCTTATTCCTTTGATGTCAGAAATAGTCCAACCAATTGCCTGTATATGATTTTTAATTACTTCCACCAAAGCTTTTTCTTGTTCAGGTGTCAACTTAGCTGACACAATTACTGGCAACTTTTTATTTTCAGCGAGAAACGCATACTTGAGATGATCCGGTAATGTTTTAAGTTCTAATTCTGGTGGAGATTCAACAGATGGAAGTAACTTCTTAATGTTTGTAGGATATAAATCAAGCTTACCTTCTGGATTCTGCGTCAGTACAGAATCCTCTTCCTTTTCCTCAGGTTCAAGTGGTGCTTGCTCAAAGTTAGCGCCATCAAATTCCTCCAACATGCCAGTCTCAGGATCAGCGAAAGCGACAGCCTTGCAATGTGGGGGAGTTGTGCCATCTTCAGATATATGTCCCTGCTTTAATGAGTTTGTTTCATCCAGTTCACTATCACATTCTATGAGTTCATCTATTACATCCAGGTGATTACATCCCCTTTCATAGGGATACTTCCTCATCTTTTCCATGTCAAAGCAAACTTCCTGATCATCTATTCTAAGTTTCACTTGGCCGCTGCGTGCATCAATCAACGCACCGCCAGTGACAAGAAATGGACGTCCTAGAATGAGGGGCATTTCAGCATCTTCCTCCATTTCTAGGATAATAAAATCAGCAGGAAACAATAATTGGCCAGCTTTTACAATGACATCTTTCAGAATTCCTACTGGATGAGCTATAGACCTATCAGCAAGTTGCAGTCTCATGTTGACTGGTTCAATCTCTCCAAGATGCAGACGCTTTACCATTGCAAGTGGCATCACGTTGATGCTGGATCCTAGATCGCACAAGCCTTGGCCTGCATTGTGCTTCCCAATTTGAATTGGGATAGTGTAACATCCTTGATCATCCATCTTCATTGGCATCTTCCTTTGAACAATCGCACTGCAGCTCTTGTTCAACACAACAAGTTCTTCCTGATCTAACTTGCGTTTCCCTGAAATCATGTCTTTAAAAAATTTAGCATAGACAGGCATTTCAGTAATAAGTTCAACCAAAGGAATAGAAATTTCAACGCTTTTGATCTTTTCCAGAAACTTCTTGAATTTCTGGTCCTGAAATTCATTCTTCAGTCGCCCAGGGTAAGGTACCTTTGGCATATAACGTTTGAGATCAGCATCTGTAAGGATAGGTGGGGAGATTTTACCTTCCCCTTTACCTTCTGAGGTCACTTTGGCTTTATCAGTTTCAGACGGTTGATTGACCTCTGTTGTTTCAGTTCCTTTCTCAGCTACCTCCACCTTTGGTTCTACCTCTTCCCTCACTACTCTTTCCTTCACCTTATTTTCCTTTCCAACAAATGGTTCTAACACTTTCCCACCCCTCAATGTGATAGCCTTACACTGCGGGTTCTGCTCAGCACTACTAGGCAATGCTCCCTGGGTCCTCTGCTGCAAATCCTTATCTAATTGGCTAACTGATGTCTCTACATTACGAATGGACGCTTGGAGTTGTTGATTGATATCACGTTGTGAATTCATGAACTCCTGAAGCATACTCTCCAACCTAGAGGGTGGCTTTTGTTGACCTTGCTGGTTAGGATGGAATTGATTTTGTTGATTCTGCAGGTTTGGGTCAAAGGGTGGCCTTTGCATGATTTGGTATTGTTGTTGCGGAGGTTGGTTATGCTGAGGTTGGAAATTTGGTGCTCTGGGATGATTGTATGAAGGGTTCGGATTTGGGTAAGGTGAGCGGTAATTGTTTTGAGGTAGTGGTTGAAAGTACTGAATTTGATTTTGTTGTTGGTTGTGTGAGGGGTTTAGTAAATGAGAGTTCAGGGCATTATTATAGGAGTAAGATAAGTTGGGGTGTCTATTCCCAAAGGCTCCAACATAATTACAACTTTCAGTATTTCCTACCCACAAATGGCATTGTGTCATTGGGTGTGGTCCTTGACACAAACCACAAGTGTTCGGATCAGACTGTTGTAATTCTGTTGGGTTAGGAATATTCCCGGCTTGGGATGTATTGGCTTGGCTTTGTTGGTTTATAGTGAGTTGGGCTATTTGTTGTTTGAGTTCAGCAATATCCATACCATCCTGACTAACAGCAAATAATTTTCTAGGGGGGGAAGACGAGGCTCTTCCATCCCCGGGAAGTATAGAATGATTCGTGGTCATCGTCTCGATTGTCGCCCACGCTCTGTCCATCGGCATTTGTGGTAAGTGTTGTCCTCCAGCAGCATCTAACATGGTTTTCCATGCTGGGGTTAGTCCATTGTAAAACTTTCTGAGTTGTTCCCATTCATGGAAACCATGTTGCGGACACCTCCTCAGTAAGTCGAAAAACCTTTGCCGTGCATCATAAAGACTCTCATCATTTTTCATCCTAAACCCAGAAATCTTTTCTCTATATTCATCTACCTTTGTCTCAGGAAAGAATTTTTGTAAGAAACTCCTAACTAGACCCTCCCACGTGTTTTTCTGCTCACCCGACAATGACTTATACCAGTCCTTAGCACTACCATGCAATGAAAATGAAAACAGCTTAAGCCTGATGGCTTCGGGTGTTACACCTTGTTGCTTAACAGTGTCACAAAGATCCATGAACGTTTGAAGGTGTTCATGTGGATCCTCATGATTTGCTCCACAGTACTGATTATTTGCAATCATAGTAATTAGAGCGGGCTTTAGTTCAACATTTCGAGCAGCTACAGGAACTCTCTCTTGCGCATTCATATACGGTGCAATTATTGGTTGCATGAAATCTGCAGCAGCAGGCTGAGGGCGTCCCTGTTGGTTTTGTTGAGGAGGGTTATTCTGGTTTGGGTGTTGAGGGCGAAAGTTCGGGTTTTGATGATAGTTGTTTGGGTTGTTTGGATCATTCGGGTTTTGAGGGTATGGTAATGGATTTTGTGGTGGAATGTAATTGGGTGGATAGTAAGGTGGTTGGTGATGGTGAGGTGGGTATTGGGGTTGGTTATTTTCGAGGATGTTTGCAGCTTCCTCATTTTCAGGAGGGTTTTGGTTATCAATTAGTGGGATGGCTTGGTTGTTTGGATTATTTTGATTGCGCGGTGGATCCATTTCTTCAGTTGCTTCAGTTCCAATTGATCTCTCAGCTACTCGATTACCCTGTTGCGTGCGTGCTTTTGTTTCCTTTCGGATACGACGAGCAGTACGTTCAATCTCGTGATTCAGGGGTATAATAGGTGACTTAGAGGATCGTCTGTTCATCAACAACTACAAGCATTAGCAGTACCTGCGCAAAAATTTATAGTCAGTAATGATTCTGAATATCAGAATGAAGGTTATAAGTTTGTGAGTAATCAGGAGTTTAATTCTTTAACAGACATCGTTGCATCCTCCCCGGCAACGGCGCCATGAAACTTAGACAGTCTTCCACCACCTTTTAGAAATGATTTAAAAAAAAATTGATTTTTCGCTAACCTTTGAAAGAATTCAGACAAAATGTGGGTGGTCATAATTTATTAGATAGTGGAAGACTGTACACCGAAAGCGTACGGTTGTCAAAGTTGCAGTAATTTATAGGTAAGACCGGATCGTTCACTGGAGGATGTGCGATAGAAGCAGGGCCAACGTCGTTCTGCTAAATTTTCTACTCGGTTACTCGTATTTGATTGGTTTGATTTTCTAACATTCTAAGGTTGACAGAATTGAAAGTCTATTCTAGAAAGCAAAGAAATATGTGAAGAGAATGAACCATGCAATGCAGACAGAAGGACTGAGGAGAAGAAAAATGGACAAGGTGTAGACTTGCGTAAACTAAACTCCCATTTTAATGATTCGGATCTTAGTCTTGAAATAATTCCCCAGTTAGATAATCACTCACACATCTTTAATTATTTTCCCTTTTGACAGACAGGTACTTACAATTAATTTTGCATGCATTCAAAACACCTCGAATTTCTAGAATACCTTAAGCTCATGAATACCCACCAGGTCTCATCACTTACTTAAGGTGGAAAGCAATATCTAATCCATCTCCCCAGAGTAGGATTAAATACACTTATTCCTCTTGGTCACGCCCAAACTATCCTTAACTCTTCAAACCCAGTTGCTAAATATTCCCAAGTTCGCTATATGAAATTTAACAACTCATCCAAGTGACCTCTATGAAAACAATAAAGAAAGCGATTAAAGAAAGCAATTTAAAATCCTATCACTTGGATGTTTCGCCAAACCCAGTCCTAACGAGTTGAAACATACTTTTTACCTATCGATAAAACACAATTGGAAATTCCTTTGAATTATGGGGTCACGGTCATGTGGTAAGGAACTACTAATTAATTCCTCCCGACCAAGAGCCCACTTGAATTTTTAATAAACTGTTTGGCAAAAGAAATTTATGTTAAAATTACTCCCCGTTATTTAAGAAAATCATCAAGGCCTATTCATTGACGTCTAATATTAATTAGTGTACATGGCACATAGCCCAATTGCCCTGAAAATCCATGATACGACTAACTAATACTATATTTCAACAAATAGTATTTTAAAAGAATCTATAAATTTTGAGAGTTATTCCCTTTTAAACGACAGGTACTAAACCCCAATTTAAGAAACAAATCTTTTTAGGCCTAGAATAAACCTAATCACTGACTCTATTTAATTCTTTTTAAAATTAACCCTTGATCAAATTTGAATTATTCATAACCGGGAAAATTACTCCCTACTTAGATCCAAAATTTTGAATATAATGATTTGGAAATTTAATTTACGCTTGTCCGTATAAAAATTAATTCCTAATTGTCTACGGGAAGGATCCCAAAATAATTATAGATAGTTAGACACTATAGCATGCAGTTATATTTATAAGTTTTAAAATGACTCAAGTGACCCAAAATAAATAACATGGGTGTAAGACAGAAGGACGAATAAGTCGGACAAGACTTAGACTAAATAGGAGGAAAACAATAAGAGATGAATGGCTGAATGGATGTGAGATGCAAAATAAATGATTGAGATTGATGAGGTGAATGAAAAGTGGATGTGCGAGATGGGTGAGGCAAATGGTTTGGACCAGGAGGCGAGTTATGCAGGTGTGAATGACTTGGGCATCTTGCACCCCATCCGGTTCAAATCCAAGAAAGAAGCAAAATATTTAAAATTACTTTTGATGAGAGATCCTAATTAGAAAAACCCAACTCGGATCTGCCACACATACATAGCAAATTTTGTCCAATCTTTACGTTTTGATTTGAATGATTTAAATTCAGGCATTACATGATTGCCATGCCCTTATCAATCTCAAATCTTCAATAAAATTTGGATTCAATTTTTTATACATGCAGAAATTTTGGTTAAGACTAAAATAACATATGTAGGTTGGATTTATATTAAGTTATACATACACAAACACAAAATCAAAGGACCAAACTTGCAAACCAGGGAAACTCATTGATAGATTAAATTAATAGCAGTCACAAAGTGTTCGAGACGACAAATTAATGATTGTGAACATGGAATTAACAATTGAATAACCCAGTAAAGATGATTCCATGCCCTGCCATGCACTTTATCACGGAAACCTTGAAATAAATTTCGATTCCAATTTACTCAATCAAGACTCAAACAAAGGCCCTGGACGAAAAATGCCGGATATGGGTATATATATGCCTATATTTATAAATATAGGAACACACAATTTATGGACTAAACGTGCAAACCATCATATAACTTAAACAAACTTATTATAACAAAGCAATGGACCCTAAATTTAACTCTAGTTATGCAACTAATCAAAGAAAATTAATTGAAATATCTAATCCTAATTAAACTATGCAGACTGACTCGAGATTACCGAATTGAAGATTGCAAGACATAGCTAGGGTATACTAATTCTACATCTAACCCTAACGTGAATTAGATCCTAACCCTTCACTATAATTTCTAAATTACTCTAATCCAAAGGAAATATGAAGATTAGTCTCACATGTAAAATCAAGAATGGAAACGCAATGCAGACACAACACTCATCTGATTCAAAACTTCCAGCATCCTTCAAACTATGCTCGGCTATGAAATAAGATTTCAAGAACACAATTTTTACCAATTATGACGAACAAAACCATCCACAAAATCAAGAACAAGAAACTACACAGAATCATTATCCTGAAGACAACAATTCCCAGCAATAATTTCAGATTCTAATTCGGCCATATTATGGTGAAGGAAAATTGCGTACTGACCTCCGCTGAACAAAATTTCGGCACCAAAACTCAAGAAAACAAAAACAAGAAGTGCATACCAGATTTGTTGAACCATGGCACTTAATGACGACAAGTTCGAAGATGAAGAATATGAAATCTGGACCAACATTCATCAAGTTGAATATATCCAGATTTATTCTAAACTAGAATTCAAAAACAAGAACTTCAAGAACGAATTTGGGGAATCGCTACCTAAGGTTTATGGATTGGAAGGAAATTGCATCTAATCTATTACAAAGCAATAAAATAAACAGGCGTGCAAGCCTGATATCTACATTGTAAAAGTTGAGACTCAAACCTACCTAAACTCGACCACGAACGGCCTTCTTCTCCGACTCCAATTCGGCAGCGTTTCGGCACTCGGGCATGGGATTCTTTTTTTTTTTTAAGGCTGTCGAATGGAGCATATTTATAGATGCAGACTGGCTTGGGCTCCAAGACATGATTTTTAGCAGCAAAATCCGTATCACAACAGCCTGGATATGCAAAGATTTGAAGAAGATTTGCAAAGATATGAAGGAAAATATGCGTGGGTTTGAGTGACTGCAGTCTGCTAGATAGCGTGTGAGGTAGAATGGCTTGGATGTGAGTGACTTTGTGGATGTGAGTGACAAAATAGAGGGGGGTGAGTGACTTATATGTCTCGCCTCTCTTTTTGGTAGCTCACACCTTCTTTGTTGCTCAGGTTGTGATTTGCTGACTCAAAATCAGGATTTGCAAGCTGGAATTTCAGCTCATATCCCATGTATCTCGGATCTAGGCAGTAGTAGTTCAAATCCTGCAACAAATATTTTCAACACTTAGCCAATTTTATGAATTTCAACAAATTTTCATGCTTTTCCTATCAAATAATGTTTAATTTATATAATTTCATCACAAATTAATTTCATTGCAAAAATATAAATTTTGCTCAATTTATTTGCTCGATTACACAAATTACCCTAAAATGTGATTTTATTTCCGTATTGAGGACACGAAAATGGATGATAATAACAGTCAATTTTGACTGTTATCACATCACGTTGTAACCCCATGGGTTGTAACGTAATTTTCCCGTTTTGATCCCACGGATCACAACGCACTTCCATGCAATGCAATTTAAGGCGTTATGCTGCCAAAATTTTTATAAAATTTTTAAAACCCCTCTGTCGCGGAACCCCTGTCGCGGACCTACGGTCCGCGACACACTCCTTGATTAGCGACAGAGGACCCAAATTCTTGCAATCTTATTCTGGAAGGGCTCTGTCGCGGAACCCCTGTCGCGGACCCATGGTCCGCGACACACTTCTTATTCCGCGACATGAATTATGCCCTTGTTGAATTTTCAAACCTTGTGTCGCTATCCCCCTGTCGTGGACCCACGGTCCGCGACACAAATTTTGTTTAGCGACACAACAACCCTAATTTCCAAAATTTCAATTTCTCTTATTTCCCACCTCTCTGTCGAGATCCTCCTGTCGCGGACCGTGGGTCCGCGACACAATTTCTGTTTCTCAACAGGCTTGGCACCTTTTTGCCAAATTTTTATTCTCCATCTCACCCTATTAATTAATTGAACCTTTATATTAATATTTTGAGGTTGAAATCCAATGATCTCAACCCATGATTATTTTGATATAAAGAACTTTGTTCAATTGTCCATTAAAAGATTCTTCTACAAAAATTAAACTCTAATGATCTAAGTATATAATCCGGACTGTAATTAATTAATTAATTATGGAATGAGTGATTATTTAGACATAAAGAGTAATTATGGATTAATTTCCATACCCTTGCATGAGAAACCAATGTCTCTCATACAAGATGACCCAAAAATATTTTCTTTTATTTATTTTGTCTTTTCCGTGTTGTGTGAAACAGCTAGTAAGAGGTATAACAAACTAATGGCGGGTATTCCCACACGGATAAACTAGCTCGTGGTCTGTATATTAATTACTAGATGTTATTTTGCATGGTCCAGATAGTGGTCGGTGGAAGCCTTGGCAGTTCGTCCATCCGGGATTATAATAGCTGCTCAGCTAACTCCTATCCGGATACAGTTTTCTTTTCTTTATCTTAATTTCAAACCCGAATCTCAAACTGTGCCAACACTAGATGACATGGGTCAATGTTGTCTAGTAATTAAGACAGCGAAAGAACATGTAGGTTTTTCTCCGATTCACAGATAGTAAGGGTATAAATGATAGCGACCACTGTCATTTAAGACTATTCTGCTATCTAAAACTGTTCCACCTGGAATAGTTGGGATCTGGATAGCAGATGTTTGCAGTCCGGATAACCCCAGTTATTTCAGTCATCTTTTTAGCCAAATAAATTCTTCTCATCTCCGGCTATTTCATCTATGTGTTTCACATTCTGTCTAAACCCACCTTATATTTTGGGTTAATTTAATTTTACACTTCCTTATAAATTTATGCATGATATTATTATGTAGATATTGCGGTCAATATTATTTTGGGATCCTTCCCTTGGACAAAGAAGTCTTGATTTAAATCAGATGTCTCATGATAAATTTCCAATAAAACTTCATTTATAAAATCCGGATCTGAGTAAGGGATAAATTCCACAGTTATGACTAATTCACATTCTACTGGGGGTTGATTTTGGGAAATTAGAAGCAGAGTCAGCGATTAGGTCTCACCTAGACTGAAAGGATCTGTGTTTTAATTGAGAGTCTAGTACCTGTTTAGGGAATGATTTTCAACATCTATTATTTTCCAAAATTGCTTTGTGTTGGAAATCTGGTATTAAATATCACACTGAGATGGGGTCCACTTGGATTCAAATACGGTGTGATAGATAATTCTAGAGGAACAATACATAGGCCTTGGTTATTTTCTAAGATAGGGTTGAGTTCCTTTCAACTGCTATCCTCTTCTGCCAATGCCTATTTTTGAGTCCTGAGTGAGTGCATCCGGAACGAACTAATCTATTAGTTCGTTTCATTAGTTTGTATCTCATAACCACCCGACGGGAAGTGAACACTGCGAGCGGTTCACCGAGAATAGGGAATTCTTGATCCACACCCAATCATTCTGACTGGGGGCTTTCTTTTACTACCAGGGTTAGACTATCAAAAACTTCCGAGTGATAGGATTTTAAATGCTTTCTTTATCGCTTTCTTTTAAATGCTTTCGTTAGAGGTCACTCGGTTGTATTGAGAGTTGTGTAACTGCTACTAGGACTGATAGTTAAGGGATAGTTCAGGGCTTGATTAGAATCTTTGGGTGTGACATGGGGGAATGATAGCAGTACTTGACACTTCAATAAATGATTTGCCGGGTGTTGCTTATCCACCACAGATAAATGACATACCTCTGCGCAGGGGCAGTTATCTATCTGTGGTATCTTAGATTTTGTTGTCTTAAGGCATGTAAATCCTTACTGTAAGTACCTGTCTGTTAAAGGGAACATAGTATAGGAAGCATGAGAGTTAGCTATCTGATGGATTATCCCAAGCTAAGATCTGTGTAATTAAAATGGAAGTTTAATTGTGTTTTATCTGAATCTTGTCCAATTTTTATTATTTTCTTCCTGTCCCTTCTGTCTCATTTTAAATATGCTTTCTTAGAATAATTTTAACCGCTTTCTTAGAATAATTTTATTGCTTTCTTAGATTAAATTTAATTCGCTTTCCAGAATAATTTTATCTGCTTTATTTTAGTTGCTTTCATAGCTTAGTTTAAAATTCCGTCAAGTAGTTGATAATCAAACACAAACTTGAATCGAGTAACCGAGTGGAAAATCTTAGTAAATGACGTGGGCCCTGCTTCCATCGCACATCCTCCAGTGAACGATCCGGTACTTACTATAAATACTGCAATTTTTGTGATATAGGCTAAATAATATAAATATTTTGCATACACTTTTGTCTTGTTTTGAATGTAAACATAATATAAACACTCTTAATTGGTAAATTTTGGTGTGTGAATAGGTTCAAGATACTTGACAAAAGAACTTGGAAAAAAATTGAAGAACAAGTGAAGAGACATCAAAGTTGAAAGAAGAAGAAAAAAAAAAAGACAAGCCACCAATGTAGAATCAAGCCACCAAAAATTGAAGACTCAAGCCACCAAAATTGAAGAGTGAAAACACATGTGCAAAATTGAGTCTATAAATTGGGAGCTTATGAACTACACAAAGACATTCTTCCATCTTCCTCTCTATCCAAGTCCCAAAGAAATTACTCTTCACCATCAAATGAAGGTGTTCAATTTTTCATATTTCATTGGAGTTTTTATGGAGTGTGAGTAAACTATTTTCTAGCTTTGGTATGAATTGATTTTAGAAATATGAAATTGTGAAACTTTGTTTTGGATTGAATTGAATGTTTGTTGGTCATTGGGTATTTCTAAATTCTCTATAATATATGTTTGAATTCTTAATTTAATAGTTGTGGCCACATATTGATTTATTGAATTCATTGTTAAATTAGAATTCTTCATCCGTAAATGTGTTGAATTTTAATTAACAGTAACAAACTAGAGCAGACACTCTAGTGGGAATTTGGGATCAATTTTGAACAAGTCCTCTTAGGAATATTGTTAGATTGAATTGGGCTTTTCTTGAGTTTAATGCTTTTGGGAGTGTAAATTACCTTGCCGTACTTGGTATTCTCTCTCAAGAAGGGAATTAGCTAACGGTCGTACCTTAGCTATCAAAAGGTAAGGAAAAGTTGGTTATCAACCGTGTTGATTTAACTATAACCAATTTATCCATATGATCAATAAATGTTAATTATAAGTTGATGAACAAATTCATATCCTAAATGAAATTCATGCCAAGGCTAGATCTTTTTATTATTGAAGTTTGGAGATTGATTGCTTTTGTTATTTTTGCTCGCTTTATTTTTATTCCTTTTGTTAAAATTAGGTGAAATCAAATCCCCCCTTTTATATATCTATAAATATAAATAATCAATTTATTGAGTCCTTTACCGCATCCCTTGGGAGACGACCCTACTCACTACTACATTACTTATTGTGTTTTGTGGCGTAGGAAATAATATTTATTTTGCAGCTTTGCGACGAGCTAGCAATTTTTGGCGCCGTTGCCGGGGAACGCCAAAAGGATTTTCATTATTTTGGTTATTTCTATTATATTTACCAATTATATATTATTGTTTGTCTCTGCTTACTAGTTTATGCCTCGAACAGGACGTGGTAGTGAATTAAACTTTGACCCTGAAATTGAGAAAACTGCACGTCGTTTGAGGAAGGAAGCCAGGGAGAAGAGAAGAGCGGAGAAAGCAACGATTCTATCACCACTGCTTAACGTGGCTCTACAAACTGCAAACAGTTCTAGTTCATCCGACTCTGAGGACAGTTAAGAGCTAGAGGAAAAAGTTGAGATTCTTCTAGCACCAATGGCGCAACGAATGACTCTTAGGGAGCTGGCTGCTCCCGATTTAACTCAACAACCACTCTGCATAACTTTTCCAATGATTGAAGGTAATACTCAATTTGAACTTAAATCCGGACTAATCCATCTTTTGCCTTCTTTCCATGGTTTGTCAGGTGAGGAGCCCCACAAACATTTGCAAGAGTTCGATGTGGTGTGCACAAATATGAAACCACCAGGAATTACCGAAGACCAGATCAAGCTGAGAGCTTTTCCATTTTCATTGAAAGATGCTGCGAAAGACTGGCTCTTCAATCTTCCAGCAGGGAGTGTCACCACTTGGACTGAGATGAAACGAAGGTTCTTAGAAAGATTTTATCCTGCATCTAGAGCTGCAACTCTGCGTAAGGAAATATGTGGTAGTAAACAGGCATCAGGGGAAACTCTTTATGAGTACTGGGATAGATTCAATAAACTGATTGCTAGATGCCCACACCATCAAATTCCTGAACAGCTTTTAATTCAATATTTCTATGAAGGACTAACCTCTATCGATAGGAGAATTATTGATGCTGCTTGTGGAGGGGCCCTCATGAACAAGACACCTCGGGAAGCTTGGGAATTGCTCAATGACATGGCAATGAACTCCCAACAATTCGGACCCAGAGATATTGTAGCAGTCAAGGAAGCAACTAAGGTAAATTCTTCTATACATCAACAATTGAATGAACTGACTGCTTTTGTTCGTAAACTTGCTGTGGGTACTGTTCCTGTGAAAGCATGTGGGGTTTGCACAAGCAATGATCATCCTACTGACGCATGTCCCACATTATCTGAGGAAGTAGAGGTTAATGCAGCTGGTTTTGTGCAAAGAAAGAATTATGATCCTTTCTCCAACACATACAATCCGGGATGGAGGGATCATCCCAATTTACGCTATGGAAATCAACAAGCTTTTGCACAACAACCACCAGGTTTCCAACCACCTCAGCAACCTCAACAACAAAGGCAAAATTATGTCCCTGCTCCAGGTAATTCATTGCAAGATATGGTTAAATCTATTGCTTCTAGTGTTTTGCAATTTCAGCAGGAGACTAGGACAAGTGTGAAGAATCTGGAGGATCAAATGGCTCAAGTCATGGCTGAACTTCGAGAGTCCAAAGAAAGAGAAAGGGGCAGACTACCAGCTCAGACAGATAACAACCCGAGGGGTGTTAATGCCATAACATTGCGAAGTGGGAAGGAATTGGCCGAACCTAAAGTTATTACCTCAAAGGAGAAAGATGATGAGGAGATTGAAAAGGAAATAGAGAAAGAAGCTAAAAAGTCTACTGAACAGGTCATTTCTGATCCCCCTATTCAATAGAGTACTAAAATAGCTCCATTTCCTCACAGGTTGGCGAAGCCTAGCAAGAGCGACAAAGAAAAGGAGATTATGGAGGTGTTCAAGAAAGTTGAACTGAGCATACCGTTGTTGGATGCCATCAAACAAATTCCCCGTTATGCCAAGTTCCTCAAAGAGCTATGCACTAACAAACAAAAGCTGAAAGGGGATGAGAAAGTACTAGCTGGAGAGAACGTTTCCGCCATGCTTCAAAGAAAACTACCACAGAAATGCGGAGACCCAGGTATGTTTGTAATTCCTTGTAAGATAGGGAAGATTGAGCTCAAACGAGCTATGCTAGATTTAGGAGCTGCTATTAATGTTATGCCCAAGTCTATCTTCAATGCTCTTAATGTTGGTCCATTGAAAGAAACCGGGATAATTATTCAACTTGCGGATAGGACCAATGCTTACCCTGAGGGTATGATTGAGGATGTCCTAGTGCAAGTCAATGAATTAATATTCCCAGTTGATTTTTATGTTCTAGACATGCATGATGAGAATTCGCCTAATCCTTCACCTATTTTACTTGGGAGACCATTTATGTGTACTGCACAAACTAAAATTGATGTTAAAAGTGGAACTCTCACAATGGAATTTAATGGGGAACAAGTTAAATTTAATATTTTTGAAGCTATGAAGTACCCTGTTGAATCTAATGAATTGTGCAGAGTAGATGTTATTGATAATAGTGTGCAGGAAGATTTTGAGCTCTATGGAAAGGATGAGCTAGAAATTGCATTGACAAAGAGCTTAGACATTAAGTCCTTGGATGATATGCCATTGAATGAAGCGGTTAGAGATATGGTTCAAGCTCTACAATCTTTGGAACCTCAACTACCAATGTACATGGCTGTAAATTCAATTCTAACTAAGACTGACAAAGGATTGTTGCCTTCTGTTTCGCAGACACCAATTGTAGAATTGAAGCCACTGCCGTCGAACTTAAAGTATGCTTTTCTAGGAGAAGGAAAAACACTACATGTGATCATAGCTGCTGCTCTATCTCCTGTGCAAGAAGAAAAACTACTCCGTGTTTTGAGAGAACACAGGGAAGCCATTGGGTGGACCTTAGCAGACATCAAGGGCATTAGCCCGTTCCTATGCACCCACAAAATTGTGCTAGAAAAAGAGGCTAAACCTGTAAGGCAAGCACAAAGAAGACTCAACCCTGCCATGATGGAGGTAGTAAAGAAAGAAATTTTGAAGCTACTAGATGCAGATATTATCTATCCCATCTCGGATAGTAAATGGGTAAGTCCTATTCACGTTGTTCCAAAGAAAGCAGGAGTTACTGTCGAGGTTGATCATGATGGTAAGCTAATCCCTGTGCGTAAGCAAACTGGTTGGCACCAATGTATTGATTACCGTAAGCTAAACACCGCAACTAAGAAAGATCATTTTCCATTACCATTTATTGACCAGATGGTTGAAAGACTAGCTGGTAAATCTCACTACTGTTTCCTAGATGGATTTTCAGGGTATTTCCAGATTGCTATAGCACCGGAAGATCAAGAAAAGACCACATTCACATGTCCATTTGGAACTTTTGCTTACAAAAGAATGCCTTTTGGACTGTGTAATGCTCCAGCAACATTTCAAAGGTGTATGGTAAGCATATTCTCTGAATTTGTTGGAAAGATCATTGATGTATTCATGGATGACTTTAGTGTTTATGGTGATAATTTTGATGCTTGCTTAGATAATCTAGTCGTGATCTTGAAAAGATGTAAAGAAACTAGGCTCGTATTAAATTGGGAGAAGTGTCAGTTTATGGTAGAAAATGGGATTGTTCTTGGCCACTTAGTGTCATCAAAAGGGATTGAGGTAGATAGAGCAAAGGTTGATATTATCTCTACTTTACCCTACCCCACTTCGGTGAGGGATATTCGTTCTTTTTTAGGTCATGCAGGATTTTATCGCCGCTTTATCAAGGATTTCTCAAAAATAGCTGCTCCTTTGTTTCGACTTTTGCAAAAAGATGTCCAGTATGAGTTTGGTGAGGATTGCAAAAAGGCCTTTGAAAAAATCAAGGAGCTGTTGACATCACCCCCTATCATTCAGCCACCTAATTGGAACCTGCCTTTCGAGATCATGTGCGATGCCAGTGACACTGCAGCAGGAGCTGTTCTTGGACAAAGAAGTGAAAGAACCCCATGGGCCATATACTATGCATCAAAGGCGTTGAACGGGGCTCAACTTAATTATTCTACTACAGAAAAAGAACTCTTGGCTGTTGTTTTCGCTTTAGAAAAGTTTAGATCATATTTATTGGGAACTAAAGTAATTATTTATTCTGATCATGCAGCTTTGAGACGTTTGATGTCAAAGAACGAGAGCAAGCCAAGGCTAATTAGATGGATATTACTCCTACAGGAATTCGATGTGGAAATCAGGGACAAAAAGGGAAGCGAAAATTTAGTTGCAGATCACTTAAGTCGTCTTCCTACTGCCCAAGATGAACTCTGTTTAAGGGAGTATTTCCCAGAGGAACAATTGTTTACAATTTCCTCACATTCTCCATGGTATGCAGATCTAGTGAATTATTTAGTCACTAACAAGTTTCCTTCAGGTTGGACTAAGGCGAAAAGGGATAAGCTAAAAAGTGATTCCAAGTATTACATATGGGATGATCCGTATCTGTGGAAAAGATGTGCGGACCAAGTCATTAGACGTTGCGTAAAAGAGAGTGAGTATGATTCTATCCTTAAATTTTGCAATTCCTTAGAATGCGGGGGTCACTTTGGTGCCCAACGGACTGCAAGGAAGGTATTGGATAGTGGATTTTATTGGCCTACCTTATTTAAAGATGCACATGTGTTTTGCAAAACTTGTGATAAATGCCAACGGGTAGGTAATATTTCTGCTAGAAATCAAATGCCACTAACTCCAATGCTTTTCGTTGAAATATTTGATGTTTGGGGCATGGATTTCATGGGGCCATTTCCAATGTCACATGGTTTTCATTACATCATACTTGCAGTCGATTATGTGTCAAAGTGGGTAGAAGCTAAAGCTACCCGAACTAACGATGCTAAAGTTGTTGCAGAGTTCTTAAAGACATTCATCTTCAATCGCTTTGGAATGCCTAAGGCAGTTGTAAGTGATAGGGGAGCACATTTTTGCAACAAAACGATTTCTGCATTGTTTCGCAGGTATGGAGTTGTGCATAAGGTCTCGACATCATATCATCCACAGACAAATGGACAAGCTGAGGTATCCAACAGAGAAATCAAAGGAATCTTGGAGAAAATGGTGAGACCAGATAGAAAGGATTGGAGTGTACACTTAGATGATGCTCTATGGGCATATCGCACCGCGTATAAAACTCCAATTGGAATGTCGCCCTACAGGTTAGTATTTGGTAAGCCTTGTCATTTACCAGTTGAATTGGAACATCGTGCATATTGGGCAGTTAAGAAGTGTAATATGAACTTGATTGAAGCTGGAAAAAATAGAAAATTGCAGTTGCAGGAACTAGAGGAAATTCGGAACGAGGCCTATGAGAATTCCACCATTTACAAGGAAAAGAGTAAGGTTTTTCATAATCAAAATATTCTAAGGAAAGAATTAAAGTAGGACAAAAGGTCTTGCTTTTTCATTCCCGCCTTAAGCTCTTCCCGGGGAAGTTGCGCTCTCGTTGGATAGGTCCTTTTGTTGTTACTAACGTGTTACCTTTCGGTGCAATTGAAATACAAAGTCTAAGCACGGAGAAAAAGTTCATGGTGAACGGGCATCGTCTTAAGCCATATTATGAGGAATTCCAAGAACATGTTGTGGTGATGATTACTTTGATTGATCCTATTGATTGATTGAGCTTCATTAAGTCTAGCCAAAGACGTGAAAGAAAGGCGCTTCTTGGGAGGCAACCCAAGTTTCATATTTAAATTTCGCTTTATTTAGTTGAATTTTCGAGTCTTGATTCGAGTATAATAAAGTTTTCTTTGGTTTTGGATCTTACTTGTTGATTTCAGGGACCTTTGGAGTCGTAGAACAAACATTGATGTTAGGCGTGGGCACACTTAAGAGCGAAATTCATTCTGGAATTCATAAGAAAAAAAAATGGAGAAACAGAGTAATTAGAACCCTTATGCGTGGGCACGCATAAGGAGTAAAATTACACTGGAATTTGGGTTCAAGTGAAGTGGAAGGACAGAACAATTTGAAGCCTTAGGCGTGGGCACACCCAAGGAGTCAATTTACACTGGTATTGGAGTGGAAGGAAGGAAGTCCACCAGGCTAAATATGAGCCTTAGGCGTGGGCACACCCAAGAAAGAAAAATAGCCTGCTGCATTTTGATGAAGACATAGGGCAAAAATCAAACTCTAAAATTCAAAGCTCACTTCAAGCCCTAGCAACAAAAGAACAAAAGACCCATTCCTTCCCCTTTTCCCTATCTCTCTCGTTCCACACGAACAACAGCCCCACCACCTCCTTCATCTCTTCCAGCCGCCACCGCCGTCGCCGCCTTGCCCAGCAGCCGCGCCGCCACCCCTGCCTCCCTGCCCAGGAGCCGCACCACCCCCTTTCTCCTCCCCCTGTTTCGCCATTACCCTCTCCTCCATCGTCGCGAATCGCCGCCGCGCCTGCCTCCTCCTGCTCGCGCCGCCACACACCACCATTCACCGTCGTCGCCGCCTTACCCAGCAGCTGCGCCGCCGCCGCCCCTGTCTCCTCTCGATCCCACTCGCGCCGCCACACCCTGTCCGCCCTCTCCCCGCCTAGGCACCGCGGGCGCCACCACTTAATCCAGGGAAGTTCCTATCTCCTCCTTTTTAATTTCATCTTCATTTTGCAATCGGGACATTGCATGATTTAGGTGTGGGAGGGGTTTTAGGATAAGCTTACATATGTATATGAATTTTTGAACTTCCTAGCTTGTCCTCGTGCGCTTATCTTGCCAATTTCTTATGTGCATTGTTTGAATTTTGTAGCATTTGCCATGTTTTTAGTCAAATTAATGGATAGGTATGCTTAGCCATCGTCAATTAACCCTAAGTGAGCTTTGTTTTAGCCTATTTGAGCAAGAAAAAGTAAAAATATACATATCATAGTTGCTCAAAAATTTTGTTGTGTGAAACACATTAGACTTGATTTTCTAGAACTTGCTTGATTATACATAGTTGACTTTACTCTCATTTTTGAATTTGATGCAAATAAAATGATAAGTGCACTAGGATTACCCCATTTTGGCCTTGTTTTTTCCCTTCACCCATGCTTATCCCCTAGTGAACCACGTTGAGCCTATTGATGATATATCTATTTTTCTTGGTTCATGTTTAACCCCTTAGCCTATGAGACCTTTTTCTTTGATTATGGCCATACACTCATTTGAACCCTAGGAACATGAGGAAATTTGTTTAAATACCATTGCATGTGATTTAATTAGAGGTTGCACTCGACGTGAGTTGATTGAGTTTTTGTATTCGATGTTATTGTACTGCCTCTCTCTAAAAAAAGAAAAAAAAAAGAAGAAAAAAAATACCAGGGCAGTGGAAATAAATAGCTTGGAACGTGTTCCTCTGACCGGAGTGTTATGAACAAAGAGTTGAAGTTCTGTCTGCAATTTTCAGACAATAGAATTCCTCTAATAAACGTACCAAGCTATTGAAAGCCACCAAAAAAAAAGAAAAAAAAAAGAGAGAGGCAGACATGTTTGTATTAGCTGCAAGCTGTAATTCTTTATCTTGAGAGCAGCATGATCATCGATGTCAAAAAGAATTTGTGCAACATATGTTTCGTAGCATGTTTTGATGGTTAGACAATTTCCTCAAGTCCTTTTAGCCTACATACTCCATATTTTCCTACCCCAACCTTAGCCCCGTTACAACCCTAATAAAGACCCTTTGATTATGAGCATCATGTTCTTATTTGAGATGTGAATTTATTGTGATTTGATAGCAAGCCTATGGGATTGATAGTTCTCTATGCGTATTGAGTGAAATCTAGCCTAAACACTTGAGGGTGAGTGATCTCTTATTATATTTTCCCATTTTGTGAGGATAGTTGGCTTTGCATACCTTGATTTTGATAAAACTTTGACATGGTTGAATGATACTTGGTTTGGCATGCACTTTTGATATTTGGTTTTGATATATGCTTGAGGACAAGCAAGGATTAGGTGTGGGGGAGTTGATATAGGCTAAATAATATAAATATTTTGCATACACTTTTGTCTTGTTTTGAATGTAAACATAATATAAACACTCTTAATTGGTAAATTTTGGTGTGTGAATAGGTTCAAGATACTTGACAAAAGAACTTGGAAAAAAATTGAAGAACAAGTGAAGAGACATCAAAGTTGAAAGAAGAAGAAAAAAAAAAAAGACAAGCCACCAAAGTAGACAAGCCACCAATGTAGAATCAAGCCACCAAAAATTGAAGACTCAAGCCACCAAAATTGAAGAGTGAAAACACATGTGCAAATTGAGTCTATAAATTGGGAGCTTATGAACTACACAAAGACATTCTTCCATCTTCCTCTCTATCCAAGTCCCAAAGAAATTACTCTTCACCACCAAATGAAGATGTTCAATTTTTCATATTTCATTGGAGTTTTTATGGAGTGTGAGTAAACTATTTTCTAGCTTTGGTATGAATTGATTTTAGAAATATGAAATTGTGAAACTTTGTTTTGGATTGAATTGAATGTTTGTTGGTCATTGGGTATTTCTAAATTCTCTATAATATATGTTTGAATTCTTAATTTAATAGTTGTGGCCACATATTGATTTATTGAATTCATTGTTAAATTAGAATTCTTCATCCGTAAATGTGTTGAATTTTAATTAACAGTAACAAACTAGAGCAGACACTCTAGTGGGAATTTGGGATCAATTTTGAACAAGTCCTCTTAGGAATATTGTTAGATTGAATTGGGCTTTTCTTGAGTTTAATGCTTTTGGGAGTGTAAATTACCTTGCCGTACTTGGTATTCTCTCTCAAGAAGGGAATTAGCTAACGGTCGTACCTTAGCTATCAAAAGGTAAGGAAAAGTTGGTTATCAACCGTGTTGATTTAACTATAACCAATTTATCCATATGATCAATAAATGTTAATTATAAGTTGATGAACAAATTCATATCCTAAATGAAATTCATGCCAAGGCTAGATCTTTTTATTATTGAAGTTTGGAGATTGATTGCTTTTGTTATTTTTGCTCGCTTTAATTTTATTCCTTTTGTTAAAATTAGGTGAAATCAAATCCCCCCTTTTATATATCTATAAATATAAATAATCAATTTATTGAGTCCTTTACCGCATCCCTTGGGAGACGACCCTACTCACTACTACATTACTTATTGTGTTTTGTGGCGTAGGAAATAATATTTATTTTGCAGCTTTGCGACGAGCTAGCATTTTGACTCCATGCGCTTTCGGGGGCACAGTTTCTAAACACGAGTAATAAAAACGTGACAACCTATAAATATATCCCTAATCCCAACTCCATCTTCATAAATTGGTTTCCTTAAATAAAAATTGAAAACCAGGATTATGATTTTTCAGAAAATACTCATGTAGTGGGAACTTGTCAAAAGTTTCATGGCAAGGATCTTCAAGGCACGAAATTGTCAAAAGTTCCATGCTGGGGAGGTCCATAACGCCGTTTGAACTCAAAGTTTCCCCTCATGAGTAATAAAAAGTGAAATATATCCTTAAACCCCCTTCCCATAAATCATAACTCTTTTCATTTAATAAATTCGAACTTGGGATATTTTAGAAAATACTCGTGTGACGAAATTTGTCAAAAGTTTCATTCATGCAAGGCAGGCGGCCCATAATGAGGTAGGGGATAAGACATCAGGCTTTGGAAACGTTAGTCCAGCCGGGGATACAACTTCTGACCGAGCACAGGATATTAGCGATTCGGTTATAGGCACTTCTGAGGATCCGTATAAACCCGTCAATATGGTAACAGACATTCCATCTACAACTCATGGAGATTGGATCATGGTTGTGAGGAAACCCAAACCTGCTAGGACTCGGCCAACACCGACGAAGCGACAAGATAATGTCTCAGGTGCTCAACAACATACAGTTACCAAACCCCCTCCCGTCAATCGTTCTACGAAAGGGACTCATCATGGCTCTTCAGGCACAGTGAGGCAAGCTGTGGCTATTAATCCTCATGATCGGGGGAAGGCTCCGGCGACTGACCAAGCTGTGGGTGTTAAGATTCATGATAAGGGGAAGGCTCCGGTGCATGCACAAGCGGTAGCCAATAGGGATCATAATAGGGGGAAGGCCCCGTTGACTGAATTGCACTTTGCTGTCGGTTCCTCTGATGAACTTGAATTATCTCAGTCGCACCGGCTAAAGGTGAAGCGGCCTCGCTCTTCGCGGCCCTCCACTCATGCAGATCATCCGTCCACTAGCAATTCTTTCCTTGCATTGGAATGGGCGCCACAGAGTATGGAGACGGTAGAAGGCGGCGGAGTACCGCAAGTTGGACCTTCGGAAGGTTCCTAATGTTTACGTTCAATGACTTTTCGGTCCTCTCATGGAATGTAGGTGGCGCCATGGGACGGAATTCACAACGCCACATTGCTGACGTCTTACGGGAGGTTAAGCCTTCCCTTTTCGTTTTGATTGAACGGCAAGGCCCCTTTGATCGCATGAGGGTTTTTCTCTATCATTTGGGCTATTATGCCATGCAAGTTATTGAAAGTGTTGGCAGGGCTGGGGGTTTATGGATACTTGCACGCTTAGGTCTACCATATACTCTTACTGTCGCGGGTGTGCACCCCCGCATGGTCACCCTTTCTGTCGTGCATGGCGTCTCAGTTTGGCATCTTTCCGCACTCTATGCTAACCCTGTTCGTGGAGCGCGTGAGGCTGACTGGGCGAGCTTACGTTCCGTTGCTGCTGCTGTTCGCGGGCCTTGGGTGGCTATTGGCGATTGGAATGAGATCGAGTTCCTGTCTGAAGCTATTGGACTGGCGCCCACTGCTAGTCAATGTGACAGTTTTCGCTCCCTATTACGGGATTGTGGTCTCTCTACAGTGCACACAATTGGGGATTTGTTCACTTGGCAAAAAAATACCTCGGGAGGCCCTTTGGCTCGTAAACGTCTTGATCGCGCAGTTGCCAATTGCGAATGGCTTTCTTCTTTTCCGAATGGGTTTGTAGAGGTCCAGCAGCGCCGCTGTTCTGATCACAATGCTATTATTTTGAGGTGCTCGCCGAGGGTGAATCCTTGCAGAAATCGTCCTTTTCGTTGGGAATATGCTTGGACGACTCACCCCCATTACGAAACCATTGTGGATGCGGCCTTGCACTGGGATCACTCCTCGTTGCCTGCTAAGTTGGATCAAGTTCGCCAGTCGTCGGAATTCTTTAACAAGTTCTCTTTTGGCAATATCGTACGACGGAAAAGGCGTTTGTTGAGAAGGCTAGAAGGTGTCCGTCGGTGCCTTTTGCGGGTGGATTCGGCTCGATAGGTCATTTTGGAAGCGCAGCTGTTGCAGGAGCTAGACGAGACCCTTAAACAAAAGGAGATTTTGTGGTTTCAAAAATCACGCGATATGAATATTCGCCTGGGGGATCGGAACACGATCTATTTTCACACGAAGACTCGCATCCGGCGTCAAAGGAGTCGGAATCAGGGTTTAGAAATTAATGGTCATTGGACTACGGACTATACCACTATTGAAAATCATGCCTTGAATCACTTTAGTTGGTTATTTTCACATTCTGTCATGCATACCCTGTCGGTTTCTCCTTTGGCACCGCTACCTGCATTGGTGGACGGCGTCAATCTTGCGCAGGATGTCCATCCCTTGGAAGTTGAGAATGCTGTTAAGGAGCTCCGTGGCTTCGCCGCCCCGGGTCCTGATGGGTTCCCGGCAATCTTTTACAAATAATACTGGCATCTGATCAGTGGTTCCGTTGTTTCTTTTGTACGACGTGCTTTCCATGATGGTTCTTTTGACCCGAGCATTGCTGCAACTTTACTTTGTCTCATCCCTAAAGTTGAAGTGCCCAGGGAAATTCGACAATTTCGGCCCATTAGTCTCTGTAATGTGAGTTATAAAATTCTGACAAAAATTATTGTCAATCGCCTTCGGCCTCTCCTCTGCTCATTCATTGGCCCCTACCAGTCGGCTTTCTTGCCAGGTCGAGGAACGGTTAGTAATGTTGTTATACTTCAAGAGGTGATTACCACGTTTCGGAATCGTGCCCGGCAGTCCCAAGACTTCCTGCTGAAGGTTGATTTGGAGAAGGCTTATGACAATATCTCATGGGATTTTCTCGAACTCTGCCTTCAGGAGATGCAGCTCCCGGCCTCACTGGTGGTTATCATCATGTTTTGCGTGCGATCGCCCACCTATTCGCTCCTATGGAATGGCAGTGTTTTGCCGCCTTTTTCGCCTGCTAAAGGAATTCGACAGGGGGATCCTCTTTCGCCTTACCTTTTCATCATTGTCATGGAGAAGCTCTCTAGATCAATACTTGCTAAAGTCACTGAGGGTCGATGGATTCCAGTTCAGCTTAGTCGAGGAGCTTCGTCACTATCCCACCTCATTTTCGCTGATGATTTACTTCTTTTCTCAAGGGCGACGGTTGACAGCGCCATGTGTGTGGATGAGGTCCTTTAAAGTTTCGCTCTACAAGCCGGGTTAAGAGTTAATGTCCAAAAATCGGCTGCTTATGCCTCCTCAAAAGTCTCCCCAACCTCAATTCAAGAGCTTTCGGCTATCCTCAACATTAACTTCACAGATAATTTGGGTCGGTATTTGGGTTTTCCCATCATCCAAGGGGCTGCTCGGCAGAATCATTTTGAATTCCTGGTTGAACGTGTCCAATCTCGTCTGGGCGGTTGGAAGCGTGCTCTTCTCAACAAAGCGGGCAGGTTAACCCTTGCCCGATCAGTCCTAGCCGCTATCCCCACCTATCTAATGCAGTTATTCTGGCTCCCTTCTGGTACGTGTAATTGAATTGATCAGATTATACGTGCTTTCATTTGGAAGGACGCACAGGGACATGGTCTTCATCTGGTCAGCTGGAGGAAGCTTGCTCTACCGAAAAGGATGGGAGGAGCGGGGCTTCGGTCCTGCCGCAATATGAATGTGGTGCTCTTGGGCAAGTTATTTGCGGATTTCATGAGACAAGACACCAAGCCGGCTGTTCTTTTGTTGCGGGCCAAATATGGTGATGGCCGAGGGGCACTCAGGTCGCGACCTGGTGCTTCTCCGACATTCAGAGGCCTCGTTCAGGTGGCGCCGCTGCTTGGTGGTGGCTTCCGGGTCCGTTTAGGGTCGGGGGATTCCAATCTTTGGCAGGCCTCTTGGCTTAAAGGCGGCCCTATCGGCCCCCGCAACCATACGTTCACATCTCGGACACGCAGGTTCGGGTTAAGGATATCTATTTGAACAATAAATGGAATTGGGATTTGTTGTGGACCCCGGTGCCGGATAATATCAAGCTCGAAGCGGATGAGATAGGCCCCCTTATCCAGCATCATTCAGCTGCTGATTTGCTCGTTTGGGAAGGCTCTTCATCCGGTCGATACACTGCCAGGAGTGGCTATGAGTGGCTGTTGCAGGGCAATGGCTACAGGCTGGATCGCGATCGGTCTTGGGTATGGAAAGTCGGGGTGGCTGAAAAGGTCTGCATCATGTTATGGCTAGTCGTTCATAATTCTCTCCCTACAAACATGGTTCGCTATGGCCGTCGCCTGGCGGTTTCGGCTACGTGTTCATTATGTGGCCTGTCCAATGAATCTATTTTTCACCTGTTCTTTGCTTGTCCTTGGGCGATGCATGCATGGACCTTAATTGGCATAAATCCCCCTGATGATGAGTCAGGTTTTCAAGCGAATATTGGTGCTTCTCTCAGGTTGCTTTCCAAGGGTTAGAAGGGCGTCCACTGGGCGTTGTTATGGGGTATATGGTGTGGTCGCAATGCGGCATGTTTTAGAGGAGAAACCCCTTGTGCTCATACGGTGGTAAGGCAGGCCCATAACGTGGGAACGGGGTTTGATCGTGTGTTCCTGCGGTCGCCCAAGCAGGCAGCAACCACATTTGTGGGATGGCATCCGCAACATCTTCCCTTTGTGGTTTTGCATGTGGATGGGAGTTCTCTTGGCAATCCTGGTCGGGCTGGGTTTGGTGGCGTTCTCCGACATGGAGATGGTTCTTGGATAGAAGGGTTTTCTGGTTCAGTCGGGGTGGCCACTATTCTAGATGCGGAATTACATGGCATATGGAGAGGTCTTTACCGTCTCCAGGAACTGGGGTTGGTGTAGGCCTGTTGTTATTCAGACTCCCTGGAAGCCCTCCGCTGTATCCGCAGGGGTGTTCCTAGTGATCATCGTCTGTTTCCGTTGGTTCAAAATATTATTGATATTTTGGTACAACGTCCTGGCTACCATTGGTTCCACCTGTTTCACGAAGGTAATTCTGTTGCTGACGCCTTGGCCAGACGAGGGGCGCACTAGCTTGAGTTCTTTAACACTTGGGCATTTCCCCCGGATGAGACACAGCAGCTTCTTGTGAATGATATGCCGGGAGCTCGTTTTCCTAGACATTGACGATCTTTTGTAGTTTTCTTGTTCTTTGTTTCTTTTTTGTCGTAGAGTTTTTAGCTTTTTTCTTAGCCGACGCTTGCGCGTCCCTTTCACCGAAAAAAAAATTTATTAATTGATCATTTCAGCGATGCTATAAAAAAAATAATTCTGTGATGCTATCAAAAATATTTCATGAAGAATTCAGCGATCGTGCGTAGCGTAATTCAGCGATACAATCAAGAAGAATTCAGCGATGCTATAGAAATACAATTCCGCGGTGCAATAAAAAACTGAAGCTATCAAAATAATTCAGGGACACTATCTAGAAGTATTCAGCGACCCTGTCTAGCAGAATTCAGCGACACATCAAGAAGAATTCAGCGATGCTACCAAAATACAATTATGCGGTGCTACCAAAAATAATTTAGTGATGCTATCAAATATATTTCACCGACTATATGTATAGCAATTCAGCGACCGTACCTAGAAGAATTCAGCGACACTTGCGAGAAGAATTCAGCGATGCTACGAAATACAATACAACGATATACCAAAAATAATTCAGCGACGTTTTCATGAACAATTCAGCAACATTATCAAGAACAATTCAGCGATGCTATCAAGAACAATTCAACGACTTTTCATCAGCAAATTCAGCGACTCAACTATGAACATTTTCACGTACGTTTTCATGAACAATTCAACGATTTTATTTAAAAATATTTCAGCGACGTATATCTATGTATCTATGTATAGCAGCATAATTAAGTAAATTGAAGGGTAATGTAATATCGATCTTTGAAATGCAGAGAAGAAGAGAAGAAGAATGGAAGAAGAAGGAAGAAGAAGAAGAACGTTTATTCTCAAACAATATAGCAAATTTACTATTTTAACCTTTAAGTTAATCTCAACCGTTGATTTACAAAATTAATCAATGGTGGGAATCTGACGCAGTACATCAAGTCAAATTTACTTGATCGCACCCTAACCAAACCTAATAAGTAACAACTAACCTTGTGTACAAGATGAGATGATATTAATAATATCTCACTCACATGACTATATATTTTTTTTTAAATTATTATATAAATATGAATTAAAGTTGAATAATAAATTAGGTTGTTTTACCAAAAAAAAATTGAATAATAAATAGTGTAAAAAAAAGGAAGACGTTTCACATTTATAAAAATAGATGTAGTATATGTTATGTGTTAAATATTACCACTACTATTATTCTAGAATTTAGTCTGCTTTCTTTTCGATTACTCCTTTCTTTTGCCAAGAATTGGAATTGGCGGTCGACTATCTCTCTTCTGTCTCATATTTTTCCAATAGACGTTGGAGGAAAGGGGAGAGAACATAAAAGGAATGGACAACTATATATGCTAGAATGGGAGAAGAATCCATTGTCATTATGATTTCAAAACATAGAAGCCGATATGTTCATAAACATTCCACCTTGTATCTTTTACTCTGTCTATGTTGGCTTTCCTTTATGAGATGTCTCAGAATAAAAATACTTCGTGTTTATTGAACTTATTACTTGGCTCTATTCTCATCCAAATATTCATAATATGTCTTGAAATTCTTAGCATTTGATATATCCTACCTATTAGTATGTCATTAAAATATCCTGAAATCGTTGACCAGGTTGCCTACTCCCATGATATACTGGAGAGTACAAGATTTTCTAATATTCTTCGGGATGAAATTTTGCTTCTCAAGATTTTGTTGTCATTTGCTGCATTGGGGTTATTTGTTATCCATTCTAATGTGAACCTTTCTGGATTACATGTTATCTATGGTGTCGCCATTTTAGTGACCGAAAATACTCACTTTTGCGCACTGTATGTTGGATTTCTGCATGATTGAGAATATGTTTTATGTTTTTGGAGAAACTGAATTTTTTTTTACTTGCTTTGAACAAAAATGCTATATTCGGTTAAATCTTTGTGATTACGAATACCTTATATAACTACTAAGCTTATTTGACTTGAACTTTGGATGTGAAACACCTTATCTGATGCCTGTGGTTGGACCAATTGATCCTATTTTTCATTCTCCAGCTAGAATGATGATGCCCTCTCATGCTTCATATCTTAAAATTTTTCATTATAATACAGGCATGAACATATATGAAGCTGACTTCTCCTCAGGTGTCAACTGTTAAGGATCTGTTGCTACCTACAATGTGTATCTTTAATGGGAAAATTTGAAATAAAAAGATAGAAGGATATGCCCAGTGACGAAACTAGAATTTAAAATAAGGAAGGGCCTGAACGCTACGTAACAAGGACCACTAAGTGGCGGAATCAATACTTCCTATTGGAGCTATTAAAATAAATAAATTGCAGGTTGGGTTTGAATCGAATCATTCAGGTTGATTATTGGGTTGACTTGAGTTTGGCTAATTTTTTCTAGTGCATTTTAATATTTGAAAAATAAATGAAGAACTAAAAATTTATTTATGAATAATAATTTGTACTACAAAAATTTATCATTAATAAAATGTTATTGTAGTAGTATAATTTTATAATTAAAAATAGAAAGAATAAAATATATACACTCTCCATGCAATGAGTTAGTTCATTTAAAATAATTCTAAACAAAACTAGGGTGGAATCTATGAATCTCTATTATTATCAATAATTATATTTAATTAGTAAAGCAATTAACTTCTTCAACCCAATTCAACACCTCTATATGCTTAACTTTCTCATTTATGGAAGGGCCAATGCCCTCCCTTGTGGCAAGGTAGTTTCGCCCCTGGATATGCCGATACAGCCAAGTTAAAAGGACACACTCATGACATATTTTTTTATTACACACACTCGTGACATTTGATAACTGATAATGCATCAAAATAGTAATGCCGATACCGTTCTAATAAGCTCTTTCTGAAGGAGTCGTTGTAGTATAATTGTAATGCTGATACTTGGAAAACTTGTGGGGAAACCGAGGTTATCATTTTGGCTTGATTTCATAGCAGTGATGAAAGAACATTATATTGTATCAAACCTTGGGATGAGTATGCAAATGGCTTAGAATTTTAACATCTTACTGGGGAAAAGAAGCAACAACCTGGGATGACCAACACAAACTGTTCTAAATCAAACAAGTTACAAAGTGAAGGGAGGGAAAGACTGAAGAGGGAGCCTCCCTGTGGGCATGAGAAACATAGTGAAGTAAAACAGAGAAGAAAAACCAAGCCAAAAAATCAGGAGAAGTGAATGTTGAATAATAAACTCACCTAACTAAGCGTGCTCCAGCCGCCGTCCCCGACAACGCATGCTCCCGCCGTCGTCAAAAAGAGATGCGCACGCCGTCGTCAAAGTAGCCGTCTTGTTTGATTGCCATTGTCAAAAATTGTGGATCCGTAGTTTTTCAACAATGGTGTATTTTATATCTTTACTTCTGTAAACCTTCCGGCTATAAATAGCCGTGTAATCTTAGTGAAAAAACGCAGAATCGAGTTTTAAGAAATACAACCTTTAACTCCTTCTCCCCAATTCAAAATTCCAACAGAATTGATATCAGAGCCTAAGATCTAAACTCAGAGCAAAACAACTTGAGTATAAACACTCAAAATTAAAAGAATTAAATCTACTCACTGTTGTCTCCTCCGAGCAGCAGCCCGGCCAAAGCCGCACTGTCCCCGCTGCTCCTGCCACCGCCGACGTAGCAGCCCTCCAGCGACGTCCGACGCCGCTGCCTTTGCCAAAGCCTTAAGCCCAGCCTGCTCCCCGCCGTGAGCACCACCTGCCGCTCCGATCTGCTGCCCAGCTCCTTGCACCGCCCCTTCAGATTCGCGCCGCCTACGCACCATCACCTCCGTGCCATAGTCGCGACCACCACCGTCTGCTCGCGACGCTGCCCGACCCTTGAAGAGACGCTGCTGCATCTTCGTTGTTGTCCTCAGTCCAGTGTGAACGCCGATCTGCTGTTGGTTTCTCTTGTGGAGCTTTTATTGTGGAATGATACAAAATAAAGACTTGTGAAATTAAAGTCCTTCTCGGCTGGTGGAGTCTTGCAAAAGTGGGGCCAGTCATATTAAAGAAAAAAGAAAAGAGTAGAGTTGTTGCTGGTGAAAAGATTGAAGAATTGATTTTTCTTTGTCAAGCCAACGTGAGAGAGACATAAAGAAGAGGAAAATTTATTCAAGTGGGACCCTCTAGTTGGTGGGAAATTAATTATCCTTGCTGACTAATTGCTGAAGCATTGAAGAAATTAAAATTCTGGAGCAGAAAAATTCGTGGAGTCTTCGACCGAATCCGAAATAATTCATACACATTATTTTGGAATTATTGCGAATATTGTTCACAATGGCGTCAACCAGTTCTCTTCAATCACAGGTGCCCAAATTGACAAAAGAAAATTACAGGATGTGGAGTATCCAAATGGAAGCCTTGCTCGGATCCCTTGATGTCTGGGATATGGTGGAAACAGATTTTGCAGAGTTGACATCAACAATAGAAGATGACGATCAATTGAAGGAGATAAAGAAAAAGGAGAAAAAAGCCTTGTTCACAATATACCAAGGCGTAGATGAAGCCACATTTGAGTTGATTTCTACAGCAAAAACATCAAAGGATGCTTGGGAAATTTTAAAGAAAGCCCATGATGGAGTAGATAAAGTGAAGAAGATCCGGCTCCAATCTTTGAGAGCCCAATTTGAAACTCTACAACAAAGCAGATCAGAAGCCGTCTCAGATTACTTCTCCCGAGTAATCTCTGTTGTTCATCAAATGAGACAAAATGGCGAGGAGATCAAAGATGTTCGTGTTGTGGAGAAAATCTTGAGGTCACTAGACCCAAAATTCAACTTTATCGTTGTTGCTATCGAAGAATCAAAAAATCTCGAGGCAATGACAATTGAAGAATTAATGGGCTCTTTACAAGCCCATGAGCATCGACTCTTCAAAAAGGGAGACGAACAATCCTTGGAGCAAGCACTGCAAACAAAATTGTCGTTTAAAAGAAATAATGCTGTCAGAGGAAGTCCACAACGTGGACGTTATCAAACACAGAGAGGAAGAGATGGCCGAGTCAACAATCGCTACGATCAGAATCGAAGCAATAATGGCGAAAACAATGGAGGAAATGAACGTGTCCAGAATATCAATCGAGGCCGAGGACAATTCCGAGCCCGTGGTCGTGGACGTGGCAGAAACTTTGGAAGATTTGACAAATCAGAAGTTCAATGCCATGTATGTAAGAAATTTGGCCATTTCGCTAATGAATGTTGGTACAATGCAGACAACAACAAAAATGAGAAGGCGAATCTCATTGATAAAGAAGAGAAGGATGGTCCAGTTGTACTAATGTCTTGCAAAGAACCAGAGCCACCTCAAACAGTCACATGGTACATGGATACAGGTGCATCAAACCATATGTGCGGAAGAAAGGAATTCTTTTCCAAACTTGATGAAAGACGAATGGGCAATATCACATTCGGTGACCTGTCGAAAAGGCCAATTGAAGGTAAAGGAGATATTACCTTTGAGTTACATAATGGAAAACATCTATGCATTTCTGATGTTTATTATGTACCTGAAATTAAAAGTAATCTGCTGAGTGCTGGCCAATTGTTGGAAAAGGGATATGAAATCCGAATGGAAAATTTGGCTCTTAGTTTGCGAGATAAGAATAACAGGTTGATCACACATGTCAAGATGACGACGAACAGAATGTTTCCTCTGAAGCTCACTATAGATGACTCAAAATGCTTGAAGGCAACCACTGTTGATAACAGCAAGTTATGGCATCTCCGGTATGGGCATCTTAACTTTGATGCATTGAAATTGTTACAGAAAAAGAATATTGTAACAGGACTGCCGCAGATTGAATCCTCCAACAATGTTTGTGAGGTTTGTGTCATGGGAAAACAACATCGACACACCTTCAAGAATTATGGCGCGAGAAGAGCTAGATCGCGACTTGAGCTGGTACATTCTGATGTTTGTGGACCGATTACTCTAGTTTCTATTGGTGGAAACAGGTATTTTCTTACCTTCACAGATGACTACAGTGGAAAAACATGGATCTACATGATGAAAGAAAAAAGTGAAGTTTTCTCTAAATTCAAGGAATTTAAAAACCTTGTTGAGAAACAAAGTGGGTGCCAATTAAAGTGCCTACGAACAGATCGTGGTGGAGAATACACATCTCGAGAATTTGATCATTTTTGCAGAGAGCATGGGATATCACACCAACTCACGATGCCATATACACCACAACAAAATGGTCTTTCAGAAAGAAAGAACCGAACAATTTTGAATATGGTTCGATGTATGCTGAAAGAGAAAAATATTCCCAAAGAATTTTGGGGTGATGCTGTAAATTGTTCTGTCTATCTGTTGAACAGGTCCCTGACAAAGAGAATTGGAGACATAACTCCCGAAGAAGCCTGGAGTGGGAAAAAGCCAAAAGTTGATCATCTGAGAATTTTTGGAAGCATTTGTTTTGCAAAAGTGCCAGAAGAAAAGCGTACAAAACTCGAAGATAAAAGCCAAAAATGCATTTTTCTTGGCTATGGTGAAAATTTCAGCGGGTACAAACTGTATAATCCTGTAACCCGCAAAGTGGTGATGTCAAGAGATGTTATCTTTAATGAGGATCAATCTTGGAGATGGAATGAAGATGAGCAGACCAAGCATGTTCCTTTTGATGATGAACAGGAAAAGCAAAAGGAACCGCAACAACAAATGGAAGACATGGTACCTGATCATGTTGAAGTTGAAAGCCAATCCTCTGATGATAGTCCTCTTGTGAGAAGAACAAGAAGAGTCCAGGACATATATGACTCCAGTGAGCAAATTGATAATGAATTCAATAATTTCTGTCTATTTGCAGGTCTTGACCCATTGACATTTCAAGAAGCCTCTAAAGAAGTTAAGTGGCAAAAAGCTATGGAGGAAGAAATTCAAGCCATTGAAAAAAATAATACATGGGAGCTCACATCACTTCCTGACAGACATCGAGCAATTGGAGTCAAATGGGTGTTCAAGACGAAAAGAAATGCAAAAGGAGAAATCGAAAGGCACAAAGCCCGTCTCGTTGCAAAAGGGTACAATCAAAGATATGGAATTCATTATGAAGAAGTCTTTGCCCCAGTTGCCCGGCTTGAAACAGTGAGGCTGCTCATTTCACTAGCAGCTCAAAAGAAGTGGAAGATACATCAAATGGATGTTAAATCCGCATTTCTGAATGGAAATCTTGAAGAGGTTATCTATGTTGAACAACCACCTGGATTCATAATTGAAGGCCAAGAAGACAAGGTGTACAGGTTGAAGAAAGCGCTCTATGGATTGAAGCAGTCACCAAGAGCTTGGAATTCAAGAATCGATAAATACTTTATCGAAAATGGATTTGTAAAGTGCCCATATGAGCACTCCCTATATGCAAAAAGAAACATGTCTGGAGAATTCTCATTGGTATGCCTATATGTTGATGACATTATCTTTACAGGAAACGATAAGGCCTTGATCCAGGAGTTCAAGAAATCAATGGAAAAGGAGTTTGAAATGTCCGACCTAGGGTTGATGCAATACTTCCTAGGCATTGAAGTCAAGCAAGATGAAGAAGGAATTTTTATCTCACAAGAAAAATATGCCAAAGAGATCCTGAAGAAATTCTCAATGGAAGATTGTTGCAGTGTCGACACACCGCAGGAAGTTGGCACCAGATTGACTAAAGAAGGAGAAGGAAACCCAGTAAATCCAACCTACTACAAAAGTCTTGTGGGATGCTTGAGGTATTTAACCTGCACACGACCTGATATCTTGTTTGGAGTTGGTCTTGTTAGCAGGTACATGGAAACACCAAAAACTTCACACTTGAAAGCTGCGAAAAGAATTTTGAAGTACATCCAAGGGACAATCAATTATGGCATGCTATACTCTACAAATCAAAGCACTGAATTGGTTGGATTCAGTGATAGTGATTGGGCTGGAAGTAAAGAAGATCGAAAAAGCACATCAGGGTTCGTGTTCTACCTCGGTAGAAATGCATTCACTTGGTCATCAAAGAAGCAACCCATTGTCGCGTTATCGACTTGTGAAGCAGAATATATTGCTGCTGCTGCATGCGTCTGTCATGCAATTTGGCTGAAGAAATTGCTTGGAGATTTGAAGATACAACAAGATAGTGCAATCAAGATTCATGTCGACAACAAGTCTGCCATTGCCCTTGCAAAAAACCCAGTCCATCATGAACGCTCAAAACACATCGACACCCGTTTTCACTTCATACGGGAACATGTAAAATCAAAAGAAGTGGAGCTGAAGTATGTCAGCTCAAGTGAGCAAGTTGCAGACATTTTTACAAAAGCGTTGAAAGTTGAAACCTTCCAGTACTTGCGGAAGAAGCTGGGAATCCAAGATTTCAAGAGGATGAGTTTAAGGGGGGGAAATGTTGAATAATAAACTCACCTAACTAAGCGTGCTCCAGCCGCCGTCCCCGACAACGCATGCTCCCGCCGTCGTCAAAAAGAGATGCGCACGCCGTCGTCAAAGTAGCCGTCTTGTTTGATTGCCATTGTCAAAAATTGCGGATCCGTAGTTTTTCAACAATGGTGTATTTTATATCTTTACTTCTGTAAACCTTCCGGCTATAAATAGCCGTGTAATCTTAGTGAAAAAATGCAGAATCGAGTTTTAAGAAATACAACCTTTAACTCCTTCTCCCCAATTCAAAATTCCAACAGTGAATGCTTTCTCTCCTGGTTAGTTTGTCTGCACTCTGTGCAGCGATCACAAGTAATTGATTTAAGTCGTGAGATATGGACACACCCTATGCTAATTGTGAACTGAACTTGCGTGCACAAATACAGGTAATTCGCACATGAGTTGTGCCGTGCTCTTTTGAGATTGTTGCTCATCGGAGAACATAAACTAACAAGTGCAAATGGAAGTGCATCACAGCATCAGAAGTAACAGTCATGGCACAACGCCCCAAGGCAAAAAATAAAATAGGGTAGGGGTCCAGTAAATAATTTCAAATTACTAATGAATCAGCACACATTTAATTCTTATAAAAGGGAAACAGAAGTGTTGGAATGTCTCTCCTATAAATCATTTGATTATTCAGCATGTATGGATGAGGTTAATGAAGGTTTTACTGGCTTACTGCCACATAACTGTTGCTCTATACCCCTTCCACCTTGGTTTGATTCCGAAGCTCTTGTCACTGAACTTGCATTCAGAGGCCTACTCTATCTATATGGTGGCTTTCCTTTATGAATATCTCAGAATAAAAATCTTTCTTGTTTGTTGGACTTACATGGCTCTATTCTCTTCTAAATATTCATAACGTGTCTCAAGATACTTAGTATTTGATATATCCTACCTATTATGTCAGTATTGCTACTGATTTACGTTTATAATACCTAGTGTACATGGATCTTTCCATGTTTCCTTACTAGTTCTGTTTTTTGTCTGAAGCATGTAGCCACAAGGAGATTGTTGGAGTTCTACTGTTGAGAGGATCTGTTTGCTCTCTTTCTTACTTGAATATAATGATAAGGAGCCCTGTTGTTTTTTTTTTTTTTTTTTTTTTGGCAGCCTATAATTGATGTGACGGTAACTTCATCTAATTATACTACTTCATGACATATATTTATACACTATCACTCAATTTTCTCTTACCAAACATGGAAAAGTAAAACTGTGATTATAATTACCAAACATGGAAAAGTTTTACAGAAACATCCATAACAGTAATGGTAAACGCAAAGAATATTGTTCTGTTGTTAGCTTGATGTAATGGTGTATGATGGCAAGATCCATTGTTTAATTTAAGTGTGTTGGTGTTTAAGATTAAGATAAGAGTGAGTATCCATTAGCTGCTTTACCATATTTTCAACTGCAGCTTGGAGTTGGATGCAGATATCCATTACATTAGCCTCTTTCGACTTCTTCTTAAGGAACTCCTCTCCTCAGCCATCTTCTCTAACTTTCTCTCTTCTGCCTCCTTCGCTTTCCACTCTTCCAATTTCTTCTCTCAGCATTCACATGCCTCAGCAGTGAATGCTGAGGATTATCCGGCCTTCAAGCATCAAAAAATTTGTTGGTTATTTTCTATCCGGCCTTTGTCGCCGCTCCTCTCAGCAGTGACCCAAAGCCTCTTTTCCCACCCCTAAGCCTCAACAATAGATTGACGACACTAACAGGAAATCCGGGGGAATCCTCGAAAGATTCAGTAAGTGCTAATGCTTGGCAATCATGGAGGACGCGAGACTTGTTGGATAGGATAGGAGGAGCTGGACGGAGGAAGGGATGGAAGTTAGGGTTTGAATGCGGTCTTTGAGGACGGACGGCGACGGAAACCGATCGAGGATTGGTTGTTGAAATTCAAGATTCTGTAACTCCCATCGAGGGATTTGACGAACACCTTGTGAACCTCGGATTCAGAAGCTTCCATTGATACGATCCACGGAGTGATTGGAGAGGAATTGATCGTGAATTTGTGAGAGACGATTTAGCGCGATGATGATGTACAAGGTGAATTACTGGAATTTGTGGGATCTGTTTTTCAAATTTCAATCGGGATCCTAGTATAGTATGTTACGAAAACTTAATTAATTATGCATACTAACATAATTATTTCGTGTTTATGAATGTTGTAACTTAATTAATACTACAATATACTACAAAAAATCACAATTAAATATAAAATATTTCCGCATACATAAGTATATTGTGTTTTTTTACACATTATACATAAAAAGTACAAGTTCATAAATTTAATATTATACTCCCTCCGTTCCATATTTATCTTCTTACTTTCCGTTTTTGGACGTCCCACATTTATCTTCCTACCCCTAAAAAGGAAAGTTTTTTTTATGAAAATACCCTTATGGGTCACAATATTTACAAGAATACCAAAAGACAAAAAAAGTAATTATACACTAAAAGACAAAAAAGGTCAATTATACCCTTAAAAAAGTACACTATAAAATAATAAAAAACATCTTTCTTAAACTCCGTGTCTACAGTAACTAAGAAGTTAAATATGGGACGGAGGGAGTAGTAGTTATTTTGATCCCAAATCATAAAATTCCACAAAAATTTTATGCGTTTAATAAGGTATGATCATAAGATTGTTGAATCGTTTAACGGAATATGACCATAAAATCGTAATATTCTATAATCAGATCGGGATCTTATCCAGATCTTATTAATTTTAAAATCCTACCAGTATCCGTGATTGTTTTAGAAAAATGTAATCCGGTTTAGGGTTAATGGTACAGTCGTAAAATTTTAATTAATAAGTGTGTGTAATACCACTTCTTGTGTAATGGTACAGTATTCTATGGCGAATATTGCGCCTTACCAAATAGTAAGTATTGGGGTTCTTGATTGACCCAATCCAAATTTCAATTTTATAAATATCTATATACTTGCTCAGGTGTGATTTAGGTTTAATTCTGCTAATAACAAGATTTCAACTTGAATGTTTGTATGAAGATAATTTATAATTAAATACTGTATTCAAAATATTACGCATAGTAAAAAAAATGTCATAAGAATAATTAATTTCAACTAACATAATAAATGGAATTTGATATCTACTTAATTTGAGGTTTAAAATCTAATTAATTTGATATCAGGTTGCCTATTCCCCATGATGAACTGGAGTAGAGTACAAGATTTTCTAATATTCGTTGGGGTGAAATCATACTCCTCGCTTTTGACTTTTATTTTTCAATGTGTTTTTTCATGCCTTTCTAAGGTGAGTGAGAATCTGGATGAGCCATCTGTATCGGATAATTTTCATGAAGTTGAATTGCTTTTACCCTTTCTGCAAGATAAATTTTTGAAGGTTTGTATTTCTAATGATTTACGTTTAATTCCTAGAGTCTGTAAAATTCAGAACTTCGAAGACCCGGTAACAAGGCGGTCAAACCCAATGTATGAGGTTTGGTATTTAATTTTATTTACGGAAGTATGTTGGGCATTTATTTGATAAATGTATTAGTAATAATAAAAAATTTAAGGTTCTGGGCCTAAAATGAAATAATTTGAAAGGTTTGAGGCCAATTAATATAAAAATGAGTGATTGGGGTAGAGGACTAAATAGAACAAAATAAAAGTTTAGGACTGAATTGGCAAAAGATAAAATAAAAAGGACTAATATTATGCACACGTGTCAGGTTTAAATTAAAACCCTTGCCACGTCAGCAATTAGAATATAATTAGTGAAAAAATGACTGATTTGAACATAATTAGCATTTGTAGAGGACTGTTTTGGTAATAAAATAGAAAAAGGACTGATTCTTTTGAAAAAAAAAGGACCTATTTATCATTTTTTCCGATGATAAAGTATTCATATTATTTTCAGAGATAGATGAAGAGTTATTGTTGTGGAATAATAGAGCTATTAATTAAATAATAAAGAGAACACCAATATTTAATGAGGTTCGGCACAAATATGCATACGTCCTCCGGGCCCCACCGAACTATTATTTCACTATGAAATGAAATAATATTACAAAAAGGTTATAGGAAATAATCCTATACCACAAAACCCTCTCCACAAGAAACACTCACAAAGGCTAAAAACTACAATAGGAGAAGAGAGATCAAAGGCAAGCTTCTTGCCTTTGCTTGTGTTGGGATGTTCTTACAAATGAGTGGTCTTGGTATTTATAGGCACAAAATCCATCCACTCCACTAACTTCATCTACTATATTAAATTCATCAACTCCATTTTCTCCATTGGATTTGGATGCCCACTTCACAAATCTCCACCTTGGTGCATCTCAAATCACATTATCCCCTTCAAGGTTCTCTCGTCACGAAATTCGGTAGGACCTCCAAATGCGCTTTTCAGCGCCAACTTAAAATTCTTGAGACATTAATCAAGTTCAAACAATATTCGAACTTGATACATGTTATAGCCTTCGTCAACATATCTGCGGGATTCTCGGTGGTCTTGATCTTTTGTACCTTGACTCCACCTTCTTCAATTATTTCCCGCACAAAATGGTACCGCACATCGATATGCTTGGTTCTAGCATGATATACCTGGTTCTTTGCTAGGTGAATGGCACTTTGACTATCACAAAACACGTTTACATGTTTCTGACCAACTCCTAAGTCATCCAGCAATCCCTGTAACCAAATGGCTTCCTTAACAGCTTCTGTAATGGCCATGTATTCTGCCTCCGTTGTTGACAAAGCAACGGTTGACTGTAAGGTAGACTTCCAACTAACTGGTGCGTTTGCAAGAGTAAATACGTATCCAGTAGTTGATCGACGTTTATCCAGATCTCCTGCATAATCTGAATCACAGTACCCAACTATATGCTGACCAGTAACATTAGTCTTCTCAAATATCAACTCAATATCTAAGGTTTTCAAGATATACCTTAGAATCCATTTCACGGCTTGCCAATGATCTTTACCGGGATCATGCATGTACCTGCTCACTACTCCAACTGCATGTGAAATGTCAGGCCTTGTACACACCATTGCATACATCAAGCTACCCACCGCATTTGAATAAAGAACCTTTGACATGTATTCTCGTTCCTCTTTCGTCTTCGGGCATTATGAAGCACTAAGTTTGAAATGAGGAGCAAACGGTGTACTTACAGGTTTGGTTTTGTTCGTCATGCCAAACCATTGCAATACTTTCTTCAGATATTGCTTCTGAGTCAAACTCAGAGTGCCCCTATTCCTGTCTCTCGTTATCTCCATACCGAGAATTTTCTTTGCTTCACCGAGATCTTTCATTTCGAACTCCTTGCTGAGTTGAGACTTCAATCTGCTTATCTCTACTCTATCTTTAGATGCAATTAACATGTCATCTACATATAGAAGAAGATAAATGAAAAATCCATCTTGTAGCTTACGGAAATATACACAATGATCAAAACTGCTCCTGGTGTACTTCTGGCCCATCATGAATTGATCAAATCGCTTATACCATTGTCTTGGTGATTGTTTCAATCCATAAAGCGATTTCTTCAGTCTGCAAACCCAATCTTCTTTTCCAGCAACTTTATATCCTTCTGGTTGGGTCTTGTAGATTTCCTCTTCCAAATTACCATGTAAGAATGTCGTTTTTACGTCCATTTGAACTAGTTCCAAGTCCAACTGTGCTACCAAGGCCAACAAAATTCGAATGGAGGAATGTTTTACAACAGGGGAAAATACCTCATTGTAATCAATTCCCTCCTTTTGAGCATAGACTTTGGCTACCAATCTTGCCTTGTAGCACACATCATTCTTTTCTGGAAATCCTTCTTTCTGAGCATAGACCCACTTGCAACCAATTGCCTTCTTTCCCTCTGGGAGTTTAGCTAGCTTCCACGTGTGATTTGCTTCAAGGGAATGCATTTCCTCGTCCATGGCTTTCTTCCACTTTTCTTTCTCCGGACTAATTTTTGCATCAAGAAAATTTTGTGGTATACCTTCTTCAATAACAGGAAGTGCATAGGCCAGCATACTTTCGAATCGAGCAGGTCTCCGAATTTCTCTTCTTGGCCTCCTAATTGAAATTGGTAAATCTTGTTGCTCCTGAGGTTCTTGGGTTAAAACCTCACTTTCACTGGGCTCTTCTTCGGTACTTGGACCATCGTTTTCTATTGGTTGACCATCTACCTCTCTGGTTGTAGCACCTGTTGAGGATAATGCTCCACCTGCTGAGGAGTACCATCCGTCTGCTGCTTGGTTACCTTATTCAACATTATTGATTCTTTGAACGTAACATCCCTGCTAAAGATCACCTTTTTCATCTCCGGGCACCATAGGCGATATCCTTTGACTCCAGAAGATATCCCTACGAAAACAACTTTTCTCGCCCTCGGATCCAGCTTTGATTCTTTCACGTGATAATAAGCAGCGGAACCGAACACACGTAAAGAATCATAATCATTTGCAGGTTTGCCAAACCATGCCTCCAAAGGTGTCTTGCCTTTAAGAGCAGTTGATGGTAGTCGATTGATTAGATGGCTCGCATATGTCACCGCTTCAGCCCAGAACTGCTTGCCCAAATTAGCATTGGACAACATACACCGAACTTTCTCCAACAAGGTTCGGTTCATCCGTTCAGCCACACCATTCTGTTGTGGCGTGTCCCGCACAGTGAAATGTCGGGAAATACCTTCCTTCTTGCACAAATCGAAAAAAGGGTCATTTCGATATTCCGTGCCGTTATCAGATCGACGCACTTTAATCTTTCTCCCCGTCTGGTTCTCCATCATTTTCTTCCAAGCGAGGAATTTCCCGAATGCTTCATTTTTTGTTCGCATGGGATACACCCATACTCTCCGGGAAAAGTCATCAACAAACGTTACAAAATAATGGTTTCCTCCCAAAGAAGCCGTCTTGGTAGGTCCCCACACATCTGAGTGAATGTAATCCATAATGCCTTTAGTGTTATGGATTGTTGTTCCGAACTTCACCCGCGATTGCTTTCCCAGAACACATTGCTCGCAAAAATCAAGTTTGCAAGTCTTTACACCCTTTAATAATTCTTGCTTTGCCAGAGTCTGCAAGGATTTTTCCCCAGCATGCCCAAGCCTCATATGCCATAGCTTGGTCATTTCCTCTTCCTTGTTTGCTTCTGATACTGCTGCTGCAATGCCAACCACTGTATTGCCCTGGAAGTGGTATAAGTTATTTTTCCTTATACCTTTCATGATGACAAGTGCTCCCAAGATCACTTTCATAATCCCATTATGAATGCTGATGGAGTGTCCTTTGGCTTCCAAGGCTCCAACTGATATGAGGTTCTTGGCAAATTTCGGTATGTACCGAACTTCCGTCAACACCCTAGTTGTTCCATCATGGTTTTTCAGATATACTGAGCCAACTCCAGCTATCTGACAAGGTCCATCGTCGGCTAAGTAGACAACCCGGCCTTCAACTTTTTCAAAATTGACAAACCACTCCTTCCTGGAACACATGTGGAATGAGCATCCGGAGTCTAGCAACCAGCCGTCAGTGCTAGTTACCGATGAGGCACAAGCTAAGGAAAACTCTGACTCATCACTATCAGCAACACAGGCCTCTACAACCGCTTTCCCCTTTTTCTTTTGCAACTTAGGACAGTCTTTCTTCCAGTGTCCTTTCTCGTGACAAAGGATACATTCGTCTTTTGCCACTCTGCTTCTTGACTTGGATCTGCCTCTTCTGTCCGACTTGTACTTTTGGCTACGGCCCCGAACGATATGGGCTTCACCAGTCGAACTTCTGTGTTCTAACTTATCTTTCTTCCTGATCTCGTTAGAATACAAGGCAGTGGTAACTTCTTTAAAAGATATCGTTTCTTTTCCAGTCAGCATACTAACAATGATATGCTCGTATTCATCGGGGAGCGAAGCTAACAGTATCAGCGCCTTGTCGACGTCATCTATCTTCTCGTCAAGATTCAATAAGTCGGTGACCAAAGAATCGAATCTCGTTATGTGTTCGTTCATCGTGGTACCGGGCAAATACTGGAATCGGTACAACTTCGTCTTCATGTAGAGCTTGTTCTCCGTGCTCTTTTTCATGAATTTGTCCTCCAGTTCTTTCCACAATCTGTGCGCCATCGTCTCTCTCATAAGCGGATACTTCTGCTCCTTTGAGAGACATAACCGAATTGTACCACACGCAAGACGGTTGATCCTCGTCCAGTCTTTATCATCAACACCATCTGGTTTGGTTTCTTCAAGTGCCCCATCCAGCTCCTGCTGGTACAAGATGTCCAACACCTCGCACTGCCACATACCAAAATTATTGGTACCATCGAATTTTTCGACATCAAATTTGGCATTTGAAACCATCGTCCGTGATGACGATGTCACCAACGGCTTCATATCTGAAGTTGACATTTCACCGGACCTATCCGCCATTCTGCTTCAAAGTTTAATTAATAGCTCACAAGCGGTAGCTCAACCGAGATGCGTTTCTGATGTGGAAGATCAGCTTAGCTGCGACCACAGAGCATACTATGGAACCAAGGCTCTGATACCAATTGTTGTGGAATAATAGAGCTATTAATTAAATAATAAAGAGAACACCAATATTTAATGAGGTTCGGCACAAATATGCCTACGTCCTCCGGGCCCCACCGAACTATTATTTCACTATGAAATGGAATAATATTACAAAAAGGTTATAGGAAATAATCCTATACCACAAAACCCTCTCAACGAGAAACACGCACAAAGGCTAAAAACTACAATAGGAGAAGAGAGATCAAAGGCTTCTTGCCTTTGCTTGTGTTGGGATGTTCTTACAAATGAGTGGTCTTGGTATTTATAGGCATAAAATCCATCCACTCCACTAACTTCATCTACTACATTAAATTCATCAACTCCATTTTCTCCATTGGATTTGGATGCCCACTTCACAGTTATCAATAAATTGATTAGGGGCAGTAGAAGACCAAAGAAAAAAGATGATTGATTTCTCATTTTGCTACATAAAAACGCCCTTGATTGTAGTACGGGGACACATATTTTGGACGTTCATATGTTTCTATAAGAGTTTTTACTTTTCACCACTGCAAGCTCATAAATTTGGTATAAATTTAACAGATTTTCCCAAATTTGTAGGAAGATAATTTTCTCAAGCCCAAATCATAATTTTTGAATAGCAACAACTGGTTCATATGAAAATTGGGTATGAGAAACATCCGAGTCACAAAATAAATATATTGAAAAACTTCTACAAGAGTTCATTAGCTATATGCCTCATCTCTGATACAGTGGTTTAGTTTAACAATATCAATAATCTATCTGTATCATTTTGTCGAAAGTTTCACTTTTGTGCTTTCTTTTCATCCCATGCTGCAAACTCGTTGCCTCATAACTCATCCTTTGTTGCAAAGTTGTTTTTGTTTTAGAAGTTCATTTTGTCTAGTTGATGTTCTTCGTTTTTAAGAGCTCAGTCGTGATTTAGAAGTGTTCCAATTAGATGACTCACTGAGGAAATGCCAACATTCTTTTGACTGACATAGTGCTCTTGTTAGGTTCCCAGCACACACAAGATGCACTCTTTATGCACAGTTCAACGAAAGGGTTCAATCTAACACAATGAACACCCAAAATCAAACAAACCAATGTAACAGCAGAACCAGAAAAACATGCACAGCGGAATATTGTATGCAAACAACAAGCATAAAGAGTAAATGGAGACACAAGGGTTGTTGACCCAGTTCGGCCTTCGGCCTACATCTGGGGGATACCAATCCAGGAGGGAGTTTTACTATGTGATTCAATCATGGTTCACAACCATACACATGAGTAGAACTCGGACAGTGCTTCCACTCCAATCTTCCAGGAGGTAGGTTGATTGATCAGAAACCTTCCCAGCTTCTGACTAGGTATCTCCACCTATGGCAACCTCTCAAAGCTTCCCACTTCGAGTTCTCCTTGAAGTCGTCTGTGAAAAACGCTTCCTTTAGAGCAACGAACTTGTTCGGAACAGAAATCCCCAAAGTCCTTTGGACAGCCTTCCTTTAAATGGTCACAGACACTCTATAGGAAGGGAAGAACTCAGATACACACTTTCTCGTCCAAGGGATGCACCGATTTTGCAGCTACAGATCGAATAGATTCACACGAGCGCTGCCAATCGGTCTAGGGCTTTTTCACACTAAAGCTTTGAAGCTCTTGAGAGTATTTTGATTGTAAGAATTTGATCGTTGTAACTCTGTCACTCAAACTCCAGAAACCCTTCTCTTAAACCAAGTATCACACAGGCACATTTGAATAATTTTGCCAATTAGGGAAATAGCCGTTGGGATTTACCAAGGTTTAGAGTACCAGCTCTATTCCTGAAATGGGGGAGTTTTCCTGCAAGAAAGACACGTTAGAGTACCTCCTCCCAATTCAGAAAAAGAGCCTTTGGAGTCTTCTCAAACTTCGGTCTTCTGCCCATAGCGTAGCCCGACGAAGACAATATAAATAGAAGTTCTATCCTCTAAGTTCAATCATCGGTTATGAACTTCCTACAAAAACAGCATGACTCAACAGCTCTCTCTCTCTCTCTCATGATCTTTGAATTTTCATGCAATTAGGAAGACTCTCTCTCATGATCTTTGAATTTTCATGCAATTAGGAAGACATCATAAGGAGTTTGCTCAGTAGACTGGATACTATCTGCGACGAGGCTGACAGGGATGTAGAATCTATCATTGATGGACTTGTTGATTTTAATTTGATTGTACTTGAATGGACTTGTTGATTTTAAACTCTCTATGATTTAATTTGGTTTCTTTTGACTTTATGCTTGAGGGCAAGCATACTTTAGGTGTGGGGGAATTTGATAGTGTGAATTTTGTGTTTGTTAATGATATTTATTTTGGATGATTTTATGGTGGTTTTGGTAGCACTTTACTCTTGTTGTGTTTGTTTTGCTGTTTGTAGGAAAATGGCATGGCAATGGAAAAATTAGAGCAAAGTGGAAGAAAGAAAGAAAGAAAGAAACATGCAACCATGACTTCCCTAGTCATGGCCATGACTAGGTAGAAGACCCAAGTCCATGGGCCCAAGCCATTACATAATTGAAGAAAAGACAATGCAAGAGGAGGAGAAAAAGAGAGAAAAAAGAAAGAAGAAAAGAAGGAGAAAAAAAGAAGAGAAGAAGGAAGAGAATGAGGATAGCAAGAAGAAGAAGAAGCTCTAATCCTTGGAGTTTGGTTGTATCTCTTCTTTACATTTGTTTTCTTTTCTATGGATTTAGAGTAGTTTTTCATTTTCTCTAGTTTAAAGACTTGATTAAGAATGGCTTTTGGAATTTGTGAGATGATGTAATTTGTGAACTATGAAACTTGATGTTTGTTGGTATTTATGCAATTCCTATGTTTAAGGTTTACTATTGTTGAATTGGATGAATGTTTAGGGCCCAAATATTTGTCTAGTTTGATAATTGATTGCCAATTCAATTTGGGTATCCGTAATTGTACTTGAATTGGATAGGTGGTAACCGGGTTGATTAGTTCCTTCCCGGGGAATTGTATAATCGAATTGTGAATTACTCCGCGTAGGTAGTAATTGGTTCGAATCAGGCTTTTCTAGATTATAATGCAATTGGACAACATCTTCTACGGGCGTACCTAGGAGTGTTAGTTTGATTAGGGGCAATTAACGGGCGTACCTTAATTGTCTAAACTGAAAGGAAAAGTTGGTTGTCTAAGCGGACCTGACAACTATAACTGGTTTATCAATAGGCACAATGTTTATGCATCGATGATCTTATCCAAATGCCATTCCAAATCAATCTTTGAACTAGAGGTTTTTTTAATTCCAATACTTTGTTTTAAATTTATGTTCTTGATCTCACTCATCATTTTCATAGTTTGTAGAATTATTTAGTTTTTAGTTTTTGTTATCATTTTCTTGTTCTCAAAATACCAAAACCCCCCCTTTTAATATTGTATATATTATGAGAATGTGGTATTCCAATCCCTGAGGACTCGACCCTTGTCACTGCTATACTATACTTATTTTGTGCTTGGTGACACAGGAATTAAATTATCTTTTGCACCTATACGACAAGCTGCCAAATTTTGGCGCCGTTGCCGGGGATTGGCGTTCAACTACTACATTCTGTGATTTTTTTTTTATCTTTGTAGTTTTAATTGGTATTTCCCTTGCTTATGCCTCGTTCTTCTCGTACAGGTGAGTTGATATTTGATCCAGAGATTGAGAAGACAGCTCGTAGATTGACAAGGGAAGCCAAATTAAGAAAAAAAATCTAAAGTTTCTACATCAACTTCTGGTTTATCATTGGCTACAGAGCTGGACACTTCTAGTTCCAGTGGTGAAGGAAGTGATACAGAATCTTTAGAAGAAAAAAACATTGTCATGGCTGAAGATAACCGCACATTGAGGGAGTTGGCTGCTCCTGACTTAACACAGCAGCCTTTATGCATTACATTTCCTACAATTGATGATGAAACTCCCTTTGAGTTAAAATCTGGATTGATCCATTTGTTGCCTGAATTTAATGGTCTTGCAGGTGAAGAGCCTCACAAGCATCTCCATGAATTTGATGTAGTATGTTCAAGCATGAAACCCCCTGGAGTTACAGATGAACAAATCAAATTGAGGGCATTTCCATTCTCATTGAAAGGGAGTGCAAAAGATTGGCTCTATTATCTCCCAACAGGTAGCATTACAACTTGGACAGACATGAAAAGAAAATTCTTGGAGAAGTATTTCCCAGCCTCAAGAGCTGCAAATTTGAGGAAAGAAATATGTGGCATCAAACAACAATCAGGTGAAACGCTCCATGAATACTGGGAGCGGTTTAACAGGCTTATAATTAAATGTCCTCAACATCAAATCCCACCCCAATTGTTAATTCAATACTTCTATGATGGTTTGTTGTTGATGGACAGGAACATCATTGATGCTGCAAGTGGAGGAGCTTTGGTGAATAAGACTCCAACACAAGCCTGGGAGTTGATTGATCGAATGGCAGAGAATACTCAACAGTTTGGCACAAGGGATGCAATGCCAACTAATATGCCAAGTGGTGATTCTTCAATGCAAACAATGCAGCAACAACTTTCTGAGTTGACAAGTTTTGTTCGTAAGATGGCCACAGGAAATATAAAGCCAACTGTCCAAGTGAAGGCATGTGGCATTTGCACAAGTATTAAACATCCAACTGATGCATGCCCAACTCTCCAAGAAGATACACCGGTGGATGTGAATGCACTTGACTATTCCAATTGGCGTCCACAGTATAATCCCTATTCCAATACCTACAATCCAGGTTGGAGAGACCATCCAAATCTTCGGTATGGCAATCAACATCAACAACAAAATCATCCATCTTCAGCACCACAACAAGTGCACCCTCCTCGTCAATTTGAAAGGCAACCACCTCAAGCTATAACAAGTTCAAGTCCATCTTTGGAAGAATTGGTGAAATCCATGGCCACATCAACTTTGCAATTTCAACAAGACACGAAGGCAAGTATTGAAAAATTGCAAAGCCAAATTAATCAAGTGTCTGAGGAAGTTAGGCAAATTCGAGAGAAAGGAAAGTGGCCAGCTCAACCCGAGCCAAACCCAAAGAACGTGAGTGCTATGATTTTGAGGAGTGGAAAAGAAGTTGAAAGTCCTTCTCCAATGTCAAAGGAATAAAATGAAGAGCAAATTGAAAAGGAGATTGAAAAGGAGGCAGAAACTTCTAACAAGGTAAATTCTAAATGGATTCATTTATATCAAACTAAAATACCTCATTTTCCTGACAGATTAAAGAAGCCTCCAAAGGTTGATAAAAAGAAAGAGATGCTTGAAATATTCAAGAAAGTTCAATTGAACATTCCACTTTTGGAAGCCATCAATCAAATCCCCAAGTATGCAAAGTTCTTGAAGGAATTGTGCACCAACAAAAAGAAGCTTACGGGAGATGAGTATATAATAGCAGGTGAGAGTGTATCTGCAGTCATAAAAAGAAAAATCCCACCCAAAACCGGTGATCCAGGTATGTTTTTAATTCCTTGCAAAATTGGAACGAAAGAGGTGAGCAAAGCTATGCTAGATTTAGGTGCTGCGATAAATGTGATGCCAAGATCAATATATAATTCCCTAAATCTAGGCCCATTGAAAGAAACAGGAATTATTATTCAACTTGCTGATAGATCAAATGCTTATCCGGATGGTATGTTAGAAGATGTGTTAGTTCAAGTTAATGATGCAATATTTCCTGTAGATTTCTATGTTGTGGATATGAACGATGATCATTGCTTTAATCCACCCACTCTTTTATTGGGAAGACCTTTTATATATACTGCAGGAGTGAAGATTGATGTGAAAAAAGGCACTCTTACTTTGGAATTTGATGGAGAAGAACTTTCTTTCAATCTTTCTAATACTATCGAACATCCTGATGATTCTAAAGCTTTATATGCTATTGATGTTATTCAACCTTGTGTGCAGGATATTCGTGAGCTTAATGGTAAAGACCCTGGAGATATTGAATGGATAGATACTGTAAACTTTGGGTCTAACAAAAAATTTAAGTTGAATGGAAAAGATCCACCGGAAGTATGGCTTGGAGCATTAAGGGATAAAAATGGTGGAATTGATTTGATTAATCATGGATATCAAAAAAAAATTGCAATGGCAGAAGTTTGGTGGATTTTGGTATGATGCTTATGAAAATGGTTGAAGAATTTGGAAGAAGTCTAGCTCAAGGACTTTAAACAAAGCGCTTCTTGGGAGGCAACCCAAGCAAATAAATTATTTTTATGCTATATATTTTGTCATGTTGATCATTATATATTTGGTATAATTTTGATTTGTTAATGGTATTTTGTTTGTGATTTTGTAGGTTTGTAGATGTGAAGATGGAAGATTGATAATTTTTTGGGAACAATTGGAAGTGTTTGAAGGAGGATTTTTAATGGAGGAGGAATGAGTATTCATGAGTATTCAAGTTGATTACAGCAAGGAAGATACCTCTTAATCATGCCCATGCCCAAGATCATGAAAGTTGCTGTTTTGAAGGCCAAATTCCAGACTAGCAGGTAGCCCTTATTCATGGCCATAACCAAGTTGCATCTCCCAAGCTGTGTAAAAAAGGAGTTGAGACTTTATTTTCCAGAGAGGTACACATCCCTTATTCATGCCCATGATTAAGAGCCACTTGCCAAGCTGTTTTGAAGGCCAATTTTCAGCAAACTTAGTGTTCTTTATTCATGCCCATGATTAACTCACTCCAACCTTACTGAGTACCAAAACCCAAATTACTTTCTCCTCATCCAAATCAATTGAAACTTTCAACACCACCACCATCATTTTCTTCTTCCCCAATTTTTTCAAATCCCAATTTTTTCAACACCCAATTTTTTCTTTCTTCTTCCCCAATCCCACCACCATCTTCAACCTCATCCACCCACCTCCGCCGCATCTCCAAACACCACCGCCGGCCGACGTCGCCCTTCGTCGTCCTCCAAATCGCCCCCCCCCCCCCCGTCGCACCCTGTTCGCCGCTGCAGATCCAGCCGCCTCTCGCTCGAGACCAGAACGCAGACCCCTTCCTTTCTCAACGCCGTCGATCTCCGCCCCTCCGCTCGCCGACAGTCGCTCGACCACCGCCCCCCCCGCCGCTCGCGAGCGCCTTCCCATCGCGAAGCAGACAGCGCCGCCACCCTTCTCCAGCCTCCGCCACTCGCGAGCGCCCATCGCCCCAGACGAACGCCACCAGCACCGCCGCCCGTCGCCTGAACCACGCGCCGTCCCTCGCCGCCCCTCGCCGTCCGCGTCTGTCTAGCGCGCCGCCGTTCTCAACCCTCCGCCATCCTCAACCCAGCCCGCCGCCGGATCCCTTCCCTCCGGCCAACTCCAGATCTGCACAGCCAACGCCGCCACCGCGAACCACCGAGAAACCGCCGCCCCTCGCCGCTCCGGCCACCTCCACAATCGCGCCTCCATCGATCGAGCAGCCTCCGCTCGCACCATGCGCCGCAGCCTCCGCTCGCACGACGCGCCGCCTCCGCCTCTCTCGCCGCACCTCGCCGCCGTCCTCTCTTTCCTGTTCCGGCCACCTCCCTCTCCTATTCCAGTCGATGCTTCTTCTTGCCATTGGATTCACTATACTGGTAATCTCATTTCAATTTTTGCAAGTAGTGGACAATGGTAATTGTTGCTTCTATGGTATCTCTTGTCTGGTTGAATTGCAAGAAAAATATGCTCTTGATTTTCTGGATTTACTGTGATATCCCTGTGTCGATTGAATATTGAAAATTGATTGTGACAAAATTGTTGTTGTGTGAATTGGAAACTGTGAAAGAGCATGCCTTTAGTTGATTGCTGGTATTGATAAATTTGATTTCTCATGAATTGAATACTGAGAAAAGTGCATACTTGTGGGCTTATTTTGTTTTGCAAGTGGTGGAATTGTTAATTGGAAAGGAATTTGCTTATGAGTTTAAAAAGTTAAGAATCCATCGTTAAGCTTGCAATTTGATGTTTTTGTCGAGAGATGATACTGCTTGGGAAGTTTTCTGTGTGCAGGGATTCAAAAATATCAAGTAGTCCTGTTCAAGCATTTCAACATTCCACCATGCCGTGCCATCAAACCCCTCATGAGTTTCAAGGGGAAGTTCTCTTCCTTTATCTTTTTAATACATTGAGGACAATGTAGACTTTAGGTGTGGGGGAGGAACTATCTTTGCATTGCTTGCCATTTTCTGTTAAAAAAAATTAAAATTTAAAAAAATAAAAATAAAAAAAAAATTATTTAATTTAAAATTTAAAAAAAATAATAAAAAAAAATTTCAAGTTGTTTTATTTGAATTTTTTTATGTGAATTTTTTTGTGAATTTGATGTGAATAGGTAACTGAATTGAGCCTTGAGTTTTAAGTTGACAAATCTTTTGAGTATGATTGATGATTTCTGACATTGAACATGTGAAGCCAACTATTTTGTGAACCATGTGAGAATCTGAGCCTCTTTCCAAAATGCTTGATTGTCTCTACAAGAAAAATACACTTATCTTAAGCTTTTGGAAATTTCTTTCTTGTGTGAATTATGTGGTAATCATTTTGACATTCTAGAATTTGAATGATTATACATGTTGAACTTGCATTGATTGAATCCAATATTTTGAACATGATAAGGGCATTAGGATAAACCTTTTTAGCCTTCTTGTTGGCCTTAACCCATACTTTTATCCCCTAGTAAACCACTTTGAGCCTTATTTCCATTTTCTTTGTTTATATATAACCCTTAGCCTATTAAACCTTTTCTTTTTGTCATTCCATTGCTTTCGAACCCTAGTGATTGAAGTACTTTCATAAGTCATTATGGTTGAATTTTTATGTTTAAAAAAAAAGAGCTTAGAAATTGTGTTCTTTTGGAATTCTCAAGGTATTTTGTTGGATTTTTGTAGTACTTGGTTGATTTGTGAAATCTTTGTATATACATATTCCCCTAAAAAAAAATTAAAAAAAACAGCCCTTAAAAAAATAAATACAAGGGCAGTGGATGGATATAGCTTGACATGTGTTCCTCTGACCTCAGTGTTATGAACATAGAGTTGAAGTTCCGTCTGCACTTTTCAGATTGTTGAATTCCTCTAATAAACATGTCTAAGCTATTGAAGCCCACGAAAAAAAAAAGGTTTAAAAAAAAGAAAAAAAAAGAAAAAAATAAAAAAAAAAGTAAAAGGGGATATATGTTTGGCAAGTTTTGTTTTTATTTTGGTTTATTGCTTTGGAAATTTTGGGATTGTTTGGAAGTTGTATATAGGATGATCTTTTGGTTTGTTTATTTTAGAAAACCTTGGGAGGATAGAATAGAGGTAATCTTTGTTCTTTTGAACCTCTTAGTTTTGTTTTGGTTTGGCAACCATGATGTGCTATGAAGTTTTCTATGATGACTCTTTGGAAGTACTTGCATTCACTTTAGCCTTTCTTTTCCCTTTTTCTTCCTACCCCAACCATGGCCCCGTTATTACCCTTTGTGAAAGACCCTTTGATTCTTAATGTTGGATAATATATCTTTGCATGGGAAATGTGATTTTCATTCAAGCCTATGGGATTGTCATTTTGATTTATCACTTGAGTGCTTATATGTTCAACCACACTTGATATTGAGAGGAGTGCATACACTTTATCCTTGGGAGTTGTTGGCTTAATGTGTTTGATGTTGGATTAATTTGATTGTACTTGAATGGACTTGTTGATTTTAAACTCTCTATGATTTAATTTGGTTTCTTTTGACTTTATGCTTGAGGGCAAGCATACTTTAGGTGTGGGGGAATTTGATATTGTGAATTTTGTGTTTGTTAATGATATTTATTTTGGATGATTTTATGGTGGTTTTGGTAGCACTTTACTCTTGTTGTGTTTGTTTTGTTGTTTGTAGGAAAATGGCATGGCAATGGAAAAATTAGAGCAAAGTGGAAGAAAGAAAGAAAGAAAGAAACATGCAACCATGACTTCCCTAGTCATGGCCATGACTAGGTAGAAGACCCAAGTCCATGGGCCCAAGCCATTACATAATTGAAGAAAAGACAATGCAAGAGGAGGAGAAAAAGAGAGAAAAAAGAAAGAAGAAAAGAAGGAGAAAAAAAGAAGAGAAGAAGGAAGAGAAGGAGGATAGCAAGAAGAAGAAGAAGCTCTAATCCTTGGAGTTTGGTTGTATCTCTTCTTTACATTTGTTTTCTTTTCTATGGATTTAGAGTAGTTTTTCATTTTCTCTAGTTTAAAGACTTGCTTAAGAATGGCTTTTGGAATTTGTGAGATGATGTAATGATAATGTGAATTTGTGCTTGATAATGATATATATTTTGGATGATTTTATGGTGGTTTTGGTACCTCTTTACTCTTGTTGTGTTTGTTTTATTGTTTGTAGGAAAATGGCATGGCAATGGAAAATTTTGAGCAAAGTGGAAAAGAAAGAAATAGACATGCAACCATGACTTCCCTAGTCATGGCCATGACTAGGTAGAAGACCCAAGTCCATGTGCCCAAGCCATTACATAATTGAAGATAGGGACCATGTACAAGAGTAGGAGAAGAAAGATAAGAAAAAGAAAGGGACCATGCACAAGAGTAGGAGAAGAAAAGAAGGAAAAGAACAAAAATAATAGGAGAAGAAAAAAGAGAAAAGAACAAAGATTGAAAGGGACATTTGAACAAAAAAAGCACAAATAAAAAGAGAAGAAGAAAGAAGAAGAGGGTGATCGGTGGAAACAAAAAAGAGAAAAGGAAAGAAGGAAGAAAAGAAAGAGAGGAGGAAGAAAGAAGAAGAAGAAGAAAGAAGGAGAGGAGGCCAAATCAAGTTCTCATCTTTCATATTCACAATTTGGTTGTATCTCTTCTTTACTTTTATTTTCTCTTCTATGGATTTAGAGTAGCTTTTCATTTTCTCTAGTTTAAAGACTTGATTAAGAATGGCTTTGGAATTTGTGAGATGATGTAATGTGTGAACTATAAAACTTGATGTTTGTTGATATTTATGCAATTCCTATATTTAGGGTTGATGATTATTAATTTGGATGAATGTTTTTGGATCCAAATGTTTGTCTAGATTAATAGTTGAATGCCAATTTAATTTGGGTATCCGTAATTGTACTTGAATTGAATAGGTGGCAACCGGGTTGATTAGTTCCTTCCCGGGGAATTGTGTAATCAAATTGGAAATTACTCCGCGTAGGTAGTAATTGGTTTGAATCGGGCTTTTCTAAATTCTAATGCAATTGAACAATATTTTCTATGGGCGTACCTAGAAATGTTGATTTGATTAGGGATAATTAACGGGCGTACCTTAATTGTCTAATCTGTAAGGAAAAGTTGGTTGTCTAAGCGGACCTGACAACTATAACCGGTTTATTAACTTGTATCATGTTTATGCATCAATGATCTATTCCAATTGCCATTCCAAATCATTCTTTGAACTAGAGGCTTTTAATTCCATAAGTTAAAATCCAATATTTTTAATCTTGTGCTCTTGAACTCATCTTGGTATTTACTTGCTTGTGTATTTCTTTATTTTCTTAATTTTAATATCATAATCTTGTGACAATGCTCAAACCCCCCTTTTTAACTATTGTATATATTATGAAAATGTTGCAATCCAATCCCTGAGGACTCGACCCTTGTCACTGCTATACTATATCTATTTTGTACTTGGTGACATTGGAATTAATTTAATTTTGCAGCTACACGACAAGCTGTCAAATTTTGGCGCCGTTGCCGGGGATTGGCGTTCAACAAAAAAAAATTCTGTGATATTTTTTATCTTTTTAGTTTTAATTGGTATTTTCCTTGTTTATGCCTCGTTCTTCTCGTACAGGTGAGTTGATATTTGATCCAGAAATTGAGAAGACAGCTCGTAGATTGACAAGGGAAGCCAAGTTAAGAAAAAAATCTAGAGTTTCTACATCAACTTCTGGTTTGTCATTGGCTACAGAGCTAGACACTTCTAGTTCCAGTAGTGAAGGAAGTGATACAGAACCTTTAGAAGAAAAAAACATTGTCATGGCTGAAGATAACCGCACATTGAGGGAGTTGGCTGCTCCTGACTTAACACAGCAGCCTTTATGCATTACATTTCCTACAATTGATGATGAAACTCCCTTTGAATTAAAATCTGGATTGATCCATTTGTTGCCTGAATTTAATGGTCTTGCAGGAGAAGAGCCTCACAAGCATCTCCAGGAATTTGATGTAGTATGTTCAAGCATGAAGCCCCCTGGAGTTACAGATGAACAAATCAAATTGAGGGCATTTCCATTCTCATTGAAAGGGAGTGCAAAAGATTGGCTCTATTATCTCCCAGCAGGTAGCATTACAACATGGACTGACATGAAAAGAAAGTTCTTGGAGAAGTATTTCCCAGCCTCAAGAGCTGCAAATTTGAGGAAGGAAATATGTGGCATCAAACAACAATCAGGTGAAACGCTCCATGAATACTGGGAGCGGTTTAACAGGCTTATAATTAAATGTCCTCAACATCAAATCCCACCCCAATTGTTAATTCAATACTTCTATGATGGTTTGTTGTTGATGGACAGAAACATTATTGATGCTGCAAGTGGAGGAGCTTTGGTAAATAAGACTCCAACACAAGCCTGGGAGTTGATTGATCGAATGGCAGAGAATACCCAACAATTTGGCACAAGGGATGCAATTCCAACCAATATGCCAAGTGATTCTTCAATGCAAACAATGCAGCAACAACTTTCAGAGTTGACAAGCTTTGTTCGTAAAATGGCCACAGGAAATATAAAACCAACTGTCCAAGTGAAGGCATGTGGCATTTGCACAAGTATTGAACATCCAACTGATGCATGCCCAACTCTCCAAGAAGATACACCGGTGGATGTGAATGCACTTGACTATTCCAACAGACGTCCACAGTATAATCCCTATTCCAATACCTACAATCCAGGTTGGAGAGACCATCCAAATCTTCGATATGGCAATCAACATCAACAACAAAATCATCCATTTTCAGCACCACAACAATTGCACCCTCCTCGTCAATTTGAAAGGCAACCACCTCAAGCTACAACAAGTTCAAGTCCATCTTTGGAAGAATTGGTGAAATCAATGGCCACATCAACTTTGCAATTTCAACAAGACACGAAGGCAAGCATTGAAAAATTGCAAAGCCAAATTAATCAGATGTCTGAGGAAGTTAGGCAAATTCGAGAGAAAGGAAAGTGGCCAGCTCAACCCGAGCCAAACCCAAAGAACGTGAGTGCCATGATCTTGAGGAGTGGAAAGGAAGTTCAAGGTCCACCTCCAATTTCAAAGGAGCAAAATGAAGAACAAATTGAAAAGGAGATTGAAAAGGAGGCAGAAACTTCTAACAAGGTAAATTCTAATTCAATTCCTTCATATCAAACTAAAGTACCTCCTTTTCCTGACAGGTTAAAGAAACCCCCAAAGGTTGACAAAAGGAAAGAGATGCTTGAAATCTTCAAAAAAGTTGAGTTGAACATTCCACTTTTGGAAGCTATAAATCAAATCCCCAAGTATGCAAAATTCTTGAAGGAATTGTGTGCCAACAAAAAGAAACTTCGGGGAGATGAGCACATAATAGCAGGTGAGAGTGTCTCTGCAGTCATAAAAAGAAAGATCCCACCTAAAACCGGTGATCCAGGTATGTTTTCAATTCCTTGCAAAATTGGAACAAAAGAGGTGAGCAAAGCCATGTTAGATTTAGGTGCTGCGATAAATGTTATGCCACGATCCATGTATGATTCCCTAAATCTAGGTCCATTGAAAGAAACAGGAATTATTATTCAACTTGCTGATAGAACAAATGCTTATCCGGATGGTATGCTTGAAGATGTGTTAGTGCAAGTTAATGATGTTATATTTCCTGTTGATTTTTATGTTTTGGACATGAATGATGCTCATTGCTTTAACCCACCTCCTCTTTTGTTGGGAAGACCTTTTATGTACACTGCAGGAGCAAAGATTGATGTGAAGAAAGGCACACTTACCTTGGAATTTGATGGAGAAGAAATTCATTTCAATCTTTTTGAAGCTATTAAACATCATGATGATTCTGAAGCTCTGTACTCTATTGATGTTATTGATCCTTTGGTGCAGGAAATATTTGAATTAGCTAGCAAGGATGAATTGGAAATTGCTTTGACAAAACATCACCAGCTAGAGAATGAAATGGAGACAGCTGTGAGCAAGAAAATACAAAGAGTTGTTAAAGAATTAGACTCACTTCCTCAAGAGCCACAAAGGTATGAAGTAGTTCCAATTTTTATTCCTGAAACTAATGAACGTTTATATCCATCTGTGATGCAGGCACCTAAATTGGAATCAAAGCCCTTACCAGAGAATTTGAAATATGTGTTCTTGGGTGATGAAGAGACTTTGCCAGTGATCATATCTTCAAAGTTGACAACCGAACAAGAGGAGAAATTGGTTCGTGTGCTTAGAGATCACAAAACGGCTATTGGATGGACAATAGCAGATATAAGAGGCATAGATCCCTCCTTTTGTACTCACAGGATCACACTAGAAGAGAATGCCAAGCCAGTCAGACAAGCTCAAAGGAAGTTGAATCCAATTATGACTGAGGTGGTGAAAAAGGAAGTCATGAAACTACTTGATGCGGACATCATCTACCCTATCTCAGATAGTAGTTGGGTGAGTCCTGTTCAAGTTGTCCCGAAGAAAGCTGGAGTGACTGTTGAAGAGAACAAAGATGGTGAGAAACTTCCCGTTCGTAAGCAAACTGGGTGGAGACAGTGCATAGATTACCGTAAGCTAAATGGTGTAACAAAGAAGGATCATTTTCCTCTTCCTTTCATTGATCAAATGATTGAAAGATTGTCTGGACATGCTTATTATTGCTTTCTAGATGGTTTTTCAGGATATTTTCAGATTGCAATAGCACCGGAGGACCAGGAAAAGACTTCTTTCACATGCCCATTTGGAGTGTTTGCTTATAGAAGAATGCCTTTTGGACTTTGCAACGCCCCAGCCACATTCCAAAGGTGTATGATGAGCATTTTTTCTGAATATGTTGAGAAAATCATTGAGGTATTTATGGACGACTTTAGTGTTCATGGTAATAGTTTTGATGAATGTCTAGGAAATTTGGCTTTGATTCTAAATCGATGCATTGAAACTAATCTTGTGTTAAATTGGGAAAAATGTCAATTTATGGTTGAACAAGGCATTGTTTTAGGTCATAAAGTGTCATCACAAGGTATAGAGGTAGATAAGTCCAAAGTTGATTTAATTGATGCTCTACCTTATCCTTGTTCTGTGCGAGAACTTCGTGGATTTTTAGGCCATGCAGGTTTCTATAGGCGATTCATCAAAGACTTTTCCAAGATTGGAGCACCATTGTTTCGATTGCTGCAGAAAGATATGCCATTTGAGTTCAATGATCAATGCAAGCAAGCTTTTAACAAGTTGAAGGAACATCTCACAACCCCTCCAGTGATTCAACCACCAAATTGGGAACTACAATTTGAGTTGATGTGCGATGCAAGTGACACTGCTGTAGGGGCTGTTTTGGGACAAAGGATTGGAAGAGCATCCCATGTCATTTATTATGCTTCCCGAGCATTGAATGGGGCTCAATTAAATTATTCAACAACTGAAAAAGAAATGCTTGCTGTTGTTTTTGCTTTGGATAAATTTAGATCATATCTTTTAGGAACTAAAGTAGTTGTTTTTTCTGATCATGCAGCATTAAAATATTTGATGACAAAGAAAGAGGCCAAGCCAAGATTGATTAGATGGTTTTACTTTTACAGGAATTTGACATTGAAATTCGTGACAAAAAGGGAACAGAGAACTTAGTTGCTGATCATTTGAGTCGTATAATCACTGAACCTAACGAGATTCCTATTCGGGAATCCTTTCCTGATGAGCAACTTCTTTCTATCTCTGTTATTTCTCCTTGGTATGCTGATATAGTCAATTTCTTGGTTACTAATGAATTTCCTACAGGTTGGCCTAAAGCAAAAAGAGACAAGCTTAAGAGTGATGCAAAATACTACATTTGGGATGATCCCTACCTTTGGAAACGTTGTGCTGATCAAGTTATTCGAAGGTGTGTTGATGAAGGTGAATTTCAATCCATTCTAGCATTTTGTCATTCCATGGCATGTGGTGGACATTTTGGACCTCAAAGAACTGCGAAGAAGGTGTTAGAAAGCGGATTCTTTTGGCCTACTCTATTCAAAGATGCATATATATTCTGTAAGTCATGTGATAGATGTCAAAGAGTAGGTAATATTTCTTTCCGTAATCAAATGCCTCAAACTCCTATGATGTTTCTTGAAATATTTGATGTTTGGGGTATAGACTTTATGGGTCCTTTCCCTAATTCACATGGTTATTTGTATATCCTCTTGACTGTGGATTATGTGTCTAAATGGGTGGAAGCTAAAGCCACCCGGACTAATGATTCGAAAGTGGTTGCAGATTTCCTTAGGTCTAACATATTTGCTAGGTTTGGGATGCCAAGAGCCATTGTGAGTGATAGAGGGACTCATTTTTGCAACAAGACCATCACAGCTCTTTTCAAGAAATATGGTGTTTTGCATAAAGTGTCAACCTCATATCATCCACAGACCAATGGACAAGCAGAAGTGTCAAACCGAGAGATCAAGTCCATTTTAGAGAAAACGGTCCAACCAAATCGAAAAGATTGGAGCTTGAGATTAGATGATGCATTATGGGCCTACCGCACAGCTTACAAGACACCAATAGGGATGTCACCCTATAGGTTGGTATTTGGGAAACCATGTCATCTACCTGTGGAGTTACAACACAAGGCATTTTGGGCGGTACAAAAGTGCAACATGAATTTTCAAGAGGCCGGAATCCAAAGGAAATTGCAAATTCAAGAACTGGAAGAAATAAGAAATGAGGCATATGACAATGCTATGCTCTACAAGGAGAAAAATAAAGTCTTCCATGATCAACAAATTTCCAGAAAAAGTTTTGAAGTTGGCCAAAAAGTTCTTTTATATCATTCGAGACTTAAACTTTTTCCTGGTAAGTTACGTTCTAGATGGATTGGACCATTTGTTGTTACTAAAGTATTTTCCTATGGTGCAGTAGAGATTCAAAGCTTGAAGACGGAGAAGAAATTTGTTGTCAATGGGCACCGTCTCAAACCATATTATGAGGGATTTCCAATTGAGCCTATAGAGTTGGTGTCCCTTGTTGATGCACAAATTGGAAGATAAATTTGGAAGAAGTCTAGCTCAAGGACTTTAAACAAAGCGCTTCTTGGGAGGCAACCCAAGCAATTTAACTATTTTAATACTATATATTTTGCTATATTGATGAATATATTTTGGTTTAAATTTGATATCTAATAGTCTTTTGTCAATGATTTTGTAGATGTGAAGATGGAATTTGGGATCAAGAAACAAGTGGTGATGTGTGAAAGGGGAATTCTCAGTGAAGAAGGCCATTGGTAGTTATGAGCATGATTAACTAGTATAAAAAATAAAAAAAAAATAAAAAAAAAAAAAAAAATTAAAATTAAAAAAAAAAATAAATAATTAAATAATAATATATATATATATATATAATTAATTAAGTTGAATTCAGGAAGGAACATACCTCTTAATTATGCTCATGCCCAAGATCATGACAATTGCTATTTTGAAGGCCAAATTCCAGACTAGCAGGTAGCCCTTATTCATGGCCATGACCAAGTTGCATCTCCCAAGCTGTGAAAAAAAGGAGTTGAGACTTTATTTTCCAGAGAGGTACACATCCTTTATTCATGCCCATGATTAAGAACCACTTACCAAGCTGTTTTAAAGGCCAATTTTCAGCAAATTTAGTGCTCTCTAGTCATGCCCATGAACAAGACTGATTTGGCAAGCTGTTGCAAAATAAATTGAGAGGTAATTTCCAGAGAGCCACATAGCCCTTATTCATGCCCATCCCTAATCCCTAAATGGTTTACTGAAACAAATACTCCCCACATCCCTCAACACAGCTATTTTCTTTCTCTCTCTTTGGGTTCATCTTCACAACCCACCATCCAACCTCTCCGGCCGACCACCCACCACCCGCCGCCGCCGGCCGGTCATTCCTCCGTCGCCGGAGCCCCACCGCCGGCAGCCTCCGACGCACCACCGCCCCTCAGTCGCGCCTCTCTCTCTTCTCCGGCCATCTTCGCCGCCGCACCAGCCCAACCTCGACCACCGCTCGCCGGAGCACCTAGCTCCAGCAGCCTCCGACGAACGACGACGCTCACCCCTGCACAGCCACCACGCGCCACCCTCGCGAGACTCACAGCAGCCTCCGACCCATCCGCCGCCCTTCCGATCTCGACCGGAGCCCCTCGCCCAACGCCACCCACCTCGCCGGAACCCTAGAATCCCGCCGCCATCTCCCTCCACCGGAGCGCCTCTCTGCATCGCACCACCTCTCTAACGCCACCACCTCGAGCTCCGCCGCCGGCCATCCGGAGCTGCCACGCCACCACCCGGAGTAGCCCTAGCTCCAGCAGCCTCGTCAACCCTTGAATCCCGCCGTCACCTTCCCCCTGCTTCGCGAGCGCAGGGCCCTCTCGGCCACACCCCCACCACGCGCACCACACCTCCGCCTCCGCCTCTCTGTCTCGGTTCCCGAACCAGCGCCAACCACCTCCAGAACCACCAGCCCCTCTCTCCTCCGGCGCCTCTAGTCGTCGCCAACAGATCCGGCAGCCTCCACCTTCGCCGCCCTCGTCACCTCCGCCTTCGCGAGCGCCTGCCATCCCCGCCACTTCTCTCCCGTCGCCGGAACGCGCCGCCCCTCGGAACCCTCGCTGTCCGCGTCTCTGTCTAACCGGAGCGCCGCCGCCGGAGCACACACAGCTCCGCCGATCTCCGCCTCTCTCCTCCGCCGGAACCCTAGCGCCGCCGGACTCCGTTCTGGTTTGGCTGCTCCGGCCTCTCTTCACCTTTCACTATCCGGGTAATCTCATTTCAATTTTTGGAATTAATGAACTATGGTAATTGTTCCTTCTATGGTATATCTTGTCTGGTTGAATTGAAAGAAAAAAATATGCTCTAGATTTTCTGGATTTACCATGATATATTTGTGTCAATTGAATTTTCAAAGTTGAATATCCACTGTGATGTCTTGAGAATTGGTACTGTGAAAAGGGCAAATTGACATACTTTTTGTTGTTGGATTTGACAAAATTGGTGTTTTGTACAAGTGATGGTAGTTGGGAATCTGTCTCTATCTTTGTCATTTTGTGCAATTAGTGAGAATTAATTGAAAACCTGTCTTGTGCAAATTGTTTATTGTGTGTGGAGACTACTTTGTTGTGTGGTAATTTTCTGCGTGCAGGACACATGGGTAAAGAAAAAGGAAAAGCTCAGGCCACTTCTTCAAAAAGTGGTACACAAATTGCCAAGTCCAAAAGCAACATTCGGAAAAAGAAAACCACACCCCCAAACTTGATACCCACCATCTTTGTCCAAGGGCCTTCTACTTCTACAACTGGACAACGGTCACGTGCCAAGGCTAGGCAAATGGCGGTTGAACAAACCATTGGAGGGTTCCTCAAATTCACAAAGGAGAAAGATCAAGAGAGGTATATTAAGTGTCAAGAGAGTAAAAGGAACATCATCACAGGAAAGAAGGCGCCAGTAATGTAGCCAAAGCAGGGCTATATGCATTGTGGGCAATGATATATAAAGTTCGTCTCAATTTTGCCTATTGGATTGCTATGGAATTTGCTACTGTTCTCACCACGAAAGGGAGGAATCTAATTCATGGCTCTTATATCACACATTTGGCACTTAATTTAGGCTTAATTTCTGATGTTTCTGATTCCTATCTTGCTTCTCTTTCATTGCACAAGGCATGCCTTCCAGCACCCCTTGACATCGCTTGCCTGAAGACATTGCAAGTGATTACAGCTGAAAAAGGGCAATTGTACTTCAATAACCAACCAATTTCAAGCACAGACACACCTTCCTCAAGCCGTGATGCACAACCACTTCTAACACTTCCAGCTCCTGCACATACTTCTCCATCGGAGAATGACACTCCAAGCCCACCTTCCACCTACTTCCAGGCCCGATTTGATCAATTAAATGAGGAGTTAGCACAACAGAAGGAAGAGCTAAAGGGAGTGAAAGAAGAACTGAAGGAAATGAAAGATGCCCTCAAAGCTATTGTCCACCACTTCAACATACCACCACCACCACCCCCTGCTCGCCAGTGAGCCGCACCTTGGCAACCCCACCGATTCCAGGGAAGTCCTATTCTCTTTACTCTTTTACATACATTGAGGACAATGTTGCATTTAGGTGTGGGGGAGGGAAATGGTATTGCTTGCATTTTCTGTGAAAATTTTTAAAAAAAAAATTTTCAAGCTATTTTGTGTGGATTTTTGAGCAATTGATGTGAATACATGACTGAATTGAATCTATGAGGTTTAAGTTGACAAGTCTTTTGAATATGATTGATGATGTCTGGCATTGAACATGTGAAGCCAACTATTTTGTGAACCATGTGAGAATCTGAGCCTCTTTCCAAAATGCTTGATTGTTTCTAAAAGAAAAATATACTTATCTCAAGCTTTTGGAAATTTCTTTCTTGTGTGAATTATGTGGTAATCATTTTGACATTCTAGAATTTGAATGATTATACATGTTGAACTTGCATTGATTGAATCCAATATTTTGAACATGATAAGGGCATTAGGATAAACCTTTTTAGCCTTCTTGTTGGCCTTAACCCATATTTCTATCCCTAGTTTTCCACTTTGAGCCTTTTATCCATTTTCTTTGTTTATATATAACCCTTAGCCTATTAAGCCTTTTCTTTTTGTCATACCATTGCTTTTGAACCCTAGTGATTGAAGTACTTTCATAAGTCATTATGGTTGAATTTTTGTGTTGGTTGCAAAATAAAATAAAAATAAAAAAAGAGCTTAGAAATTGGTTTGTGGGATTCTCAAGCTATTTTGTTGGATTTTTTTGTTGGAATGATTTGTGGAATCTTTGTATATGCATATTCCCCTAAAAAAAAAAAAAAAAAAAAAAAAAAAAAACAGCCCTTAAAAATAAATAAATAAATACAAGGGCAGTGGATGGATATAGCTTGACATGTGTTCCTCTGACCTTAGTGTTATGAACATAGAGTTGAAGTTCCGTCTGCACTTTTCAGATTGTTGAATTCCTCTAATAAACATGTCTAAGCTATTGAAGCCCACGAGAAAAAAAAAAAAAAATAAAAATAAAAATAAAAATAAAAAAAAATAAAAAAAAATAAAAGGGGATATATGTTTGGCAAGTTTTGTTTTTGTTTTGGTTTATTGCTTGGGAAATTTTGGGATTGTTTGGAAGTTGTATATAGGATGATCTTTTGGTTTGTTTATTTTGGAAAACCTTGGGAGGATAGAATAGAAGTAATTTTTGTTATTTTGAACCTCTTAGTTTTGTTTTGGTTTGGCAACCATGTTGTGCTATGAAGTTTTCTATGATGACTCTTTGGAAGTACTTGCATTCACTTTAGCCTTTCTATTCCCTTTTTCTTCCTACCCCAACCATGGCCCCGTTATAACCCTTTGTGAAAGACCCTTTGATTCTTAATATTGGATAATATATCTTTGCATAGTAAATGTGATTTTCATTCAAGCCTATGGGATTGTCATTTTGATTTATCACTTGAGTGCTTATTTGTTTAACCACACTTGATTTTGAGAGGAGTGTATACACTTTACCCATGGGAGGTTGTTGGCTTAATGTGTTTGATGTTGGATTAATTTGATTGTACTTGAATGGACTTGTTGATTTTAAACTCTCTATGATTTAATTTAGTTTCTTTTGACTCTATGCTTGAGGGCAAGCATACTTTAGGTGTGGGGGAATTTGATAATGTGAATTTGTGCTTGATAATGATATATATTTTGGATGATTTTATGGTGGTTTTGGTACCTCTTTACTCTTGTTGTGTTTGTTTTGTTGTTTGTAGGAAAATGGCATGGCAATGGAAAATTTTGAGCAAAGTGGAAAAGAAAGAAATAGACATGCAACCATGACTTCCCTAGTCATGGCCATGACTAGGTAGAAGACCCAAGTCCATGTGCCCAAGCCATTACATAATTGAAGATAGGGACCATGCACAAGAGTAGGAGAAGAAAGATAAGAAAAAGAAAGGGACCATGCACAAGAGTAGGAGAAGAAAAGAAGGAAAAGAACAAAAATAATAGGAGAAGAAAAAAGAGAAAAGAACAAAGATTGAAAGGGACATTTGAACAAAAAAAGCACAAATAAAAAGAGAAGAAGAAAGAAGAAGAGGGTGATCGGTGGAAACAAAAAAGAGAAAAGGAAAGAAGGAAGAAAAGAAAGAGAGGAGGAAGAAAGAAGAAGAAGAAGAAAGAAGGAGAGGAGGCCAAATCAAGTTCTCATCTTTCATATTCACAATTTGGTTGTATCTCTTCTTTACTTTTATTTTCTCTTCTATGGATTTAGAGTAGCTTTTCATTTTCTCTAGTTTAAAGACTTGATTAAGAATGGCTTTGGAATTTGTGAGATGATGTAATGTGTGAACTATAAAACTTGATGTTTGTTGATATTTATGCAATTCCTATATTTAGGGTTGATGATTATTAATTTGGATGAATGTTTTTGGATCCAAATGTTTGTCTAGATTAATAGTTGAATGCCAATTTAATTTGGGTATCCGTAATTGTACTTGAATTGAATAGGTGGCAACCGGGTTGATTAGTTCCTTCCCGGGGAATTGTGTAATCAAATTGGAAATTACTCCGCGTAGGTAGTAATTGGTTTGAATCGGGCTTTTCTAAATTCTAATGCAATTGAACAATATTTTCTATGGGCGTACCTAGAAATGTTGATTTGATTAGGGATAATTAACGGGCGTACCTTAATTGTCTAATCTGTAAGGAAAAGTTGGTTGTCTAAGCGGACCTGACAACTATAACCGGTTTATTAACTTGTATCATGTTTATGCATCAATGATCTATTCCAATTGCCATTCCAAATCATTCTTTGAACTAGAGGCTTTTAATTCCATAAGTTAAAATCCAATATTTTTAATCTTGTGCTCTTGAACTCATCTTGGTATTTACTTGCTTGTGTATTTCTTTATTTTCTTAATTTTAATATCATAATCTTGTGACAATGCTCAAACCCCCCTTTTTAACTATTGTATATATTATGAAAATGTTGCAATCCAATTCCTGAGGACTCGACCCTTGTCACTGCTATACTATATCTATTTTGTACTTGGTGACATTGGAATTAATTTAATTTTGCAGCTACACGACAAGCTGTCATGTAATTTGTGAACTATGAAACTTGATGTTTGTTGGTATTTATGCAATTCCTATGTTTAAGGTTTACTATTGTTGAATTGGATGAATGTTTAGGGCCCAAATATTTGTCTAGTTTGATAATTGATTGCCAATTCAATTTGGGTATCCGTAATTGTACTTGAATTGGATAGGTGGTAACTGGGTTGATTAGTTCCTTCCCGGGGAATTGTATATAATCGAATTGTGAATTACTCCGCGTAGGTAGTAATTGGTTCGAATCAGGCTTTTCTAGATTATAATGCAATTGGACAACATCTTCTACGGGCGTACCTAGGAGTGTTAGTTTGATTAGGGGCAATTAACGGGCGTACCTTAATTGTCTAAACTGAAAGGAAAAGTTGGTTGTCTAAGCGGACCTGACAACTATAACTGGTTTATCAATAGGCACAATGTTTATGCATCGATGATCTTATCCAAATGCCATTCCAAATCAATCTTTGAACTAGAGGTTTTTTTTAATTCCAATACTTTGTTTTAAATTTATGTTCTTGATCTCACTCATCATTTTCATAGTTTGTAGAATTATTTAGTTTTTAGTTTTTGTTATCATTTTCTTGTTCTCAAAATACCAAAACCCCCCCTTTTAATATTGTATATATTATGAGAATGTGGTATTCCAATCCCTGAGGACTCGACCCTTGTCACTGCTATACTATACTTATTTTGTGCTTGGTGACACAGGAATTAAATTATCTTTTGCACCTATACGACAAGCTGCCAAATTTTGGTATAAGTCTTGGTTATGGCATCTACGGTTTGGGCACTTAAATTTTGGAGGATTAGAGTTGTTATCAAGGAAGGAAATGGTAAGAGGATTACCATCCATCAAGCATCCCGACCAACTATGCGAAGGATGTATACTTGGGAAGCAAGCTAGAAGGCCATTCCCAAAGGAGTCAACCTCGCGAGCAAAAAAGCCGTTGGAGTTAATCCACGCCGATGTTTGTGGACCGATCAAGCCAAGTTCTCTAGGTAACAACAATTATTTCCTGCTCTTCATTGATGATTTCTCTAGAAAAACATGGGTGTATTTCTTGAAGCATAAATCAAAAGTATTTGAAGCCTTCAAGAAATTTAAAGCTGTCGTTGAAAAGGAGAGCGGACTAGAAATCAAATCCATGAGAACCGACCAAGGTGGTGAATTCACATCCAATGAGTTCATGGCGTATTGTGAAGCAAACGGGATCCGGAGGCCTCTCACTGTTCCAAGATCTCCTCAACAAAATGGTGTAGCAAAGAGGAAGAATAGAACCATAGTGGAGATGGCGCGCAGCATGTTGAAGACGAAGAATCTTCCAAAAGAATTTTGGGCAGAAGCAGTGGCATGCGCGGTGTACCTATCCAATCGATCTCCAACTCGAAGTGTATGGGGAAAGACTCCACAAGAAGCATGGAGTGGGAGAAAGCCCGGAATCGCTCATCTAAGAGTATTCGGGAGCAAAGCATATGCTCACGTGGCAGACGAGGCAAGAAGAAAGCTCGACGACAAGAGTGAGCCATACATATTCATCGGGTATGACTCTAACTCTAAAGGCTACAAGTTATTTAATCCTGATACAAAGAAAACTGTCATAAGTCGAGATGTGGAGTTTGATGAGGAAGGAGCATGGGATTTTGGATCCAACATCAATAATTACAATTTCATTATTCCACAACTCGGAGACCAAGAAGAAGTTGAGCAAGTAGAAGAAGTTCAGGAAGAGCCAGTGACTCCACCTGCTTCACCAACGCAAGAAGCTAAAGACTCGCCACCATCGTTTTTGAATGAGAGAACTACATCACGAGTGAGGAGCCTCAATGAGATCTATGATGACACTGAAAGGTTAGAAGATCTCACACTTTTCTGCTTATTTGCTGATTGTGAACCATTAACCTTTGATGAGGCAGCACAAAGCAAAAGGTGGAGAAAGGCAATGGATGAGGAGATCAAATCCATAGAGAATAATAATACATGGGAGCTAGCAACATTGCCAAGAAATCACAAAGCAATTGGAGTCAAATGGGTGTTTAAGGCAAAAAAGAACTCTAAGGGAGAAATTGAGAGATACAAAGCAAGGCTCGTTGCTAAAGGATATAGTCAAAGAGCCGGAATTGACTATGATGAGGTATTTGCTCCCGTGGCTCGCCTTGAAACTATAAGACTAATAATTTCTCTTGCAGCCCAGAATAGATGGAAAATCTACCAGATGGATGTCAAGTCAGCCTTTTTGAATGGAGTGATTGACAAAGAGATCTACATCAAGCAGCCACCAGGCTATGAGGTGAAAGGGCAAGAAGACAAAGTCTTGAAGATGAAAAAAGCTCTATACGGGTTAAAGCAAGCACCAAGGGCATGGAACAACAGAATTGACAAGTATTTGGAGGATAATGGTTTCACAAAATGCCCACATGAGCATGCCCTTTACGTCAAAGTTAAAGGTGATGATATCTTAATTGTTTGTTTGTATGTAGACGATCTTATCTTCACCGGAAACAACCCAAAGTTGTTTGAAGAATTCAAGAAGGCTATGACCAAAGAATTTGATATGACTGACATCGGGCTGATGGCGTACTACCTCGGTGTGGAGGTTAAGCAACTTGAGCATGGAGTCTTCCTTGCACAAGAAGGCTATACGAAGGAGATTCTTAAGAAGTTCAAGATGGAGAACTGCAAGCCAACAAACACTCCAATGGTGAATGGAAATAAATTATCCAAGCATGATGAAGGAGAAAAGGTAGATCCAACAATGTTCAAGAGCTTGGTTGGAAGCTTAAGGTACTTAACCTGCACAAGGCCAGATATTCTATATGCTACAGGGTTTGTGAGTCGCTTTATAGAGAATCCAACCACTACACACTTGAAGGCAGCAAAAAGAATTCTCAGATATCTCAAAGGTACACTCAACTATGGCCTACTTTATTCAAGTACTAATAATTATCAGCTTGTTGGCTATAGTGATAGCGATTGGGCTGGAGACAATGATGATCGAAAGAGTACATGTGGGTTCGTATTCTTCATGGGAGGTACTGCATTCACTTGGATGTCAAAGAAGCAACCAATTGTGACATTATCTACGTGTGAAGCTGAGTATATAGCTGCCACTTCGAGTGTTTGTCATACTATCTGGCTAAGGAGTTTATTAAAAGAGCTTGGATGGCCACAAGAGGAGCCCACAAGGATTTATGTGGACAATAAGTCAGCGATTGCATTAGCAAAGAATCCAGTATTTCATAATCGGAGTAAGCACATCGACACTCGGTTCCACTACATTAGAGACTGCATTGCGAAGAAAGAAGTCCAAGTGGAGTATGTGAAGTCAAAAGATCAAGTCGCCGACATTTTCACTAAACCCCTCAAGTATGAAGTGTTTGCAAGACTCAGGAGCTCGCTTGGAATGCAAAATCAAGTTTAAGAGGGGGTGTTAGAATGTTAAACTTAATTTTGTAATAGATAATTCTAGAAGAAGACTTTAAGATAATAGTATGAAAATTCTAGAAGAATAAAGAGGAAGAGAATATGATAGAAATTGATAGAGAATTCTAGAGATGTGTAGGAATGATCAAGAAAATATTTAAGAATTACTGTAATGTAATATTTGCTAGATTTATCTAGAATTATCCATGCCTAGTATAAATAGGTGGTGGCATGGATCATTTTGTAACAACACAACAAGAAGAACAAGTGAGTTGAGTTGTAATAAAACTTTCTCAAGCATCCTTCTCTTCTTTCAAACCTTTCAAGCTCCATATTAACACTTAGCCTCTAACCTCTCAAATATAAAACCATACGTCCACAAATATTTACAGGAAAAAATGATAAATAGGTCCTTTTTCTTTTCAAAAAATTCAAATCAGTCCTTTTTCTATTTTATTACCAAAACAGTCCTCTACAAATGCTAATTATGTTCAAATCAGTCATTTTTTCACTAATTATATTCTAATTGCTGACGTGGCAAGGGTTTTAATTTAAACCTGACACGTGTGCATAATATTAGTCCTTTTTCTTTTATCTTTTGCCAATTCAGTCCTAAACTTTTATTTTGTTCTATTTAGTCCTCTACCCCAATCACTTATTTTTATATTAATTGGCCTCAAACCTTTCAAATTATTTCATTTTAGGCCCAGAACCTTAAATTTTTTTATTATTACTAATACATTTATCAAATAAATGCCCAACATACTTCCGTAAATAAAATTAAATACCAAACCTCATACATTGGGTTTGACCGCCTTGTTACCGGGTCTTCGAAGTTCCGAATTTTACGGACTCTCTCTAACCACCCGACTGTAACGATGGTTCATTGGTTCTGGTTTCCTTCAGCAACAATCAGCACAATCATACTTTGTGGACAATAAAATTCAAGCTATTTTTTTAATATTTTTAATAATATTAATATTTTTCAATAAAACCAAGGCTTCCTGTATCCATAACCTTCCAAAAATTCAAGTTAAATAATTTACTCAAATATTGCTACATCCTAAGGTAGGACGCAAAGTAAGATTCTGTTGATTGTTACTGAAGGAAACCAAAACCAATGAACAATCGGTTGCGGTCGAGTGGTTATTAGAGAGAGTCCGTAAAATTCCGGTACTTGAAAGACCCGATAACAAAGCAGTCGAACCCAATATATGAGGTTTGGTGTTTAATTTTATTTATGGAAGTATGTTGTGCATTTATTTAATAAATGGATTAGTAATAATAAAAAAATTAAGGTTCTGGGCCTAAAATGAAATAATTTGAAAGGTTTGAGGCCAATTAATATAAAAATAAGTGATTGGGGTAGAGGACTAAATAGAACAAAATAAAAGTTTAGGACTGAATTGGCAAAAGATAAAAGAAAAGGACTAATATTATGCACACGTGTCAGGTTTAAATTAAAACCCTTGCCACGTCAGCAATTAGAATATAATTAGTGAAAAAAGGACTGATTTGAACATAATTAGCATTTGTAGAGGACTGTTTTGGTAATAAAATAGAAAAGGGACTGATTTGAATTTTTTGAAAAGAAAAAGGACCTGTTTATCTTTTCCCAATATTTATACACCAAAATATCCCTTCCTCCATATTTTATCCTCCAACAAACTTCAGATTCCATGCCCATTGTTAAAAATCCAAGCCTCCTTGACATCTCAATCACTGTCAATCAAGTACTGACAAATTATGTCTTTATAGTATGAAGTGTTAGCTACCTAAGTCCAGATGTCGTATTGGTGGCAATCAAAAGAGATGGGAAAATTTTGAATTAACAACTTGTCAACCATGAATTCAAGAAAAATGAATCATATTCTTTTTGTTCTTCCACCAATAAACGGAATCTGGTTACCACAAATGCCATTTGATATGTTGACCATTTTGAAGGAGCAAAATTCTATACTTGGGCAAGTAATTTAATTCACATCACCCTGGTTTGTGTAATGGACAGATCTTCCCAATCTTGAATGAAAAACAATAAGGTATCATCCAATTATATCCGCAATATACATCAAATAATAATGAAAAACTTAGGAATTCAAACTTTCACATGTTAACTTAGACTGCTTCAATAAGGCCCAATCGTCCAACGCATTTATAGGAGTGAAAAGCAATCAAAATAGGAAAGAACTTCTATATTACATGATAAAAAAATCTCCAAAAGAAGAAACCGATTTTAGCTAATTAAAACTCATTTTACATACAACCCTTGTGCCGAAAGGCATATAATGAGCTCCAACTTAACCAAATTACCAAAACAATGCCTACTTTGAACGAAACAAAGCTACAACAAAGCATACCCTAAATTCAAGGTCGAGAAAGGCGTTTGATACATAATTATCTATATAAACCTAAATGGTGCAGTAAAAACATGAAGGAATTGTACCTTAATTCAAAACTTGGTGCAGATTATAAAATAATACCATTGTTTATCTTCTCATAGAATTCCATAATCGTTCAGGAGAGTTTGGACTTTTAAAACTATTCTTGCTCTCCCTATATTCCAATTCCGCTTGGACCTTCCAAAATCTATTTGCTTTCGTAAATATGATAATTAAAAAAAAAACAAATATATAACTTATCAGTTATCACTCAAAAAATAAATACTCCATATAACTAAACCAAATAAACAAACCTAAAAGCAAACAGAATACAATTTGGAAATGCACCAAAAAAAGGATACTATATAAATTCAATAAAGTATACATTCGCACACGCTGAGCTATAAATATATCGGATAAACTTCCATGGTAGAAACAAATTAAAATAGTCGGATAAGGTAACCTCCAATGAAGAGGAGATACATAAGAGTATAAATAGTGCGTTAAAACATAACAAAAAAATTTATTTAAAAAATATAAATATATACTTATTATATTTTTTTAAATATATATTTGAGATACACACAATCTCTTTAAATATAAATAACTCATAAATTCTTAATCAATGTAAATTTCTTTTTTCCTTTTTTGAAATTGAATTAAGAAGTCAATAAATTCACTGTGCAACATTATCATAATTAAATAAAACTTCTTGTTAGCTAAAATTATACTAATAGTAGTATATAATTCCTGCAAACTTTTTAACCATGAAAATTTGACAGCCATTACATAGAGTAATACCAATATGTACTCCCTGTCACATAACAATACATTGCCTACCCTGTCACATTTTTTTACACAATGAGATTGAATCTGGATCAACTACTCCGTATTAGACATCGGGCCTGTTTGGGAGTTTAGCAGATAGCAGAAGCAGATAGCAGATTTGACCAGCAGATTTGAGCAGCAGATATGATGAGTAGATTTGACCAATAGATAGTAGTAGCAGATTTCAGTAAATGTGTTTGGTAAATTAATCAGCAGATAGCATATTTAGTATGTGAAATGACATATAAGGATAAATAGTATTATTTTAATTTCTTTTGAATGAGAGAGGAAGAGAATAGAATAATGGGTATTTTAGTCTCAATTAAATATACTCCTCCATCTGCTTCGGATTGAAGCAGATTGCATTTTAGCATATTGAAGAGAATCTGCACATAAAATATGCCACTAACCAAACAAATCAAAATAGCATATTCACTGGTCAAATCTGCTCAAACGGTATCTGCTTTGCCATCTACTGACATCCAAACAAACCCATCATACAAAAATCCCCAGCCATTGGATATGGCGCAAGCACATCGTTTGAGAAGAAAATTTGACTTGTGACTTGTGAGCATGATTAAAGCTGCAAAAGCACCTTTTAGACATGCTAGAGTTAGACTGGCTTCCACTGATGCAGACATGCTACATCACATATTTTGCAGCTTTTTTGAGTTTATCTTTGGCCTTTGGCCATCGACTAATATATTAAGACAATTTTATTATTTTTGGAAGAGCAATAAGACAAAATTTTAGATTGATTAATTCGGAAAATGGAGGAGTGTATGTAGGGTTGCAACAGAATCGACCGATTCGTGATTCGATTCGTGATTCGATCCGAAATTTTGCTATTCGTATTCGGAATTTTATGATTCGAATTCGAATAAAACATATTCGATTCGATTCGATAAGTAAACGAATACGAATACAAAATCTCAATATTCGATTCGATATTCGTTCGTATTCGATTAAATATTTATGTATTTAATAAAATCATATATATTATTATATTTATATAATATAGTATATTTTTTTCCATCTCACTTCATATATTATTTTTTTTTGTCCAGCCCAATTATTCATACAGCCCAATTTTCTTCTTGGCCCAGCTTCCTAAACCCTAGTTTTCCCTATTATTATTGCAATACCCTTTACGAGGGCACAAAAGAAAGCATTACAGCAGTCTAGTCAGCAGATTGAGGAGTTTTAGGGTTGGGTTGGCGCCGCTGCTAAATCTTTTCTTCCCTTCTTCCATTTATTTTCTTCTTTCATTTTTCTTCATACTATACAGATTGAGGAGTTTTAGGGTTGAGCAGTGGCCATGGCTGCGAGTTTGGTGAGCAGAGGAGACGCAAGAGGGCGTGAGGGGGAGAATAGCGGAGCTGTGGTAGCAAGCGCAGCAGCCGCCGATGGTGTTGAGCGAGTAGATGGAGACGCCGTTCGATGGTGGTTCGATGGTGGCCCTGCCGATGGTGTTGGTGACAACGGTGGTGGTGACCGAATCTGGGGAGAAATGCTTGAGCAACGGTTGTGGCGAGAGAGATGAGACAGCCAGGGGTGCGATGTTGTAGCAGCCGGAGGAAACTTGTACTTAGTTGATATTTGACAATGGATGAGACTCCTATGCTGCGAGGAGGCGCTGAAGCAAAGGAGGAGCCGATCAGCCGTTGAAGCAAAGGAGGCGCTGAAGCAAAGGAGGAGCCGACAGTGTAGGCTAATGTTTGTTAAATTTCAGAACTAATCTTCGATACTGCTTTGATTAGGTTCGATTTTTTGAGTTGATTAGAATCTGGTCGAAAGTTTAGAATTATTTTTTTTGTTATTGTGTATTTTCAATTTATGCTTTTGTTCTTCACAATCGTTGCTGTATTTTTTTCTTTTTGTTCTTGTCCCATTCGGACATTGTTGATGTTGTGTTGGTGTGGAAAATGTACAAGAAAGGCACATCTCATGAGCAAAGAAAACACCGACATCAAACTATGGTTGAATGCAGATTTGTATGCCTTCAAAATTTACAGGTTTATTCACAAGTCACAACAATTCGAATCGAATCGAATAATTACGGAACGAATAGTTACAATCGAATCGAATATCTTCAAATCGGATCAAATAATATTGTGTAAAAAAATCGAATCGAATATTCGAATAGTTTCGAATAATTCGAATATTAACTTCGAATCGAATACGAATCTTATTTATTATTCGAAAAATAATCGAATACGAATACGAATAGTTGAACAATTTTCGAATACCGAATCGAATAGAGAGGTATTCGCTTCGATTCGATTCGATTGCAACCCTAAGTGTATGTATCCATTCCAAAGCATTCTTAGTTTTCTCTGTCTCAGACTTTTTGAGACTTTTTGCAGATTGTCACTCCCTAAGTTTTCCCCTTCGAGCAAAAATTTTTCTTGGTAACCATTAATTCCAAGAAATATTTTAACCTTGTATGTGATTCTTCTGCAATCTACATTCTTCTGCAATCTACATTACCTGCAAGTGATGAGCTGAAGGACCTGTTTTTTGAAGGGCAAGGTTTGTTCAAGTTTGATTTTTGTTTTTTTTTTTTTTTTTACACATTTTTTTGACCATATCCTGTTACACTTGCCGATTTAACCGATCAATGGTTGTAAGCGGAAGTGGTTTACGAATAACTCGCGATTCTTTAATACACATGACTGAAGTTCTACAGAAAATCTTCAAATATGATAACTTCTTAGGGTTAAAACATTTTTTTTTTCGAATTGTAGATTGATGTGTTTGTAAAAATATAGGTTTTTCTCATTTAAGCTCAACATGTTTTCGTGTTCTCCGAAACATGAAAAGTTGAAACCCCCTAGATCTGGAAAGTTGATCATGGGCGATTGAAAAATTAAATTTTTTTTCCCCATTCCTAGTTCACCATTTCATTGTTTTCTGGCTTTGAAACTTGAAACCCATATGGATCTGGAGTTTTGTTTAACTCGGTATTACTTCTTGGGTATGGCTTTTCTATTTCATGATTTTTTTCCCGTCTCTGGAATGTAAAAAACCCTTAAATCTTGAGTTTTTTTTATAGTCAATCTTGTGCGTGGCTTCTCTGAAAATACAAGTAAGTTTTTTTACGTTTGATCTCCGGTGTTAAGGTCTTTGCACACAAAGTTCTCTTAGACGTCTTTAACATGCCTTCTGGCTTCTTTGACTTGGATTTGTAATTTTCTCATCGGACCTACTTCAATCCTGGTTTTCTCCAAATTTGTTCAATTGTGAGTGGCCAGATTTGTTCTTACAATTGAAGACCAAAGTGCCTATGTTGTGCTAACAAAGAACCGACACCTTGGAAGTAATTGTTCGATTTTTTCTTCCTTTTTACTTATTCGTTTGAATATGCTGGTTTTTATTATTTTTATTTTTTTTTATGTATTTGTAGATCTTATTTTTCTTCAAATACTGCCAGATTTAATTTTTCAAAATACCTAATGGATGTTGTTTTGTCCGTTGCATTTTTTGTAGGTGCTGAATCATTCCATCTCATATATATGCATGATTTTCTAATTTATGATGTCCTAAATCTATGGAGGATGCATATATTCTTGAATTATTGAATTGACTCTCTTCCCCGAATTTTTAGCTCCAGGGGACCTAGCAATCCTTATAACCATAAATCTGGTGACCTGCATTTCAAATGGATGATATGAGTTTTACAATATTTTTATTCAATACAAAAAATCTTGTAAGAAAACTATCTTATAACCGTGTACCTCTTCAACATCATGTAATATTGATCATCATGACTGAATTTGGAGGTTGTCTTGTATATTGAATGCAGCAAGCTTTTGTGACCACAAACAGATGCTTGAAGTTCTTTCAAGGCATTGGTTTGAGAAATTTGTAATCACTTTTTTGAAATTTATTTTGTAATGTAAAATAAAAATGTAGAAAAAAAAGCAGCAGCAACCATGTATTTCTTACCATAATTTTGATATGGCTGAAGATTGTGTTTGGAAATAAATGGAGAAGAAAAAGTGAGTAATATGCAGAAGAGAATAGTTTTATTAGAAGAGAATAGTTCTATTTATATTGCAGAAAAGAGCTCATCTCTTATAAAGTTCTAATTTGTACCAAAATTTGAATTTTGAATGTTTGAAAATTCTAGAAAGTAGCGTCCAAATTTTTTTGCTAAAACGATGCATTTTATCATTTTAAAATTATTTCCATTGGGCCTTCTCTCTGAAACGCTGTTCCTAAAGCCCAGTACTGTTCATGAGATTTTCCTGTTTATAAGCCAAGGTTTATCTCACAGAACACTGTTCATAAGGCAATAGTTTTTTTATTATAATAGATAGATAGATTTAATTTCTTACCTTTTTACCAGCAGAATTTTTCATTTCTTTTTAATGCCAGACAGGGAAATATGGATATGGCAGTTCATCTTTCCATATGCCAGACAGCACGTTACCTCGTGAGTGGTTTTTTGCAATTGAGTTTTCGGAATATCAATTAATAATGAATGAACACACATTTAATTATTAATAATTTTTTTGGCTGAATTTAATTATTAATAATTAATTAACACACATAGGGATGTCAATGCATGGGAGTGACTAAATCCACCTCCACCCATCAATATTATATTGATCATCCAATCCATCCATCATCCATCTAAAACTCTGTCCAAATCCAATCCACCCATCAAGCACCGGTGAAACAGGTGGATCGGATGGTTAGTGGATTACAAATATACATAAAGATGCAATAATTTATATTCAAAATAAATCATGTTTGAACATTAAACTATTATGAATTCCCACTAAAATTTCAACAAACATAGTAACAATTATCCTATGAAGGAAAGTGTAAGGAGCCAAAAAGATATTAATTAAAAATAAGTGTCAGTGTCGCTTCGGGTAAGTAGCGGTGCAAGACATCAGCAAAGCAACAGTCACGATTTTCCGATTTAGGAGAGGCGAACGATTTCAATTCTCAATTTTTAGAGCAGAATTGCGAGATTCTGAATTTCTAATGCAATTCTGAATTTCTAATGCAATATAGGGTTTTAACTTTTTATTAGTTTTTAATACTATTTATTTTATTATATATAATATATAGCTTATTTAATGTGAAATATTTATATTTGAAAATATATATTTATATATTTAATTAAAGAAGCAGGTGATGAGTGGATTAGATGATGGGTTGGATGATGGATCGGGTGGTGGGTTGGATGAGCCTAAATCCATCTCCGATCCAATCCGTCACCCGATCCACCCTTCACCCTATAAGAATCCACGTTATTTCAGGTTTTCGCCCATTTTAACGGATCGGGTGGTTCGGATTACGAGCGGATACGGGTGGAATTGCCATCCCTAAACACACATAATTATTTGTATATCACTTAAGTTTTTAAGACATATTACACTCTTACAATCCCTCAACAGCATAACACAAACCACCAGCACTCCGAAGTTTATGGCATTACAGTTTGTAAACACCAATAAAGCACATTCACACAACTTAGCAAACAGAAACCCATCAAAGGAAAGATTTATGATATTTCACTTATCTACCAATTAATCCAACGCCCCATCATCTTCATTATCATTGCTTCGATCGCACGGAAATAAGCATGCCTCCATCTCCTCTTGAAAAACAGAATTCTGAAGAAGCCCCAAAGTCCCGATGCAAAACCACAGATTACAAATGCATAAAAGCATAACTGGTCAATTGTATCTGCAACATGATCATTTTCACTGTCACCATTATTTGACTGCTTTGGGATTACATCATCACTATTATGGCATTTCTTTGGCAGCGGATCTCCACACAGTAGAGGATTCCCACCATAAATCGATGGACCATCCTCGAGCGTTCTCAGTTGACGTCCTGTGGGAATTTGGCCGCGTAAATTGTTGTTGGACAAGTTCAAGCGGCTTCGGTAAGTCAAATTGGCTATGCCTTCGGGGATTTTCCCAGACAAATGATTGTCGGAAAGATCAAGTGACTCCAATAACTTCAGGCCTCCAATATTTCGTGGAATTTCTCCATTTAGATTGTTATGAGACAGATTAAGGCCTTCCAAGAGAACAAGAGTGGTTAGCTCTGATGGAATTCTTCCCATAAGATTGTTACAAGAAATATCCAAGTTGGCTAGAAATTGTAATATGCTTCTGGTGTACTCCATTTCCACTCCTTTCAACACTTGATTTAAGCTATCATTAACGGAAACTATGCTTCTGGAGTATTTATATGGATTCTTCATGCCAGAGAAATTCTGAAAGCAATTCGGTATGTATCCAGTCAGCTTATTCATTCCAAGGTCTAAGATCTGAAGCAGAGATGCTTGACAAAGTTCACGGGGAATTGTTTCTTAGCCTAAGAATTCTCAAGTCGGCTAGATTGTTTCCAAGCCATTCAGGTATTTCTCCAAACAAATTATTTTCTCCAACGTCGAGAATTTCCAGAAAAGAACAATTCATTAAAGTGGAGGGAAGCTGCCCTCTAAGGTGGTTTCTGTCCAACTGCAGTATACTCAATTGGAAAGCAGCTCCAATGGATTTAGGAATGATGCCAGATAGCTCATTGGAAGATAATCCCACATACATCAAATCCGGAAAGTTTTGCCAGCAGTCTAGCAGGTTACCTGATAAATTGTTCTTGGAGAGATATAAAAACTGCAGATGTTTCATTTGGCAGAGTGAATGGGGCAGTGAACCATTGATGACGTTCTCAGAAAGATCCAACCAAAAAATGCTTGAAGGAAGCTCCGTTATTGGGCCGCTTATATTGTTTTTCTTAATGCGCAACACCTTCAAATTGATCATGGTGCCAAGCCATTCTGGAAGAGTTCCAGAGATATTACAGTTGGATAAATCCAAGTGAGTCAGCGCCTTTTGGGTTTGAAGCCATGGTGGAAATTGATCGACTTCTATTTTGCAAGATGACATGTAAAGCGTTTCCAGTTGAAAAGCGGGCACCCAATTGTATCCGACTTTGAACCCCATAGAATTGGAGCTTGCATAAAGGAACTTTAATTTTGAGAGCTTGGAGAAGTGAGCCTCTGAAAGTGTTCCATTAAATGAGTTATTATATATATATATACTTTCAACATTCGAGAGCTGCCCCAAAGAAACCGGAAGTTCCCCACTCAGTTGATTAGATGCAAGATTCAACTCTTTCAATGCTGTCAAATTTCCAACAGAATCTGGTACGGTACCAGATAACTCATTATAAGAAATATCCAACTTCACCAAGGCTGACAATTTCCCAATTGATTCTGGAATTGAACCATTAATTCTATTATGCTCCAAATTTAGGGTCTCCAACTCATAAGCCCTACATCTTGACAAATTTTTGAAAGCGCCTGAGATCCCTCCATGAAATTCATTGCTGGAAAGATTCAATGATTTCAGCTGGCAATTATTCCCGATGAGTTTAGATATCCATTCTGTCGAGTGCTGAATTTGATTGAATCCAAGGTCGAGAAAAGCAAGTTGTTTCAAGCTAAGAAAGGGATATCCAGTAGTGTTATAATGATTGTATGAAAGATCAAGAAACTCTAGTGAAGTCAGATTATGGAGAAAACAAGGAATTTCACCATAGAATTCGTTGTGAGACATATCTAAGTGCTTGACATGTGAAAGGAATGTAGAATTCACAAAAGAGTAGGGTAGATGACTGTTGTCAAGTGAATTGTGACTCAAATGCAGCACAGCTAAAGAGGGAAGCATGCTGAGTACCTTCATTAAATCTTTCTGTCCACTAAGATCAATCCATTGTAAATCAAGATACTCTAATGATGTAAGATTGGAAATCCACCTGAGATCACCACCAATAAGACCCCCCCAATTAGAACTACCTCCGATATCAAGTGTCAGCAAGTTTGATAGATTGCGAAGATGGTGTGGAATAACGCCATGGAAGCCTGCGTCTGAGAGATGGAGATGCTGCAGCAGCTTCATCGAGCCAAGAAACGTAGGAATCGTCGTGTTGAAATAGTTCCCACTGAGGTCCAAATAATTCAAGTACTTCAATTCCAGTAGGGAAGAATCAAGGCTCGTACTCGATAGCTGCTGATCAGTACTGAAATCGCCGTCGAAATAGTAGTTGTTCCTGAGATGAAGCTTGACGACATGTCCAGTACGGATGTGGCAGCTCACACCTTCCCAGTTGCTGCAGCAGTTTGTGTTTTTCTTCCAAGATGATAATCTGTTGGAAGGATCCACAAGGCTTTGTTTGAAGTTTAGGAGCGCATCCCTCTCGCTTCCAAAGCAGCCAAAGGAGGAAGAATTATTAATGGCTAAGCACAAAATGGGAAAGTGCAGAAACAACAAGCATAAGATGGAAAGTAGGAAACGACGGGTAGGAGACAACGTCCCCATATTCACATAAAATGCGCAGCCACTACAAAAACGCAGCAGTTGCAGTTAGTGCACAAATAACAAGTAGTAGTAGTACTACAAATTGTTTTTATGAGGTAAACTGAAAATACACATCCATTACATATCCTAGAAATTATTCTTAAGAAAAAAAAATAGGAAAGAAGACGAGAAAGAATTTACAGAAAGTATCTTTCTTCCGTATAAAATGGGGAGAATAAAACGTATAAATTGGGGAAAATAACACTACCACACATTTTAATTGGTTTCTGTTAGAGGTTTAGTTTAGGGTGGACTTGACTTCCAGTCTTGCACTATATATGCATTTTTCTTATTGTAAATAGGAATAATGGTCGAATCTCACTGGAATTTTTTTTCTTGTAGGTCGTCCCCACACATTTTTTGACAGGAACTTCACTGTCCTGGAGACCTGGACTGATGCGTCGTGGACACATTCGTTTTTCTAATTACTCCCAAATTTGTAAATGAATTATCAATCTCTTTAATTTAAAGTCGTCATTATCTCCTTCCAGTAGTAGTGAAACTAGAAATTTAATCCGGGTGGTCAAAATTTAATTAATATTCCATCCGTCCCATCTAATATATCTAATTGCTAGCTATTGAGTATAAGAATTAAGTTATAATTGATTAATCAACCTATGATGAGATCCATGCCATTTTAAATGAGCATATGATGGGTCCACACTTGGGATGGATGGAGTATTAAAATATTATGCAAAAATACATTCTTTTATAAATAAAAATAATCATTATAATACTTACCTACATACTGATATTTTTGAAAAGTAATTCATAACTTTATCTATATCTACATCATTTAATAATTCGAAACTTCATTCAACGTTTCATTACTTATACAATTACAAAACTCGAATTTTACAATCTTTATAATAGAAAATGCTTGCCTCAAGTAAACTTTTGAATAGTTTGATCAGAAAATGTACCAATCTCTTAAAGCATCAATCACGTCAAAGAAATCGGGATCATTTATAATACCTCTATTATAATTTTCAAACACTCATCAGTAAACTCAAATGAGTAATGAAGTATGTAGCTAGCCAACTTTAGTGAAAAATAAAAGGTTTGGAATTGGAGAAGAATAAAGAATTTAAATTGATAAAAATTGTCTGATTTATTAGAATGTTGGCTTTTTTTATTAAAATATCTTTTTTGTATTAAAAATAAAAAGAAACTTCTTTTTCACGGGGGCTGGCTGGGGTAATATCGAGTCGAGTATCGAGCCTGAACAATAATAAAATTTAAAGTTTTAGCCCGAATTAACTAGGCTAGATAGTATATAATTTGAATTTAAATTGACAGTTTACTTATTATGCTGCAAAATATAAGTTTGTTGAGCTTGATAAAACTTAAGTTGTGTCTAATAGTTTTTTTATTCTGATATTTTTAAAATTTAATAATTTAATCGAGTATCGAGTCGAGTTTCTTCACCCTTAGGCTGGCATGGTGGCACCATAGTCGGTTCCGCCACTGTCTCCATTGACTAATAGAGTCTGCATGTGGTTTAATCATTAAGTTGCCTGGAAATAACCACCGCGCCTTCGGCAAAATTCCACACGTAATTGATTAATGATAATATTATGGGATATTATATCCCGAGAATAGTTAATTTCTAATTATATTGAGTAATTCAATAAGAATTCAGGTGTGATTTAGGTTTAATTTTACTAACAAGTTTGGTAATATACTGTTGTTGATTTGTTTGCTAAAACGGCAGCTGATTATGAGTTGTTCTATACACTTGAGCATTCACGCCGGACGCTTTGAAGCCACTCTTGGCAGCAAATGTTATTGACACTTGGTTTCCTCGGCGATAGCAGTTTTCTTTTTTCATGTCGCACATTTCTTTTTATTTTTTCTTTCCTAGCCTTGACCACCCGAAAAAAAAGTTTTGCTAACAAGATTTTAACTTGAATGTTTGTATATAGATAATTTATAATTGAATATTCAAAATACTACGCATAAAAAAAAGTCTTAAAGAAGAATTAATTTCAAATAACAACATAATAAATGGCATTTGATATGTGCTTAATTTGAGGTTTAAAATCTAATTTGATGATTAGTAATTTAAAATTCATATAATAGCCCTTGAGATACCACACATGCCATATGTTTTCATGTTTTAAATTCAGGCAGTTATAGTGCATAATAATTTGCTTAAATTTGTACTTAAGGTAGACACACCCGAGTTGCTCATTAGCATCAACAATCATGGTTCGCCATCGCGGGAACCGGTCGCGTCGCCGTCGCGGTAGTTCCACATCGGTTGCGGTGTATCGGAAAAATATCGGCTCATTGCATTTTGTAGCAAAAAATATTTAAAATTCTGTTGATCTGGAAGCTTCTTTTGAAAACTTACTCCTAAGGTTTCCAACCTCAAACATTGTTACATAATCATGTGCACTTTTTCTCCTGTTTTCGGAGTCACTTAATCTATTGATAAATGAAAATTGAATTTCTTACCCTTTTACCAGCAGAAATTTTCATCTCTTTTTAAAGCAGTTCATCATCTTTCCATCTTTCCATCTGCACAGATATGTTTGTAGTTTTAAAGCAGAGCATTCCTACTCTGTTTTAAATATAATTTTCATATTTATTATTATTTTCAACAAATACTTTATGAATTGAAATTATATTTAATATGATAACAAATTCTAATAAATACTTTATAGAAGATATTATATTCATCAATGAATAACAAATATTTGTATTAGATAGATTAACTAAATTATATAAATTGTATTAGTTGATCAAACTATGCTTATACATCGCACAAAATCATATTATTATTGAAATTCGTGATGATGGTGCATTCAATGATATTTTTTGCATAATTATTTCTAAATTTTAATTCACAAGAGTATTTTCTTATATTTTTCTAATTTAATTTGAAAATATCTACATCGCTGTAAAATTTCTAATTTCTCAAGACCTTAGAGAATCAATATTATAATCAATTACCGTGTGCAACTATGATCTTATGTACTTCATTTGCCTACGTAATGCATGCATTATAGCCGTGTATAGAAAGTCTTTTATCTTTCATATTTTCATTTTGTTTTCTCCTTTTAGACTATTGTTTATACTATAATATTTTTTAAAAGCACTACATCTAATAATAAATTATTGGTAGTGACATATTGTCAATTGCCCAGTTGTTATATAATGTAAAAATGTACTTATGTAATACTCAAAATAGTTTAAGGAGCATGGCGAATGCAATCGGCATAGTAAAGTTCAACAATTTTATTTGTTAAATTTTAATTTTTTTTTAATTCACAATTTTCACATTCCCGCCCATTGGGCGGGGCTAATACTAGTTATTACTAATAATGAATCAGCATACATTTAATTATTTGTATATCAATTAAGTTTTAAGATATACTATTACACTCTTTCAATCCCTCAAAAGCATAATACAGAAACCAAAAGCACTGTGAAGTTTATGGCATTGAAAACCACTCATTACAGTTTGTAAACACTAATAAAGCACATTCACACAACAACTTATTACCAAACACAAACCCATTAAAGGAAACATTGTTAATGTTGTCATTTCACTTACCTGCTTGCTTGCTGCCTCTCCACTTGGAATCTCACCTAATAATCCAACGCCCCATCATCTTCATTATCATTGCTTCAATCACTCGGAAATAAGCATATCTCCAGCTCCTCCTGAAAAACAGAATTCCAAACAAGCCCCAAAGTCCAAACACAAAACCACAAATTACAAAAACATAAAACCACAACTCCTCATCAATTTTATCAGCTGGAACATGATCATTTTCAGGAGGTAAGTGCTTTGGGGTTCCATCAGTACTGCGGCATTTCTTTGGCAGGGGATCTCCGCACAATAGATGATTGCCGCCATAAATTGATGGACCATCCTCAAGTGTTGTCAGTTGACGTCCCATGGGAATTTGGCCACATAAATTGTTGTTAGACAAGTTCAAGTGGCTTAGAGAAGTCAAATTGGCTAGACTTTCGGGGATTTTCCCAGACAAATGATTGTTGGAAAGATCAAGGGACTCCAATGATATCAGGCTTCCAATATTTCGTGGAATTTCTCCATGTAGATTGTTATGAGACAGATTAAGGCCTTCCAATCCAACAAAGAGCAGTTAGCTCTGATGGAATTCTTCCCGTAAGATTGTTACAAGAAAGATCCAAGTTGGCTAGAAATTGTAATGGGAGGTTGGTGTACTCCATCTCCACTGCTTTCAACACTTCATGTAAGCCATCTTCTCTGAAAATGGATGAATAGTATCCTTCTAAATCCTTCATGCCAGAGAAATTCTGAAAGCAATTCGGTATGTATCCAGTCAGCTTATTCATTCCAAGGTCTAAGATCTGAAGCCGAGATGCTCGACAAAGTTCACGGGGAATCACGCCATGGAATTGATTGTTTCTTAGCCTAAGAACTTTCAAACTTTCTTTTCCAAGCCATTCAGGTATTTCTCCAAACAACTTATTTTCTCCAACGTCGAGAATTTCCAGAAAAGCACGATTCATTAAAGTGGAGGGAATCGGCCCTCTGAGGTGGTTTCTGTCCAACCGCAGTATATTCAATTGGGAAGCAGCTCCAATGGAATTAGGAATGGTGCCAGATAGCTCATTGGATGATAATCCCACATACTCCAAATACGGACAGTTTTGCCAACAGTCTAGCAGGTTACCTGATAAATGGTTGTTGGAGAGATGTAAAAAGTGCAGATATTTCATTTGGCACAGTGAATGGGGCAGTGAACCATTGATGACGTTCCTGGCCAAAAATAACGTTTCTAGATTAGGTAGCATATGGCCAATGTTGCTTGGGAGATGAGTTATCGTATTATCAGAAAGATCCAACCAATAAATGATTGAAGGAAGCTCCGTTATTGAGCCGCTTATATTGTTGTTGGAAAGGGCCAAGTATGTCAAATTCATCATGGTGCCAAGCCATTCTGGAAGAGTTCCAGAGATACTACAGTTGGATAAATCCAACTTAGTCAGCGCGTTTTGGGTTTGAAGCCATGGTGGAAATTGATCGACTTCCATGATGCAAGATGGCATCTCAAGACTCTCCAGTTGAAAAGCAGGCACCCAATTGTATCCGACTTTGAACCTGATAGAATTGGAGCTTGTATCAAGGATCTTTAATTTTGAGAGCTTGTAGAAATGAGCCTCTGAAAGTGTTCCATTAAATGAGTTATTTGATATATCGATACGTTCAAGATTCGAGAGCTGCCCCAAAGAAGCAGGAAGTTCCCCACTCAGTTGATTAGATTCAAGACTCAACTCTTTCAATGCTGTCAAATTTCCAACAGAATTTGGTACGGAACCAGATAACCCATTATAAGAAATATCCAACTCCATCAAGGCTGACAATTTCCCAATTGATTCTGGAATTGAACCCGATAACTCATTATAAGAAATATCCAACTCCATCAAGGCTGACAATTTCCCAATTGATTCTGGAATTGAACCATTAATTCTATTAGAATTCAACTTTAGGTTCTCCAACTGATAAGCCCTACACTGGGATAAATTTTTGAAAGCGGCTGAGATCCCTCCATGAAAGTCATTGCCGGAAAGATTCAATGATTTCAACTGGCAGTTATTCCCAATGAATTCAGATATCCATTCCGTCGAGTGTTGAATCTCGTTGTATCCAAGGTCAAGAAAGGCAAGTTGTTTCAAGCTAAGAAAGGGCTGTCCAGCAGAGGTATATTCATTGTGTGAAAGATCAAGAAACTCTAGTGAAGTCATATTATGGAGAAAACAAGGAATTTCTCCATAGAAATTGTTCCAAGACATATGTAAGTACTTGACATGTGAAAGCAGCAATGTAGAATTCACACAAGAGTGGGGTAGATTACTGTTGTGAAGTGAATTGCGACTCAAATGCAGTGTTACTAAAGAGGGAAGCATGCTGAATATCTTATTTAAATCTTTCTGTCGACTAAGATCAATCCCACTCAAATCAAGATACTCTAATTGTTGCGGAAATAGGCCAAAAAACAAACCCAATTGTAAACCCAAATTAGCCAAATGCAGCAAAATAAACAAACACGGAGAATTTACGTGGTTCGGTCAATCCGACCTACATCCACGGGCAAAAAGGAGAAACAAATTTTCACTATGAGAGGCAAATATTACAAAAGGGTTTGGACAATATTTGCCTTACCCACAAAACCACTCAACAAATGACTCCTCACAAAAGAAAAACCTACAAAACACAAGCTTAAGAGTATAGAACTCTCTAAGCTAAAACTCTCAATTTTCTCTCTTGTGGTGTGTTTGAAATGAATGCCCAGCAATGCCTTTTATAGGCAATTTTTGCCTTCCCATCTAACAATCATGTGCACCACCTAACAAGCTCATCTACAAGTCTATCTTCATCTAACAAATCTACCCATAATGCACCACCTAACAAATCTCCACCTTGGTGCATATTAATGAAAGTCGAATGATGAGCAAACTCCACCATGATCTCAAACTTTCCTGAAAACAAATGTACCTAAATCATGCACACAAATGTGACAAACGGTACTCCAACTCTTCTTTTGCCTTCAAATTTCCCATCAGGGAAAACAAAATGCCTCGAAGAGGCAATCAGCAGCTCAAAACATTTAGCAAGTCCAAGCAATGTCGAAACTTGCTATGAGGTATTGGCTTAGTGAACATATCTGCAGGATTATCTGCCGTAGCAATCTTCTGCACTTTGATCCTCGATTCTGATCTCAGAAAATGATATCTCACGTCAATGTGTTTGGTTCTCTCATGATGAACATGATCCTTAGCCAAACATATTGTACTGAGGTTATCACAATACACAACTGCTTGATCTTGATGTAGACCAAGATCGCCAACCAGTCCTTTTAACCAAATTCCCTCTTTGGCAGCCTCTGTCAACGCCATGTATTCTGCCTCCGTGGTAGACAGTGTTACTGTAGCCTGCAAAGTTGCTTTCCAACTAACGACAGAGCCTCCAAGAGTGAAAACATAACCAGTCATTGATCTCCTGCTATCCACATCTCCAGCATAATCAGAATCAGAATACCCAACCACCGAACACTGCAAGTCGCCTCCATAAATGAGACCAACATCAGATGTACCTCTCAAGTACCGAAAAATTCGCTTCACAGCAAGCCAATGCTCTTTTCCCGGGTTCGCCATGAATCGGCTAACCACGCTGACTGCCTGTGCCAAATCAGGTCTAGTGCACACCATGGCATACATCAAACTGCCCACTGCACTAGAATATGGAACCTTTGCCATATACTCCTTCTCAGCTTCAGATTTAGGTGCAAAGGTAGCTGAGAGTTGTGTATTAGTAGCACATGGAGTATTCAAAGGTTTCGCCGAAGACATTCCAAACTTTGACAGAACTTTCTGGATGTAGCTTTTCTGTGACAAGAAAAGCTTCTTCTGATCTCTATCTCGATAGATCTCCATCCCCAGAATTTTCTGCGCTGCACCCAAATCCTTCATGTCGAACTCTGCACTCAGTAGACCTTTCAATTTCTGAATATCGGCCTTGTTCCGTGCAGCAATGAGCATGTCATCTACATACAGAAGCAAGTAGATGTTCGAACCATCTTCTAACTTGTTGTGATATACACAACAATCATATGGACTTCTGTTGTAGCCAAGCTCAACCATATAGCTATCAAATCTTTTATACCACTGTCTCGGGGATTGCTTCAGACCATATAGTGGTCTCTTCAATTAGCAAACATGGTTTTCTTTTCCTGGTACAAGAAAACCTTCAGGCTGAGACATATAGATCTCCTCCTCCAATTCCCCATGAAGAAAGGCTGTCTTCACATCTAGTTGTTCGAGCTCCAGATCCTGATGCGCTACCATAGCCAACAGGACACGAATGGAAGTGTGTCTGACCACAGGTGAGAAAATCTCGTTGTAATCAACTCCTTCCCTCTGAGTAAATCCTCTAGCAACTAGTCTGGCTTTGTATCGTATGCCCTCAGCTGGTGAAACACCTTCCTTTCTTTTGAAAATCCATTTGCAAGTAACAATCTTCCTTTCAGGTAGTTGTTTGACTAGCTCCCAAGTGTCGTTCTTGTATAACGACTCCATTTCATCTCCCATTGCAGCAAGCCACTGTACAGACTCGCCACATGATACGGCTTCTTTGTAAGTGGAGGGCTCAGAATAATTCAAATCTTCAGCTGTTTGTAGAGCATAGCAGACAAAATCTTGATATCTGCTAGGAGGTTGGACTCCCACCCTTCTAGCACGATCATAAGCAATTCCTTGCTTCGGCACATCAGCTGAACTCGATGGTAGGTTGGTTTCAGGTGGTTCAACTTCGGTTGATTGATTGGAATCCAAGTGCACTTCCTGCTCTTGCTCAACCTCTCGTTGTTCATCTGAATCATCAGGTGAAAGTTGAAGCTCCACCTTACTGTCAGCACCCGAATTTTCTGAGACATTCACCACCTTCGTAGGCATACTGAGGATAGAATTCTCGTCAAACACCACACTTCTGCTCAAGATAACTCTTTTCTCAGAAGGTGACCAAATTCTGAATCCTTTGACTCCATCTCCATACCCTACGAAAATGCCCTTCTTTGCTCTGGGCTCCAGTTTCCCCTCGCTTACGTGATAATAAGCCGCACATCCAAAAGATTTCAAATTCGAGTAATCATAGGAATTACCCGACCAAACCTCATAAGGAATCCGACAATCAATTCCAGTATGAGGTCCCCGATTGATCAGAAAGCAAGCAGTGTTAACTGCTTTTGCCCAAAAGCTCCTTGGCAATCCAGAATTTGAGAGCATGCAGCGTGTGATAATGGCCAAAAATGACCATTATTTTCAATCCATTTCCGTGTCTTAAGCGGGCATTTGATCGCATTCCGGTCTTACATTAAGTAAGAAAGCAGTCGAATTGGACTAATTTATGCATAATTGTAAAAATAATAAGCTGGTGTGAAAAAGGCATAAATATGTAATTTTATTACATAGTTATGTTAGAAAAATCCAAAAACATGAGAAAAAGAAAAGGAAACAAAAAGATGGGAAAAAGGTAGAGAAGCCCACAAAGAAAATATTTTCGGCCCATCTGGCCCAATTCAGCAGGCCCAGGAAGACCTTTGTCGCGGAAGCCCCTTGGCGCGATGCAGTGTTCCGCGACAAAGGTATGTTCCGCGACCAAGACGCACAAATGAAGAGGAGACCTGCCAAGCCCCTTGGCGCGATGACCTTTGTCGCGATGGCATGCTCCGCGACAAAGGCATGTTCCGCGACCAAGATGCACAAATAGAGACACAAGACCCAGTCGAGAAGCCTTGCCACATGCAGTGTGTTCCGCGACCAACTTGATGCTCCGAGACAAAGCTGTGATGTGTGTGATGTCTTAAGACACAATGGGCTAGAATCAAGGCCCATGGGCTTAGGGTTACACTTCTATAAATATGAGGTGTCTCCCATGAGCTAAGGTTGGTTGGCCAGTAGAGAGATTGAGATTGTGTAGAGCTCTTGCAGGCAAGCTTAGGAGTTCTTCCTTAGGTAGAGTAGTTTAGGTTTATTTTCATGTATTATTTAATTTTTGCTCTTAGTTTAGCTTAGTTTAGTGTTTTACTGTTCACAGTTGCTTAGATAGCCATTCTTATACCATGTTTTGGTTTCTAAACTCTTGTTTTAGGGATTGTAATACCCAAATCATGGGTATTAACAATACCTCTTCAATAATATGGGAAAACATTCATCATTTGTGTCCCAAATCATGAAATGGGTCTCACACCCCATGGATTTATGCTTTCTTTTTCATTTTGGGGTCTTTTGACCCTCATTTTGTTATTTTTATGTTTACTGTTGGCATATTATGGATAATGTTGTGTGGATGTGTGATCAAACCCTAGATTAGGACTCCTGCTTTATTTTAATATTCTGCCCAACCTTGTTATTTTTGTTTAAGCATGTTCTTCTTTATTTTGAATGTTTCCTGCTTATTTTTAGCTTAGAATAGCTTTTTGATCTGAAATAGGGTGAGATCACGCTGTTTGCATGCCACTGTTCATTTCTGCTTTTTCTGACTTTTGTCCTGAACCACCTTGGGCGCCAACCGCCTTCTGGCGCGGAACCACGTTCCGCGACAAAATGGCTGTTCCGCGACCAAGGTGTTTCAAGACACTTGTCTCCATAATTTAAAACCCTTTGTCGCGGAATACCTTGTCGCGGAGCCACGTTCCGCGACAAAACTGTCCATGCATAGCGACAAAGGAGCCAAACTCTTGCATTCTTGTCTTCATGGCTTTTTGTCGCGGAATCATCTTGTCGCGGAGCCACGTTCCGCGACAAAATCCCATTCTGAGACAGAAAAATTATGCCATGTTCCTTGATCTTTGAACACCTTGTCGCGGAACAAAGTTCCGCGACAAAATTTCCATGCATAGCGACAAGGGTTCAAATGCTTTAGAATTTTATGAAAACACTTTGTCGCGATGTCACTCTTGTCGCGGAACCACGTTCCGCGACAAAATCTCACATAGCGACAAAGAGGCGTTATGCTGCCAAAAATTCTAAAAACTTGTCGGGATGTCCATGTCGCGGATCTTGGTCCGCGACAAAATTTATGATATCGCGACAAGGGTTCCTCTCCCTCTATTTAATCTCAAACAAACTTCATTCTTTCCCTATTTTATATTGCAACACTCACATCATAACCCCACGGGTTAGGATGTAACATTCTGGAATTGCAATATAGGGTGTTATGCTGCCCAAATTTTGATTCTCCATTTGCATTACTTAACTGATTGAACCCTTGACTCATTAATGATTAAAGATTGAGATTAGCAATAATCAAACTTCAATAATCATCATGACTAAAGGACCTTTGTTCAATTGCCATTAAAACATTCTTGTATAAACCAAATCCTGATGGCTTAAACAGATAATCCGGACTATAATTAATTATGGGAGGAAGGATTATTTAAGACCATCACATGTGGACCCAATCCACAACCTTGCATGAGAAACCAATGTCTCTCATACAAGGAATCTTCTTTGTTTCTTATTTATTTTGTCTTTGTGTGTTGTGTGGAACCATTAGTAAAGAATACATCAAACTAATGTTGGCGGGTACTCCCTCATGGATAACTAGCTCGTATTCTGGGTATTAGTTACTAATTGTTATTTTGCATGGTCTGGACGATTGTCAGTGGAAGCCTTGGCGGTTCGCCCATCCGGGGTTATAATAGCTGCTCGGCTGACTCCCATCCAGATACAGTTTTATTTTTATTATCTTAATTTCAAAACCTGAATCCCAATCCGTACTGGGAGTCAGTTGGCATCAGTCAATGCCAACTGATGATCATTATAGAAGGGAAGCATGTAGGTTTTTATCCGAATTCACAGACAGTGGAGGCCCAACTGGTGTTGACACCACCATTATAGGGTCTAAGCTGTCTAAATTCACTCCATCCGAGTGATTGGGAAATTGGACAGTAGATGTTTACAGTCCACCTGATTATTCTGCCATTACTTTGGTCCCTTGACCACTCCATTCTGTGTTTCACCTTCTGTCTAGACCCGCATCTATATTTTGGGTCAATTAATTTTACACTTCCATATATCTTTATGCATGATAATATTATATACTATTGTGGTTTGTACTTATTTTGGGATCCTTCCCTTGGACAATAGAAGTCTAGATCTTGAACAGATATTGCTTTATAAATTTCCAACAGAAACCTCTTTATAAAATCCGGATCTGAGTAAGGGATAAATTCTTCAGTTATGACTAATTCATATTCTGTCAAGGGTTGTATTTTGGGAAATTAAGAAGCAGATTCAGCGATTAGGTCTCGCCTAGACTGAAAGGGTCTGTGTTTTAACTGAGAGTCTAGTACCTGACAGGGAATGATTTTCAAATCCATTATTTTCCAAAATTGCTGGTTGATGAAAATGTAAGATTAAGTGCTACACCGAGATGGGGTCCACTTGGATTCAAATACAGTGTAGTAAATAATCTTAGAGGAACATCGTCCAGGCCTTGGTTATTTTCCAAGATAGGGTTGAGTTTTCTTTCAACTGCTATCCTCTTCTGCCAAAGCCTACTTTTGAGTCCTGAGTGAGTGCATCCGGAACGAACTAATTTATTATTTCGTTTCATTAGTTTGTATCTCATAATCACCCGGAAGGAAGTGAACACACTATTGGTTCACTAAGAGCCGGGAATTCTTGATCCGTACTCCTTCATTCTGATGGGGAGCTGTCTTTTACTACCAGGGTCAGATTTTCAAAACCTCCGAGTGATAGGTTTAAATGCTTTCTTTACCGCCTTCTTTTAACTGCTTTCATTAGAGGTCACTTGGTTGTATTGAGAGTTGTGTAACTGCTACTAGAATTGACAGTTAAGGGATAGTTTAGGGCTGAATTCAAAACTTTGGGTGTGACATGGGAGAATGATAGTGGTACTTGGCATTTCAATAAATGATGTGTCGGGTGTTGCTTTTCCACCACAGATGAAGTAACACACCCAGGCCAGGGCAGTTACAAATCTGTGGTATCTTAGAATTTGCGGTCTTAAGAACATGTAAACTCATATTGCAAGTACCTGTCTGTAAAAAAGGGAAAGCCTTATTGAGAGCATGAGAATTAGCTCTCTGATAGAATTATCCCAAACAAAGATCTGCGTATAAAAATGGAAGTTTAATATTGCTTTGTCTCACTCTTGTCCAATTTTCATTCTTTTCTTCCTGTCCTTTCTGTCTACATTGTGATTCAGCTTCACGGTTGGCACAATGCAATTTTTACCTACTTTCATAGATAATGTTTATCGTATTCTTAGAATAATCTTTACCCGCTTTCTAGAATAGATTTCTTCGCTTTGTAGAGTAATTTAACAGCTTTCATGAGCCTAATTTAAATTCCCGTAGTAGATATTAATCATCTTTCAAACCTATTGAGCAATACGAATGGAAAATCTAATAAAACGACGTGGGACCTGCTTCTATCGCACATCCTCCAGTGAACGATCCGGTCTTACTATAAATTACTGCAATTTTTGACACCGTGCGCTTTCGGGAGCACAGTTTCTTAACTACGAGCAATAAAAACATGACTACGTATAAATATATCCCTAACCACAACACCGCCATCATAATTTGGTTTCACCAATTAAAACCTAAACCAGGATCATGATTTTTCTGAAAATACTCGTGTAGTGGGAGTCTGTCAAAAGTTTCATGGCAGGAAATCTCATGGCAAGAATTGATGAGAAGTATCATGGCATATTTGCCGGGGATCCTCAGTGTGACAGGCTGAAGGTCAACCTATCCCGGCTGTGCCATGAGATTTGTCAACATTTCATGACAGAGAGGACCACAGCGTCATTTGAAACCAAAGCACCACACTGGAGTAATAAAAAGACTAATAATCCTGATATATCCCTAAACCCTTTCCCGTGAATCATAACTTTTTTTCTTGTAATAAATCTAACCTGGTATATTTTAGAAAAAGCTCGTGTTAACGAAACTTGTCAAAAGTTTCAGCGTGCCCTCTCCAAAAGCGTCTGATTCATACGCTCTGCCACTCCATTTTGCTGTGGAGTGTTCCTGACTGTGTGATGCCGTGCAATTCCATTGTTCTTGCAGAACTCATTGAATTCCCTCGAACAGAATTCCAAACCATTATCAGTTCGAAGCCTTTTAATCTTCTTGTTGGTCTGGTTCTCTACCAATGCCTTCCACTGCTTGAATTTCAAGAAAGCTTCGCCTTTTTCCTTCATCATGATTACCCAAGTCATCCTTGAATAATCATCGATAATGGATAAGAAGTATCTGCTACCCCCAAGCGACTCAACTCGTGAAGGACCCCAACAGTCAGAATGAATGTAATCCAACGTCGATTTTGTTCTGTGAGTTGCCTTTCCAAATTTGGTACGATGTAATTTACCAAATGTGCTGTGCTCACAGAACCCGAACTCAGCTAACTTGTGACCTTCAAGAAGACCACGACTTGACAGGATCTGCATTCCCCTCTGACTCATATGCCCAAGTCTAATATGCCATAGCTTGGACATATCAGAAGTATCAGCAACAACAGCTATAGAATCTACTACAGTAGATCCCTGCACAACATACAGAGATCCATGCAAGACTCCTTTCAAGACCACGGACGATCCCTTCATGATGTAGAGTTCTCCATGCTCCCCTTCGTATCTGAAACCCTTATTGTCAAGGACTCTTAAGGATATCAGATTCTTCTTCAGCTTTGGAACATGTCTGACATCGTGCAGAGTTGCAATTTCACCGGCATGTGTTCTAAGCTTGATAGAACCAATCCCAGCTGTCTTACAGACAGAATCATTTGCCATAAAAACATTTCCTCCATCGACTGGTTCGTAGCTCGAAAACCACTCTTTGTTAGGACACATGTGGTATGATGCTCCAGAATCAAGAACCCATACATCATCTTGCGATGGTTGCACGCTTGTGACCAAAGCTAAATGATCCTCTGGATCTGTATCGCCGTTGACCGCAACAGAGACAGACTCCTGTTGCGTTCCCTGTTGTTGCTTCTTCATCATCTTGGGACACTGGGTCTTCCAATGTCCTTTCTCTTTACAATAATTGCAGACATCACCTGGCTTGGGACCTTTAACAAAAGACTTTTTCTTCTTTTGTTTTACTAATTTTCCATGTCCCTTTCCACTGCTAACAACGAGCCCAGCAGCCTGATCATCTACATTACTCGAAGATGCCTTATGGCGCAATTCCCTACTATGCGGAGCAGCACGTACATCTTCTAAACTGACAGTATCTTTACCAACTATAAATGACTGTACAAAATTTTCAAATGATAGTGGTAAAGATACTAATAATATCAATGCAGCATCTTCGTCTTCGATAACGACATCAATATTACGCAACTCCAGCAAGATAGTGTTTAATCTATCGAGATGGTCTCGAAGAGATGTACCTTCCTGCATCCGTAGGCTGAACAAACGTTGCTTTAATAGCAACTTGTTGGTTAAAGACTTAGTCATGTAAAGACTTTCGAGTTTTAACCACAGACCAGACGCCTTTGTTTCCGCCGCAACTTCGGTAATAACATCATCTGCTAGGCACAATAAGATGGTTGAATGAGCCTTCTCCTCCAGGCTCACCATCTCAGCATTATCTGGATCTACCTTTTCCTTCAGTGGAGCCCACAGGCCTTGTTGCTTTAACAAAGCCCGCATTTTAATTTGCCAAAGACTAAAACTATTCCTCCCCGTGAACTTGTCAACCTTAATATTTATGGCCGACATTTTGCTAACAAAAAAGGCACAAACAAATCTCACAAAAGGGTAGCTTAACCGAGATGCGTTTCTGATGTGGAAGATCAGATTAACTGCGACCACAGAGCATACTACGCAATCAGGGCTCTGATACCAGTTTGTTGCGGAAATAGGCCCAAAAACAAACCCAATTGTAAACCCAAATTAGCCAAATGCAGCAAAATAAACAAACACGGAGAATTTACGTGGTTCGGTCAATCCGACCTACATCCACGGGCAAAAAGGAGAAACAAATTTTCACTATGAGAGGCAAATATTACAAAAGGGTTTGGACAATATTTGCCTTACCCACAAAACCACTCAACAAATGACTCCTCACAAAAGAAAAACCTACAAAACACAAGCTTAAGAGTATAGAACTCTCTAAGCTAAAACTCTCAATTTTCTCTCTTGTGGTGTGTTTGAAATGAATGCCTAGCAATGCCTTTTATAGGCAATTTTTGCCTTCCCATCTAACAATCATGTGCACCACCTAACAAGCTCATCTACAAGTCCATCTTCATCTAACAAATCTACCCATAATGCACCACCTAACACTAATAATGAAAGATTGGAAAGCCACCTGACATCACCAGCAATAAGATGATCATTATCTCCGATATCAAGTGTCAGCAAGATTGATAGATTGCCAAGATGGTGTGGAATAATGCCATGGAATGATGCGTCTGAGAGATGGAGATGCTGCAGCTGCTTCATCGAGCCAAGAAATGTAGGAATCGTCGTGTTGAAATAGTGCCCACTGAGGTCCAAATAATTCAAGTACTTCAGTTCCAGTAGGGAAGAATCAAGGATTCCACTCAATTCCCAAGTTCTGGGCTCGTCCTCGTTTCTGAGATGAAGCTGAACAACATGTCCACCAGTGATGTTGTTGCAGAACACACCTTCCCAAGTACAGCAGTTTGTGTGGTCCTCCCAAGATGATAATATGTTGTAAGGATCCACAAGGCTCTGTTTGAACTTTAGGAGAGCATCCCTCTCGTTTCCAATGCAGCCAAAGGAAGAATTATTATTGGCAAAGCACAAACTCAGAAATTGCAGAAATAACAAGAAGAAGATGGAAAGTAGGAGACGACGGGTAGGAGACAACTTCCCCATATATATGTATATTCACACAAAATTAACGCACTTAGTTAGTTTGCGAAAGATAAGAATGCACATCCACTACAAAACCGCAGTGGCAGTTAGTGCACAAGTAACAAGTAGTACTACAAATTGTTTTTATGAGCTAAACTGAAAATACACATCCATTACATATCCTAGAAATTATTCTTAAGAAAAAGGAAAAGGAAAGAAATACGAGAAAGAATTTACAGAAAATATCTTTCTTCCGTATAAAATGGGGAGAACGAAACGTATAAATTGGGGAAAATAAACATTCAGCCGATTCATTGCCACAAGATTAATTGGTTTCTGCACAGCTTTAGCTTAGGGTGGACTTGACTTCCAGTCTTGCACTATATATGCATTTTTCTTATTGTAAATAGGAATAATGGTCGAATCTCACTGGAATTTTTTTCTTGTAGGTTGTCCCCACACATTTGTTGACAGGAATTTCACTGTCTTGGACTGATGCGTCGTGGACACGTTCGATTTTCTAATTACTCCCAAATTTGTAAATGAATTATCAATCTCTTTAATTTAAAGTCGTCATTATCAACTAGGAATTTTATCCGAGGTGGTCAAAATTTAATAAATAATCCATCCGTTCCATCTAATATGTCTGATTACTATTTACTATAAGAATTAAGTTAGAATTGATTAATGAATATATAATGAGATCCACGTCATTTTAGTGAGCATATATATAATGAGTCTACACTTGGGACGATGGAGTATTAAAATATTGTGCAAAAATACATTCTTTTATAAATAAAAATAATAATTATACTCCATCCGTCCCAACTAAGATTTACTGTTGACTTCTGCACACAATCCAATATATTTTTCTAACTGTTAATATCTCAAAAATATATACAATTAAAAATTATGTAAAATATATATTATAAATCTATACGATCTGATGAATCTAATAAGACCGAAGTCGTCAATTTTTTCAAAATATAAACTACTATAATATTGAGTCCAAGTTGAACAATAAACAATATCAAAAAGTCAAACAAGACGTCTTAACCGGGACAGAGGGAGTAATATTTTATGACATACTGATATATATATATATATATATATATATATATATTTAATGTAATTCATAACTTTATCTATATCTACATCATCTAATAATTCAAAACTTCATTCAACGTTTTATTACTAATTAATACAATTACGAAACTCGAATTCTACAATTTTTATAATAGAAAATGCTTGCCTCAAGTAAATTGTTGAATAGTTTGATCACATCGAAGAAACCCGGATCATTTATAATACCTCTATTATAATTTTCAAATTAATTTTCACACAATCATCATAAACTTAAATGAGTAATGAAGTATGTATCTAGCCAACTTTAGTAAAAGAAATAAAAGTTTGGAATTGGAAAAGAATAAAGAATTTAAATTGATAAAAATTGTACTATTATTTATTAGAATATTGGCTTTTTTATTAAAATATATTTTTTGTTTTAAAAATAAAAATCATAAATAATAATTGTTTTTCAAGGGGGCTGGCACGGTGGCACCATAGCGGGTGCCTAGGGTGCTGGCGGGGCGACACGGGCCAAGCCCACTCCTGCCCACCATTTCGCAGGCTTAGACGGGCAGGGCCCATGGCGGGGCGGGTTAGAATAACCTCAGTACAGACCCACCCACCGGTGGGTTACGGGTCAGGCGGGCTAGTAATTAATCCAAAAATATATTTTTAATAAAATCTAAAATAATTTAGTTTAATTTTGCATAGTATTCTTTTTGAAAAAAATTAGTTGAAAAAGTAATGTTAAGTAGCTCATGTCATATAAAATGAGCTTTAAAATTATTCTAATTTAATATAGTATATATAATTCAATTTATAATTTTTTTAATATTAAAAAATTATAAATTTATTAAAAAGATTATAAATTGAATTATATTAACTAATATCAAATTAAAGTATATGATTTCAATAATATTCAAGTAATCAATATTCTTACAGTACATATGTTATTTATATTTTCTTAACAAACTTAACAAAAAATTAAATAAACTAAAATTTTGGCTTAGCCTGCGGCGGCGTGGGCCAGCCCAAGCGACCATCTAGGCCCGCTTCTGAACCGGCCTTTATTTATTCTGCCCAACCCAACCTTTGGGGAGGCGGAGGCGGGCTGGCCGAACGGGCCAAGCCCGTTTTCACTGCTCTAGTTCCGCCATTGTCTCCATTGACTAATAGAGTCTGCATGTGGTGTAATCATTAAGTTGCCTGGAAATAACCACCGCGCCTTCGCCAAAATTCCACACATAATTTTCTTTTTGCTACACAGCCAATTCAGGCTAGGAAAAAAAGAGAAAAAGCAAACCAAAAAAACCAAGGAAAGAAGGAAAGAGCCACGGCAATATCACATGTAATTGATTAATGATAATCTTGTGGGATATTATATCCTGAGAATAGTTAATTTCTAATTACATGAGTAATTCAATAAGAATTTAGGCGTGATTTAGGTTTATTTTTACTAACAAGGTTGGTAATATACTGTTGTTGATTTGCTTGCTAAAATGAAAGCTGATGATGAGTTGTTCTATAGACTTTTGCATTCACACCGGACGCTTTGAAGCCACTCTTGGCGGCAAATGTTATTGACACTTGGTTCCCTCGGCCCTAGCAGTTTTCTTTTTTCATGTGGCACTTTTCTTTTTATTTTTTCTTTCATAGCCTGACTACCCGCCAAGAAACTTTTGCTAACAAGATTTTAACTTGAATGTTTGTCTATAGATAATTTATAATCGAATATTCAAAATACTACGCATAGAAAGAAAAGTCTTAAAGAAGAATTCATTTCAAACAACAACATAATAAATGGAATTTGATATGTACTTAATTTGAGGTTTAAAATCTAATTTGATGATTAGTAATTTAAAATTCATATAGGCGCTATAGCCCTTGAGATACCAGACATGCCATGTTTTCATGTTTTAAATTCAGGCAGTTCATTAGAATCAAAATGTCTCGTCTGGCAGCTTATGGCCCTGTGATTTAAAATAGAAAAGTTTGGGATCAATTGAAACATTCCAAAAATCCAATGTAGTTGTAATTTTGATTTAAGGTGATCCACGTTCGATGACTTCTATTTTTTTGTTCCAACTTAAAGTACTTTGATTTTTATTAAGATGTTACTCAAACTTTCTTCATTTTCAGGGGGCTCATTTCTTGTACATTTTTTGAATGCATAAAGATGGGGGAAATTGAATTGTTTTTTCAGTTCATGCCAATGTTTTCCATCTTTTTTTATGAGAGGAATTCACCTGATTTTCATCTTCAAATTTAAAAAGGGAAAAACACAAGTGTTGGAATGTTTGTAACTATAAAACATAACCCATATGATCTCTGAAATCGTGTGGTCTGATGTTGCATGTGGAATTAATATGCTTACTGTCCCTGCAGTTATTTCTCCTATAAAACAATTGTTTATTCAGCGTGTATTTATGTATGTAGGAGGTTAATCAAGGTTCTCTATTCCTACATTACTGATCTTGCTCTGTACCCCTTCCACCTTTGATAGATTGCTTCCAAAGATCGTCACTGAGCTTGCATTCAGGGGCCTATTCTATTCTGTCTTTGTTGGCTTTCCTTTATGTGATGTCTCAGAATAAAAATCCTTCTTGTTTTGTTGTTCTTAATTGGCTCTACTATCATCATCTAAATAGTCATAATATGTCGGGCGATATCTGTGAAGGTTACTACATGTAATTATTCTTCATGGTATATATATGTATTTATGTTCCTTCTATGTTGGATGATAAGGTAATGGTTTATAATTTTGCAGAGATAGATGCAGAGTTATCAATAAATTGACTGGGACAGTAGAAGATCCAAGAAGAAAGGAGATTGATTTCTCTTTTGTCCCTCCAAAAAACACATCACCAATTGCAGCAAAAAAAAAAAAAAAAAAAACACATATTTTGGACATGCATATGTTTTTATTAGAGTTTGAACTTTTCTCTAGTGCAAGTTCATAAATTTCGTATAAATTTAAGATATGTTTATTACTTCCTCCGTTCTCAAATATTTCTTACGGACTCACTGCGCACGCAGTCCAATGCACAATTTCAATCAATAATAACTCGAGTTCGGTATATATAAAAATTCTAAAAATTCAATATTTAAAAACTACACGACGAGACGAATCTAACAAGATCCCTCTTGGCTATATTTTAATCTGTATAACTATGATAAAACTTTAAATCAAAGTGTAAAGGTGAATAGTGCCCCAAAATCAAATGTAACCAACATTTGAGAACGGAGAAAGTAATATTGTGGGAAGATCATTTTTCTCTCAAGCCCAAATCATAAATTTTGAAAAACAACAATTTGTACATATGAATATTGGAGATGAGAAACATCTGAGTCACAAAATAAATATATTGAAAAAACTGTTTCAAGAGTTGATGATCAATATGCATCATGTCAGATGCAGTAGTCGAGTTTAATAAAATACAGTATCAATCATCTGTCTGTATCTCAAGATCTAGAATCTTCATGCAATTAGGAAGACATCATAATAAGGAGTTTGGTCAGTAGACTGAATACTATCTCCAATTAGGGCGTAGAAAATCTATCAGTGATGGTGGCCAGCAAGGAGTACAAGGAAAATCTTACATCTGTGATTATATTCATCACTATTCAGTCATTGGAAACAATGGAGGTATATATCATTCATAAATCCAAGATTTTTTGTTACTTGATTTACTGGAAATGGGTGCTATGGTGTAGGGGACTACTGCCAATTTATGTCTAATTCCTGTGTAAAACTATGAATTCTGTTGATCTGGAAGCTTCTTTTGAAAACTTACTCCTAATAAGGTTTCCAACCTCAAACATTGTTACAGAATCATGTGCACTTTTTCTCCTGTTTTCGGAGTCACTTAATCTATTGATAAATGAAAATTAAATTTCTTACCCTTTTACCAGCAGAAATTTTCATCTCTTTTTAAAGCAGTTCATCATCTTTCCATCTGCGCAGATATGTTTGTAGTTTTAAAGCAGAGCATTCCTACACTGTTTTAAATATAATTTTCATATTTTTTATTATTCTTAACAAATACTTTATGAATTGAAATTATATTTAATATGATAACAAATTATAATAAATACTTTATAGAAGATATTATATTCATCAATGAATAACAAATATTTTTATTAGATAGATTAACTAAATTATATAAATTGTATTAGTTGATCAAACTATGCTTATGCATCGCACAAAATCATATTATTATTGAAATTCGTGATGATGGTGCATTCAATGATATTTTTTGCATAATTATTTCTAAATTTTAATTCACAAGAGTATTTTCTTATATTTTTCTAATTTAATTTAGAAATATCTACATCGCTGTAAAATTTCTAATTTCTCAATATTAATAATCAATTACCGTGTGCAACTATGATTTTATGTACTTCATTTGCCTACGTATTGCATGTATTATAGCTGTGAATAGAAAGTCTTTTATCTTTCATATTTTCATTTTTGTTTTCTCCTTTTAGACTATTGTTTATACTATAATATTTTTTAAAAGCACTACATCTAATAATAAATTATTGGTAGTGACATATTGTCAATTGCTCACTTGTTATACAATGTAAAAATGTACTTATGTAATACTTAAAATAGTTTAAGGAGCATGACGAATGCAATCGCCATAGTAAAGTTCAACAATTTTATTTGTTAATTTTTTTTTAATTCACAATTTTCACATTCCCGCCCATTTGGCGAGGCTAATACTAGTTATTACTAATAATGAATCAGCATACATTTAATTATTTGTATATCAATTAAGTTTTAAGATATACTATTACACTCTTTCAATCCCTCAAAAGCATAATACAGAAACCAAAAGCACTGTGAAGTTTATGGCATTGAAAACCACTCATTACAGTTTGTAAACACTAATAAAGCACATTCACATAACTTAATTACCAAACACAAACCCATCAAAGGAAACATTATTAATGTTGTCATTTCACTTACCTGCTTGCTTGCTGCCTCTCCACTTGGAATCTCACCTAATAATCCAACGCCCCATCATCTTCATTATCATTGCTTCAATCACTCGGAAATAAGCATATCTCCAGCTCCTCCTGAAAAACAGAATTCCAAACAAGCCCCAAAGTCCAAACACAAAACCACAAATTACAAAAACATAAAACCACAACTCCTCATCAATTTTATCAGCTGGAACATGATCATTTTCAGGAGTTAAGTGCTTTGGGGTTCCATCAGTACTGCGGCAAGTCTTTGGCAGGGGTTCTCCACACAGTAGAGGATTGCCGCCATAAATTGATGGACCATCCTCAAGTGTTGTCAGTTGACGTCCCGTGGGAATTTGGCCACATAAATTGTTGTTAGACAAGTTCAAGTGGCTTAGAGAAGTCAAATTGGCTAGACTTTCGGGGATTTTCCCAGACAAATGATTGTTGGAAAGATCAAGGGACTCCAATGATATCAGGCCTCCAATATTTCGTGGAATTTCTCCATGTAGATTGTTATGAGACAGATTAAGGCCTTCCAATCCAACAAGAGCAGTTAGCTCTGATGGAATTCTTCCCGTAAGATTGTTACAAGAAAGATCCAAGTTGGCTAGAAATTGTAATATGCTTCTGGTGTACTCCATTTCCACTCCTTTCAACACTTGATTTAAGCTATCATCACCGGAAAATCTATTCATGTAGCTTTTATATGGATCCTTCATGGTAGAGAAATTCTGAAAGCAATTCGGTATGTATCCAGTCAGCTTATTGATTCCAAGGTCCAAGATCTGAAGCTTAGACACTTGACAAAGTTCGCGGGGAATCACACCATTGAATTGATTGTTTCTTAGCCTAAGAATTCTCAAGTGGGCTAGATTGTTTCCAAGCCACTCAGGTATTTCTCCAACCAACTTATTTTCTCCAACGTCGAGAATTTCCAGAAAAGAACAATTCATTAAAGTGGAGGGAAGCTGTCCTCTAAGGTGATTGTTGGCTAACTTCAACTGTTGTAAATAGTAAGCAGCTCCAATGGATTTAGGAATGATGCCAGATAGCTCATTGGATGATAATCCCACATACATCAAATGCGGAAAGTTTTGCCAACAGTCTAGCAGATTACCTGATAAATTGTTCTTGGAGAGATGTAAATAACTCAAAAGTCTCATTTCGCACAGTGAATGGGGCAGTGAACCATTGATGTCGTTCCTGGCCAAAAATAAACCACGTAGACGAGGTAGCATATGGCCAATGTTGCTTGGGAGATGAGTTATCGTATTATCAGAAAGATCCAACAAAGAAATGCTTGAAGGAAGCTCCATTATTGAGCCGCTTATATGGTTGTTGGAAAGGGCCAAGTATGTCAAATTCATCATGGTGCCAAGCCATTCTGGAAGAGTTCCAGAGATACTACAGTTAGATAAATCCAACTCAGTCAGCGTCTTTTGGGTTTGAAGCCATGGTGGAAATTGATCGACTTCCATGTTGCAAGATGACATCTCAAGACTCTCCAGTTGAAAAGCAGGCACCCAATTGTATCCGACTTTGAACCTGATAGAATTGGAGCTTGTATCAAGGATCTTTAATTTTGAGAGCTTGTAGAAGTGAGCCTCTGAAAGTGTTCCATTAAATGAGTTATTTGATATATAGATACGTTCAAGATTCGAGAGCTGCCCCATAGAAGAAGGAAGTTCCCCACTCAATTGATTAGATTCAAGACTCAACTCTTTCAATGCTGTCAAATTTCCAACAGAATCTGGTATGGAACCAGATAACTCATTATAAGAAATATCCAACTCCACCAAGGCTGACAATTTCCCAATTGATTTTGGAATTGAACCAGATAACTCATTATAAGAAATATCCAAGTCCACCAAGGCTGACAATTTCCCAATTGATTCTGGAATTGCACCGGATAACGTATTGTCGGAGATATCCAACTCCACCAAGGCTGACAATTTCGCAATTGATTCTGGAATTGAACCATTAATTCTATTATGCTCCAAATTTAGGGTCTCCAACTCATAAGCCCTACATCTTGACAAATTTTTGAAAGCGCCTGAGATCCCTCCATGAAATTCATTGCTGGAAAGATTCAATGATTTCAGCTGGCAATTATTCCCGATGAGTTCAGATATCCATTCTGTCGAGTGCTGAATTTGATTGAATCCAAGGTCGAGAAAAGCAAGTTGTTTCAAGCTAAGAAAGGGATATCCAGTAGTGTTATAATGATTGGATGAAAGATCAAGAAACTCTAGTGAAGTCAGATTATGGAGAAAACAAGGAATTTCACCATAGAATTTGTTGTGAGACATATCTAAGTGCTTGACATGTGAAAGGAATGTAGAATTCACAAAAGAGTAGGGTAGATGACTGTTGTCAAGTGAATTGTGACTCAAATGCAGCACAGCTAAAGAGGGAAGCATGCTGAGTACCTTCATTAAATCTTTTTGTCCACTAAGATCAATCCCATTCAAATCAAGATACTCCATTGACGAAAGATTGGAAATCCACCTGAGATCACCAGCGATAAGATAATCACCACCAATAAGAAAATAATCTCTACCTCCGATATCAAGTGTCAGCAAGTTTGATAGATTGCCAAGATGGCGTGGAATAACGCCATGAAAGCCTGCATTTGAGAGATGAAGATGCTGCAGCTGCTTCATCGAGCCAAGATACGTAGGAATCGTCATGTTGAAAAAGTTCCCAGTGAGGTCCAAGTAATTCAAGGACTTCAATTGGAGTAGGGAAGAATCAAGGCTTGTACTCGTTAGCTGCTGATCAATTAGCTCCTGATCATCACTGAAATAGTTCTTGTTCCTGAGATCAAGCCTGACAACATGTCCACTGATGTGGCAGCTCACACCTTCCCAATTACAGCAGTTTGTGTTGTCCTCCCAAGATGATAGTCTGTTGGAAAGATCCACAAGGGTTTGTTTAAAGTTTAGGAGAGCATCCCTCTTGTTTCCAATGCAGGCAAAGGAAGAATTATTGGCAAAGCACAAAATCATCGGCAAGTGCAGAAAGAACAAGAAGATGGAAAGGAGACGACGGGTAGGACACAACTTGCCCATATTCACACAAATAAGAATAAGAATGCACATCCACTACAAAAACGCATTTGGTGCACAAATAACAAGTACTACATTAGTATTATGGTTTTTTGATATAACCTGAAAATAACACATCCACTACAAAAACGCAGTAAGTGCACAAATAATGCATGGTGGAATCTCAATGGAATTTTATGTTGTAGGTTGTCCCCATCCCACACATTTGTTGAGAGAAACTAAAGGAATTTCACTGTCCTGGACTGATGATGCTTCAAGGGATACATTCCTTTTTCCATAGTTACTCCAAAAATTTGTGAATGAGTTATGATCAATCTCTTTAGTTTAAAGTCGTCATGATCTCCATTGACTTCCACTATATATGCTTTTCTCAGTGGAATTTTATCTTGTAGATTCGTTGTCCCCCTCCCCACCCATTAATTGACTGATAGAGTCTACATGTGGTGTTATAATTAAGTTGCCTGGAAGGCTGCAAATAACAACCACCTTGAAATTCCACACGTAGTTGATTAACAAAAAAAATTATGGGATACTATTATGTAATGTATTGAGAATAGTTAATTTCTTATATAGTATTGAATAATTCAATGAGAACTCAGGCGTGATTTAGGTTTAATTTTGCTAACAAGATTTCAACTTGAATGTTTGTATACGATAATTTATAATTAAATACTGTATTCAAAATATTACGCATAGTAAAAAAAAATGTCATAAGAAGAATTAATTTCAAATAACATAATACATGGAATTTGATATCTATTTAATTTGAGGTTTAAAATCTAATTAATTTGATATCAGGTTGCCTATTCCCCATGATGAACTGGAGTAGAGTACAAGATTTTGTAATATCCGATTGGGGTGAAATCATACTCCTTGCTTTTGACTTTTATTTTTCAATGTGTTTTTTCATGCCTTTCTAAGGTGACTGAGAATCTGGATGAGCCATCTGTATCGGATAATTTTCATGAAGTTGAATTGCTTTTACCTTTTCTGCAAGATAATTTTTTTTGAAGGTTTGTATTGCTACTGATTTACGTTTAATTCCCTAGTGTACATGGATCTTTCCATGTTTCCTTACTAGTTCTGTTTTTTGTCTGAAGCATGTAGCCACAAGGAGATTGTTGGAGTTCTAATGTGATTATAATTATACACTTGAAAGTTCTAAGAAACATCCATAATAGTAATGGTAAACGCAAAGAATATTGTTCTGTTGTTAGCTTGATGTAATGATGGTGTATGATGGCAAGATCCATTGTTTAATTAAGTGTGTTGGTGTTTAAGATTAAGATAAGAGTGAGTATCCATTAGCTGCTTTACCATATTTTCAACTGCAGCTTGGAGTTGGATGCAGATATCCATTACATTAGCCTCTTTCGACTTCTTCTTAAGGAACTCCTCTCCTCAGCCATCTTCTCTAACTTTCTCTCTTCTGCCTCCTTCGCTTTCCACTCTTCCAATTTCTTCTCTCAGCATTCACATGCCTCAGCAGTGAATGCTGAGGATTATCCGGCCTTCAAGCATCAAAATTTGTTGGTTATTTTCTATCCGGCCTTTGTCGCCGCTCCTCTCAGCAGTGACCCAAAGCCTCTTTTCCCACCCCTAAGCCTCAACAATAGATTGACGACAGTAACAGGAAATCCGGGGGAATCCTCGAAAGATTCAGTAAGTGCTAATGCTTGGCAATCATGGAGGACGCGAGACTTGTTGGATAGGATAGGAGGAGCTGGACGGAGGAAGGGATGGAAGTTAGGGTTTGAATGCGGTCTTTGAGGACGGACGGCGACGGAAACCGATCGAGGATTGGTTGTTGAAATTCAAGATTCTGTAACTCCCATCGAGGAATTTGACGAACACCTTGTGAACCTCGGATTCAGAAGCTTCCATTGATACGATCCACGGAGTGATTGGAGAGGAATTGATCGTGAATTTGTGAGAGACGATTTAGCGCGATGATGATGTACAAGGTGAATTACTGGAATTTGTAATACCACTTCTTGTGTAATACTCCAGTATTATATGGCCAATATTGGGCCTACCAAATAGTATTGGGGTTCTTGATTGACCCAATCCAAATTTCAATTTTATAAATTTCTACGTTTTTTTGAATTTGTAATATTTATTTCACAATTCAATGTATATTTTTTTAACAATTAATAACTAACAACTAACCTTGTGTACAAGATGAGATAATTTTAATAATATCTCACTCACATGATTATATTTTTTTTCTATAATTATTGTATAAAAATGAATCAAAGTTGAATAATAAATAGTGTAAAAAAAAATCAAAACGTTTCACATTTATGAAAATGGATGTAGTACTATATGTTATGTGTTATGAGATACAAACTAATGAAACGGACTAAATTGATTAGTTCGTTCCGGATGCACTCACTCAGGATTAAAAAATAGGCTTTGGCAGAAGAGGACAACAATTGAAAGAATACTCAATCCTATCTCAGAAAATAACCAAGGCCCGAATGTTGTTCCTCTGCTATTTCCTATTACACCGTATTTGGGTCCAAGTGGACCCCATCTCAGTGCAATATTTAATATCAGATTCCCATCACACAGCAGTATTGAAAAATAAAAGATTTTTGAAAATCATTCTCTAAACAGGTACTTGACTCTCAATAAGAACACAGACCCTTTCAGTCTAGATGAGACCTAATCGCTGACTCTGCTTCTAATTTTCCAAAATCAACCCCCCAGTAGAATATGAATTAGTCATAACTGAGGAATTTATCCCTTACTTAGATCCGAATTTTATAAATGAATTTTTGTTGGAAATTTAATAGGAAACATCTGATTTCAAACAACAAGACTTCTATGTCCAATGGAAGGATCCCAAAATATTTCGACCACAATATTTACATAATAATATCATGCATACAGATATAATGAAGTGTAGAATTAATTAACCCAAAATATAATGGTGGGTCTAGACAGAAAGTGAGACACAGAGGTGAAGTAGTCGTGAGGCAAAAATTGGTGGCAGAATAATCTGGTGGACTGCAAACATCTGCTATCCAGTTTCCTAATTACTCGGATGGAATGAATTTAGATAGCAGAAAACCCTATAATGTCAGTGTCGCTACCAGTTGAGCCCCTTCTGTATGTGAATTCAGATAAGAACCTACATGTTTCCTCTCTGCAGAAATTATCAGCTGATACTAACAGATATCAGCTGACTTTTTTTTTAGATTGGAATTCAGAGTCGGAAATTAAGATAAGAAAATAAAACTGTATTTAGACATTGAGTGACTGAGTGGCTACTTCATTTCCTGGTGAGGACCGTTCGTCTGACCTCGTCAGTTCCTGTCCAAACCATGCAAAATAACAAACAGTAATCAATATACAGACTACGGGCTACTTAATTTCCCTTATGGAGGGACCGTTCGCCAACATTATTCTGTAATATCTCTTACTGCTCATTCCACACATCACGAGAAAGACCAAATAAGAATAAAATAAAATAAAATAAAAATAAAAAAAGAAAAAAATGCCCTGTACGAGAGGTATTAGTTTCTCATGCAAGGGTATGGAATTGATCGTGAATTTGTGAGAGACGATTAACGCGATGATGATGCACAAGGAGAATTACTGGAATTAATTTGTAATACCACTTCTTGTGTAATACTCCATGTTAGTACACTAAAGCTTTTTGTGCAGATGAACAGTGTCGTCATAACGATGTTGGAACAACGCATTGACGACAAGAACTGAACAGAATTAGTTTCTGATGGAAGTTATTTTGGACAGTTTTTAATTCATTTGGAGGAGCTACTTTCAGCAGATTGCGAATTGACTCTCCTCTATATAAGTGTGTTAGTCCTATATGAGATTAAAAAAGAGATTTTTGCTAGATTGATCTATTGAGTTGTAATTCACTTTCATATTTTTAGAAGTTAGATTTTCTCTCTTGTTTTTCATATAGTTCATTCTTTGAGAGTTTAGTTAGACTTTGATGGGTGTTCTACATCTGAGAGTTGATTGTATTCTTCAAGATTGAGTTGTAAAATTCATTAGGAAGAATCAAGATTTGAGGAGGAGTTTTCATTGAAGACATTCTACATGTTTTGATCGCAAGAAGGAGTCTGATGGATCAATTCGGGAGAAAGATGAAGATCATGGTGTTCGACAGATTGTGATCGTGCCTTGAAGAATTCAAATAGGGTGGTTTCCCTACAACCGTAGTCAAGGGGGAGTCCTAACTACACTGTTCTACTAGATTTGTTCGTTTAGGGTGAGAGTTTGTTTTCTGGGTTTAGGCATTAGATTGAGTCTGTGATTTTGATCTTTAGTCTAGTTCAAGTCCCTAGATTGGTATCCCCCAGATGTAGGTTGCAAAACCGAACTGGGTCAACAAATTGTTGGTGTTCTTTACAGCTTTCCAAACGACGTTACAATACACTGATAACGACGCGTCAAGAATCTTGAATTAAGGGACCTACACTCCAGTATCATATGGCGAATATTGTGCCTCACCAAATAGTATTGGGGTTCTTGATTGACCCAATCCAAATTTCAATTTTATAAATATGTAATACTATATACTTTTTCTTTTTTATGAATCTGTAATATTTACTTCACAATTCAATATATATTTTTTTAACAATTAATAATTATCAACTAACCTTGTGTACTTCCCGGAAAAGGTCTGTCTTCTCATCTGGCTTCTCTCACATGCGGCTATTCCTTGTAACTCTCTCCGATATCAGCGACAGTTAGCTTCGTCCCCGCTTTGTGGCATATGCGGCGTGGACTCTGATGACTGGTGGCATGCCATGTTTTATTGTCCTTGGGCTGTTCACTTTTGGGCGGCTATAGGGGTGACCATTCCTCATGATTTGCATTCACTCCCCAAAAAAGATATTCGGTGTTGGCTCAAAGGAATGAATGATACTTATGGGCCTATGTTTATTGCTTCTTTGTGGATAGTATGGATGGAGAGGAACCAGCGGGTCTTCCGCGGATCATCTTCCACGCCGCAGGCGCTGCAACGCCGGATGCTGCATCTCCAGGATTCTATCCAGGGCGCCAGGTCTGTCACCAACACCGTTCATTCACAACCTCGTTTGGTTTTGTTGGAATATGGGCGGCTGGCAGGGAGTCTTTATTCATATGGACGGGTCCCTTTTGCTTCACAGGGGGCGTGCGGGTTATAGGGCGGTGCTCCGGGATGGTAGCGGCCCGTGTCTGGGAGGCGTCTCGGGCTTTCTGGGAGGTGTCTCAGTGGTACAGGCTGAGCTTATGGGAGTGTTGAAGGGGCTCCGGTTAGCACGTATGAGGGCTGCTTGCATGTCGTGTGTCGAAGTGATTCCCGCCATGCATTGAGGCTGATCGCTGCTGTGCCAAGGGGGGCACATTTACAGGCTCCCATTCTGGCACAAATCCTTGATATTAAGAGGACCTTTCTTTCATGTCGCTTCGAGCATATCTTGAGGGAGGGGAACTCTGTGGCAGATGGGCTCGCCAAGTTGGGTGCGGATAGTGAGCTGTTCTACACGACTTGGGCTTTCCCCCCGGATTGCGTTAAGCCTCTCTTGTCGACGGACCTTGCCGGCACGTGGTTTTGTAGGCAATAGTCCTGTATTGCCTTGCTTTTCTTCCTGCTCTTTTTTCTCTTTGCTTTTTTCATTTCTTTTCCCAGCCTGAATTGGCTGTGTAGCAAAAAAAAAAAACTAACCTTGTGTACAAAATGAGATGATTTTAATAATATCTCACTCACATGACATTTTTTCTTTTATAATTATTGTATAAATATGAATCAAAGTTAAATAATAAATAGTGTAAAAAAAAACAAAACGTTTCACATTTATGAAAACGGATGTGTTGGAAAAAGGGGGTTTTGAGCTCCTTTTTGTGTAATGACGATATTTAATTTGGATTAATTAAATAGCGTATACGAATTCTACGTTTCACGTAGATTGTCGCAGTGCATTTATTTTCTCAAAACCGTTGTCGGGTGAGTGAGAAATAAGTGGTCGAAATGGGTCATTGAATGCGGCTAGTTGAAACGATTGTATTTAAATGATTGTTAAAGGGTAGGTTAAAGTGGCGCGTCCCACATCCTTAAGCAATGGGAGTTAAATTAGTTTATATTGTTCTGCGTGTTAGAAACAATTAAACTAATACAGATTGATCAAGTGTGGGGGAAGCCCACACGGGCGCGCCCGTCCCGTCCCGAGCCGAGCCGAGCCGCGCCGCGCCGTCGCCGTCGCCCGCGCCCGCGCCCGTGGACTTGGACTTGGACTTGGACTTGGATCTTGGTAATTGGGCTTTGGGTGGGCTTTGGGCCTGTCTAATTTTTTAGACAAAATTTATTTGTCAAGCCCAGTCGTTGAAGCCCACTCTGATTTCAACACCCGTCACGAGTTGTTGAAACCATTTGAATTCAGCTGTTGAAAATCCAGCTGAAACCGCCCCATCAATGGCTGCCGGCGGTTTCGTCTCGTCCAACGCCTATAAATGGCAGCAGGCTCAGGCTTAGGAATCACACTCTCATCTGCATCCTTTTTCTGCTGCATACATCCTCCCCTCCCGACTCCCCCAGCTCTTTGTTTTTGTTCGCTGGTCGTCGGCGTTTGCGGTGCTGCTACGCCGAGGCATTCGTCGTTTTACCTTTGGGGACGTTCTGCCGTTGCCGAAGCACTACCGGGGCATAAACGTCTTGCGGGAAGAGTTCCAAACTCGACTCGACGTTCATTCTGTGTTGCTGCATCCGTCCATTATTCTTACAAGCGTAAGACGTTTATAATGGACGGTTCCACTGCTTCCGCCACCGCCTCCGCTGACGTCTCATCCGTCGCTGCTGCTGCCGCCTCCGTTCCCATGCCTGGGTCTGTCCAGGCGTTCGCTGCCGTTACCCCAACCGCAGCGGTGCCGTCAGTGCTGACCACTGCCACTGTCCTTCCTCCACCCGTGACGCTGCCGCTGCCATTGCCATTGCCGCTGCCGACGGCAGACCCAAACGCTTCCGTCGATCAATACTTGCTTGATCCAACGACGGCCTTCCTGCCCCCGTCGCCGACGCCTAATTCTGGCGGGTTTGTTTTGCCCAATTCTGGGCAGTTCATTTCTGGACATTCATTTGGAACTGTTTCATTCCAGCCCAACGCTTCGGTTGGGGCGTCTCTGCCTTTTTATGGACAAACAGTCGGGATTACACCCGCAGGACTTAATAATTTGAACACCGGTTTGCAACCGGGCGGTGGGCCGCTGAACACTAGTTTGCCAACTTTTGTTCAGTCGGAGCTGGCCTTCGTACCGGGCGTTGGGCCGTCAACGGGTTCTGTCCCTATGGCGCTGCCTAGGTCATTTGGAGTGGCCGAGAAGCCGTCAAAGTTTGACGGGCGTGATTTCAAGACATGGCAACAGAAGATGCTGTTCTATCCGACCACTCTTGGTTTGGCCGGGTTTTTGAGGAGCAGCCGGCCGTCCCTGTCTGAGATGGAGACCGATCCCCAGAAGCTCTTCGCCAAAGAACAATGGGTTCACGGTGATTTCATGTGTAAGAACTTCATTCTGAGTGCTCTCATGGATCCTTTGTACGCTGTGTATTCTTCCGTAAAAGGTGCAAAGGAATTGTGGATTCAGTTGGAACGGAAGTATAAAACCGAGGATGCTGGTACTAAAAAGCATGTCGTTTCCAAATATCTGGGTTTTCAGATGGTTGACGGGCGTTCAGTGGTTGAACAAGTTCAAGAGTTTCAATTGCTGATACATGGCGTTCACGCTGAGGGAATGCAATTGCCCGATGCGTTTAACGCTGCGGTTGTGATCGAGAAGTTGCCTCCTTCGTGGAAAGACTTCAAGAACTACCTGATGCACAAGCAAAAGGAAATGTCCCTTGAAGATCTTGTTACACGGATCAGAATCGAGGAGGATAACCGCAAGGCCGTGTCAAAGAGCCATTCCGTGGAGGCTAAGGCGAACTTGACTGAAACGACCGGTAAACGCAAGCAGCCAACCGCTGCGGGCAAAGGAAAAGCGATTGCCGATGGCCAAAAGAGGAAGAAGTTCTCCGGAAATTGCTACAACTTTGGCAAGGTTGGGCACTTTGCCAATCAGCGCCCAAAGCCGAAGAATAAGAAGCCTGCTAAGCCTGCCTCTCATATGGTACAAGCTGAACCTGAAGGTTGGGAAGACAACCTTTGTGCAGTGGTGTCTGAAGCAGTATTGCATATTGATGATGCTAAAGGTTGGTTTGTTGATACTGGGGCTTCGTGTCATGTGGCTGCCAACAGGGAGTTCTTTACTTCATACCGGACTGTTGAAGGCAGAAAGCTGCACATGGGAACCCAAGCATCATCTGATGTGGTTGGCGTTGGAAATGTGATACTGAGGCTGACTAGTGGCAAAAACTTGACTCTGAAGGATGTGCTGCATGTCCCTGATATCCGGAAGAATTTGGTGTCTGGTTCGCTGCTAGTTAGTAGTGGTTTCAAACTTGTTTTTGAGTCTGATAAGTTTATCATGACTAAGTTTGGAAAATTCCTTGGTAGAGGCTATCTCACCAATGGTCTTTTCAAGTTTAATGTAATGGCTAAACGCCAAGTTGTTGAGCAAGCTTCTGGTAATAAAATTGAAGGTTCTTCTTACTTGCTTGAGTGTTTTAATTTATGGCATTGTAGACTTGGACATGCAAATAAAAATGCTATAAAGAGATTGGTAAATTTAAATTTACTTAAGGAAATGGAATTCAACGATAAAAACAAATGTGAAATTTGTGTTGAAGCGAAAATGACAAAACCTCCATTTCCAAGTGTTGAAAGAAATACTAAACCCCTGGATTTAATTCATACTGATGTATGTGATTTTAGATCTTTGCAAACTCGGGGTGGTAAAAAGTATTTTATTACTTTTATTGATGATAGCACTCGTTATTGCTATCTTTATTTGTTGAGAAGCAAAGATGAAGCTATTGAAGCTTTTAAAAAACTTCAAGCTTGAGGCTGAAACTCAATTGAATAGCCGAATTAAGGTTATTCGGAGTGATCGAGGAGGAGAATATGTTGCTCCATTTGCTGAATTGTGTGCCGAATCCGGAATAATTCATCAAACTACAGCGCCATATTCACCACAGTCCAATGGTGTTGCGGAACGCAAGAACCGTACGCTAAAGGATATGATGAATGCCTTGTTGATTAGTTCAGGGTTACCCCAGAACTTGTGGGGGGAAGCTGTTTTAACAGCTAATTATATTTTAAATAAAATACCTCACAAAGGTAAGGAAGTAACACCTTACGAGTTATGGAAAGGTAGAAAACCTTCTTTCAAATACCTCAAAGTGTGGGGGTGTTTGGCTAAAGTTGAGGTGCCACCTCCTAAACAAGTTACAATCGGCCCCAAAACAGTTGATTGTATCTTTATAGGGTATGCCCTCAACAGTAGCGCGTATCATTTCCTGGTATATAAGTCAGAAATATCTGGTATAAGTGAAGGAACAATAATTGAATCAAGAAACGCCGTGTTTTTTGAAGACATATATCCCTACAAGGATAGAGTGGAATGTTCAAATAAAAGAACGTTTGATGAAGCTACGAGTTCTGATCAGCCGAAGCAAACTGACAAGGGAAGTGTTTCTCCTGAACCAGTTGAACTTCGTCGTAGCCAAAGGGCGAAAGTGGCTAAAACTTTTGGTCCAGATTTCGTCACTTTTATGTTAGATAATGAGCCAAGAACTGTGAGTGAAGCTCTGGCTCGACCAGATGCTGCATTATGGCAAGAAGCCATAAACAGTGAGTTAGAATCCATTATGCAGAATCGCAATTGGGTTCTTACTGATCTACCGAAAGGTTGTAAACCCTTAGGATGTCGTTGGGTCCTTAAAAGAAAGTATAAAGCCGATGGATCGATCGATAAATACAAGGCTCGCCTTGTAGTTCAGGGCTTTAGACAAAAGGAAGGAGATAATTATTTTGATACTTATTCTCCGGTATCTAGAATCACCTCCATTCGAGTGTTTCTCTCGATTGCTGCACTTTACAATCTTGAGATACATCAAATGGATGTTAAGACTGCATTCTTAAATGGTGATCTAGATGAAGAGATTTATATGAATCAACCAGAAGGCTTTGTTGTTCAAGGACAAGAGCATAAAGTCTGCAAACTGGTTAAATCTCTGTATGGTCTGAAGCAAGCGCCTAAGCAGTGGCACTTGAAGTTTGATAATGTGATGTTGTCAAACGGGTTCAAGTACAATGAATGTGATAAATGCGTTTACTACAAGGGAATAACAGACAATTTTGTTATAGTTTGCTTGTATGTAGATGACATGTTGATCATGGGTAGTGACTTGAATATGATTAATCAGACCAAGAACATGTTAAAAAGGAATTTTGACATGAAAGACATGGGTGTAGCCGATGTCATATTAGGGATAAAAATCATAAGACATCCCGAAGGGATTGTTCTTTCTCAGTCTCATTACATTGAGAAAGTGTTAAGTAAATTCAACGCTTATGATAGTCGTCCGACAAAGACGCCTATGGATCCCAGTGAAAAGTTGAAAGTAAACAGGGGTGAAACTGTTGCTCAAGAAGAGTATGCAAGAATCATTGGTAGTCTAATGTACTTGACTAATTGTACTCGCCCGGATCTTGCATATTCTGTTAACAAATTGAGTAGGTATACTAGCAATCCAAGTCGTGAGCATTGGAAGGCTATTATGAGAGTCTTGAGATATCTAAGATATACTCAAGAGTTGGGGTTACATAACACGAGATATCCTCCTGTTCTTGAAGGGTACTCTGATGCCGATTGGATATCAGAGAAAAGTGATTCATTATCCACAAGTGGTTATGTATTCATGATTGCGGGAGGGGTTGTGTCTTGGAAGTCACAAAAACAAACGTGTATAGCCCGATCCACCATGGAATCTGAATTCATAGCTTTAGATAAAGCTGGTGAAGAAGCCGAATGGCTTCGAAATTTCCTCGAGGATATTCCATGTTGGAAGAAACTTGTGCCAACAGTAATGATACACTGTGATAGTCAAGCAGCTATTGGCAGGGCACAAAATGAGATGTATAATGGTAAGTCGAGACATATCCGTCGTCGACATCATACCGTTAAGCAATTGATCTCTAGTGGGGTGATTTCTCTAACTTATGTGAAGTCTGGAGATAACCTAGCGGATCCGTTAACAAAAGCTATCAACAGAGATCAATTTTGCAAATTGCGAGAGGGAATGGGGTTAAAACCCACACCTAAAGAATGATTACATTTGTAACCCAACCATGATGCGTGGAGATCCCACAAACTTGGTTCAAAGGGACAACTAAGATGCATGATTTCAAATGTGAAAACACTTTCGAAGAATAATCTTCATCCTTTCCCTCAGAAGCAATGATGAAGTGTTTGATGCCTGTCTGTGGTAGAGGTTGAGTTTAATGACTCTTAATGATTTCTGGAACTGTGTGTTCATATAAGTATTACAGGATACTTGGTTGAATCACCTATATAAGTAGAAGTGTGGCCGCTTCAGTAGAGACTTATGAATCCAAAGGGGGTTTCCATGGCCTGGAATGGAACCAAACGTGAGAACGGACAAAGAGTCTGAAAAGTTACTGATTCTTTATTATTGGACTAGTATACGTTGTGGGGGATAGTTCAAGAGTAAAATCACTACGCCGCCTGTATACTCGATAATATTGATATGGTTTAAGTTCAAAGCCAAAAACTACTTAAACCTGTGCAGTAACCTTTCTTTAAGAAGGAGTCGGGGTATTTGCATCTGCATTGCATTCACTGCTGCTGTTATTTCCACTCATGTGGGGGATTGTTGGAAAAAGGGGTTTTTGAGCTCCTTTTTGTGTAATGACGATATTTAATTTGGATTAATTAAATAGCGTATACGAATTCTACGTTTCGCGTAGATTGTCGTAGTGCATTTATTTTCTCAAAACCGTTGTCGGGTGAGTGAGAAATAAGTGGTCGAAATGGGTCATTGAATGCGGCTAGTTGAAACGATTGTATTTAAATGATTGTTAAAGGGTAGGTTAAAGTGGCGCGTCCCACATCGCTTAAGCAGTGGGAGTTAAATTAGTTTATATTGTTCTGCGTGTTAGAAACAATTAAACTAATACAGATTGATCAAGTGTGGGGGAAGCCCACACGCGCGCGCCCGTCCCGTCCCGTCCCGAGCCGAGCCGAGCCGCGCCGTCGCCGTCGCCCGCGCCCGTGGACTTGGACTTGGACTTGGATCTTGGATCTTGGGCTTTGGGTGGGCTTTGGGCCTGTCTAATTTTTTAGACAAAATTTATTTGTCAAGCCCATGCGCCAAGCCCAGTCGTTGCGGTTTCGTCTCGTCCAACGCCTATAAATGGCAGCAGGGTCAGGCTTAGGAATCACACTCTCATCTGCATCCTTTTTCTGCTGCATACATCCTCCCCTCCCGACTCCCTCAGCTCTTTGTTTTTGTTCGCTGGTCGTCGGCGTTTGCGGTGCTGCTACGCCGAGGCATTCGTCGTTTTACCTTTGGGGACGTTCTGCCGTTGCCGGAGCACTACCGGGGCATAAACGTCTTGCAGGAAGAGTTCCAAACTCGACTCGACGTTCATTCTGTGTTGCTGCATCCGTCCATCATTCTTACAATTTATGAAAACGGATGTAGTATATGTTATGTGTTAAATATTACCACTACTATTTTTTCTAGAATTTAGTCTGCTTTCTTTTTGATTACTCCATTCTTTTGCCAAAAATTGGAATTGGCGGTCGACTATCTGGCTTCAGTTTCATATTTTTCCAATAGACGTTGGAGGAAAGGCCGGTAGAGAACATGAAGGAATATAATGGGCAACTATATATGCCGGAATGAGAGAAGAATCCATTATTATGATTATGATTTCATATAATAGTATAATATGTTCAAATACCATCATCGTTCCAACTTGTTAATACTGGACACTGGTAGATTTCAAAACATCAAAGACGATATGCTAAAAAACATTCCAGACCACATAGTCCCTTATTTTGAAATATTATATTGTTGAAACTACGGGCAAAGCTCTTTGTACCACAGAATAATAGATGTGCTTGTATTGTATAGCATATTGTAAAGGCTGCTATACTTTGAATTTTATATTTTGCTTTAAAAATGGGCCCTATGGATGAGCCTTGATGAAGTTCAGTTGATCTGGAGGTTTCCTTACCTGTGATATTGCTCTATAAAACTCGAATTGCTTTCTTACAGAGTCTTTCATGGTATGCACGTGAGAGTGACAAATGGTTTGATGTGTTGTAAGCAGATACTATTATTGTCTTTTCAAACTGTAAAGGATGAGTTCTATATATATGCTCAAATGGTGGGGGAATTATTATTATCTGACAAATTCAAGCTAAACAAGTGAAAGAATAAGGGATTTGGCCAGTAGGGCTAGCGCCATCCCCTTTTTCAAGTTATTCGATTGAAATCCTTCCACTTGAATTGCCTTATGAGTGATGGGATACAGTGATGAGTATATTACAATAACATAGCAGCAGTTGTATGGTTTTCCCCAAGCTCCATTTTTCATCAGAAATTCCAACAGCACAAACCAAAAGGAGATTACTCCATCATCTTAACTTCCACCATAATACCAAAATTTAATATTAATAATAATATTAAGAACAACGCCACACCAACTTCGGTAGCATGATGCCAAAAAAAACACTTCAGTACCATGCATCTATGTATCATGTATGTGAAAATGCATAACGGCTTCTCTAGAGTGGGTTCTGTCTTGGCTTTTTGCATTTGAGAAATTTGTATATCAATTAAGTTTTAAGACCTACTAGTATTACACTCTTACAATCCCTCAAAAGCATAATATAGAAGCCAGTATGTTCATAAACATTCCACCTTGTATCTTTTACTCTGTCTATGTTTGGCTTTCCTTTATGAGAACATCATATTGTATCAAACCTTGGGATGAGTATGCGAATGGCTTAGAATTTTAACATCTTACTGGGGAAAAGAAACAACCTGGGATGACCAACACAAACTGTTCCAAATCTGAAACTGGATTAAAATCAGACAAGTTGCAAAGTGAAGGGAGGGAAAGAGTGAAGAGGGAGCCTACTCCCTGTGGGCATGAGAAACAGAGTGAAGTAAAACAGAGAAGAAAACCAAAGCCAAAAAATCAGGAGAATTGCATGGCTTTCTCTCCTGATTAGTCTGTCTGCACTCTGTGCAGCGATCACAAGTAATTGATTTAAGTGGTGAGATATGGACACACTCTATGCTAATTGTGAACTGAACTTGCGTGCACAAAAACAGGTAATTCGCACATGAGTTGTGTCGTGCTCTTCTGAGATTGTTGCTCATCGGAGAACATATACCGACAAGTAACATTCATGGCACAACGCCCCAAGGCAAAAAAAAAATAATAATAAAAATAAAAGAGGGTAGGGGGCCAGTAAACTAAAATCGTCAAGTACTAAGTAAAATCACATTACTAATGAATCAGCACACATTTAATTATTTGAATATCATTAAGCTTGAATACATTACTCTCTTAAAATCCCAGAAAAAGCATAATAAGCAAACCTCTAGCACGATTTCATATAGTATAGGCTATAGCTACATGTTTTCCTGAGACAGAGAGCTCTCTAATGAAGTATAACTGGTAAGAAGCTTTCATAAGATTTGAGGGGAGTATGTGTATATGTTTTTTTGTCCATTTAACTTTCAATCATAATAATGTTGGGGGAGTTAAATGGCGATCTCAATGTGCGAAATGATAAATAAATTTAGGGCACAAAATCAAATCGACTTCATTGAAAATGCATTTAATTATTTATATATCAATTAAGTTTTAAAACATACTATTACACTCTTACAATCCCTCAAAAGCATAATACAGAAACCAACAGCACTGTGAAGTTTATGGCATTGAAAACCACTCATTACAGTTTGTAAACACTAATAAAAACCACATTTCACATGACAAATTAATTACCAAACACAAACCCATCAAAGGAAACATTTCACTTACCTGCTTGCTTGCTGCCTCTCCACTTGGAATCTCACCTAATAATCCAACGCCCCATCATCTTCATTATCATTGCTTCAATCACCCGGAAATAAGCATATCTCCAGCTCCTCCTGAAAAACAGAATTCCAAACAAGCCCCAAAGTCCAAACACAAAACCACAAATTACAAAAACATAAAACCACAACTCCTCATCAATTTTATCATCTGGAACATGATCATTTTCAGGAGTTGAGTGCTTTGGGGTTCCACCAGTACTGCGGCATTTCTTTGGCAGGGGATCTCCACACAGTAGAGGATTGCCGCCATAAATTGATGGACCATCCTCAAGTGTTGTCAGTTGACGTCCTGTGGGAATTCGGCCACGTAAATTGTTGTTGGACAACTTCAAGTGGCTTAAGGAAGTCAAATTGGCCAGGCTTTCGGGGATTTTCCCAGACAAATGATTGTTGGAAAGATCAAGTGACTCCAATGATTTCAGGCCTCCAATATTTCGTGGAATTTCTCCGTATAGATTGTTATGAGATATATTGAGGCCTACCAAGCCAACAAGAGCAGTCAGCTCTGATGGAATTCCTCCTCCAAGATTGTTACAAGAAAGATCCAAATTGGCTAGAAATTGTAATGGGAGGTTGGTGTACTCCATCTCCACTGCTTTCAACACTTCATGTAAGCCATCTTCTCTGAAAATGGATGAATAGTATCCTTCTAAATCCTTCATGCCAGAGAAATTCTGAAAGCAATTCGGGATGTGTCCAGTCAGCTTATTGATTCCAATGTCTAAGATCTTAAGCGTAGATGCTTGACAAAGTTCACGGGGAATCACGCCATGGAATTGATTGTTTCTTAGCCTAAGAATTCTCAAGTTGGCTAGATTGTTTCCAAGCCATTCAGGTATTTCTCCAAACAACTTATTTTCTCCAACGTCGAGAATTTCCAGACGAGAACAATTCATTAAAGTGGAGGGAATCGACCCTCTGAGGTGGTTGTTGTCTAACTTCAATTCTCGTAAATTATAAGCACCACCAATGGATTTAGGAATGATGCCAGATAGCTCATTGGATGATAATCCCACATACACCAAATCCGGAAAGTTTTGCCAACAGTCTAGCAGGTTACCTGATAAGTTGTTCTTGGAGAGATGTAAATATCTCAGATGTTTCATTTGGCACAGTGAATGGGGCAGTGAACCATTGATGACGTTCCTGTCAAAAAATAACGCTTCTAGATGAGGTAGCATATGGCCAATGTTGCTTGGGAGATGAGTTATCATATTATCATAAAGATTCAACCAAGAAATGCTTGAAGGAAGCTCCATTATTGGGCCGCTTATATTGTTTTTGGAAAGGTTCAAACCCGTCAAATTGATCATGGTGCCAAGCCATTCTGGAAGAGTTCCAGAGATACTACAGTTGGATAAATCCAAGTGAGTCAGCGCCTTTTGGGTTTGAAGCCATGGTGGAAATTGATCGACTTCTATTTTGCAAGATGACATGTAAAGCGTTTCCAGTTGAAAAGCGGGCACCCAATTGTATCCGACTTTGAACCCCATAGAATTGGAGCTTGCATAAAGGAACTTTAATTTTGAGAGCTTGGAGAAGTGAGCCTCTGAAAGTGTTCCATTAAATGAGTTATCTGATATGTCGATACGTTCGAGATTCGAGAGCTGCCCCAAAGAAGCCGGAAGTTCCCCATTCAGTTGATTAGAACGAAGATTCAACTCTTTCAATGCTGTCAAATTTCCAACAGAATCTGGTACGGAACCAGATAACCCATTACAATAAATATCCAACTCCATCAAGGCTGACAATTTCCCAATTGATTCTGGAATTGAACCCGATAACTCATTATTAGAAATATCCAACCCCACCAAGGCTGACAATTTCCCAATTGATTCTGGAATTGTACCATTAATTCTATTATACTGCAAATTTAGGGTCTCCAACTCATAAGCCCTACATTGAGACAAATTTTTGAAAGCGCCTGAGATCCCTCCATGAAATTCATTATTGGAAAGATTCAATGATTTCAGCTTGCAGTTATTCTTGATGAGTTCAGATATCCATTCTGTCGACTGCCGGATACTGTTACTTGTAAAATCAACAAAAGCAAGTTGTTTCAAGCTAAGAAAGGGTTGTCCAGCAGAGTTATATAGATTGAATGAAAGATCAAGAAACTCTAGTGAAGTCATATTATGGAGAAAACAAGGAATTTCTCCATAGAATTTGTTCCAAGACATATCCAAGTACTTGACATGTGAAAGCAGCAATGTAGAATTCACACAAGAGTGGGGTAGATGACTGTTGACAAGTGAATTGCCCCTCAAAAGCAGCACAGCTAAAGAGGGAAGCATGCTGAGTACCTTATTTAAATCTTTCTGTCGACTAAGATCAATCCCATTCAAATCAAGATACTCTAATGATGAAAGATTGGAAATCCACCTGAGATCACCACCGGCAATAAGATCATTATCTCCGATATCAAGTGTCAGCAAGTTTGATAGATTGCCAAGATAGCGTGGAATAACGCCATGAAAGCATGCCCTTGAGAGATAGAGATGCTGCAGCTGCTTCATCGAGCCAAGAAAAGTAGGAATTGTCGTGTTGAAATAGTTCCCACTGAGGTCCAAGTAATTCAAGTACTTCAATTCCAGTAGGGAAGAATCAAGGCGCGTACTCGATAGCTCAGGACTTAAATAGCCGTTGCTACTGAGATGAAGCTTGACAACATGTCCACCAGTGATGTTGTTGCAGAACACACCTTTCCAAGTACAGCAGTTTGTGTTGTCCTCCCAAGATGATAATATGTTGTAAGGATCCACAAGGCTCTGTTTGAATTTTAGGAGAGCATCCCTCTCCTTTCCAATGCAGCCAAGGGAAGAATTATTATTGGCAAAGCCCAAACTCAGAAATTGCAGAAATAACAAGAAGAAGATGGAAAGTAGGAGACGGATGGGAGACAACTTCCCCATATATATATACATTCACACAAAATTAACGCACTTGGTTAGTTTGCGAAAGATAAGAATGCACATCCACTACAAAACCGCAGTTGCAGTTAGTGCACAAATAACAAGTAGTACTACAAATTGTTTTTATGAGCTAAACTGAAAATACACATCCATTACATATCCTAGAAATTATTCTTAAGAAAAAAAAAAGGAAAGAAGACGAGAAAGAATTTACAGAAAATATCTTTCTTCCGTATAAAATGGGGAGAATAAAACGTATAAATTGGGGAAATAACCATTCAGCCGATTCACTGCCACAAATATAATTGGTTTCTGTACAGCTTTAGTTTAGGGTGGACTTGACTTCCAGTCTTCCACTATATATGCATTTTTCTTACTGTAAATAGGAAGAATGGTCGAATCTCACTGGAATTTTTTTTCTTGTAGGTTGTCCCCACACATTTGTTGACAGGAATTTCACTGTCCTGGAGACCTGGACTGATGCGTCGTGGACACATTCGTTTTTCTAATTACTCCCAAATTAGTAAATGAATTATCAATCTCTTTAATTTAAAGTCGTCATTATCTCCTTCCAGTAGCGAAACTAGAAATTTTATCCGAGGTGGTCAAAATTTAATTAATAATCCATCCGTTCCATCTAATATATATGTCTGATTACTATTGACTATAAGCATTTAGTTAGAATTGATTAATGAATATATGATAAGATCCACGTCATTTTAGTGAGCATATATATAATGAGTCCACATTTGGGACGATGGAGTATTAAAATATTGTGCAAAAATACATTCTTTTATAAATAAAAATAATAATTATACTCCATCCGTCCCAACTCGTTGAAAGTAGAAGATTCATGGAATTCAAACCCAAACGAAAAGGAGGAGTAGGAGGAGTCAGTTTTCTTTGAAGATCGAGGTTTAGCGGACAATTATGCCATTCTACAGAAGTATTCTACAGAAGAAAATAGCTTTATTTAGAGAGAACAAGGAACGAGTAAGTGGAGAAGAAAGATCTACAGAGATTCTTATCTCATTCCATTCCAGGGGAAATCCCTAACACCCCAATAGGAATTAAGTATGCTGTTAGCAAGCAGGCCAACTCAAAGTGGTCTCATGGAATGTTCCATTTCCATTATTGCATATGTGATGGGCGGCAGGCCTGATTTGATGGCCTTGACAGAGAGATTGCTTCGTGTCTGGCAGCCATGGAGCTTAGCTTTTGACTAAGATTTACTGTTGACTTCTGCACACAATCCAATATATTTTTCTAACTGTTAACTAGTATTACCCGCCCGCGCGATGCGCAGGAAGAAAAATTTCTAAAATATCAAAAAATTTTATTTAGAGATTCAACAAAAGAATAAATTGTACTCACGATTGAATGAAAGAAAATGTATAAGTTAAAATAGTTGATGATCGAAGCAATGAATAAAGATGACAAAACAATTTTTTTAAAAAAAAACAGAGAAAAAAAAAACATTCTAATAACGTCCTACATTCCTTTCCCATAGCATTTTTAAAAGTAATGAGTTGCTTGACAATTTCATGTCACTAACCACATGAATAAAATTGCCCTTATCATTTCATTCTCTATTAGTGTACAATATATAAATATTTATGATTTTTTCGATCTAATAAAGTAACACACATTTTTTAAAATTTAAAACCGCATATTTAGAATAGTTTATGTTAAAAAATACATACTCTAATATTTAGTTTTTATTTTTTTATTTAATATTTAGTTTCCAAAATGCGGATATATTTTATATGGAAAGATTTAGTTACCAAGATAAATAAAATGATTCTAAAATACGGATATACTTATATGAAAAAATTTAGTTGCCAATATAAATAAAAGGATTACAAAATATGAATATATTTAAATAACTTGATCTAATGTTAAATCATCACAGTATATCTATAACTAAAATGAATCACAATAAATTGATTCTAAAACGATATGTTAAACGATTCCATTTAAAAACTTAGTATCTATATTAAATCATCACAATATTTTATCCAAAGTTAATATTATAATAAACTTATTGCTATAATTAGCCAATTGCTATAATAATTTTTTTTAGAATTGAAAGATAATATTTTAATTTAAAGCAATGATTCAATATTGTCATATTTAACTTGTAAGGACCAATAAATGTTATAATTAAACTTAATGTTAGTAAAAAATCAATTAAAATTAATGACATAATAAACTCATGGTTGAAATCATTTTCATTATTTATTTATATTAAACATTTCCTTTTTGTGAAATTGAGAATACAATCTCATAAATGTAACTTTGAAGGGATTAATTGAGAATATAATTGATTTAACTTTTTTGGATTATTGACTAAAAATTAGGCTAGTGGTTTTAGGCGGAAAACTTTTGCATCTAATTTTAGGTTAATACATGGATTTAAGTGTAAATTGAATATTATTTATATACATAAATAAATTCATAATATAGATTCATTATTCACCACATATAAATAAAATATCGTATTTGTAATACTTATAGTAATAGTTGAAGGGATAAATTACATTAATTATCCTTTATTTATGGGGTAATTTATTTATTTCCATTGATCATCTCATCTTTTACGATTATTCTTTGCTCTTTCGATAATCATTTCATTGTCTATAGTCAACATTTCATTTTTGTTTATCCAATGAAAATCAATTTAATCAATGAAATCAATTACCACATCATCTTTGGTTTATTTATGGTGTAATAATCAGTTTCCATTTTTTTATTTAATACTGTGTTTCCAAAATATGGATAAATTTATAAGGAAGATGTAGTTGCCAATATAAATAAAAATTATTTGATACACAAAACCCCCCCTCTCTCTCTTACATACATATTTTATTACCATCATGATTTCTCCATCATGATTTTATTACCATATAATTAATAATACATGTTTTATTTTTTGGTTAAATTAGATTTAATCCGTGCTATATTTTTTTGCATATTAACTTTTTCATTATCATTTTCTATTATTAATTAATCCCAAAAATTGTGCACTTAAATTGAGCAGCCAAGATTTCTTTCCAAATTATTCAAGGTGGTCACATTGTAATAAATTATTTGATATATACATAATAAAATAAATTTGTGATGATTAACATAAATGTTAACAATATCTTCATAAAATATATCGGATTCAATAATTTATTATCTATAACCTCTTTTAATTTGATATTAATAACACCTAAATGGTAACAGATTTTCAATAAAGTTTATAATTAGTTATCTAATATTATAAGATCTACCAAACGATACATAGTAAATATACAGAATTAAAGTAAATTACCATTTTTACATGATTTTTAACTATCCAATTAGTAATATATTTTTCAAATTACACCCTTTAATTATGGGACCATTTCATTCTCTATTAGCGTACATGATTTAAATATTCTTGATTTTTTGATCTAATAAAGTAACACATATTTTTTTTAAATTTAAAACCGCATATTTATAATGGTTTATTTAAAAAATACATATTCTAATATTTAATTTTAATTTTTTATTTCATTAATATTTAGTTTCCAAAATATTGATATATTTAGTTGCCAATATAAGTAAAATGATTCTAAAATATGGATATACTTATATGAAAAGATTTAGTTGCCAGTATAATTAAAACGATTCTAAATTAAGAATATATTTAAATAACTATCTAATGTTAAAATTTAAATCATCACATTATATCTATAACTAAAATGAATCACAATAAATTGATTCTAAAATCATATGTTCAATTATTCCATTTAAAATGTAGTATCTATATTAAATCATCACAATATTTTTTCTCAAATTAATATTATAATAAACTTATTATTGCTATAATTAGCCAATTGCTATAATAATTTTTTTAGAATTTAAATATAAAATTTAATTTAAAGCAATGATGATTTAACATTGTCATATTTAACTTGTAAGGACCAATTAATGTTATAATGAAACTTAATGTTAGTAAAAAGTTAATTAAAATAAATGACATAATAAATTCATGGTTGAAATTAGGGGTGGGCGTCGGGTCGGGTTGTCGGGTTCGGGTACCCGACACTATCGGGTATCTAAAATAGATACCCGAACCCGACCCGCACAAAAGCGGGTACCCGATATTCGGGTACCCGACTTTATCGGGTCGGGTTTGTCGGGTACCCGATACCCGAAAAATATTATTTTTTAAAAAATATATATTCAATTTATTTAGTTTTAATTTTAAAAAATACAATTATTAACCCAAGATACACAACTCTTTAAAAAAAAAACTAAGATTATTACTAACATTCAACCATATATATGTATATTCATTTATATTGTTATAAAAAAATTTAAAAAGAAAATTTTTATTTTAATTTAAAATGATAATATCTATCAATTTAAAATAATAATAACTATGGTGGTGGCACTAGTAGTTTTATTTTAAAGTTTTCTTGATTTAAAATAATAATGTATCAATTTTCTTATTTAAAAAAATCTTATTAAAAAAATATAAAATTTCAGTTTTACTTATTATTATTTAACATAAATTAGTATTATTTAATTAAATTTAGTGCTCTACGGTGATACTATTAATTAAAATAAAAAACTATAACTCATCGTGTTATCTTCGATTCTTGAAATCCACTGTTATGTTCAAGATTAATTATATTATCCATCACTAATGCCAAAAAAAATTAAATATCGTAGACTTTACAATTTTTTTAAGCTTATACTTAATTTTTCACCATATTGAATAAAAAATAAGTACCAATTATCAAATATATGAATATTGTAGAGCAAAATATATAAATAAATATTAGGGAAAAAGATTAAAATTTCTTTATTTATTATTTTTGTCGGGTACCCGATACCCGATCGGGTATCTGTAACACCCCGGATTTGGTAACCCAGGCCGGGATGCCACCGCCACACCTCCCTAGCAAGACACGGTTTCTCCGAGCTCACTAAAGAGATGCAAGGCTATGGTTTTTCAGAATTTAAAACATTCAAACAGCTCATTCATAAATAATTTAAAAATAATACATCAAAGTTGCAGCGGAAATATAAGTTGTGCAGCGGAAATAAAGTATAAGGGCCGACATGGCCAAAACACGGGTTAAACAGTCCCGTTCATGCAAGTCGTAATTAAATGCAGGGATTTAAAATAGAGATTTCCCCAAATGTTCCCATGCATGCATATGACGATGCATAATCTTCATACTCTGTAAGAAAAAGGGGATAAACGGTTTGGGTCAGCAAAAACGCGCTGAGTAAGTTAACACTTAGCATGATTTAGGGGTTTCAAAGCCTTTAATTAAATTTAATAAAAAGATGTTTGTAGGTAATACACAAATTAATTTAATCATCCACTAATAAATAAATGGCATAATTTAAAATAAGGATTTCCACGTGATCATAATTCAACTTACATAGTAAAATGATTTGCAAGGCATAAATAAATAAATACTTAAAAACATTAAATCTTTTATTTTCCCGTTACGTAACCATTTCTCAATATTTTGTATAGCCGGCGATCCGGCGGCCGCAGCCGTATCGCATTTCAAGTACTTCATTGGCCGTCTTAGCACAGTTTCTCATGTCTCATGTTTCAAGTTTATATTTCAATTGCCATTCGGCAAGCAGGATATTTCAATTGTATTTTATTTCAAAGGGATTTCCAATCATTTAAACCTTAAAGGCTAATTTCATAGGGAATCGAACACGTAGGAACTAACACACGTCCTGGGGAATCGAACCCGCAGGAAAACATACAATCGCCCTTGGGGAATCGAACCCGCAAGAACTCAAATACATCCTAGGGAATCGAACCCGTAGGAATCAACACACATCCTGGGGAATCGAACCCGCGGGAAAACATACAATCGCCCTTGGGGAATCGAACCCGCAAGAACTCAAATACATCCTAGGGAATCGAACCCGTAGGAATCAACACACATCCTGGGGAATCGAACCCGCAGGAAAACATACAATCGCCCTTGGGAAATCGAACCCGCAAGAACTCAAATACATCATAGGGAATCGAACCCGTATGAATTAACACATGTCCTGGGGAATCGAACCCGCAGGAAAACATACAATCGCCCTTGGGGAATCGAACCCGCAAGAACTCAAATACATCCTAGGGAATCGAACCCGTAGGAATCAACACACATCCTGGGGAATCGAACCCGCATGAAAACATACAATCGCCCTGTAACGCCCCAAAAATTTAAAACCAAATTTCTGTGACGTTACTGCCGTGTTACCTCTCTTAAACTGTTGGCCAATCAATTTAAGATCAATAACACGTAGCCAAGTAACCAGGAAGCCAATGAATCATAATACAAATCCAGAAAGGAAACCTCACATCATACCAGACGTCCGGCTTACAAGCCTTATTCATGCAACATAACAGTCGACATAACTGTCTCATCTCAACCTGTCAGAGATATCAAGTAAAACTCAAGACAGAACATAGTATAATGTTCAAGACAAGCACATAAGTCCACAACATGCTAATGCATCTCTAGGTAGATCACTCATCTCCAAAGCCCACATCGTGCTCAGGCTCTGCGTCCTCCCCGAGAATATCTATACATAAAAACATAGCAAGGGTCAGTACAAGGTACTGAGCAAGAATAGAAGAATCGGCATAAGGGGAAACAAGAATTAACTTGATTCCCTAGGAGTATATTTATACATATATGTGGAGATATATTCCGTTATTAAACATTTGTTAGGCATAACATAAAAATTGACAATGCGAATAAATAAACATCACACCGTCCCATACCGGTGCTTCAACCACTGCAAATAAGATGAATGATGGATGATGAGATGAAATGTTATGACCTAAAATGTCTATCTACCCTAAATGCAACACATAAGCATGTCTAGCGCGCACCTAGGTACCATGGTCGGTATTCCCTCCCATATAAGGGTCCACTCCCCTTAATGGTCGAGAGATATACCCACAGTGCCCCCGCCGCGGACACTAACAGCTGAGATCGTGGCTTACGGCAAAGCGGGTCAGGCTAAGGGTCATGAGCCCTTTCCAGCCAAAATCAGACTAGGATATAAATCCTTTTCGGTCTCAATGCTTCTGGGTAGAGATCCCACTATGCCCAATCGGATACCGACTCGTAAGCATAGTGTATCCTACCGTCGTGACATTATTTTTCAGTCTCAATGCTTCTGGGTAGAGATCCCACTATGCCCAATCGGATACCGACTTGTAAGCATAGCGTATCCTACCGTCGTGGCATTATTTTTCATATCATCACAGATATTCACATATCATCACAGATATTCACATGCTTCTGGGTAGAGATCCCGACTATGCCCAATCGGATACCGACTCGTAAGCATAGCGTATCCTACCGTCGTGGCATAATTTTTGATTCACAACATATCATCACAGATATTCAGATATCATCACAGATATCCAGATTCAATTCAATCACATGTCCATACGTAAATCAACGCATCAGGACAAAATAAACAACTCATCTCGAGTTAAGTATAATCCGGGGTGTGCCAAGTCCCACATATCGGCATCAACACATATTCAGATTCAATTCCACACATGTCAATACGTAAATTACGCGTCATGACAAAATAAACAACTCATCGCGAGTTAAGTGTAATCAGGGGTGTGCCAAATCCCACATATTGGCACCAACTCTCACATCAACATAGAAGCGAATCAAGACTCTATCGTAACTAAGGCATAGTAGATCACCGCTAATCGCCACTAGAATCAAAGATTGTGAGCATAATGATGGTTATGGCATGCTAGAAGCATAAGAAGAACTAAGGAAACACGAAGGACGAAGAATCGGAAAAACGAGCGAACAGAACGTCGCGACAGCAGGGTTGGCGCGCACCCCGCGCGGTTTTTGGGGAAAAACCGCGCCAACCCCGCGCCAAAGACGCGGACGTTGCGACGTTCGTGTCTTCGCGCGCTGCCCGCGCGGTTTTCGTGGGAAAGGCGCGCCAACAGCGCGCCGTCCTAACAAGGACGTCGTTGACGTTCTTCTCTTGGCTAAAGGGCGCGCCAAGAGCGCGCCGACACAACAGAAACGATGGAAATGGCGGTTTCCGGCCATTCTACCGATTATGCCCCCATTTAGGCCTATCTCTACCCTTGCCTGATATGTAGATGAGTCTCCAAGCTCCTCTCCTCAACCTGCAAGCTTCCAATCTACAATTCCAAGCCTATATTGCAAGAATCAAGCTCCAAACATCAAAATTCATCCAAGAACATGATTTCTTCATCATGACACCATTTGAAGCTCAAAAACTGAAATTACTTCAACCAAAAGCATTACCTTAGCTCCCAAAACTGATTTGCAACTCCCAAGCAAGGATTTTAACACAAATTCCAAGCCGATCTACAAGAATTTCAACCCAAACTCTTATTATCTTGTGAGTTGAACTCACTTATTTCCCCCACTTAAATCTTCATTCCCTACAAAATAATCCACATACTAGTCTTTTGTTAATTAACCATAATTAAATTAATTAATTATGAGTTAATTAAATTGGGGTGTTACACGCCCTTGGGGAATCGAACCCGCAAGAACTCAAATACATCCTAGGGAATCGAACCCGTAGGAATCAACACACATCCTGGGGAATCGAACCCGCAGGAAAACATACAATCGCCCTTGGGGAATCGAACCCGCAAGAACTCAAATACATCATAGGGAATCGAACCCGTATGAATCAACACACATCCTGGGGAATCGAACCCACAGGAAAACATACGATTGCCCTTGGGGAATCGAACCCGCAAGGTAAGAACACATTTCGCAAGTTTCACAAGTTTAAAACCGATCGATGTCACAGTTTGCGCCTTTTCAGTTTAAAAATCCATTACTTAGGCGATTGATCTGAAATCTTCACAGTAACTCAAAAACATCCCAACGAACAACTTTTGTGTCTTAAGTTTTTCGGAAAAACGATGGGAAGCATGTCAAAAATCAAGTTTTCTACACAAATAGTATGCTGCCAGGATTCAGGTTTGACATATCAAATGAACTTTAAAATTCTGAAATTTTATATGCACATACTAGACATGATTATATACAACTTTTGTTTAGATCATGAAGATTGGTTCGGACTAGAAATGATAGAAATAAGTTCATCAAGATCGGTTATGAAATCTGTCAACTTTCGAAAATTCTTAAGATCGCAGAATATGTCCGACACGATTTGCGGTATCAAAACTCGATGAAAATCTCTGAACGTTTTACACAGTATAGCTTAAGATCTTAGGATCAAAATCTTAGTTTTGAGTTTTTCGGTTTGAACTCTTGAAGTAGGGGTTTTGGTCCAATTTCAAATCTGTCACAGTTTCAAGTTTGACTTTTAGGGCAGGTTTGTTGGAGGCCGTTTTCGGATATCAAAACACGATGAAAAATTATGAAATTTTTACAGTAGCTAGAGTAATGTCTTAGGAATGTTTTTCATGTTTTGAGGCTTTCCGTTTGAAGATGTTTAAGGGTTCGAAAAATTCATACGAAAACGCTGCGCCGGGGGTTTTTCTTGTTGACAGATTTTTGAATTTCTAAATCTCTATGTTTGGTTGCATTTTAAGTCACCCAAAACCATAGTAAGGTTAACTTACAGTGGGGATAATGTCTAGGAGGTCACGGGGTCGTCCGGAATCCACGGGATGTCACGAACGAATCTCCTCCACCCGATTTATTCTTCCTTTGGCTCCGATTTGTGTTTGAATATGAAGATTCGTAAGTTTAGGATGATGGATATGATCCTAAAACAATAAGAAAACTTGATTTACATCTTACCAACAATCCAAAGCTTGCAATCCTTGATCTACGCACTTCCTCGGTCGGATTTGGTTGCCGGAAATTCGCCGGAAAGTCGCCGGAAAGTCGTCGGAAGGTATTTTGGCTTTGGGAGAGTTTTGGGAGTGAAGAGGGGATGGGAATGGCTGAAATGGGGTGTTGGGGATGTATTTTGGCCATAAAATGGGGCAAGATCCGACAAGTGATCGGCTGCTACAGTACCCGCACGTGCTACAGTAGTGCTACAGTAGCGCTACAATAGTCACGTGCTACAGTAACTTCTTTTTTTTTTTTTTTTAAATATTAAGATTCCTTATCTACAAAAATAAAAATCATAATGTGGGAATTATCCGTGATTGTTGGGACAATTCGAAAAACTCGTTTCGAGTTGCTATCTTCCGATAAATAATAAATTCCGCTCTCTCGGAATTATTTCGGTTTAAATCCAATTCTTTATTTTTGGATTTAAATTTTCGATGGCGATTTCTCGGGTATTACAGTATCCGGCTATAAACCCGACACCCGACCCGATAGATGATTGTCGGGTCGGGTACCCGAAATGTCGGGTTTTTAAAATTAAAACCCGACAAAACCCGAACACGACATGTCGGGTTCGGGTCGGGTACCCGATACCCACAAAAAATGCCCACCCCTAGTTGAAATAATTTCATTATTTATTTATATTAAAAATTTTCATTTTGTGAAATTGGAAATACAATCCCATAAATCTAACATTGAAGGGATTATTTGAGTATAGAATTAATTTCACTTTTTGGGATTATTGACTAAAAATTAGCTAGTGGTTTTAGGCTAGAAACTTTTGCATATAATTTTAGGTTAATAAATGGATTTAAGTGTAAATTGAACATTATTTATATAGATAAATAAATTCCTAATGTGGTTTTTTTTATTCACCACAAATAAATAAAATATCGTATTTGTAAAAATTATAGTAATAGTTGAAGGGCTAAATTACATTAATTATTCTTTATTTAAGGGTAAATTCATTTAAGTCCATTGATCATCTCATCTATTACAATTATTCTTTGCTCTTTCCATAATCATTTCATTGTCTACAGTCAACATTTTATTTTTGTTTATTCAATGGAAATCAATTTAATCAATGTAAATTAATATAATCAATGTAATCAATATAATCAATGGAAATCAATTACCCCGTAATCTTTACTTTATTTATGGGGTAATACTTAGTTTTCATTTTTTATTTGATATTGTATTTTCAAATACAGATAAATTTATAAGGAAAGATTTAGTTGCAATATAATGAACAATAATTTTATAGACAAATTATACTCGATATCTTAAATATTTTATTTCCTCCCATGACCGTAAATCTCATTTGCACAAATAAAATAATTAATAAATATTACATATATTTTATTACCATCATGTAGCTGAATATTTGCTTAGTTGCCAATATAAACAAATGACATTATGTATATAATAATGGGGAAGTGTCAATGTAAATCAATTACCCCATCATCTTTGCTTTATTTATGGGGTAATATGTAGTTTCCATTTTTTATTTTATATTGTGTTTTGAAAATACGGATATATTCATAAGGAAATATTTAGTTGTCAATATAAATAAAAATCATTTGATAGTCAAATTATATTCAATATCCGAAAAATTTTATTTCCCTCCATCATCCCTATTGTAAAAATTCTGCATCTGATATTTATTATCTATAACCTCTTTTAATTTGATATTAATAACACGTAAATGGTAACAAATTTTCAATAAAGTTTATAATTAGTTATCTAATATTATAAGATCTATCAATTAAAGTAAACTATTATTTTTAACTATCAAATTAGTAATATGATTTCCAAATTACACCCTTCAATTATGGGATCATTTCAGTCTCTATTAGTGTACAGGATTTAAATATTTATGATATTTGGATCTAATAAAGTAACATACATTTTTAAAATTTAAAAACACATATTTAGAATGGTTTATTTTAAAAAATACATATTCTAATATTTAGTTTTCATTTTTATTTAATATTTAGTTTCCAATATATGGATATATTTAAATAGAAAGATTTAGTTGCCAATATAGACAAAATTCATTTAAAAACGTATTATCTATATTAAATCATCACAATATTTTTGCCAAAGTTAATCTTATAACTAATAAACTTATGGCTATAATTAGCCAATTGATATAATAAAAAATTTGTTAGAATTTAAATATAATAATTTAATTTAAATCAATGATAATTCAACATTGTCATATTTAACTTGAGAATATAATTAATTTGATATTAATCAATCATTGAATGGAGTAATTGAGAATAGAACATGGATAAAAATGATATAGACAAATTCGAAACTCTTTTATTGAATAAAGTACAAAAGATTCTGATAAAATAATGCTATAACAAATAAACTCATTTAATTATTTACACTCGGTGGAACAAATCTTCCACAAAAAGAACAACCAAACAATTGATTTATTCTTTTATGATTATGAATATTCCTTGGCTCTTCATCCTTTCAAGATAGTCTTCGTCATTTGAGTTTGTACTATCGTTGTTCCAATAACTGTCACCAAAACAACAACCAAAGAAAATAAAAATATTAGAAAAAAGGGGAGAAAGAGGCATGAAATTGAATCATAAAAGCTATAAAATGGTGCGGAGATGTATTTGTCATAGAAGAAGATGTCACAACAATTGATTTAATCTTTTATGATTATGAATCTTTCTTAGCTCTTCATCCATTCAAAATGTTCTTCGTCACTTGAGTTTGTACTCTCGTTGTTCCAATAACTGTCACCAAAACAACAACAAAAGAAAATAAAGATATTAGCAAAAGAGGGAGAAAGAGACATGAAATTGAATAACAAAAGTTATAAAATGGTGGGATATGTATTTGTTAAATGGAACAAAAACTACAATATTGAGAGAAATGTTTGATGAAGATGTAAGGATATGATTTTGAGGTGAGTAATAATACACATATTTATAGGAGGAAGGGAATAAATGAGATGGAGGTTTAGTATAGAAAGATTATTGGAGCACGGTCCATGGCAAATTTGTAATTATCATCGATGTGGAGCACGGTCCAGTGGCAGAATCGTAAATAAGATAGTGTGTGTGAGAGAGTGTAAAAAATGGATTTTGTGAGGGGAAAAGGTTTGGGCGGGAAAGTGTGTGTGTTAGACTATTTTGTTTTAGATTATTATATAGATAGATATCTCAAAAATATATACAATTAAAAATTATGTAAAATATATATTCTAAATCTATACGATCTGATGAATCTAATAAGACCGAAGTCGTCAATTTTTTCAAAATATATACTACTATAATATTGAGTCCACGTTGAACAATGAACAATATCAAAAAGTCAAACAAGACGTCTTAACCGAGACAGAGGGAGTAATATTTTATGACATACTGATATATATATATATATTTTAATGTAATTCATAACTTTATCTATATCTACATCATCTAATAATTCAAAACTTCATTCAACGTTTTATTACTAATTAATACAATTACGAAACTAGAATTCTACAATCTTTATAATAGAAAATGCTTGCCTCAAGTAAATTGTTGAATAGTTTGATCACATCGAAGAAACCCGGATCATTTATAATGCCTCTATTATAATTTTCAAATTAATTTTCACACACTCATCAGTAAACTTAAATGAGTAATGAAGAATGTACCTAGCCAACTTTAGTAAAAAAAAATAAAAGTTTGGAATTGGAGAAGAATAAAGAATTTAAATTGATAAAAATTGTATTATTTATTAGAATATTGGTTTTTTTTATTAAAATATACTTCCTCCATTCTCATATGTTTTTTACATTTGAAGAAAAGTTACTATTCACACACAGACTTTTACTTAAAGGTTTATCATAGTTATACAAGTTAAAATATAGTCAAGTGAGATCTTGTTAGATTCGTCTCGTCGTGTAGTTTTTAAATATCGAACTTCTAGAATTTTTACTTGTACCGAACTTGAGTTATTAACAGTTTAAAATGTGCATTGGACTACGCGAAAAGTTGGTTTGTAATAAACATTTGAGAACGGAGGAAGTATTTTTTGTATTAAAAATAAAAATCATGAATAATAATTTTTTTTTTCAAGGGGGCTGGCACGGTGGCACCATAGCGGGTTCTGCCTGGGGTGCTTGCGGGGCGACACGGGCCAAGCCCACTCCTGCCCACCATTTCGCAGGCTTAGACGGGCTGGGCCATGGCGGGGCGGGTTAGAATGACCTCAGTCCAGACCCACCCACCGGTGGGTTACGGGTCAGGCGGGCTAGTAATTAATTTTTTTATCTAATTAATAAATTAATTTTTAATTATATAATAAATTATGTAATATTGTTATTTATCCAAAAATAAATATATTATCTAATTTAAAATTAAATATATTTTTAATAAAATCTAAAATAATTTAGTTTAATTTTGCATAGTATTCTTTTTGAAAAAAATTAGTTGAAAAAGTAATGTTAAGTAGCTCATGTCATATAAAATGAGCTTTAAAATTATTCTAATTTAATTTAGTATATATAATTCAATTTATAATTTTTTTAATATTAAAAAATTAGTATAAATTTATTAAAAAGATTATAAATTGAATTATATTAACTAATATCAAATTAAAGTATATGATTTCAAATAATATTCAAGTAATCAATATTCTTACAATACATATGTTATTTAGATTTTCATAACAAACTTAACAAAAAATTAAATAAACTAAAATTTTGGCTTAGCCTGCGGCGGGCGTGGGCCAGTCCAAGCGACCATTTAGGCCCGCTTCGGAACGGGCCTTTATTTATTCAGCCCAACCCAACCTTTGGGGAGGCGGGGGCGGGCTGGCCGAACGGGCCAAGCTTGTTTTCACTGCTCTAGTTCTGCCATTGTCTCCATTGACTAATAGAGTCTGCATGTGGTGTAATCATTAAGTTGCCTGGAAATAACCACCGCGCCTTCGCCAAAATTCCACACGTAATTTTCTTTTTGCTACACAACCAATTCAGGCTAGGAAAAAAAGAGAAAAAGCAAACCAAAAAAACCAAGGAAAGAAGGAAAGAGCCACGGCAATATCACATGTAATTGATTAATGATAATCTTGTGGGATATTATATCATGAGAATAGTTAATTTCTAATTACATTGAGTAATTCAATAAGAATTCAGGCGTGATTTAGGTTTAATTTTACTAACAAGGTTGGTAATATACTGTTGTTGATTTGCTTGCTAAAATGAAAGCTGATGATGAGTTGTTCTATAGACTTGTGCATTCACACCGGACGCTTTGAAGCCACTCTTGGCAGCAAATGTTATTGACACTTGGTTCCCTCGGCCCTAGCAGTTTTCTTTTTTCATGTCGCACTTTTCTTTTTATTTTTTCTTTCATAGCCTGACTACCCGCCAAGAAACTTTTGCTAACAAGATTTTAACTTGAATGTTTGTCTATAGATAATTTATAATCGAATATTCAAAATACTACGCATAGAAAGAAAAGTCTTAAAGAAGAATTCATTTCAAACAACAACATAATAAATGGAATTTGATATGTACTTAATTTGAGGTTTAAAATCTAATTTGATGATTAGTAATTTAAAATTCATATAGGCGCTATAGCCCTTGAGATACCAGACATGCCATGTTTTCATGTTTTAAATTCAGGCAGTTCATTAGAATCAAAATGTCTCGTCTGGCAGCTTATGGCCCTGTGATTTAAAATAGAAAAGTTTGGGATCAATTGAAACATTCCAAAAATCCAATGTAGTTGTAATTTTGATTTAAGGTGATCCACGTTCGATGACTTCTATTTTTTTGTTCCAACTTAAAGTACTTTGATTTTTATTAAGATGTTACTCAAACTTTCTTCATTTTCAGGAGGCTCATTTCTTGTACATTTTTTGAATGCATAAAGATGGGGGAAATTGAATTGTTTTTTCAGTTCATGCCAATGTTTTCCATCTTTTTTTATGAGAGGAATTCACCTGATTTTCATCTTCAAATTTAAAAAGGGAAAAACACAAGTGTTGGAATGTTTGTAACTATAAAACATAACCCATATGATCTCTGAAATCGTGTGGTCTGATGTTGCATGTGGAATTAATATGCTTACTGTCCCTGCAGTTATTTCTCCTATAAAACAATTGTTTATTCAGCGTGTATTTATGTATGTAGGAGGTTAATCAAGGTTCTCTATTCCTACATTACTGATCTTGCTCTGTACCCCTTCCACCTTTGATAGATTGCTTCCAAAGATCGTCACTGAGCTTGCATTCAGGGGCCTATTCTATTCTTTCTTTGTTGGCTTTCCTTTATGAGATGTCTCAGAATAAAAATCCTTCTTGTTTTGTTGTTCTTAATTGGCTCTATGGTGTGGTGAGGAATTTCTTGCTCTCGCATTGCGAGACGGGTTGGTTTTTAACTAACCAATGTACCTGGCCGCTCGGATTGTTCGTTTTCTCCATCCCCCTCTATCAAAATGATAAAAAAGGAATTTCTTCCAGACTGTTATTACACTGATACAGACTCTATGTCCTCCATCACAATGTCGAATGAAACTATCCATGGAATCGTGCGCCGTGTGTGATATGATGGGTCAATCATTTGCTTCATTGGTTTCAACGGTGGCAGCTGCGGAATCTGATATTCACTGGACCAAGAGCACCCCCTCGAGTAAAAGACGAATCATTTTCCTTTGTTAACAACAATTGTAGTTTTTCCTTGTAATGACCCAAATATTTATAGTCCAAATATTAAGAATCCAATTACCTTTTAACCCAGGCCCAAGATTCATTTACCCAAGCCCAACCCAAACTTATTTTCCTCTTCTTTCTTCTTTATCGTGATTTTGAGTTGGAGAGGAAAGCAGAAAACGCAGATTAGGGTGAGAAGGTGAAGGCGGCTTGGACAAGATGAAGAAGGCAGGCATATGGAGTTTGGAAGCTTGGATTCTCGTCAATTTTCAGGCAAGGAGAAATTGTGTATTTTATTGTGTTGGGGTTCCCATTTTCCTTCCCCATTCTTTTCTTCCTTCCCCTTCTTTTTCCCTTTTATTCACGAAAATTAGAGAGCAGCGGGTGTTGCTGTTGCACCGGAAAACAACGACGGGGCGGAGGCTGGTGCAACCAGCCAACCATGACAGGTCTGGTGACGTCGCACGTTTGTGCAACGCCAAACAACAAGCAGGCAGTGCTGCCGCTGCGCTGAAAGCAGCGGGCGGTGGCGATGACCGCCCTGCGACGAGGCCGGCCGGGCTGTGGCGGAGATGTTCGATCTGCTTTCTCCTATTCTCTCTCTTCATATTCTGCCTCTCATTCTCTCCTCTTTCTCGTTTATGTCAAGAGTTTGGAAATATGGATATTGTTGGTTTATTAAATTAATCTGGTATTGGATATCTAATTTATTAGGTTGGGCATTTGCAATGCAATTGGAGAATGTTTAATTCTTGATTTCTTATGAATTGAATATTTGAGTTGTCTGATAATATTGGGGGTAAGTTGCTTAAGGTTGTGAATTGTGGAGCGTGTTCAGGTTTCAATGAATTTGATGAATTTCTAAATTGCTGGTTAAAGCTTGAGTGAGTTGGGAGATATGAATTTATGTTGAATTGAGCCGATATCTGTTGATTGTTGAAGGGTGGGAATATTGTTGTAGATTTGTGAATTAAATTATGACAGTGAATGAGGATTGTAGATATTGGTATTAAATTTGGAATTTGGTTGGATTGTTGATTAAATTAGAAGAATGGGGATTTGTGAGTTGTAATGAAATTGTTGAATGCGTTGGTAGTAATTGATTATAGAAGTAGAAGTATTCTTTGGATATTATATATATGTAGGTTGGGAGATTTTAGAAGTGGACTCATTGTTTGATTGTTTAACTATTGAGTTTACAAATTGGGAGAATTCTTGAATGCGTTGGTTAACTACTTGTTGAGGAATTGTAGATTAAAGTTGGAGAATATGATCCATTGGGTATATTCTGGTAATCTTGAGATAATTGAGTTCGATGTTAAATAATTGGATGTACTAAATGTTGGGTTTTTAGCAGATTGAGTCATAATGGATTAAATTGGTGTATAGTGGTTTTGATTACCTGTTGATCTAATTTGTGGGTGATTGGTCTTGATTACTGTTGGTGCAACTGAGATTTTGATAGATAGCATTCAAATATTGAGTAATGAATAATAGAGGTTTGTTGGTATATATATTGAGAAATTGATTGACGATTTATATGGAAGGGTTAATTTTGCTTAATTGTATTGGTTCCCAATTGATTCATGGTCTCTTCTCTAGTTCTAAATGTATCTTCCTGGGTAATTTAAATCTGTTGTGGGATTAATTAATTTTAAGTCATCTGGTTAGTGAGTATTGATGCTATTTCTCTTATATAATGGAATCCTGTATGTATAAATATGTTGTGGTTGTGGTGCAGGTGATGAGGTGAACCTATATTTATATTTAGGTGCTTTTCTCTATATATAAACATGGAATTGTTATGCTGAGAGTAGAGTGAAGGACTAGTTGGTCTAATTATTTATCAATTTTATAGTCAGATAGCAGGGTGCCGAAAAGCTTCTCTATACACACTGTTATATATTAATTCATTATTTGAGAATTGATACACATGTATATATTAATCTAGAGTCAACACCTGTGATGCCTATTTCTATGTGAGACCTTAATGATTGGGTAGATCGTTGATTGAATTCCATGAAGTATTAGTCAGAGGTGCTTGATTTAATCATTTTATTTTATTACTATAATTGATGATAAGGATTAAATAATCATCAGGCTTGATCTTTATAAAGGTGTTGACATTATTTTATCCAAATTGCACTCGGATGTTCAGCGATGCACTCAGGGAATTGTGTTTCTGCGTACTCATGTTTATTCTCGAATACTTATAATTGGGCACTACATTGTACAAGACTCATGTGATTTGGGAACTAGTGCTTAATTGGATTTCATTGGCAGGGGGTTGTAATTGATTTAATCTAAGAAGAATGGTTTATTTGTATCAGTTCAAGTATAAGTAAAAACTATATTTACATATCATGATATTATAATATACATGTTGTGCATTGGAATTGACGGTTATATACCCGATGGGTTGTTGTGATATGTGACACGATTGATCGGGCAGCCTTCATAGGTGTTGTTGAGTCCCGGTGGCCCTGAGGGGTGGATTATTGGCTGTTATGCCTGTTGTTATTGGCTGTTATGCCTGTTGACCCTTCGGGGTGGATGATTTGGGCTGTAATGCCTGTGATATGATATTCAGCTACGGCTGGCGCGATTGCGGATCCCTGTGGGGATGGTGTATGTTACCCTGTAACGGGTTGGAGTTGATGATATCCTCACCCGTGGGTTCATACCGCCCGGGTTCTTAGGTTGCCGGCTAGGCATATTCATTGCATTTGCATATAGGGTAGATAGGTGTATGTTAGGCCATGCATCACGTGCATAAATTGTATGTTTGTGGTTGAAGCACCGGTATGGGACGGTGTGATGTTTTATTTATGTCATTTGTATGTTTGTGGTTGAAGCACCGGTATGGGACGGTGTGATGATTTATTTATATGTTGTATTTATCTATTTCTTGTATGTTGTGGTTAAAGTACTGTTATGGAGTAGTGTGATGATTTATTATATGCTTTCCTTGCTTGGTTTATTATTTATTTTTCTCCCCTTAGTTTTTCCCCTGCACATATTTCCCTTGCTCAGTACGTTGTACTGACTCCCTTTGCTTTGTCTGTTTTATAGATTCCGTTGGAGAAGCTGGAGCATGACATGGGATTTGGGGATTTTGAGAGATCACCTAGATAGCATTATATATATTGCATTCACTTATGCTTTTATGATTTTTATGTGGTATTACTTGTCTGATATTGAACTACTTGTTAGATGAGGTCGATGAGCACCTGATTTATATTCTGTCGGCGTGTGGCCATATTTGTACTGCTTTGGGGCTAGTAGTCTGTATTTGGAGTATTTGGGCATGCTGCCAGGTCTTGAATAATGTGGAGCCTTGTAGCCTGTTTGCTATTAAACGCTTTATCTTGTTGGAGGACTAGTTGATGCTCACTACTTGTCTATGTGTTGTTTTTACTTCTAGCTTCCGCTCATAATTGGTTAACTCAAATAATCACCTTAGGTTTTGTACTCAGCCATGTACTAGCTAGCCTAAATTAGCTGGCCACCAGTTTAGGGTAGTTAGTACGGTGGTAATGCTTCCGAAAATCAGGTTTGAATTTTCGGGGCGTTACAGAGTGGTATCAGAGCCTGTGCGCTCTCCTATTCTGTTAAAACTTGTGTAGACATAAGTGGTGAGCTGTGTGGGGAATGCATATAGTATACAACTGCATTGTACTTATGCTTTAGTTATTTGACTTACCGAGTTATGTTATAGTTGGGGAAACTGTGAGAAACCATTGTATTCCAGTTGAAATCCTTGTTTATCACAATTATTGAGGGTTGTGACTGTTTTGATATTATTATTACTATTTTGTGATTGTGCCCCTGTATATTGGGAATTTCTGCTAATATTGTATATATATAACCGATATGTGTTTCTTTCTTATTCTTTTGTTGAGTGGTGAAATCATACCCTTGTTTTAGGGAACCCTTCTTTTGTAAGTCATGCTCTAATTTGTTTGATTCGGAAGCCTCATGTTGAATTGTGGCTCTGAAATTTATACACGAGCATGGAGCGGGACCATTAGTGCCCTAACAGATGCCGATGTCTCTACTTTCAGGCGATAATTTCTCGTAGTAATTATACATGGCATGATACGATAATAAGCATTAAGGGCTATGAGTTTAGGATAAATCTCATGGTTTTGGCCTGATAGATTTTATAGTGATATGGGGCACAAGTTGATTGACTTGTCAATGTGCTATGATTGGTTGTTGTATCCCACAAGTTTCATTAGGGCCGTTGAGGTAATTTGGTTTTATCGTTCTTGCTTCTCTTGGCCTTTTTGTGCAGATTGCTCCTGTTATTGCACGGTGTTGTTACATAGGTGGTAACCTATGCATTTATGTTAAGTACCGGATCTATAAGCAAATGTAGTGGTTGTCTCGACTATCTCGGTTGCGTTTCTGTTAAAGGATGTGTGTTACACTCAACTGGTTATAAATCCATCACAGTGAGGTGATGAACTATCTTATATGTGTCTTTTGTCATTCCTTAGCTATGGTATTTCGAGGACGAAATAATCCTAAGGAGGAGAGGATGTAATGACCCAAATATTTATAGTCCAAATATTAAGAATCCAATTACCTTTTAACCCAGGCCCAAGATTCATTTACCCAAGCCCAACCCAAACTTATTTTCCTCTTCTTTCTTCTTTATCGTGATTTTGAGTTGGAGAGGAAAGCAGAAAACGCAGATTAGGGTGAGAAGGTGAAGGCGGCTTGGACAAGATGAAGAAGGCAGGCATATGGAGTTTGGAAGCTTGGATTCTCGTCAATTTTCAGGCAAGGAGAAATTGTGTATTTTATTGTGTTGGGGTTCCCATTTTCCTTCCCCATTCTTTTCTTCCTTCCCCTTCTTTTTCCCTTTTATTCACGAAAATTAGAGAGCAGCGGGTGTTGCTGTTGCACCGGGAAACAACGACGGGGCGGAGGCTGGTGCAACCAGCCAACCATGACAGGTCTGGTGACGTCGCACGTTTGTGCAACGCCAAACAGCAAGCAGGCAGTGCTGCCGCTGCGCTGAAAGCAGCGGGCGGTGGCGATGACCGCCCTGCGACGAGGCCGGCCGGGCTGTGGCGGAGATGTTCGATCTGCTTTCTCCTATTCTCTCTCTTCATATTCTGCCTCTCATTCTCTCCTCTTTCTCGTTTATGTCAAGAGTTTGGAAATATGGATATTGTTGGTTTATTAAATTAATCTGGTATTGGATATCTAATTTATTAGGTTGGGCATTTGCAATGCAATTGGAGAATGTTTAATTCTTGATTTCTTATGAATTGAATATTTGAGTTGTCTGATAATATTGGGGGTAAGTTGCTTAAGGTTGTGAATTGTGGAGCGTGTTCAGGTTTCAATGAATTTGATGAATTTCTAAATTGCTGGTTAAAGCTTGAGTGAGTTGGGAGATATGAATTTATGTTGAATTGAGCCGATATCTGTTGATTGTTGAAGGGTGGGAATATTGTTGTAGATTTGTGAATTAAATTATGACAGTGAATGAGGATTGTAGATATTGGTATTAAATTTGGAATTTGGTTGGATTGTTGATTAAATTAGAAGAATGGGGATTTGTGAGTTGTAATGAAATTGTTGAATGCGTTGGTAGTAATTGATTATAGAAGTAGAAGTATTCTTTGGATATTATATATATGTAGGTTGGGAGATTTTAGAAGTGGACTCATTGTTTGATTGTTTAACTATTGAGTTTACAAATTGGGAGAATTCTTGAATGCGTTGGTTAACTACTTGTTGAGGAATTGTAGATTAAAGTTGGAGAATATGATCCATTGGGTATATTCTGGTAATCTTGAGATAATTGAGTTCGATGTTAAATAATTGGATGTACTAAATGTTGGGTTTTTAGCAGATTGAGTCATAATGGATTAAATTGGTGTATAGTGGTTTTGATTACCTGTTGATCTAATTTGTGGGTGATTGGTCTTGATTACTGTTGGTGCAACTGAGATTTTGATAGATAGCATTCAAATATTGAGTAATGAATAATAGAGGTTTGTTGGTATATATATTGAGAAATTGATTGACGATTTATATGGAAGGGTTAATTTTGCTTAATTGTATTGGTTCCCAATTGATTCATGGTCTCTTCTCTAGTTCTAAATGTATCTTCCTGGGTAATTTAAATCTGTTGTGGGATTAATTAATTTTAAGTCATCTGGTTAGTGAGTATTGATGCTATTTCTCTTATATAATGGAATCCTGTATGTATAAATATGTTGTGGTTGTGGTGCAGGTGATGAGGTGAACCTATATTTATATTTAGGTGCTTTTCTCTATATATAAACATGGAATTGTTATGCTGAGAGTAGAGTGAAGGACTAGTTGGTCTAATTATTTATCAATTTTATAGTCAGATAGCAGGGTGCCGAAAAGCTTCTCTATACACACTGTTATATATTAATTCATTATTTGAGAATTGATACACATGTATATATTAATCTAGAGTCAACACCTGTGATGCCTATTTCTATGTGAGACCTTAATGATTGGGTAGATCGTTGATTGAATTCCATGAAGTATTAGTCAGAGGTGCTTGATTTAATCATTTTATTTTATTACTATAATTGATGATAAGGATTAAATAATCATCAGGCTTGATCTTTATAAAGGTGTTGACATTATTTTATCCAAATTGCACTCGGATGTTCAGCGATGCACTCAGGGAATTGTGTTTCTGCGTACTCATGTTTATTCTCGAATACTTATAATTGGGCACTACATTGTACAAGACTCATGTGATTTGGGAACTAGTGCTTAATTGGATTTCATTGGCAGGGGGTTGTAATTGATTTAATCTAAGAAGAATGGTTTATTTGTATCAGTTCAAGTATAAGTAAAAACTATATTTACATATCATGATATTATAATATACATGTTGTGCATTGGAATTGACGGTTATATACCCGATGGGTTGTTGTGATATGTGACACGATTGATCGGGCAGCCTTCATAGGTGTTGTTGAGTCCCGGTGGCCCTGAGGGGTGGATTATTGGCTGTTATGCCTGTTGTTATTGGCTGTTATGCCTGTTGACCCTTCGGGGTGGATGATTTGGGCTGTAATGCCTGTGATATGATATTCAGCTACGGCTGGCGCGATTGCGGATCCCTGTGGGGATGGTGTATGTTACCCTGTAACGGGTTGGAGTTGATGATATCCTCACCCGTGGGTTCATACCGCCCGGGTTCTTAGGTTGCCGGCTAGGCATATTCATTGCATTTGCATATAGGGTAGATAGGTGTATGTTAGGCCATGCATCACGTGCATAAATTGTATGTTTGTGGTTGAAGCACCGGTATGGGACGGTGTGATGTTTTATTTATGTCATTTGTATGTTTGTGGTTGAAGCACCGGTATGGGACGGTGTGATGATTTATTTATATGTTGTATTTATCTATTTCTTGTATGTTGTGGTTAAAGTACTGTTATGGAGTAGTGTGATGATTTATTATATGCTTTCCTTGCTTGGTTTATTATTTATTTTTCTCCCCTTAGTTTTTCCCCTGCACATATTTCCCTTGCTCAGTACGTTGTACTGACTCCCTTTGCTTTGTCTGTTTTATAGATTCCGTTGGAGAAGCTGGAGCATGACATGGGATTTGGGGATTTTGAGAGATCACCTAGATAGCATTATATATATTGCATTCACTTATGCTTTTATGATTTTTATGTGGTATTACTTGTCTGATATTGAACTACTTGTTAGATGAGGTCGATGAGCACCTGATTTATATTCTGTCGGCGTGTGGCCATATTTGTACTGCTTTGGGGCTAGTAGTCTGTATTTGGAGTATTTGGGCATGCTGCCAGGTCTTGAATAATGTGGAGCCTTGTAGCCTGTTTGCTATTAAACGCTTTATCTTGTTGGAGGACTAGTTGATGCTCACTACTTGTCTATGTGTTGTTTTTACTTCTAGCTTCCGCTCATAATTGGTTAACTCAAATAATCACCTTAGGTTTTGTACTCAGCCATGTACTAGCTAGCCTAAATTAGCTGGCCACCAGTTTAGGGTAGTTAGTACGGTGGTAATGCTTCCGAAAATCAGGTTTGAATTTTCGGGGCGTTACATTCCCATACTTATGGGTTCCTTAATTTTCTTTCCTATCATCATCTAAATAGTCATAATATGTCCGGTGATTTATGTGAAGGTAACTACATGTAATTATTCTTCATGATATGTGTTTCTGTTCCTTCTATGTTGGATGATAAGGTAATGCTTTATAACTTTGCAGAGATAGATGCAGAGTTAGGAAAAAAGGTTAAATACGTCCTTTTTCTTTCCCAAAAATTCAAATCAGTCATTTTTCTATTTTATTACCAAAACAGTCCCCTACAAATGCTAATAATGTCCAAATCAGTCCATTTTTCATTAATTATGCCCTGATTGCTGACGTGGCAAGGGTTTAAATTTAAACATGATACGAGGGCATAATATTAGCCATTTTTCTTTTATCTTTTGCCAATTCAGTCATAAACTTTTATTTTGTTCCATTTAATCCTCTATCCAAATTATTTATTTTTATATTAATTGGCCTCCAACATTTCAAATCATTTCATTTAAGGCCCAGAACCTTAAATTTTTATTATTATTAGTCCATTTATCAAATAAATGCCAAACATACTTCCGTAAATAAATTAATCACCAAACCTCATACATTGGTTTTGATTTCCTTGTTACCGGATCTTCCAAGCTCCGTAAATAAATTAAACAACAAACCTCATACATTGTGTTTGACTGCCTTGTTGCTAGGTCTTCCGAGCTCCGAAATTTCACGGAAGTATGTTGGGCATTTATTTGATAAATGGACTAATAATAATAAATATTTAAGGTTCTGGATCTTAAATGAAATAATTTAAAAGGTTGGAGGCCAATTAATATAAAAATGGCTGATTTGAGTAGAGGACTAAAGGGAGCAAAACAAAAGTTTAGGACTGAATTGGCAAAATATAAAAAAAAAATGACTAATATTATACCCATATGTTAGGTTTAAATTTAAACCCTTGCCACATCAGCAATTAGATCATAATTAGTGAAAAATGGACTGATTTGGACATAATTAGCATTTGTAGCGGACTATTTTGGTAATAAAATAGAAAAATGACTGATTTGAATTTTTGGAAAAGAAAATGGACGTTTTTAACCTTTTTTCCTGCAGAGTTATCAATAAATTGACTGGGACAGTAGAAGATCCAAGAAGAAAGGAGATTGATTTCTCTTTTGTCCCTCAAAAATACATCACCAATTGCAGCAAAAAAAAAAAAAAACACATATTTTGGACATGCATATGTTTTTATTATAGTTTGAACTTTTCTCTAGTGCAAGTTCATAAATTTCGTATAAATTTAAGATATGTTTATTACTTCCTCCGTTCTCAAATATTTCTTACGGACCCTGATAGAAACAAATTCGAATAATAGAATAGAAAAGAAAATTCTGCAAATGGGAGAACCCGCTGGCCAGCCTCAGGCTCAAATCTCTAATAAACTTCTCAATAATATCTCAAATCCCTAATACAATTCTTTAAATACTAGCATAACAAAACCCTAATATCAAATAATAGCTACTAGTAAACACTAATAAACACAAGCCCATAATTGGGCCTAAGCCCAATTTCTTGCTTCCTAACAATTCCTCCCTCCTTCGAAACAACCTTGTCCTCAAGGTTGAAATCTTCCATCTTTCCCTCCTCTTGCAATGGTTCCGTTAGATGGTCTTGCTCCATGGTTTCCTGAAATTCCGCTTCGCGAAAGTCTAAGACCTCATTCTCCTCTTCAATTAACACTCTCAACTGCTTCAATGATCAATCATAGAGTGGGTTGTATGGTTGCTTACACTGAAAATATAATCCCTTTGTTCGTAAATCAACATAATCTTGTGGAGATAGACGAGTGAAACGAGAACAATCTGTAGACTGCCCGAATGCTTCCGATCGTGTTGGTGTTGTGGGTGGTCGGTTAGATGGCCTAGGGAGAGCGCCCGTGGAAACCCATTGGCCGCTGCCCTGTGTTGCTCCAGAAGTGGTGAAATTGGGCCGAAACAAAGTTCCTGTCTGTGGTGCAAAAACGATGAAATTCTGATACGGACAACCTCCGGTAGCCACTTCCAAATTATCCTCTGATCTATTGTCAACCAGCTTCCGAATCGCTCGCGACAACTCCGCTAGCATAGCTGTGATATCTGTCAACTGCGCATTCACAACCACCAATTGTGCCTTCATCTCTGTCTGATCAGATTCTAGACGATCCAATCTTTCCGTGATTGAACGCATCATGATACAGGGTATAGGGAGATCCGACAGGTCGGACCAAATTGATAGAAACAAATTCGAATAATAGAATAGAAAAAAAAAATTCTCCAAATGGGAGAACCCGCTGGCCAGCCTCAGGCTCAAATCTCTAATAAACATCTCAATAATATCTCAAATCCCTAATACAATCCTTTAAATACTAGCATAACAAAACCTTAATATCAAATAATAGCTACTAGTAAACCCTAATAAACACAAGCCCATAATTGGGCCTAAGCCCAATTTCTTGCTTCCTAACAGACCCACTGCGCACGCAGTCCAATGCACAATTGGAATCAATAATAACTCGAGTTCGGTATATATAAAAATTCTAAAAATTCAATATTTAAAAACTACACGACGAGACGAATCTAACAAGATCCCTCTTGACTATATTTTAATCTGTATAACTATGATAAAATTTTAAATCAACGTGTAAAGGTGAATAGTGCCCCAAACTCAAATGTAACCAACATTTGAGAACGAAGGAAGTAATATTGTGGGAAGATCATTTTTCTCTCAAGCCCAAATCATAAATTTTGAAAAACAACAATTTGTACATATGAATATTGGAGATGAGAAACATCTGAGTCACAAAATAAATATATTGAAAAAACTGTTTCAAGAGTTGATGATCAATATGCATCATGTCAGATGCAGTAGTCGAGTTTAATAAAATACAGTATCAATCATCTGTCTGTATCTCAAGATCTAGAATCTTCATGCAATTAGGAAGACATCATAATAAGGAGTTTGGTCAGTAGACTGAATACTATCTCCAATTAGGGCGTAGAAAATCTATCAGTGATGGTGGCCAGCACGGAGTACAAGGAAAATCTTACATCTGTGATTATATTCATCACTATTCAGTCATTGGAAACAATGGAGGTATATATCATTCATAAATCCAAGATTTTTTGTTACTTGATTTACTGGAAATGGGTGCTATGGTGTAGGGGACTACTGCCAATTTATGTCTAATTCGTGTGTAAAACTAGAAATTCTGTTGATCTGGAAGCTTCTTTTGAAAACTTACTCCTAATAAGGTTTCCAACCTCAAACATTGTTACAGAATCATGTGCACTTTTTCTCCTGTTTTCGGAGTCACTTAATCTATTGATAAATGAAAATTGAATTTCTTATCCTTTTACCAGCAGAAATTTTCCTCTCTTTTTAAAGCAGTTCATCATCTTTTCATCTCTGCACAGATATGTTTGTAGTTTTAAAGCAGAGCATTCCTACTCTGTTTTAAATATAATTTTCATATTTATTATTATTCTTAACAAATACTTTATGAATTAAAATTATATTTAATATGATAACCAATTCTAATAAATACTTTATAGAAGATATTATATTCATCAATGAATAACAAATATTTGTATTAGATAGATTAACTAAATTATATAAATTGTATTAGTTGATCAAACTATGCTTATACATCACACAAAATTATATTATTATTGAAATTCGTGATGATGGTGCATTCAATGATATTTTTTGCATAATTATTTCTAAATTTTAATTCACAAGAGTATTTTCTTATATTTTTCTAATTTAATTTGGAAATATCTACATCGCTGTAAAATTTCTAATTTCTCAAGACCTTAGAGAATCAATATTAATAATCAATTACCGTGTGCAACTATGATTTTATGTACTTCATTTGCCTACGTATTGCATGCATTATAGTCGTGAATAGAAAGTCTTTTATCTTTCATATTTTCATTTTTGTTTTCTCTTTTTAGACTATTGTTTATACTATAATATTTTTTAAAAGCACTACATCTAATAATAAATTATTGGTAGTGACATATTGTCAATTGTTCAGTTGTTATACAATGTAAAAATGTACTTATGTAATACTTAAAATAGTTTAAGGAGTATGGCGAATGCAATCGGCATAGTAAAGTTCAACAATTTTATTTGTTAAATTTTAATTTTTTTTAATTCACAATTTTCACATAACTAGTTATTACTATTACACTCTTTCAATCCCTCAAAAGCATAATACAGAAACCAACAGCACTGTGAAGTTTATGGCATTGAAAACCACTCATTACAGTTTGTAAACACTAATAAAGCACATTCACATAACTTAATTACCAAACACAAACCCATCAAAGGAAACATTGTTAATGTTGTCATTTCACTTACCTTCTTGCTTGCTGCCTCTCCACTTGGAATCTCACCTAATAATCCCAACGTCCCATCATCTTCATTATCATTGCTTCAATCACCCGGAAATAAGCATATCTCCAGCTCCTCCTGAAAAACAGAATTCCAAACAAGCCCCAAAGTCCAAAGACAAAACCACAAATTACAAAAACATAAAACCACAACTCCTCATCAATTTTATCAGCTGGAACATGATCATTTTCAGGAGTTAAGTGCTTTGGGGTTCCATCAGTACTGCGGCAAGTCTTTGGCAGGGGTTCTCCACACAGTAGAGGATTGCCGCCATAATTTGATGAACCATCCTCAAGTGTTGTCAGTTGACGTCCCGTGGGAATTTGGCCACATAAATTGTTGTTAGACAAGTTCAAGTGGCTTAGAGAAGTCAAATTGGCCAGACTTTCGGGGATTTTCCCAGACAAATGATTGTTGGAAAGATCAAGGGACTCCAATGATATCAGGCCTCCAATATTTCGTGGAATTTCTCCATGTAGATTGTTATGAGACAGATTAAGGCCTTCCAATCCAACAAGAGCAGTTAGCTCTGATGGAATTTTTCCCGTAAGATTGTTACAAGAAAGATCCAAGTGTTATGTCCACTGGGTTAAGCAAGTGAGTAACTTTGTGCAGTGGTTCACTGAGAGAGTCACCAACAATGAGCAAACAGATTACTGTATCGAGTGTAATAAAATGCACAGCGGAATAAAAACAAGCACAAAGTAAATAAACAACACACGAGTTGTTGACCCAGTTCGGCCTTCGGCCTACGTCTGGGGGATACCAATCCAGGAGATTATTTCACTATGTGTTATCAACAATGGTTTACAACCACACACAATAGATGAAATAACATTGACTGCCTTCACTCCAAACTTCAGGCAGATAGTTGTGATGACCAGCTTCCTTCTCCGGATCTGGTATAGGCTTCCCACCTATTTCAACTCCCCAAAGCAACCACTTTGAGTTTCCCCTGAAGTAACCTGTGAGGCACACCTCCTCCGATGTATGAGAGAATAAGTTGTGGTGACTCCTCCTGTTTCGCCTCAAGCACTCTCCTTGATGTATCTCCGATTCAGGACTGAACAGAGAACAGATAGCAATCGATAGGAGTGCTCAAGGCTTGGTTGATCTTCCAGCAGTAGATGAATTTCTTGTGCACACAAGGCTGAAGATCGAGATCACTTCTCCAAATTGTTTCCGAGAGCTCTAGAGAGTTTTCAGAGAGAATTCAGAATGTAAGTCGAGAAGTGTTTGAATAAATCCCCCAAAAACCCTTCTTATCCAGTGAGCTCTGTCAATTCAAACGGCATGGTGCTAAATGGGGAAAGAGACGTTGTGATTAGCCCAAATCCTGGCTGACTGATCTTTCTCTAATACAGAAGGACTTCCTGCAATCAAACATTAGTATTTTCCCTTCTGATTAGGAAAGATCCGTTGGGCCAATTCCAGTCTCCAAAGGAAAGTTCTTCCATGCACATGTTCGACTGGAGTTGTGTATGTTCTTCAATCGTGTTCAAACATCGGCTGTGAACTTCCATCAAAACATTGACTCAACATTCTCCCCCTTTTTGACAGGAAGTGAGCCAGTACAGAAAATCCAACCAACGATGATCTATTACAAATCCTAGCTAAGAACATACATCAACCCAACAACCCATCCACCAATTACATCCCATAATGCTATATAAAAAATACAACCAGAATAATCAATCATAGCAAAAGGAATGATAACATCAATAACCAGATAACATGTTCACCAAAGCAGCTAACAAAATAGTCCATCAGTCCATCACCATAATCCATAATCAGCAGACACACATCATAAGCACAAAAAAACATTACCAGAGTTTCTTAAAAACAGAACTCAATAAAAAGTTTAAGGGTTAGAAAGATATTACCCATTTGGCAGCAGCAGGGAGAGCTCATCATCATCAACAACAGCAAAAAGTTTTTGGATTTCTACTCCCCCTCTGGATCAATTCCTGGCAAAGATCACTCGGGCTCCTCTTCTGAACCTTCCTCAGATTCTTCATCATCATCATCAGCATGAGAAATTGCATTAGGTTCATCGGACCAGTAGTCTGGCATGAGAGCACGACCCTGTTCCAGCTTCTTTTCCAGAGCCTCAAGGGCATCTTTCAGCACCCGGACCTCATCTGTGGCACTGGAGAAGATGGCATTTGCTCTATGAAGAGCACTTTGTCGACTGAGGGATCCGTCAATGCCTGGAAGATCTGGTACTTTCTTGAGCACTGCTTGGGAGAGAGCAAACTCATTTATCTCATCAGTGGTCTCCTTCCTATCTCCAAAGATGTTTTCAGATTCCAGAAACGCAGTGATCAGGGTAGGATATGGAAGCAAAGTCTTTCCATCATTCTTGATTGACTAAGCAAGCTTGCCAAACTGGGAAAGTACCAAGTAACCAAAGTTGATCTGTTCCTTTTCTTCAATGGCATAAATGAGGTGACACATCTCACGGGACACCAAGGAGTGATTTGAGGTAGGCAGAATGTTGGAGGCACAAAATTTGTAAAGCAAATGGTACTTCTGAGTAAGGTCCTTCGGACTGATCCCTCTGCCTGGCATGCGTTGAACTTCCCCTTTGGTCACTGCATGAGCTACTAAGTCACTATCAAATACAGTCCCTGGTTGGTAGACACTTTCAAATGAAACTTCTGGAAGACCAAGCAGGTTGTTGATCTTGGCCGAGGTGACTTCATAAATGATTCCTCTAGTATAATTCTTGCAGTACCAAGTTGATCCTTCCTGGAGAAAGTCCTATTGGAGATTGGCATAGAATTCCCTTACTAGATCAGGTCTGAACCTGTTCCATTTGGAAGCCCATTCAAACAAATCCCTTTCTTCTAGATAGATGGTCCATCCTAACTCTTGGTACTTCTTTCCACAGAATCTGCTCTCCACACGAATCTTATTCTTCTTCAATAATGAATCATAGTATGCTCTGGCGGCTGAGTAGTAGAACTTGTATCCAGAAGCCTTTCCTGGGTGCAAAGGCAGTTGTTTATCAATCCGGCTAGAAATTCCTTTAGAATCTTCTTTGGCTTTCTTTCTATCCTTAGGTGCCTCATCTGGAGCACGAACTCTCTTGGTGGACTTGATGGTCTTGGACACCGAAGCTTGAACCTTAGGAGTAGGTTTCTGAACAACCTGGACTTCATCACTTTCAGATTTCTCCCCCTCAGTGTGATGCTCTCCTGAGACCTCATATTCACTTTCAGATACTTCCACCCTCTGAACTTTCTCAATAGGTACTCTGGTCACTTTAGAACCTCTCCCAGCCTCAAATTGAGTAGCAACTTCAGCATGTTCGGACTCAGAGCTTTCTTCTCCAGATGAATCTCCTTCTTCTGATTCAGCACCATTGTCTTCACCAGCAATATCCACATTCTCTTCTTCCACAGCAGCTCCTTCAGGCTCTCCAGCAGTCGCCTCGACATTGTCACCCTCTTTTTCAGATGCCTCTCCAGAGGATTCCTCAGCATTGTCATCAGTAGGCAGAGTCTCCACACCTTGTTCCTTAGAGATAGGTTTCTCAACCACCTCAGGTTCCTTGGAAGGGGCTATGGGATCAACAGCAGGAGGATGAATCTGAATAGGGTCTACAACAGCTTTGGGACGAGGAGCACTTTTCTTGGATGATTTGCCACGACTGACTTGTCCTGTACTTTGGGAGACTGGTGCACCCTTCTCCTTGGCTCCTTGAGATACAACTCCGGAAGGTGTTACCGCAGTCAAGGGAACAGCAGCAATGGGGTTCTTTGTGGTCGTAGGAGGGGCCACCGAAGTGGTTTCTGCTGCAGCCATTTTCCATGTAGAAGATCTTGTAGCAACATTAGAAGAAATCGAAGCAGATTTACTACCTTTCTTTGCGCTCTTTCCTTTGGAAGTGGTTGAAGCAGCCTTGGCTAGAGTATGCAAGTTCTTAGGAGAATCCATGGTAGCAGCATCCTCAGGCGGCGGATCAGTACTAGAAATAGGCTCCTCAATAGCAGTAACCGCCTGTTCTTCAACCGTTGGAGAGTTGGAGGGTTCCATTGTGGACGTGGGTTCAACCTCCGAAACGGTTTCCGCCTCTTCTGTAACCGCAACCCCTGCGTCTCGGAGTTCATTCCTAATGTCCAAAGGATCACTGGGAACAGTGGTTCGAGCCTTTTCAGCCTTCGCCTTCTTCTTCTTATGCCAATCCTGTAGGGATTTTCCAAAATCACCCTCTGCACTGGTTTTCTTTGTGGGAGAAGAGGGTTCCCCAGTAGCCTCAAGGGCTTTCTTCAAACCCCTTGTTTTCACCATCGAAATTCTGCACAAGAAGACTTAGGGCAAGAAACAAGTGAAGCGAACACGAAAGAAAGATAAACGAAAGCACAAGGAAGACGAAGCGAGCAAGATCAGAGAAGGTAATGATTCTGCACGAGTTCATAGGGAAATAAAATATACTTTCCCGCCAGTGATAAGACAGAGTAGAGACTACACTGGATTTTGCTCCTGGACCAGCACCATCAGAATAACATTGGATTTGACATTTGGGCCTTTCTGATGGGCTTTAAATATCTCCCCCTAGAGAATATAAATCCTGCAGCCCAAGGTTAGTAATCAAGAATTGATTGGGCCTAGTGGATCTTACAGTGTACACCATGGGGGAGAGTCTGATCCAGCATCTTAATCCATGTAACAAAGCCCAAGCTCGCGCCTAAGGGCTTCAAACCGATCACCATTCAGGGCCTTAGTGAATATGTCTGCATGTTGTTGTTCGGTCTCGACGTGTGAAATGGACACGATTCCTTCTTCCACCAAATCACGAATGAAATGATGTCTGATCTCTATATGCTTAGTTCGACTATGCTGGACAGGATTCTTGGCTATGTTAATCGCACTCATGTTGTCACACAGCAGGAACAGCTCCTTGTGATCAATGCCATAGTCCTTGATCATCTGCTTCATCCAAAGGAGTTGAGCACAGCAGCTTCCTGCGGCTAAGTACTCAGCTTCAGCAGTGGAGAGGGACATAGAGCTTTGTTTCTTGCTGTACCAGCTCACAAGATTTGTTCCAACATAGAAGCATCCTCCAGTGGTGCTTTTTCTGTCATCAGCACACCCTGCCCAGTTCGCATCGCTGTAACCAATGAGCTGAATGCTTGAGTTCTTGGAGTACCAAATTCCAAGATCAACAGTTCCAACCACATATCGGATGATCCTTTTTGCAGCTTGGAGATGTGATTCCTTGGGATCAGCTTGATATCTAGCACAAACTCCCACAGCATAACTGATATCTGGCCTGCTAGCTGCAAGATATAACAAACTACCAATAATACTTCAGTATAATTTACAATCGACTGATTTACCAGAAGCATCTTTGTTCAGTTTGTCACTAGTCCCAATGGGAGTTCGAACAGCCTTGCTGGACTCCATGCCAAATCTTTTCACAAGATTCTTAGCATATTTGGATTGGTTCAGAAAAATTCCTTCCTTCTTCTGAGTAACCTGCAGACCTAAGAAATAAGTTAGTTCACCAACTAGACTCATTTCAAATTCCTTACTCATGATGCTGATGAATTCATCCTTCAGAGCTTGACTGGTTGATCCAAACACTATGTCATCGACATATATTTGGGCTATCAGAAACCCTTTTTCTTCTCTCTTGATGAAGAGAGTCTTGTCAGCATTGCCACGAACATATCCCTTCTCAAGTAGGTAGGATGACAAGCGATCATACCAAGCTCTTGGAGCTTGTTTGAGCCCATAAAGAGCTTTGTTCAGTTTGTAAACATGGTCTGGATAGTGAGGGTCTTCAAATCCTTTTGGCTGCTCTACATAAGCTTCCTCCTTCAGCCACCCATTAAGAAAAGCACTTTTGACATCTATATGATAAAGTTTAAACTCGAAAGTGCAAGCAATGGCTATCAGCAGCCTGACAGCCTCAAGTCTAGCAACAGGAGCAAAGGTTTCGGAGAAATCCACTCCTTCAACTTGAGTGTACCCTTGAGAAACTAGCCTGGCTTTGTTCCTGGTGATGTTGCCATTTTCATCAGACTTGTTCTTGAAGATCCATTTGGTTCCAATCACATTCACATCATCTGGTCTCTTCATTAAGGTCCATACTTCATTTCTGGCAAACTGTTCCAGTTCCTCTTGCATGGCAAGGATCCAATGTTCATCTTCCAGAGCTTCTTCAACCTTCTTTGGCTCTATTCTGGAAGTAAAGCAGTGTAGACCTGCTAGCTCCTTGTAGTCAATCTTCTTCTTGATCCGAGTCCTTCTCCCTTTGTTAAGATCACCTATCAAGTCATATTCATCATGGTTTCTGTGCACCCTTCTTGAGGGAGTAGGAGGAACTGAACTGGTATCTGTGTCAACTGCACGAGCTAGTGTATTCTCCTTGTTGTCAGAGGAAGATGATTCCAAGTTGTTCAAACCAGAGTCTTCTTGATTTTTAGCATCAGCAGGGCAAGGGGATCTGCTGGGCTTGTCAACAAAGGTAACATTAGCAGACTCAACCACTTTTCTGGAGTTTGGAAGATAGACCCTGTAGGCTTTGCTTGTGGAAGAATATCCAACAAGGACTCCTTCTTCACTTTTCTCTTGAAACTTCCCGAGATGGTCCTTGTCATTGAGAACAAAACACGTACTACCAAAAGTATGAAAGTAAGAGATGGTGGTCTTTTTACCCTTCCACAGTTCATAGGGAGTCTTCTGATGTTTGGGTCTCAAGTGGACTCTATTTGAGATGTAACAGGCAGTGTGAACAGCTTCAGCCCACAGGAATTGAGGAACCTCCTTTGAGTTGAGCATAACCCTGGCCATCTCTTGAATGGTTCGATTTTTCCTTTCCACCACTCCATTCTGTTGAGGTGTTCTTGGAGCAGAGAATTCATGTTTGATTCCAAGTTCACTGCAGAACTCCTCAAATGCATGGCTCTCAAATTCTCCTCCATGGTCACTTCTGATTCTCTTGATTTTGCATTCTTTTTCAGTGATCAACTGTTTGCTCAGCTTGGCGAAGGCTTTGAGGGCCTCACTCTTTTCCCTGAGAAAAGATACCCAAGTATATCGAGAGTAATCATCAACACACACCAAAACGTATTGCTTACCACCAAGACTTTTGACCTCTGTAGGACCAAAAAGATCCATGTGAATGAGTTCAAGGCATCGGACTGAACCCGACTGTTCAATGGATTGATGGGAAGTTCTGTGTTGCTTGTTCTTTATGCAGTCACTACAAGTAACAGCTTCATCCCTCTTCAGTTTGGGCAAGCCCTTTACACTTTCTTTCCTGCTTAGTCTGATTAGATCCCTGAAGTTCAAATGACCTAGCCTCTCATGCCACAGTTGAGTTACAGAGGAACCTGCACTGTTAGCAAACAAACAAGATTGTGACAACATATAGCAATCATTCTTTGACCTGTAACCTTTGAAGATGCATTTCTTCTTGGCGTTGAGCACTTCACAGCATTCATCATCAAAGACCACCTTGAGCTTGTTGTCACAGAGGTGACTGATGCTGATCAGATTTGCACACAGCCCATCCACAAGGTAGACTGTCTCAAGAGCAGGAAAGCCTTCTTCAGCAATGGACCCCATTCCAATGACTTTCCCTTTCTTGCCATCACCAAAAACAACATGACCTCCATTGATCTCTTGGTAGTTGGTAAGAAGTTCTCTTGACCCGGTCATATGCCTTGAGCACCCACTGTCAAAGTACCAGCACGACTTCTTTCCTGACTTTGAAGCAGTGTGGAAGGCCACATTGCATACCATCTTCCATTTGGCTCTCCATTCTCTTCTGACGAATAACTTCTTTAAGTTCTCATTTGGCCAGAACATAGGTCGTCCAGACAAGGCATCTCTAGCAAGTAGTCGACATGCCTTTGTCATGTGTCCATAGGACCTGCAGTAATCACATTTCAGAAGTTCACCTACAGGGGTGTGCTTCTTACTCTTCCTTCTCTTGGGTGTCCTGCTGGTGCTGGCTCCTTTGGTTGAGTTGTCAGAAGAGCTCCTTTCTTCCTTAGAAACATCAGACGAGCTGCTTCCTTCTTTGACAAAGACCCTTTGAGTGGATGTAGTGCAACCTTTCACATAACCGATTCCTCTCCTGTCTCCATGAGCCTTTGAAGCAGCAATGATTTCCTGAAGAACATCCTTCCCTTTGTTCAATCTGCTGGTTAACTCTTCTGACTTTGTGACCTTAGCAGAAAGTTCCTGGACCTGACTTGTTAGCTCAGTCACTTGATGTTGAAGATCATCCTTCTGACAGGTGAGATCTGTGACTTGATCAACGAGTGCTCCATTGACTGTAGTGAGATTGTGAACTTTCTCAGATAGTCCGATCACTTCTTGTTGGAAGTTATCTCTCTCAGCACTGAGCTGCTCCACTTGCTCTGTGAGTTCCCTCTTAGAGGTCATGAGTTCACCAGCTTGGACTGCTAACTCGTCCACAGTAACAGATAGATCCCTGTGAGAGGGTTCCAGATAAGCAACTAGGTATTCCAGTTCATCTCGTCTGTTCTCAGCACTCCTGAGCTCTCTCCATTGAGCATAGTGTTCATCCTTGTAGGTGTTGAGTTCCTGAAGATATTTCCTTGCTTCTTCTCCTTGAACATAATATTTGGCTACCAACTCATCCAGTTCATTGTTGAGAAAGGTAATCTCCTGTCTGCTTATCACAAGGTCGAGTAGAGCTCCATCCAGTTCATCAGAGGTTTGTTCCAGTCTGAGATTGGCCTCATCATACATGTTCCCAAGAGTTTCAATTTCAAGGTCATAATCCCTGAAAGGAGAGGCAGAAGCTTCATCAGTAATAATAGTATTGACATGAGATGAAGAATTACCTGAGGCAGATACTGATTCAGACTCAGACTCTGAATCCTATGACCCTACAAAAGCAACTCCATCTCCTCCTTCATCATCAGTGGATTCCACAATATCCTCATCACTGAACGTAGCACAGTAGTTCTTCTTGACTTCAGGAGACTTGCTTCTGAGGTTAGCACAATCAGCCCTCACATGACCAAATCCTTTGCATTCGAAGCATTGAGGACCTTTGGGTTCTGAGGATTCCTTGGAGTGTTTCTTGACAGGTTTCTCAGACCTCCTCCTCTCTGGCCCCTTGCTAGAAGAGCTGTCTCCCCTTTTGCTTCCAAACTGTTTGGTTTTCTTATCTCTGAGAAAGCGAGCCAATTTCTTGGTCAGCAGTGCCAAATCCTCTTCATCCAGATCCTCGGAGTCAGCATCATAGATTGGACTTGATTCCTTGCCAGAGGATGTGCTCGGAGGTTTAGTTTCCACTTTGAAAGCTGTGGTTTTTCCTTTGAACTTCTTGCAGTGAGTCATTTCCCAAGACTGTAGGATCCCCATAAGTTCATCAACACTCATAGTTGCAAAGTTTGCTTGAAGCTCTAGGGCAGCAATCTTGGGGTAGAACCTCTCCGGAAGTGTACCTACAATCTTAGTCACAATCTCCTCATTCGAGTAAGTTTTCCCAAGCTGTTAAGCTTGGTTGGTTAGAGTTTGAATTCTGCCAAAAAAACTATTAACAGTCTCATTCTCATCCATACACATTCTATGAAATTCAGCATCTAGAGAAATGAGTTTAGATCTCCTTACTGATGTGGTACCCTCATAAGAGTTTACCAAGATCTCCCAAGCTTCATATGCTGTAGTGCAGTTGGAGATAAGGAAGTATTGGTCATCTGACACAGCACTGAAGAGGGCATGCAGTGCCTTTGAGTTCATGTTCGACAGACCCTTTTCTTCCTTGCTCCAGTCATTCATGTCTTTGGGAGTGGTCACACCATCCTTGGTAACACTGGGAGCAACATATTTGACCAAAACAGCATTCCATGCCAGATCATCTATGGACATCAGAAAAGATTGCATCTTGTTCTTCCAGAAAGCAAAGTTGGTGCCATCTAGAAGAGGGGGCTGGGTGTAGTTCCACCTTTGACTCATCTTGCTTCAATAGATCTCTCTCGCAAGAGTGTGGCTCTGATACCACTTGTTAGGTCCACTGGGTTAAGCAAGTGAGTAACTTTGTGCAGTGGTTCACTGAGAGTGTCTGAACACCACCAATGAACAAACAGATTACTGTATCGAGTGTAATAAAATGCACAGCGGAATAAAAACAAGCACAAAGTAAATAAACAACACACGAGTTGTTGACCCAGTTCGGCCTTCGGCCTACGTCTGGGGGATACCAATCCAGGAGATTATTTCACTATGTGTTATCAACAATGGTTTACAACCACACACAATAGATGAAATAACATTGACTGCCTTCACTCCAAACTTCAGGCAGATAGTTGTGATGACCAGCTTCCTTCTCCGGATCTGGTATAGGCTTCCCACCTATTTCAACTCCCCAAAGCAACCACTTTGAGTTTCCCCTGAAGTAACCTGTGAGGCACACCTCCTCCGATGTATGAGAGAATAAGTTGTGGTGACTCCTCCTGTTTCGCCTCAAGCACTCTCCTTGATGTATCTCCGATTCAGGACTGAACAGAGAACAGATAGCAATCGATAGGAGTGCTCAAGGCTTGGTCGATCTTCCAGCAGTAGATGAATTTCTTGTGCACACAAGGCTGAAGATTGAGATCACTTCTCCAAATTGTTTCCGAGAGCTCTAGAGAGTTTTCAGAGAGAATTCAGAAGGTAAGTCGAGAAGTGTTTGAATCAATCCCCCAAAAACCCTTCTTATCCAGTGAGCTCTGTCAATTCAAACGGCATGATGCTAAATGGGGAAAGAGCCGTTGTGATTAGCCCAAATCCTGGCTGACTGATCTTTCTCTAATACAGAAGGATTTCCTGCAATCAAACATTAGTATTTTCCCTTCTGATTAGGAAAGATCCGTTGGGCCAATTCCAGTCTCCAAAGGAAAGTTCTTCCATGCACATGTTCGACTGGAGTTGTGTATGTTCTTCAATCGTGTTCAAACATCGGCTGTGAACTTCCATCAAAACCTTGACTCAACACCAAGTTGGCTAGAAATTGTAATATGCTTCTGGTGTACTCCATTTCCACTCCTTTCAACACTTGATTTAAGCTATCATCACCGGAAAATCTATTCATGTAGCTTTTATATGGATCCTTCATGGTAGAGAAATTCTGAAAGCAATTCGGTATGTATCCAGTCAGCTTATTGATTCCAAGGTCCAAGATCTGAAGCTTAGACACTTGACAAAGTTCGCGGGGAATCACACCATTGAATTGATTGTTTCCAAGCCACTCAGGTATTTCTCCAACCAACTTATTTTCTCCAACGTCGAGAATTTCCAGAAAAGAACAATTCATTAAAGTGGAGGGAAGCTGTCCTCTAAGGTGATTGTTGGCTAACTTCAACTGTTGTAAATAGTAAGCAGCTCCAATGGATTTAGGAATGATGCCAGATAGCTCATTGGATGATAATCCCACATACATCAAATACGGAAAGTTTTGCCAACAGTCTAGCAGATTACCTGATAAATTGTTCTTGGAGAGATGTAAATAACTCAAAAGTCTCATTTCGCACAGTGAATGGGGCAGTGAACCATTGATGTCGTTCCTGGCCAAAAATAAACCATGTAGACGAGGTAGCATATGGCCAATGTTGCTTGGGAGATGAGTTATCGTATTATCAGAAAGATCCAACAAAGAAATGCTTGAAGGAAGCTCCATTATTGAGCCGCTTATATTGTTGTTGGAAAGGGCCAAGTATGTCAAATTCATTATGGTGCCAAGCCATTCTGGAAGAGTTCCAGAGATACTACAGTTGGATAAATCCAACTCAGTCAGCGTCTTTTGGGTTTGAAGCCATGGTGGAAATTGATCGACTTCCATGTTGCAAGATGACATCTCAAGACTCTCCAGTTGAAAAGCAGGCACCCAATTGTATTCGACTTTGAACCTGATAGAATTGGAGCTTGTATCAAGGATCTTTAATTTTGAGAGCTTGAAGAAGTGAGCCTCTGAAAGTGTTCCATTAAATGAGTTATTTGATATATCGATACGTTCAAGATTCGAGAGCTGCCCCAAAGAAGCAGGAAGTTCCCCACTCAGTTGATTAGATTCAAGACTCAACTCTTTCAATGCTGTCAAATTTCCAACAGAATCTGGTACGGAACCAGATAACTCATTATTAGAGATATCCAACTCCACCAAGGCTGACAATTTCCCAATTGATTTTGGTATTGAACCAGATAACTCATTATAAGAAATATCCAAGTCCACCAAGGCTGACAATTTCCCAATTGATTCTGGAATTGCACCGGATAACGTATTGTCGGAGATATCCAACTCCACCAAGGCTGACAATTTCGCAATTGATTCTGGAATTGAACCATTAATTCTATTATGCTCCAAATTTAAGGTCTCCAACTCATAAGCCCTACATCTTGACAAATTTTTGAAAGCGACTGAGATCCCTCCATGAAATTCATTGCTGGAAAGATTCAATGATTTCAGCTGGAAATTATTCCCGATGAGTTCAGATATCCATTCTGTCGAGTGCTGCATTTGGTTGAATCCAAGGTCGAGAAAATCAAGTTGTTTCAAGCTAAGAAAGGGATATCCAGTAGTGTTATAATGATTGGATGAAAGATCAAGAAACTCTAGTGAAGTCAGATTATGGAGAAAACAAGGAATTTCACCATAGAATTTGTTGTGTGACATATCTAAGTGCTTGACATGTGAAAGGAATGTAGAATTCACAAAAGAGTGGGGTACATGACTGTTGTCAAGTGAATTGTGACTCAAATGCAGCACAGCTAAAGTGGGAAGCATGCTGAGTACCTTCATTAAATCTTTTTGTCCACTAAGATCAATCCCATTCAAATCAAGATACTCCATTGATGAAAGATTGGAAATCCACCTGAGATCACCAGCGATAAGATAATCACCACCAATAAGAAAATAATCTCTACCTCCGATATCAAGTGTCAGCAAGTTTGATAGATTGCCAAGATGGCATGGAATAACGCCATGAAAGCCTGCACTTGAGAGATGAAGATGCTGCAACTGCTTCATCGAGCCAAGAAACGTAGGAATCGTCATGTTGAAAAAGTTCCCACTGAGGTCCAAGTAATTCAAGTACTTCAATTGGAGTAGGGAAGAATCAAGGCTTGTACTCATTAGCTGCTGATCAATTAGCTCCTGATCATCACTGAAATAGTTGTTGTTCCTGAGATCAAGCCTGACAACATGTCCAGTGATGTGGCAGCTCACACCTTTCCAATTACAGCAGTTTGTGTTGTCCTCCCAAGATGATAATCTGTTGGAAAGATCCACAATGGTTTGTTTAAAGTTTAGGAGAGCATCCCTCTCGTTTCCAATGCAGGCAAAGGAAGAATTATTGGCAAAGCACAAAATCATCGGCAAGTGCAGAAAGAACAAGAAGATGGAAAGGAGACGACGGGTAGGATACAACTTGCCCATATTCATACAAATAAGAATAAGAATGCACATCCACTACAAAAACGCATTTGGTGCACAAATAACAAGTACTACATTAGTATTATGGTTTTATGATATAAACTGAAAATACACCATCCACTACAAAAACACAGTAAGTGCACAAATAATGCATGGTGGAATCTCAATGGAATTTTATGTTGTAGGTTGTCCCCACCCCACACATTTGTTTCGAGAAATTAAAGGAATTTCACTGTCCTGGACTGATGATGCTTCAATGGATACATTCCTTTTTCCATAGTTACTCCAAAAATTTGTGAATGAGTTATGATCAATCTCTTTAGTTTAAAGTCGTCATGATCTCCATTGACTTCCACTATATATGCTTTTCTCAATGGAATTTCATCTTGTAGATTCGTTGTCCCCCTCCCCACCTATTAATTGACTGATAGAGTCTACATGTGGTGTTATAATTAAGTTGCCTGGAAATAACCACCACCTTGAAATTGAGGAGAGTAGAACAAATGTAAATAATTGCCATTGTATTGAGTGAATGAATTGAATGTGTTTGTTACAATGACTCGCAATATATATAAGAGCAAAAGAAATAAGAGAAACGCTAACACGCTAACAACAAACTAAACACGCATATTCTCAACATATAAGGAATGTAACATGTATAGCATTAACCAACTCCAACATGCTGCTGCTCTCTTTGTTGTTGTTGCTGCCTCTTGATAGCTGTAGCATCCTTATGCTCAACATCCCCCCCGCAAGATGAACCACGCCAGAGGTTCATCTTGGAGCAAAGAGGGAGAAACACCTTAGAAGGAAGACCTTTGGTGAAGACATCCGCCAACTGATGAGTGGAGGACACGAAAAGAGGTTCGATGTAACCTTGCTGAAAATAGTCTCGAACGAACAAGCAACCAACGTCAATGTGCTTGGTGCGCTCATGATGCAGAGGGTTCTTAACAAGTTGAATGGCAGAGAGATTATCACAGAAAAGAGGATAAGGAGTAGACAGAGGAAGCTTAAGCTCCTGGAAAACAGAACCAATCCATAGGAGCTCAGAGGCTGCTGCTCCAAGGCTTCGAAACTCAGCTTCAGTGGAGCTCTTGGAGACAAAGTTTTGCTTCTTAGTTTTCCAGGCAACTAGATGGCCACCTAGGAAAATACAGAATCCAGTAAGAGATTTGCGGGTAATAGGGCAGTTCCCCCAGTCTGCATCACAGAAGCCCTTCAATTCCAATGGCAGTCCAAACGGATAGAAAAGGCCAACATGAGGATTGTTTTTGAGATATTGAAGAATGAGAACCACTGCATCCCAGTGCTCAGTGGTAGGAGCCTGCATATATTGAGATAATTGCTGAACACTGTAACAAATGTCAGGCCTAGAGAAACCAAGATAGAGTAATTTCCCAACTGTCCTTCGATAGAGATGTGGATCTGAGAATAAAGGTCCAGTATTACCAAGTGTCTTGTGAGGGATGGCTGGGACATGAACTTTGGGATTGGAAGGAAGACTGACTTCCTCCAACAGATCAGCTGCATATTTAGATTGATTGACCGAATAGCCATCTGCAGAAGTAATAATCTCTAACCCCAGGAAGTAGGAGGCCTTACCAAGATCTTTAATAGTAAATTTGTGGTGCAATTGTTGCTTAATAGCTGTGATTTCCGAAGAGTCTGCACCTGTGATAAGGATATCATCTACATAGACTACCAGAGCAACTAATCCCATAGTAGTGAATTTAAGAAAGATGTAGGAGTCACTGTAAGTGGACATGTAACCACATTGCTTCAAGAATGCAGACAAGGCACCATAACACTGTCGTGGTGCCTGTTTTAGGCCATAGAGGGACTTCTTTAGTTTACAAATATGGCCTTTAGGAGCAGAAAGACCTGGTGGATAGTGCGTATAAATCTCTTCTTCCAAGTTACCATGCAAAAATGCATTGTTAACATCTAATTGAGATATAGACCAGTGAAATGAGGCAGCCAGAGCAAAAAGGATCCGAACACTTACTGTCTTGGCAACTGGAGCATAAGAGTCATTGTAGTCCTCACCATACTTTTGATGGAATCCCTTTGCCACAAGTCTAGCTTTGTACTTACTAATACTTCCATCATTGTTGTATTTGATTCTGAATACCCATTTGCAACCAATGGGGCGTTTACCAGCAGGAAGAGGAACAAGCTCCCAAGTGTCATTCTTGGAGAGGGCTTCCAACTCAGCATCCACAGCTTTGTTCCAATGAGGAATATCATGAGCCTGACTGAAACTTTGAGGAACAAAATCAGAATCAACAACAGATGTACAAACATAATCCTTATACCTGGTAGGTCTTTTCACTTCGCGTCTTGGTCTCTGTGGTGGAACTGGTTCAGGAGCAGGTGCCACAGCTATGTTCTGAGACATTGAAATATGATGGTCCATAGGGGATGAAACATCAGAGGTTGAAGCATTAGAGGATGCTTCAACTGATGAAGGGGATCTCTGTACTTCAGTGGGAAGTGCAGGAGAGATGTCATTAATAGTGTGACTCATTAGCTCAGTGGGAGCTAAAGGAGATTGCACAATATCATGAAGTGCAGTAGGCACTCTAGAGAGAGAGGTATAAGCTTGAGTGGCAGTGGGCAACTCAAGAGGAAGAAATGGTAAGGGTGGTGTTTGGGAAGTAGTGGGGTTAATGGTAGAGGGAATGGTAGTGTGTTCTTGAAAGGGAAACATGTTATCAAAGAAGATAACATCTCTACTAACATGAACCTGTTTACTGGTGAGATCAAGGATTCAGTGACCTTTTTGATTACTAGCAGGTCCAAGATACAACCCTTTTATGCCTTTAGGGTCAAGCTTTCCACCATATGTGGAAGGAAGTTTCATGTAGCTGAGACAACCAAAAGTGTGAAGATCAGAGAAATCAGGTTTCTTGTTGAAGAGAACTTCATAGGGAGACTTCCAATTGAGCACACCAGTGGGAAGCCGATTTATAATGTAGGCTGTTGTGAGCATAGCATCACCCCAATAGGATTTAGAGACTCCAGACTTGAGAAGCAGACTTCTTGCCACTTGAGTAAGATGTTGATGCTTCCTCTCAACACGTCCATTCTGTTGTGGTGTATAGATGCACGAAGTCTGATGAATGATGCCAAGATCTTAAAGCATAGTCTGACATCTTTTGTTCTTAAACTCAGATCCATTGTCAGATCTCAGGATTTTGATGGTTACATTATATTGAGTCTTCACATGGGTAATGAATTTTGATAACAAGCCACAAGTATCATGTTTAGAGGTAAGTAAGAACAGCCAAGTAGCCCGAGACTTATCATCAACAATAGTTAACATAAACCTATATTGGTTTCTGTCAGATGGGGTGAAAGGTCCCCAAAGATCACAATGTATTAACTCAAATAAAGAGGAAGCATGAGACAAACTAGAGTTGAAAGGAAGTCTATGAATTTTTGATGTAAGACAGATATCACAAGGTACATCAAGTTTGGTATCAGGTAACAAGCCAATGCTAGCCATAACTTTGGAGGAAGGATGGTCCAGCTTATTGTGCCAAGTAACTAAAGTATTAGAATCAGAAATGACAGCAGAATTAACAAAGTTTGAAATGGAATTATGACTTACACTAGAGGGAGTGATGTAGAGTTCATGAATTAGTGTGGCCGTGAGTAAAACTCTCCTAGTTTTCAGGTCCTGCAGTTCACAATGGAAAGGATCAAAGAGTGCTGCACATTGTAAGTCAGCAGTGAGCTGGCTTATGGAAAGAAGATTCAAAATCACCCCTGGAACAAAGTTTACATTTGGAACTATTAAACCTTCAGTCAGTTTAATGGAACCAATGTGTGAGGGTGATTTTGTTGTGCCATCTGGCAGTATTATAGAGTGAAAGGGAGAAGATGGCTGAGGTCAATGAGTAAGGACAGTTTAGAGCATAGGTGGCAACTGGCTCCAGAATCAAGAATCCAACCATTAGAGATATAAGATTTGAAGGGATAAGAGCTACCTGCCAAGTCGAATGCTCCTCCAACATAGTCAATAGGATTAGTAGGTCTGGTTCCACCATTAGCCTTAGCCAATTCCTTGATTAGTGCTTCCAACAGTTTGTTGGTCTTAGCAGAGTCTCAATCATTGCTCTCATTTGAGTTGTTGTTGCCACCAGTAGCAGGCACAGGTTGTGAAACAGCAGCTCCAACAATAGACCTTCCTTTTCCTTTCTCTCCTAGGTTGTTGTACCAGTCTGGTATGATGCCAGTCAATTGGAAGCAGTTGGCTCGCATATGTCCTTTCTTCTTGCAATAATCACAAAAGGCTGATCTATTAGCCAACTTGAAGCACTTCTCCTTAGTGTGACCAGGTTTCTTGCAATAGCTACGCATAGCTCTCTTATCATTGGAATCTTTGTTTGTACTGCCTTTTTCAGTTATAGCTAAAACAAAGCAAGATTGTCCTTCACCAGACACTCCTAACACTCCCTTCTAAGCTTCAGCACCAGATATTATCCCAAAAGCTTTGCTAGCAGTTGGAAGAGGATTCATAAGCAGTATTTGATTGCACACATGAGAAAAATCTTCATTCAATCCCATTAGAAAGTGCAAGAGCATATCACGTTGGTCACGATCAAGCAAGGCCTTCAATACTTCAGCACTACAAACAGGATAAGGATCTAACGCCTTTAGATCTGTCCAGTACATTTTGAACTCTCCATAATAGCTAGATACAGTTCGATTGCCTTGAGTTAGGTTAACAACTTTCCTCTTCAAATACAGAATAGTTGGAGCACTAGTCTGTCCAAAGCTATCCTCTAGATCAGTCCATAGTTCTCTAGCAGTAGCACTATGAATGAATTGTCTATAGATTTCAGGTGATATAGAATTTCTCAACCAAGTAAGGATCAAGCTATCAGCACACAACCAAGCATCATATTGTGGATCTGAAATATTAGGAGGAGTAAGAGTACCATCTATGAACTTTTCTTTCTTCTTTACGCACAAGGCAGTGCGAACAGCGATACGCCAAGCTGTCCAATTCGTTCCATCGAGCTGAATTGGAGTCAGCTGGAAGTGAGCATGATCCATCGGAGAGAGTGAGAACTCATCGCAGGTTTGCTCCGTCGTGGAATCTGATTTAGTCGAATCAGCAATTGAATCATCGTTCGCCATAGCAGATAGTAGCGGAAGAGAAACAGAGAATCAACACAGGAAAGGTAGAAGAAATCAAACAGAATTGCAGATGAAGGAATCGAGCACAGCAGGATCGCTAGAGCTCTGATACCATGAGGAGAGTAGAACAAATGTAAATAACTGCCATTGTATTGAGTGAATGAATTGAATGTGTTTGTTACAATGACTCACAATATATATAAGAGCAAAAGAAATAAGAGAAACGCTAACACGCTAACAACAAACTAAACACGCCTATTCTCAACATATAAGGAATGTAACATGTATAGCATTAACCAACTCCAACATGCTGCTGCTCTCTTTGTTGCTGCTGCTGCCTCTTCATAGCTGTAGCATCCTTATGCTCAACAGAAATTCCAGACGTAGTTGATTAATGAAAATATTATGGGATACTGTTATGTAATATATTGAGAATAGTTAATTTCTTATATAGTATTGAATAATTCAATGAGAACTCAGGCGTGATTTAGGTTTAATTTTGCTAACAAGATTTCAACTTGAATATTTGTATAAGATAATTTATAATTAAATATCGTATTCAAAATATTACGCATAGCAAAAAAAATGTCATAAGAAGAATTAATTTCAAATAACATAATACATGGAATTTGATATAAGTACTTAATTTGAGGTTTAAAATCTAATTAATTTGATATCAGGTTGCCTATTCCCCATGATGAACTAGAGTAGAGTACAAGATTTTCTAATATTCGTTGGGGTGAAATCATACTCCTTGCTTTTGACTTTTATTTCTCAATGTGTTTTTTCATGCCTTTCTAAGGTGACTGAGAATCTGGATGAGCCATCTGATAGAGTATACAGTTGTTATCGCCGGAAATATATTTCCTTGATAACAACAATAGTTTGGTCCATTACGGCCGGTGGTTGTTCCGATGGCCTGGCCATAACTATTGTATATATAATATGGATTGTATCCATATGCCGGTTGCTGGTAGCCATTGTAATTGAAATACATGAAGAACATAAAACTAAACTAAGACTAAAAACTGAGAAAGAAAAATAAAACACGATAGTTTGATTGATCTTTTGATGATCATTTTATTCCAATACACTGCCTATTTATAGGACTAAATATAGGCAGTTACATTCTAAAGATGCGTACACATTTCACAGAAAACTGCTAATTCAAAATACAATAACCAACCCCACTAATTATTCAATAACCTCCCACTACAATAGCAACCCTAAAATTTATCTAAAATATGGAATAATATTATTTTTGTGTGATAACAATAGCCCCCCAATTTTTGTTGGTAGATGACGTAGGAAAGAGACCAATAAAAATTTAATAGCTATAATATAAATTACTAGCTCCATGTCAAGCTCCGAGATGCATTAGAAATCCACTGGTGAAGATGCTTGTATGTATGAATTTGATTCTGGTGTGGAATGGAAGAGATGTTGATGTAGTTTGGTTGGAGACCTGTCGTTGAATCAATGCCAGAAAGATGTTGAGGCCGGTACCGGTGGTGTGATGGTGGGCTTCGTGGTGTGATGTCGGCAATTAGAAACTTTGGTAAAAACTAGAGAACTATATCTAAAATAGATATATGTAAGATTATATATATATATATTAATAAACCTAAAAATAACATCATCTATAATACGTATATATATAATTAAATATATATTACTTTACTAAGATAGATATTTAGGCAAGATACAGTAGTATCCTAACCATATTCACTATTATATTGAGTACCGAGATATATATTTTTTCTCAATAGATCACAATGGATTTCAAAATTTGGATATGATGCGCTGCTTTCCCCTGGAAAAAATAGATCATCTTGTAGATTGTCATCGACTTCTTCTTGTTCGCTCGAAGTATTCACAATAATCAAAGATTGATCATCCTCCTCCTCTGACGAGGCCATTTCACCATCCCATAGAGCCATTGGCTCTTCCGAAACTATGTCTGGTTCCGGTTGTGAAGCCCCCCGGGGCATCAAAAGTGTCTGCACTTCTATTACTCCCCTTGGCGAATCGATGGGATCTCCTTCGGGTGAAGGGAGTGCCAATAAATTTGGCATTTGCTCCTCTTGATGGTTTTCATGTGTATCGGGACAGTGTTCTGTGCCAAATGAAAAGGCCTGAACAAGGGCAGTAGCGATACTTTGCATTAATTCATCACGAAACTTCTGTATTTTTTGGTCAATTTCAGTGACCAATTGCTTAACATGTTCCTCTTCGTCGTCTTTCTCCAGAGGGAACTCCGACTTGCCTTTTAACAGAAAGTCTCGTGGGTTTGTCTTTCGTCTCCCATTGTGGTCGCCATTTGTTATCGCCAGAAATATATTTCCTTGATAACAACAATAGTTTGGTCCATTACGGCCGGTGGTTGTTCCGATGGCCTGGCCATAACTATTGTATATATAATATGGATTGTATCCATATGTCGGTCGCCGGTAGCCATTGTAATTGAAATACATGAAGAACATAAAACTAAACTAAGACTAAAAACTGAGAAAGAAAAATAAAACACGATAGTTTGATTGATCTTTTGATGATCCTTTTATTCCAATACACTGCCTATTTATAGGACTAAATATAGGCAGTTACATTCTAAAGATGCGTACACATTTCACAGAAAACTGCTAATTCAAAATACAATAACCAACCCCACTAATTATTCAATAACCTCCCACTACAATAGCAACCCTAAAATTTATCTAAATTATGGAATAATATTATTTTTGTGTGATAACAACAGTAAAGCAAACTTTTAGTGCGCTTTTGTATTTATTCGATTTCTAGATTGACTGAAATAAATGTTATTCACATTGTTGCTTTTGTATGGATGCTTGTATGTTTTCTATATAATTGCAAGTATGTCCAATTATCTAATATTGTAGACAACATGGTGTGTTAGGAGTCACACAGAAGATCATGTTGTCGGTTCATTATAAGATATAAACAGTATTCACAACTGAGATAGTTTGGACATAACTATTGGTTTATGTTGTAATGGAAACTTGTAATTAGTTTATCTTGACTATTAGTTTGCAGTAGTGCGCTGCGTCGCATTGAAAGGATCACAGTTGAGATGCATTCTTCTATTCTGGCATAAGAAGAATCAAGATCTCGACGACTCTGATTAATTCTTAACCCTAGTAGAGATAAATCTGACACATGGAATATTTGTTGGTCGCTTTGATTTACCATGAGTGAGAGTCCCTAGTTGATTTAATATGCTTCGTATTTTGGACGCCAATATTATTTGCATGGTGTCTATTTATTCTCACTAGGGCACTGTGTCCTGGTTATCCGGGTTGATGACGTCCCCTTAAGGAGCTCAATAAGGATCATTGTATGAACCCTGCAGGTGGATTTATTCCGTACAATGATGAAGTTTGAGTGGTACTACTTAAGGATTAAAAGAGATTAATTGATTAAAATTGTCAGAAGTTTTAGTTAATTAATGGACGTGCGATATCTTAAACATAGGGAATAAATTGAGTCTAATAGAAGCCCAGATTCAATCTGGATCAGGCCAGGAGTGCAACATTAATTATTTAGTGGAATTAATTAATGTTTTATAGGCCAAATTAAGTTCAGGGCTGAACATAAGAATTTGAGTCCGTAAAGGAGCCTGAGCCTGATACCTTCTAGTGGATCCACAGTCTGGCCCAAGGACCAATTAGGAGAGTTTATAAATAGGTCTTCAAGAAACCCTAGCCTACACAACAAGATCATAATTCTCTTCCAAAAGAGAGGGTGAGGGGCGGCCAAGAGGGTTTTCTTGGAGATCAAGTTTTTCTCTCCATCCGTTCGATAGATCTCCGTCCATCCGGTGTTCGTACGGGGTCGGGAACAGTCTGGAAGATTCCTAGTGTTGAATCCGTTCGTGTGTTGGAGGGAGATCCGTGCGTGCACCCGTTCGTGTGCTTGGAGGATTGTTCGTGGTTGCATATTGCAGATCTACGGACATAGACGAAAAGAACCAAGTTTCCAATCAGACGTTGTTGCAGATCTGCTTCGGAAAGGTAATTTTCGTAAACATCCTAGTAGATATATTATAATGCCATGCATGTATGTGTTGGCATCCAATAACGATCCCTGGGCACGGACCACCCTCATAGGTGTGTTCCTACAATTGGTATCAGAGCCAGGTTTCATGATTATTGGCCCTGCCGGAAAACAAATAGTTGGTATTTAGATTATGTATTTTCTAGCATGTTGTTGGATGAAAAATAAATATAAATATAAATTTAATTTATATTTATATTTATTTTATTGTTTTCATGTGTTGTATGTTTCCCGTCGCAGTCCTATTGCTTTGTTGTAAGCGTTTTTCCCACTAGATAATAAGTGTGGGTAGATTAGGCGTTTATCATAGATCAAATGTATATAGGATTTCATGTAATTTTCATATTATGTAATGTAATGATGGAGATGGGCATGAAAAAGAGCAAACGGAGGCGATTCCACATGAAAGGAAGCGGCGGCGGTGGCGGCGGACCGGCGGCGGCGGCAGAATTGGCGGCTGGGCAGACGGCGGGGCTGGTGGTGGCAGCTGCAGGGGTTGATGGAAAAACTAGGGTTTTAGCCCAATGGGCCGAAATACTAGGGTTTCCGTCGGCAGAAACTGTTTGGGCCGCAACTTTTGCCTCGGATGTCCGTGTGGGGCCCATGATACCTTTTCGGAAACTTCGCGACGAGATCTACAGGCGTCATGGTAAAACCATGACCGAAAATCTCAGCGCCAAATTCAGACGTTTGATAGACTTTTTTCGCCATTCTTTAAAGTTGGACGTCCGGTGAAGTTTCATCACATTGCATGAGAGGCAGATCCAGGCATCGTTCGGCGCTCCATTTGAATTTTGTAATAGTTATTTTAGGCTATTAGATAGGTTCTTGGGGCTGCACGGGATTGCTTTATTTTATTGCTTTTTTTATTTGCTTTGTTGATGTGATATTAAATTTATTTATAAATTTATATTTAAATTTAAACATGCTAGAAATCACGTTTTAAGTAGCATTGAATTATGTTGTTTTAATTCTAGTGGCATGCTAGGGCTTATGTGATTTGCATGTTAGGAGCATGTTAGGAATTTAATTATTTCTTGATGCATGCTATGGAAAAACCTACAAGTTAAATGACTAAGTCTAAATTATTGAATTTTAAGTAATTCATGGGCCTCCACAATTGATCTCTATGTAAAGTGATTGTAATACGCGTGGCCCATGGGGTCTCCTCCCTAACGGATGTTGACTTTCACAAGATTACTAGATGAGATTTCTAATTTAATGATTTAATTTTAAGTAAAGTGTGTGACATACGCGTGACCCATGGGGTCTCCTCCCTAACGGATGTGCCATGCATAAGTTGAAACTTTTGAACTAATTTCACTAACACGAGTGTATTTTTGTAAAATATATCAGGTTCGAATTTATTAACAGAAAAGAGTTATGATTCGTGGGGAAGGGGTTTAAGGATATATTTCACTTTTTATTACTCATGTGGGGTATTTTGAATTCAAACGACGCTGCATCCTTTCCAGCATTGGCGCCATGAAACTTTTGACAGTTTCATTACGCTGCTGGGGGGTGAAGAACCTCTAAATACAATCTCCAATTTCACGGCGCTGTGATCCTCCACGGCATGAAACTTTTGACAACTTTCACGGTGCAACCGGGATAGATAGTTCAATTTTGGCCTTCAGTCTGTCACACTGAAGGTCTCCGACAATTTGCACCATGAAACTTATCATAGTTTTATGTCATGAAGATCCTTGCCATGAAACCTTTGACAAGCCCCCATTACATGAGTATTTTCTGAAAAATCATAATCCTGGTTTTCAATTTTATTCAGTGAAACCAATTTATGAAGATGGAGTTGGGATTAGGGATATATTATAGGTTGTCACGTTTTTATTGCTCGTGTTAAGAAACTGTGCTCCCGAAAGCACACGTTGTCAAAAGTTGCAGTAATTTATAGTAAGACCGGATCGTTCACTGGAGGATGTGCGATAGAAGCAGGGCCCACATCGTTTACTAAGATTTTCCACTCGGTTACTCGATTCAAGCTTTGCAATGGTTTCTAACAACTACTTGACAATAATTTAAACTAAACTATGAAAGCAGTAACATAATATTCTACAAAGCATGGTAAATTTGATCTAAAAAGCAATTAAATCTATTCTAGGAAAGCAATGAGGATTATGCTAGGAAAGCAGGTAAAATTATTCTACGAAAGCGAATTAAAATGTGACAGAAGGGACAGGGAGAAAATAATGAAGATTGGACAAGATTCAGATTGAACACAATTAAACTTCCATTTTAATACACAGATCTTTGTTTGGGATAATCCATCAATTAGCTAACTCCCATGCTCTCTATACCATGTTCCCTTTAGCAGACAGGTACTTATGGTAAGACTTTACATGCTCTTAAGACCTCAACTTCTAAGATACCACAGATTACTAACTCCCCTTTGCAATGCCTTGCAAGAGTATGTTAGTCATATGTCGTGGACAAGCAACACCTAACATATCATTAGTTGATATGCCAAGTACTCCTATTGTCCCCCTTGTCACACCCAAAGTCCAAATCTAACCCCGAACTAATCCATAACTCTTAAACCTTATAACCGGCAGATACATCTCTGCTTCCAAGTGACCTCTATGAAAGCATTTTAAAGAAAACGGTAAAGAAAGCAGTAAAGAAAGCATTTAAAAACCTATCGCTCGGAAGTCTTAAAAGATCGTCACAATCCGTTAGCATAAAAGAGCCCCTGGTCTTGATGACCAGATGTAGATTTAGAACTTCCCAAATATTAGTAAGCCACAGGGCTTATAACATCCGGTTAGTTATGATATACAAACATGAGTGGGACAGACCTATGAAGGTTTGTTCCGAATGTACTCACTCAAGACTCAATTTTAGGCTTTGGTGAGAGAAGATAGCAGTTGAAAGAATACTCAACCTTACCTTAGAAATTAACCAAGGCCTATATGTTGTTCCTCTAATATTAATTATCACATCTTATCCGAATCTAAGTTGAAACGGATTCGATGCAATACTTAATACAAGATTTCCAACACACATCAATTTTGAGAAGCAAATAGATATTTGAAAATTATTCCCTAAATAGGTACTAAACTCTCAATTAACACACAGATCCTTTCAGTCTAGGAGAGACCTAATCGTTGACTCTGCTTCTAAGGTTCTCAAAATCAACCCCCAGTAGAAGATGAATTAGTCATAACTATTGAATTTATCTCTTACTCAGATCCGGATTTTATAAAGGGATTTTTGTTGGAAATTTAGTGTGCACATCTGATTTAAATCAAGACTTCTATGTCCAAGGGGAAGGATCCCCAAAATAGTAATAGACCACAATATCTACATAATAATATCATGCATACATTTATAAGAGAAGTAAAATAAATACCCAAAATATATGGTGGGGTTAGACAGAATTCGATACACAAAGATGAATTAGCCTGAGATAAGAAGAATTTGGCTAAAGAGAGTGCCAGAAATAATTGGGGTTATCCGGACTGCAAACATCTGCTATCCAGTTCCCAATTATACCAGATGGAAATGATTTGTAGATGCCTTAAGTGACAGTTGCCGCCGTCACCTTAGACTTTACTATCTATGAATTTGGATGAAAACCCACATGCTCTATTACTGTAATAATTATTGGATGACATTGGCATATGTCATTTATTATTACTACAGTTCTAGATTCAGATTTGAAATTAAGATAAAGAAAAGAAAATTGTATCCGGATAGGAGTCAGCTGAGCAGCTATTATAATCCGGATGGACGAACCGCCAAGGCTTCCACCGACCACTACCCGAACCATGCAAAATAACAACTAGTAATTAATACTCAGAATACGAGCTAGTTATCCGTGTGGGAATACCCGCCAACATTACTCTGATGTATTTCTTACTAGTTGTTCATACACACAATGAAAGAGAAAATAAATAAATTAAGAAAATGTTTTTGGTATTGTGTGAGTGTTAATGACACAATAATTAAGACACTAATGGGTTTTAGATGTGTAATGGATAAAATTAAATGTCGTGGGCCTAGGCCCAATACACCCATGCAACTTACACAACTCAAGAAATAAAATATTTTTGGAGTTTTAAAATAGAAGGAAGAAAGCAATTCGGTCTATTGGGCAAAATGCAAAAGAGACCGAATTGAGGATGAATGAGGTATGAAGTAACACCATACCCAATTAATCCTTGTAAAGTCATGAAACATCCTATAATTCGAATTGTCAAGCAATTCGGTCTAAACTGAATTGGACAATTCGAATTGATGAAGTCATTCCCTCACTCAAATTGGTTAAGGCATTTACCCCAAAGTGAGGGTAATTCGAACTGCCAATTGAATTCGGTGTAGACCGAACTTGGACAATTCGAAATGGTGAAACAGAGAAAATAAACTAAGGCATGAGGGGGATGTCATGGATACAATGTGGTCTCCTAAGTCAATTCGGTCTATATGGGCAATTCGGTCTAAACCGAATTGCATAGACCGAATTGCATGGAGATCACATGAAGATAACACTTTTTGCTATGCAATTCGATCTCATGGGCAATTCGGTATAGACCGAATTGCAATTCGGTATAAACCGAATTGCCTAGATCTAATTGCATATAAATTTTCAAGTAAAGCATTTAACAACTATTTTTGCCATGCAATTCCATTCTCATGAGTGATTCGGCCTAGACCGAATTACCTCAAACCGAATTTGCATGTTCTTCTCTCATAAGTGTGGGTTTGGTATACATTGTGTGGTTTATGATGGATAAGTTTTATCTAATCCTTCATTTCACATCACTGTCACTTCACAGCCACACTAATGAGTGTTTTAGGGAGAATAGACCTAGGTTATGTGGCTAACACGCATTGGCTTGAACCAAACCTTAAAACTACAAACAAGCATTCAAAGATTAAGGACTCAAGCATAAACTGAACAAAATAAGAACACATGCTCAAAAACAAGAACACCTACATAATCTAAGGCAACACTAAGCTAAAGAAAGTGACTAAAGCAGCAACTAAAAAGCGAGAAAATTAATTCTAACAAGCCTAAGATTGTCTAAAATCTAAGAACACTTATTTGAGTCTCTAAGGTGTAAGGTCAAGCCAAAACCACTTAGCACACATTTATTGAGATTGCAAGTCAACTAGGGCATAATAAATATAACCTAGTTGAAACAAACAAACATTCTACCATTATTGCTAAGGAAAGTATTAAATAAATGCCAAACACTTGAAATGAAAACCCATTTCTGGATTCTTTCTTGTATTGACACCGGAAAGCAGTAAATAACCCTAAAACCATTCATTAGCTTGAAGGTAGGGTTCATTCTAACTACAAAGCATTTAAGGTTTATGGAAATGGCTACACTAAGGGTGGTAACCAGCTTCTATGAGACAAAAACTAAGCTCAAAAGCGATAAAACTACATTACAAGCATGAAAAATAAACTAACTAAACTACAATACCTACCAAACCCTTAAGGGGTGAAGAACCTTCTGCTTCTTTTTGTCTCCCAGCAACTGTCCAAGAGTTTCTGTGTGTCTAAGGATATTTCTTGTGTTGAAGAAGGTCAGCTTTTATACTTCTTTTCGAAACCCTAGGCCCATCCTGCATTTCTCACGTGCTCAGCTGTACTTTTGAATGTGATTCGGTCTCCTCATGCAATTCGGTTTAGATCGAAGTGATGCAATTCGAATTGCATGAGGTCTTCCTTCCTGATCTTGAGCTGGAATGTGGTAGTCATCCATCAATTCGGTCTATGGGTAGACCGAATTGGCCTTGCCGAATTGAAGATGGTTCCTCCCTAGCTTCTCTGCTTTAGGGCAATTCGATCTATGCAATCAATTCGGCTTAGACCGAATTGCATAGATCGAACTCCTTCTTTCTGTTTTGCTCCAAGTCTTCTTTCTTTTCATGGTGCAATTCGGTCTAGGGGTCAATTCGGTTTAGACCGAATTGCATAGACCGAATTGGTTGCTCTTCTCTTCCTCAACACCTCTTTTTCTTCTTTCTTTCAGCAATTCGGTCTACTGAGCAATTCGATTTTGGTCGAATTGCTTATAGACCGAATTGGTTTTCAACACTTAGCCAAAATTTCAGATTGTGGGATTTTCATTCTTTTCCCCATCTTTTTGATTTTTGTGGGCTATCTTATTCTTTTGCCCATCTTTTCATTCCTTTTTCTTTTCTTTTTCCTTTTTTCATGTTTTTGGATTTTTCTAACACAAATGCAATTAAAATTGCATGTTTTGTGTCTTTCATTACCAGCTTAATATTTTTACAAACTTGCATCAATCTGTCGAATTCAACTGCTTTCTTATTGAAATAAGATGGGACTTCGATCAAAATGTCCGTCTCAGACACGGAAATGGATTGGAAACAATGGACAATTTTGGCCATTATCAACATCCTCACATTTAATACTGATCGTCCCCGAGCAGTCAGAGTCAGTGATCCTAAGAGCAAGGACTCTGCATATTCAATCCAGTTGCGTGGCTTCGGAAATTTCATTCTTGTTATATTGGGATAATACAATCAAAATTACAAGTATTAAACTCTCTTGATTGCAGTGTTTAATGAAATGATACTTCTCACTTGGATAGGTATACAAATCAATCATTATTGTTAATTTTTCTTGAATATATGTATAGAAAATCTTCATTGGTTTAATTATTGAATTTAGGCATGACATGAACATTAATCAATCAAAGTAGAGCATCACATATAGTAGAATCGGAAATTTCACTCACTCTCAAAGTTGGCTTTTAAACAATACGCTCATAATCAAATTCAAATAAATTCTCCCATAAGCTTGCAATTAGACCAACTCGCCACCTACTCATTTCTTCAAATCGAGATCCCGAGGTCTTATTTAAGGTTATAACGGGGCATACGGTTGTAACATTAGGTAAGGAAGGAATTATTAGGCTAAAAGTGACATGAATCCATTCCATTATAACTTGGCATGTTTTTATTTAAAATCTATGATCATCAATACTTCTTTCTTTCTTTTGTTTTTCTTTTCCATTGCACGACATTAGACTTTGTTTATTTTGCTTTGTCACTTGCACTTTATTTCTGTTGAATGAATCTCAACACACTTTTTTTTTGATGATCATAAACTATGATGCCTTGATGGAATTGATTCGTGTACACTTGGGTTTGATTTTCTTGGTCTTTTATAAGGCTAGGAAAATATAGTGGTTTCAAAGAAAAATTAGGCTTAAAGGCTCAACTTGGTTAATCCTAAAGGGAAAATATTTTTGGGTTTGGAATTCAAAAGAAGGCCAAAATTTTGGGTTTTCTAAGTGCCTCGATCATGTACTCGATTTCGGGAATATGGCATGGTCTTGAATCGATCCCAATTGCAAGTTCTAGTGTCCTTTAATCGAATTGATTTTCACACAACAAAGAAATATTGAGTAAAAATGACTCGGCTCAGATCTCACACGGACGGTTTGGTCATGTCATACCCTTATTCTAAAATTTAACCTTGAAAAATTCTTGCAAATTATTCAATCAAATTCTCAACATGAAAATTTTGTTTTTCTTCCAAGTGATCATATCATTGGATTTTTATAGCTCAAAACCTCAAGAATTTATATCATGCATATTTTTAATTGCTTTATCCCAATGCAATAGTTTGAAAATTTCATCCTTAGCCTAAATTCAACATGTGAATTTAGGTGGCAGATTTATGTTTGTTTTGTGCCGGTTATTTAATTGAAAGCAGTAAGAAGACACTGTGAACATGGAAGCATGTCACAGCTTGTTTTTGGCGTGACAGTCGCTTATTCATCTTGGACTGTCACACATCTTTTTCAAAATTTTTTTTGAGAATTCAAGACGAAATTCTCTTGTGGAAAGCAATAAATACATCAGTTACAGAAGATTTCCACAGTATGAATGAAGGTGTACTGATTGAATGGAAAATCTAATGCATGATGTTTACATTGAAGCTCGCATGAATGTGATCGCGTTGACTCAATCTTTCTTCTCTGGATGGTGCTTGGAGGGTCCGGTGTCATCTCTTGGAGGTGAGGGTAGCTTTCTGAGCAGAGTCTTCATCATTTCGTCTTGATTGTCGAACATTCTGGCTTGACTGGCGAACACTGCTTCAAACATTTTTCTATTCTTTTCCTCATTCTCAATCCTTTCTTGATGCTGCCTTGCCGCTTCCTTTCTGAACTCCTCTTCTCTCTCAAGCCTTCTCAGCCTAAACTCTTCATCTTTCTGCATTTGTTTCTCGTGAGTCGAAACAATGACATCGGCCAAAGATCTGACACTCTGCATCATTGACTCTCCCATTCTGCTCACTGCTTCTAGAGTTTGAGAATCAGCTGGATACTGAGACACAGTCGGGCTTCTGCGAGAGGGTCGGACTGGATGTCTTCGTGATAAGCTTGGAGTGGAAACATCAGTTCCAGGATGAGTCTGAGTGGGGGCATCACCTCGAGGATGTTCCTCTGCAGCAGGTCCAATTGAGGGGGTTCCAGCTTCTCTTGTTGAAGGCAGCGCTTCAGTACGGGCCTCTTTCTTTCGTGACTTGCACTTAGCTGGTTGCCCAGGAGTGTATCTGGATTGGGCTTCTGATTTCTCTGGCATCGCGTATACCACCGGATCAGCTACCCGCGTTTTTGGAACTGGAATTGGGCGACTTATATCAATAGTGTCGCTCCCTGAGAAAACAAATAGATCTACTCCTTGGGCTTCGCAGATTCTTCTAATGAGGTTTGGATAGCAGAGAGCAGCCGCCTTGCCGGAGGTCCTTGAAGTCATGACATGGAAAATGTGCTCCCCTACATTGATCTTCAGTCCATGCCATAACTTGGCAAAACCCTTCAGCATTCGACCAGATGTCTCATGTGCATGAGGGTTGGGCCTGATTTTGGACATGTAGAAGTCATATGAAGGTTGGAATCCAAGCTTCAGGTGTTTGGATTTGAAAGAGAACTCGCCAGTATAGCTCTCGGCAGTGAGGGACCTTGTGATGTTGTCATAATATGGCCTATCAACTGCCTTACATGCTCCCTTTTCAAAGTGCTCAGCTGTCGGGAATTCTGATACCCAGTTGGGGGTATTGAGGAATCTGTTCAGATATTCTCCAGATATGTCTACATCAACTCCTCACACCCAACTCTTCTTTTGAGCGACATTGATATTGCAGTAGAACTCCCGAACCAGCTCTGCTATCCCAGGTTCAGCGTGGTGCGTGAGGAATTCAGTCCATCCATGGTTTTGTTGCAGGAAGACCAGCGTAGGATGATTCACCATTTCCGGACTGAATCCTTTATCAGGTACAAATAATTCTCCTAGTGCCATATAACGCCCCGCATTCTGCTCGTTCCCGTTGAACCTTCTCATTATATCTGCATCGTCCTTGATGGGGAACTTTTTGCATTTCTTTGTGGATACCCCCAGGCGTCCCTTTGAGGTGGAGGTCTCCCAATACCCAGCGGATCGGACTGACCCCGTTGATTCTTGGGAGTCCTGAGGATATGCCTGCTCCCAGTCAGAATTCGATTTCTCCTCCATCTGCTCTTGCTACTCACGATGTTCAACCCCTAGTTGATGTTCAGTTTCAGCCTGCACATCTCCCTGCGGCTGTCCTTCAGACTGTTGTTCGTGTTCCGCCTGCTCACCTCCTTGAGATATTCCCTGTTCAGATGAATTACAACGAAATTCATGAAGCACGGCTTTGAGAAAATCATCAGAAAAGACGGGATCAACAACATGTTGATGTTCTTTTTGAGGTACCTCCTCGTCCCTCCCTGTTTTTAATTTCCCCAACTGTTCTACCATGTGATCTCCTTGATCTCCAGTGATATCAAGATCCCCTTGGAGGATTTGTTGATATGTTTTGTTCTTGAACAGGTCCTCAATGGTATCTACATTTGCTTGGGAGCAGCCCCCGCTGCCCTCGTTTGCCACTGCCTCTCCTTGATTCGTCTCAACTTGTGGACCCGCCTCAGCATGCGAGTCTTCTAATTCTGTTATCTTCTCATCAGGTGCAGTGGTTTGGGATTGGGCAGCAGCTGCAGCTATTGCATTTGCAGCAACTTGATCCAGACTTACTAAAAGTTCTGCAGTCTTCTCCTTCAACTGTTCGAAACGCTCATTGCCCTCCTGCACCATTTCCTTTATCTCTTCTGTGGGTTTGAGTCCTTTACCGATCTCATCCACTTTCTTTTCACTCCCACTCCTCTGAGTGGCTATCTCCTTTTGCTGCTTCTTTCGATCTTTAACCCATTCAGCCGGCTCTTCTTTCACCTTAACAGGCACGATGTTGGTTCCGCTGATTATTTGACAGTCATCGTCCCCAACATCAGCCTCTGTTGTGACCTCTTTATCCTGTCTCTTCTCTAGCTCGGCTTGAATTTTCTCAGCAACTTTTCTATTCTCTTCCTCTTCCCGGGCTTTTCTACTGTTCTCTTCCATTTCAGCTTTCTTAGCTTCTTCTTCAGCTTTCTTGGCCATTTCTTCCTTCCACAGTTTATCTTGTTCGGCCCTTTCTGCCTCTCGCTTTTGTTTCCACTGTTCTTTTTCTTTGACCATTTCAGCATCAGCCCTCTCCTTCTCCCGCCTTTCTCTTTCAATTTGATGCTCCTTGCGAGCAGCAGCCCTTTGTTCCTCAGCCCGTTCAGCTTCCGCAAGCCTCTGATCTCTCATTGCCTTTTCTGTGTTGGCTTCTTCTTGGGCCCTTCTTGCCATATTTGTGTCATATTGTTCTTGGGCTAAACGTTGCTGCTCTCCCTTGGATAGATCAACGGCATGCTTCTTACCCCTGTTCTTTGGTTTGGAAGGTGTACCATCGAACTTGGGTACTGGTGGGAGAATCCTTGGCTGAATGGGAGGTTCCTGAATTTTGACTTGAGATTCTGCAGGTTTTCCGGCCTTTTCTTTCTCAGCCAGTTTTATCAGTTTCCTCTTTTTCTTTGGTGGCTCTGGCGCAGATTCGGTTTGGAGAGGCTCTGATTCAGTTGACTGGTGGGGTTCTGATTCGGTTGACTGGTGGGGTTCGGGCGTCGGGTCCTCATACTCATCGATCATCTTGTCATCAGCTTTGGTCCACAGCCCTAACTCAGGCCCTTTGGTTTTCAGATATTTCTCGATAAAACTGGGCTCAGTCATTGCTGTAAGCTGAGCAGTCCATTTGGCTGCGAAATATCTGCCCAAGACGCCTTGGAACCCCGTGTTATACCGTAATCGCACTTTGTTTTCTTGGCAGTACCTCAGGGCTTCCCAGTCCATCTCTCGCATTAATTCGAAGAATCTGGTCTTCATGTCCGCATAGAGAGTGTCCATGATGTCTGCCTCCTTCTCATTCGGCCCTGACAGGTCCCGAACTGGTGGAATGTTCAAATACTCCAGGCATTTGGTTTCGGTCATCAGTGGTATCTGCTTCTTCTTCCTACCCATTCTGTCCTAATTTCTGGTTCGGTACATGGTTGTGCACTCGGCCCTCATTAATGCAAAATTGGGCATTCCAACCATTGTGGCTTCTTTGGGTTCCACCACCGGGATTCTTGTTGGTAGAAATCTTGGAAGGATTTCCTCATTTCCCGGGGGTATCACCACCCCTGGATTTAGTACAGATCGTCTGATGTCCTTCTCCCAGCTCCCCCATGCCTTCATGTATTCCCCCCACAGCTGCCGTATTGCTTTCGTCTTTTCTATTATTGTGTCCAACATTGGAGTGTGGTGGGCTGCTCCATAATTCAGCACGGGTTGGAGGGACTCCCAAAAGTTGTATGACATCTCAATATGACGTAACTTGGCATGATTTGTGAGCCACAGTTGCTCTTCCGATCCGCAGACGGTCCCGTTGTCAAATAGTTCCTTCTTGTATGTGAACGGGAAAGCGTCTGGCATGTAAACCATTCCGGACGTCACCACTTTGTGTACTTGAGGAGTTTGTTTGGCAAACAGACTTCTGACTTCTTTTGTGATGGCTGGTTGAATGGGGATTGGCTCGAAGGCTGCTATTTTCTTGTCCCCAAGGTGCTGCTCAAGCATTCGATTCCACCAGGCCTTATGCTGAATCATTCTCCAAACTATTCTCTTGTAGTGAACTCTCGGATCGTTAAATCTCTGGTCGTATCTTGCCTGGTCGAATTCGTTATTCCAGAAGTTCCACATGTGCTGGCAGAGGTCTCTCTCGAGGCTTGTAGCTTTAATGTTTCTCTAATCTTCTAGTATATCTCTCCACCAGTCATCTTTCATTTCAAATCTCCATTCGATCTGGTGGTCCATGTTCAGATGAAATTCATCCCTGATGGCCCTTCTGTTTGCTTCGATCTCCCTTTTCAGCCTTTCAATTTCCAAAAAGGCAAGGTCTGGAGTGGTTATTGGAAGACTCATTATGGAAGTTATCACATATTTGTCCCTGAGAAGAGAAATTGAAACTATTTTTAACAAGTTTTTGATAAACATATTCAAGTTGGAAAAATCAACATCCTCACATTTTGAGCTAAGCTCTAAATGTGAGCTAATTGGTTTTTTTACTTGAATTTATTAGATAAAAAGACATAGAGTTGAATTTTTACATCCAACCCTTATGCAACAGAATAAAGATAGAGAGAAAAAGTAAGGATTTGAGGTCCCTACAACAATTTTTTTCTTAGACTACAAAATAGTCTAAAATGGTTCTGGAGCGGTCAAAGGACCAAAAAGTAAAATTTCATAGGCTATTAAGCCTACGAAAGAGATTTGGATTTTTACACTTAAAAAGTGATTTAAATCAAGTGAAAAAGGTAGCAAGATGATTAATGGTGAGGAATAAATGCACATGACAATTTATGCAATCACTGACATGTAGTAATGGATCATGGAGAATAAAAATTAAAATAAACATGCACAAACACAAAAAAGTCATTTTTGGATTTTTATGAGAAGTGTTGACTTGTTTATTTAATAAAATTGGGGATGTGAGTGGTCCCCCATTTAGGTTTGTTTTGGGAAATGGGTGTTAAAGAATGAAACAAGATGTTCCATTCGAATATCCCCCCACTTGTCCCAAAAGTGAGTATAAGTGAAACACTTAAAAGAAAAGAACATAACATTCTACCACTTTTTGTCTTTTTAGACAAAAATGCCATGCCAAAAGTGTTGGAAAAATTTTGGCATGGTTTCGTCTATAATACCATGTTTTCCGTATGTGCAAACATCACTTTTCAAGTTGAGATAGCAACTTTCAAGTTGAGTTTGCACTTTGTGGTTAACAAGTATCCGACAAAAGCATTTATTGACAAAATGCACAGTACACAATACATGCATAAATGAAAATAAGACACAGACAGTCCATTCACACCATGATCATGCAAATATTTTGCCACAAACTCATGCTTAAAAAACATAGTCATGGCAGTGTTATCAACATGCATATCTAATCATCATTATCAAATACACCAGTAAAATAACACAGTGGTTGTAAGGGAAAACAAACCACTGTGTTTTCCATTTTCACAGATTGTAAACAACAAACACAGTTAAAAATAAAAATACTAACAACAAAATCAGAACACAAAACCACATAATGAAAGAAAACATGATTTTTAAGGGTTTTGCAACCCTCATTTTCAAAATAAGACATCCCCAATACCACAAAAACTCAAGAACCACAACAATGGCAGTTTCGCACAAACCCTAAATTCTGCCTATTGTGTTCTACCCTCTTCCTAATCATGCCCAAACCATTCCGACCACTTCCCGACCATCTCCCACTCGAAAACAATCATAATTCCCTCCCCCATTGCTGATTTCGCAAAAATATGGAAGAAACAACATTTGAATCGTGAAACAGGGTGCGAAATCAAAAACAGGAAACTCACCCGACACTCCCAGTAGGATTAGACGAAGAGGAAGCCATTTTTGAACACTTTGCACGGAGTTGATCACAGAAGAACTCTGGCTCGAGCTCTGGTCTCGCGAGGGAGACGAAGTTCGCGAGAGGGAACACGGGGGAAAATATCGAAGTGCGAAAAGTGAAAGTGAGGGAAAATAGGGGGGATAAGGAATATAAAGGGGTAGGGGACTTGGGTAATTCGGTCTACTGGAGACCGAACCATCAATTCGGTCTAGACCGAATTGATGTGGTCTCCTAGTGTTTGCGAGAGATTCGGTCTCTCAGGCCAATTCGGTCTAGACCGAATTGGCATAGAGACCAAATTGGAAAGGGAAGCAAACACACTCTTACTGCAATGAAGTCTTTTTGAAGTCAATTCGGTCTTAGACCGAATTGATTAAGAGACCGAATTTCAGCATGAAGACCGAACCTGGTTACTTAGGAAAATTATGGGAGATGCTTTTGTGAGGCAATTCGGTCCATATGGGCAATTCGGTCTAGACCGAGTTGCCTTATAGATCGAATTGCTCACTTGCATAAATAAATCTAAGGAAACACAAATGCCTTTTGCAGATCAATTCGATCTATTTTAAAATCAATTCGGCCTAGACCGAATTGCCATGGATCGAATTGCTACTTGGCCAAATTACACAAGGATGGAGGATGTGTGTTGGGGAAATTAATTCGGTCTCTTAGGCCAATTCGGTCTAGACCGAATTTGCTTGGAGATCGAATTGATTTGAAAATTTCCAAGGCATACATCCAATGCGATCTGTCTCAAACAATTCGATGTAGACCGAATTGGCTTGGGATGTAGAATAGATCGCATTCAACACTTAGAAAAATTTTGAAATTTTTCGAATTTCAAATTTTCTATCATAATGGATTTTCTCAAAAATTAACACACTTAAAGCACATTTTAAACAAAAATAAATATTACTCTAGGGTAAAATGCTTGCATAAATTAGGTTGGATTAACACCCTTATTTTATGGAGTTATTCCGGATTTTAAATTTCTCTAAATTCCGAAATTACTTTCCATTAAATTTGGTATTAATCCAACCGGGAACCTGGTTTTCAAAGCTTTATCCTTCTTTTTGTTGGTTCCATGAATTCCTGCAAGGCAAACATAGGAAAAATTATTAGATTTTCTCCAAATATCAACATCCTCACATTTAGAGTCTTAGTACTCTAAATGTTTAGTTGATCTTTGGGTACTTATCGTTTGAGACGAATAGATACATAGTAAATAATTATATGAATATATAGATATAAATATTTATTGAGCATAGGCCGGCTCTGATGTCATTTGAACTTCCTTTCCGGGGTCGAACTGCCCTAGATACTCCTTCAACCTGTGTCCATTCACCACCAGCTCTCCTTTGTCAGTTCGAATCCTGACAACTCCACTTTCAAACACGTGCACCACTTCGTATGGCCCTTCCCATCTGGATTTAAGCTTTCCGGGGAATAGCTTCAACCTAGAATTAAATAACAAGACATTTTGGCCAACATAGAAGTGTTTAGACTTTATGCAACGATCGTGTACCTTCTGGGTCCGCTCTTTGTAAATCCTCGAGCTTTCATAAGCTCGCGCACGTATTTCCTCAAATTCATTGAGGTCCAACTTACGTTTACTCTGAGCCACTCGTGGGTCAAAATTAAGCGTTTTTACGGCCCAGTAAGCCTTGTGCTCTAGTTCTACAGGCAAATGACAGGCTTTTTCAAAGATAAGCCTGTATGGGGACATCCCAATGGGAGTCTTGAATGTAGTGCGGTATGCCCATAGAGCATCATTGAGTCTACGTGACCAGTCTTTGCGGGTTATCCCCACAGTGGCTTCGAGTATATGTTTGATTTCGCGGTTAGATACCTCGACTTGGCCACTGGTTTGGGGATCATAAGGCGTGCCGATCTTGTGGAGAATCCCATTTTTGCTCATGAGATTTGCAAAAACTTTGTTGACAAAATGGGTTCCTCTGTCAGATATGATCACCCTAGGTACACCAAATCTATTGAAAATGTTGTTTTTCAAAAATTTGATGACTTGGTGACCATCGTTGGTTGGCAACGCAACTGCCTCGACCCACTTGGACACGTAATCGACAGCTACCAAGATGTAGTGATTCCCATCAGACGTCGGGAATGGTCCCATGAAGTCAATACCCCATACATCGAAAATCTCAAGGATGAGAATTCCTTTTTGAGGCATTTCATCCCTCTTGGAGATATTCCCTAATCTTTGGCATCTGTCGCAAGCCTTAACAAACGCCTTACAGTCCTCGTAAATGGTTGGCCAATAGAAACCACACTCGAGCACCTTGTGAGCTGTTCGAGTGGGGCCATGGTGACCTCCATATTCTGATTCATGACATTTTTTAGCGATTTGATAAGCCTCGTGCTCGGTTACACAACGTCTAATAATCGAATCTGCACAATGCTTAAAGAGATAAGGATCTTCCCAGAAGTAGTTGACTACATCTTGGTTGAACCTTGCTTTTTGCCTCTTGCTCTGGAATTGTGGAGTTATTCCACATGCTAAAAAGTTAGCAATGTCGGAAAACCATGGACAAGCTTGATCATGAAGATGCAAGGCAAACAGTTGTTCATCCGGAAAATTTTCATTAACGGCTATCTCATTTTTATCATTTTCTATTCGAGACAAATGGTCAGCAGCACCATTGTCTTTGCCTTTTCTATCTTTTATTATGATGTCGAATTCTTGCAACAGAAGTACCCACCTGATTAATCGAGGTTTTGCATCTTGTTTGCTAAACAAGTATCTCAGTGCAGAGTGATCGGTGTATACTATGGTTTTCGTACCAATGAGGTATTGCCTGAATTTATCAAACGCGAAAACCACATCATACATTTCTTTCTCCGTGGTGGAGTAATTGACTTGGGCTTCAGTCAGGGCATGGCTGGCGTAATGAATTACGCAATGTCTTCCTTCTTTATGTTGCCCAAGAACTGCACCCACGGCAAGATCACTTGCATCGCACATGACCTCGAAAGGCATTGACCAATCGGGTGGTTGCACTATTGGAGCAGAAATCAACATCTTTTTGAGCGTGTCAAAAGCTTGTACACACGCTTCACTTATTACAAAAGCATTTTCTTTACAAAGCAAATTAGTGAGCGGCTTGGCAATTTTAGAAAAATCTTTAATGAACCTCCAGTAAAAACCGGCATGCCCTAAGAAACTCCTAACTGCTTTTATTGAGTTTGGTAATGGAAGGTTGGATATGACTGAGACCTTGGCCCAATCGACTTCGATGCCTGCGCGCGAGATGCGGTGACCCAACACTATTCCTTCAGTGACCATAAAATGGCACTTTTCCCAGTTTAAAATTAGGTTAGTGTCCTCGCATCTTTTTAAAATTTTCGCAAGATTTGTCAAACATTCATCAAACGTATCTCCATACACAGAGAAGTCATCCATGAAAACTTCAATGCATTTTTCGATAAATTCTGAGAAGATAGACATCATGCATCGCTGAAAAGTGGCAGGCGCATTGCAAAGTCCAAAAGGCATGCGCCTGTACGCAAAAGTTCCGTATGGGCACGTGAAAGTGGTCTTATCATGATCTTCACTAGCTATTACAATCTGATTGTAACCAGAGTACCCATCCAAAAAGAAATAGTATTCCCTTCCGGCCAACCTCTCCAGCATCTGATCAATGAATGGCAAGGGAAAATGATCCTTCTGCGTAGCAGTGTTAAGCTTCCGGTAGTTGATGCAAACTCTCCAACCGGTCACTGGACGCGTTGCCACTTCTTCTCCTTGCTCATTAGTTGTTATGCACATTCCTCCACGCTTAGGTACTACCTGCACTGGGCTAACCCATTTGCTGTCATGAATAGGATAGATGATACCAGCATCTAAGAGCTTGATAACTTCTTTCCTTACCACTTCTTGCATATGGGGGTTCAGACGCCTTTGTGGTTGCCTTGAGGGCTTGTACTCCTCTTCCATTAAAATTCTGTGCATGCAAACCGAGGGGCTTATTCCTTTTATATCAGAAATGGTCCATCCAATTGCATGTACATATTTCTTTTGAATGTCTACCAGAGCCTTTTCTTGTTCTTGTGTCAGCAAAGCTGACACAATTACCGGTAATCTTTTATGTTCAGCGAGAAAGACGTACTTAAGATGATCCGGAAGTATTTTAAGTTCAAGCTCTGGCGGACATTCAACGGAAGGTAGTAATTTGCGAGAATTGGTTGGGGGTGGGAGATCAGATTTACCTTCAGGACCTTGTGTCAGTACAGGGTCCACTTCCTCTTCCGTGGTGCTCTCTTCCTCTTCCTGAGTGAATTCAACACCGTCAAACTCTTCAAGATCCCCAGTGATAGGGTCTTCGAAGTGGACAGCGTTGCAGCTCCTTTGTTGCTCAGCACCTCCAGGCGTCAGTACCTGTTTTGAAATTTTGTCCGTCATCACAGTCATAGAGTCCATGCTCTCATCCTCACACCTACCATCTACTACATAAAATTTGGAACAAGTTTCCTCAGACGGAAACTTCTGCAGCTTTCCCATGTTGAAGTTCCATTCTTCTTCTCCGACTCGGAGCTTGATCTGATTTGATCGCGCGTCTATAAGTGCACCACCGGTTGAGAGAAAGGGGCGGCCTAAGATTAGTGGCATCCCGTAGTCCTCCTCTATATCCAGAATAATGAAGTCGAGAGGAATGAGGGTCCCTCCCGTTTTGACAATTACATCCTTCAGGATTCCGACTGGATGGGCAATCAACCGGTCTGCTAGCTGTAGTTTCATTGTAACCGGCTCAATTACACCCAAGTGAAGACGTTTTTCCATGGCGAGTGGCATAACATTGATGCTTGATCCCAAATCGCACAACCCTTTTCCAACATTGGTTTTCCCGATGTGGACTGGCAGTGTGATACAGCCTGGATCCTCTCTCTTCTCCGGTAGCACTCTCTGGATGATGGCGCTGCAGCTGCTGTTCAAAATCACCACTTCATCCTGCTCAACTTTTCTCCTCCCTGAAATCATTTCTTTAAGAAATTTAGCATAGACGGGCATTTCTGAAATCATTTCGACCAATGGAATAGTGATCTCGACAGCTTTCAGTCTTTCTAAAAACTTTTTAAATTTTTCATCTTGTTCCTTATTTTTAAGACGTGCAGGGTACGGCACCCTTGGCATGTACTTATTATTATCTATTTTTGGTGGTAAAGAGAAGGAAGTTGTACCTTCACCCATACCCTCTTCAGCTTCATTTGCAGCTTCAGCCTGCGAGTTAGCTGTATCTGATTTATCATGTACCAGCTCAATACTTTCATCTCCTTCAATCCTTTCCTTTTCCTTTTCCACCTCCAATGAAACCTTTACTTTCATGGCTTTCTTCTTTGCAGATCTAACATTTCCCTTCAGAGTCTTGCCTCCCCGCAATATGATTGCCTTGCATTGCGGGTTAGCTTCAGTGCTGCTTGGCAGTGTTCCTTTCCCCCTGTTTTGCAATTCCTTAGCCAATTGGGTGACCTGCGTCTCCACATTCTTGATTGATGACTGCAGCTGTTGGTTTATCTCCCTTTGATTGGAAATAAACTCAGTCATCAAATTCTCCAGACGAGATGGTGGCTTTTGGTTGTATTGCTGATTCTGATCAGGTTGGGATTGGAAGTTCTGGAAATTTTGGCCTTGGTTTTGATTTGGCCTCTGTTGGATTTGGGGTTGAAAGTTCTGGACTCTCTGCTGGACGAATCCTTGATTCCGAGGTCTGAAGTTTTGCTGAAGGTTTTGGTTTGCAAACTGGTTAGGCTGGTTCGGCTGTGTCAACAAATGCGCATTGAGTGCATTGTTGTTGGAATAGGAGAGGTTGGGGTGGCGATTCTGGTAGTTCCCTGCATAATTGCAGCTTTCGGTAGCTAGTTGTTGGCATGTGTCAGTTGGATGTGGTCCCTGACATAGCCCACAAATTGCTTCCGATTGTTGTGTTTGTGCTTGACCAGATGAGGCTCCTGCCTGAGAAGTACCCGCTCCCTTTCCTTTCTCTTGTCCTAGCTGTATCGCAGCTACCTGTTCCTGCAATTTTTCGAAATCTGTTTTTCCTTCACTTACAGCAAAAACTTTTCTAGGAGGATCTGCCTTCTTGTCATTGTTGTTCAACACAGATCTGTTGACAGACATTGTCTCAATCTTTTCCCAGGCTTGATCCATGGGCAAATGGAGTAAATGTCTTCCGCCTGCGGCGTCCAACATCATTCTCCATGGATGGGTGAGTCCTCCATAGAATTTCCTCAGTTGCTCCCACGGTTGGTATCCGTGTTGGGGGCATCGCCTCAAAAGGCTGGCGAATCTTTCCTTTGCGTCATACAATGACTCATCCGGCTTCATTTTGAACTCTCCAATTTTCTCTCGTCCTTCGTCTATCTTGGATTCAGGGAAATATTTTAACAGAAAACTCCTCACCAAATCTGCCCAGGTGCTCCTCTGATTTATGGGCAATGATTTATACCAATCCCTGGCACCACTAAATAAAGAGAAGGGAAACAACATTAGTCTTATAGCATCAGGTGATACTCCCTGATTTTTTATTGTGTCGCAGAGCTCCAGGAAGGTTTGGAGATGATCATGGGGATCCTCGTGATTTGCACCGCAAAATTGACTGTTCTGCACCAAGTTGATGAGTGCCGGTTTGAGCTCAAAATTGTGTGCAGGGAATTGTGCTCTCCCAGGCCTATCCAAATAGGGCTCCACGATGGGCAGCATAAAATCAGCTGATGTTTGCTGCTGTTGATTTCCTTGGTCCGGTTGATTTTGATACTGCTGGTGATAGTTGGGATTCTGCTGAAAAATATTTTCGGGATCATGGGGATTGTTGTGGAACTGATCCTGATTGAAGGCTTGGTTCTGGTATTGCTGGTTTGGCATATTTTAGTTTTGTTGGTTATATTGGTTAGGGGGTGGTGGTTGTTGGTGGAACTGCTGATACTGTTGCTGATTTGGATTAGGTAGATCTTCCTCCTCATTTGCACAATTCGGGTGTTCTACCATACCCCCATCAGCTCCATTACCAGGATTATTGGGTGGTTGGTCTAATGGCAAGATCGGGGGAATGTCTTGGTTCTCTGCCATGTCGGATATGTCACTGCTTGTGGTTTCGGGTGAGGTACGAGTCCGGGCTTCCTGCTCTTTCCTTCGTCTGGCTTGCGCCCTCTGTTGGCGAGCGGTCCTTTCTATTTCTAGATCGAACGGTAGCTCAGGCAATGTGGCCTTTCTCCTTTGCATAAGCAGTTTGTATCAAGACTTGACAGCACCTGCACAACCCCCAGGTTAGTAATGATTCAAGAATATATACAAAAACTATCTATGAGTAAATCAGGAATGTAGTTCTCTCAGTAAACGACGCTGCAACCTCCCCGGCAACGGCGCCATGAAACTTTTGAACTAATTTCACTAACACGAGTGTATTTTTGTAAAATATATCAGGTTCGAATTTATTAACAGAAAAGAGTTATGATTCGTGGGGAAGGGGTTTAAGGATATATTTCACTTTTTATTACTCATGTGGGGTATTCTGAATTCAAACGACGCTGCATCCTTTCCAGCATTGGCGCCATGAAACTTTTGACAGTTTCATTACGCTGCTGGGGGGTGAAGAACCTCTAAATACAATCTCCAATTTCACGGCGCTGTGATCCTCCACGGCATGAAACTTTTGACAACTTTCACGGTGCAACCGGGATAGATAGTTCAATTTTGGCCTTCAGTCTGTCACACTGAAGGTCTCCGACAATTTGCACCATGAAACTTATCATAGTTTTATGTCATGAAGATCCTTGCCATGAAACCTTTGACAAGTCCCCAGTACATGAGTATTTTCTGAAAAATCATAATCCTGGTTTTCAATTTTATTCAGTGAAACCAATTTATGAAGATGGAGTTGGGATTAGGGATATATTATAGGTTGTCACGTTTTTATTGCTCGTGTTAAGAAACTGTACTCCCGAAAGCGCACGGTGTCAAAAGTTGCAGTAATTTATAGTAAGACCGGATCGTTCACTGGAGGATGTGCGATAGAAGCAGGGCCCACGTCGTTTACTAAGATTTTCCACTCGGTTACTCGATTCAAGCTTTGCAATGGTTTCTAACAACTACTTGACAATAATTTAAACTAAACTATGAAAGCAGTAACATATTATTCTACAAAGCATGGTAAATTTGATCTAAAAAGCAATTAAATCTATTCTAGGAAAGCGATGAGGATTATGCTAGGAAAGCAGGTAAAATTATTCTACGAAAGCGAATTAAAATGTGACAGAAGGGACAGGGAGAAAATAATGAAGATTGGACAAGATTCAGATTGAACACAATTAAACTTCCATTTTAATACACAGATCTTTGTTTGGGATAATCCATCAATTAGCTAACTCCCATGCTCTCTATACCATGTTCCCTTTAGCAGACAGGTACTTATGGTAAGAGTTTACATGCTCTTAAGACCTCAACTTCTAAGATACCACAGATTACTAACTCCCCTTTGCAATGCCTTGCAAGAGTATGTTAGTCATATGTGGTGGACAAGCAACACCTAACATATCATTAGTTGATATGCCAAATACTCCTATCGTCCCCCTTGTCACACCCAAAGTCCAAATCTAACACCGAACTAATCCATAACTCTTAAACCTTATAACCGGCAGATACATCTCGGAAGAAAGAAAGCAGTAAAGAAAGCATTTAAAAACCTATCGCTCGGAAGTCTTAAAAGATTGTCACAATCCGTTAGCATAAAAGAGCCCTTGGTCGTGATGACCAGATGCAGATTTAGAACTTCCCAAATATTAGTAAGTCACAGGGCTTATAACATCCGGTTAGTTATGAGATACAAACATGAGTGGGACAGACCTATGAAGGTTTGTTCCGAATGTACTCACTCAAGACTCAATTTTAGGCTTTGGTGAGAGAAGATAGCAGTTGAAAGAATACTCAACCTTACCTTAGAAATTAACCAATGCCTATATGTTGTTCCTCTAATATTAATTATCACATTTATCCGAATCCAAGTGGAAACGGATTCGATGCAATACTTAATACAAGATTTCCAACACACAGCAATTTTGAGAAGCAAATAGATATTTGAAAATCATTCCCTAAACAGGTACTGAACTCTCAATTAAAACACAGATCCTTTCAGTCTAGGAGAGATCTAATCGCTGACTCTGCTTCTAAGGTTCTCAAAATCAACCCCCAGTAGAAGATGAATTAGTCATAACTATTGAATTTATCCCTTACTCAGATCCGGATTTTATAAAGGAATTTTTGTTGGAAATTTAGTGTGCACATCTGATTTAAATCAAGACTTCTATGTCCAAGGGGAAGGATCCCAAAAATAGTAATAGACCACAATATCTACATAATAATATCATGCATACATGTATAAGAGAATTAAAATAAATACCCAAAATATATGGTGGGGTTAGACAGAATTCGATACACAAAGATGAATTAGCCTGAGATAAGAAGAATTTGGCTAAAGAGAGTGCCAGAAATAATTGGGGTTATCCGGACTGCAAACATCTGCTATCCAGTTCCCAATTATTCCAGATGGAAATGATTTGTAGACAGTGAAATGCCTTAAGTGACAGTTGCCGCCGTCACCTTAGACTTTACTATCTATGAATTTGGATGAAAACCCACATGTTCTATTACTGTAATAATTATTGGATGACATTGGCATATGTCATTTATTATTACTACAGTTCTAGATTCAGGTTTGAAATTAAGATAAAGAGAAGAAAATTGTATCCGGATAGGAGTCAGCTGAGCAGCTATTATAATCCCGGATGGACGAACCGCCAAGGCTTCCACCGACCATTACCCGAACCATGCAAAATAACAACTAGTAATTAATACTCAGAATACGAGCTAGTTATCCGTGTGGGAATACCCGCCAACATTACTCTGATGTATTTCTTACTAGTTGTTCATACACACAATGAAAGAGAAAATAAATAAATTAAGAAAATATTTTTGGTATTGTGTGAGTGTTAATCACACAATAATTAAGACACTAATGGGTTTGAGATGTGTAATGGATAAAATTAGATGTCGTGGGCCTAGGCCCAATACACCCATGCAACTTACACAACTCAAAAAATAAAATATTTTTTGGAGTTTTAAAATAGAAGGAAGAAAGCAATTCGGTCTATTGGGCAAAATGCAAAAGAGACCGAATTGAGGATGCATGAGGTATGAAGTAACACCATACCCAATTAATCCTTATAAAGTCATGAAGCATCCTCTAATTCGAATTGTCAAGCAATTCGGTCTAAACCGAATTGGACAATTCGAATTGATGAAGTCATTCCCTCACTCAAATTGGTTAAGGCATTTACCCCAAAATGAGGTAATTCGAACTGCCAATTGAATTCGGTGTAGACCGAACTTGGACAATTCGAATTGGTGAAACAGAGAAAATAAACTAAGGCATGAGGGGATGGCATGGATACAATGTGGTCTCCTAAGTCAATTCGGTCTATATGGGCAATTCGGTCTAAACCGAATTGCATAGACCGAATTGCATGGAGATCACATGAAGATAACACTTTTTGCTATGCAATTCGATCTCATGGGCAATTCGGTATAGACCGAATTGCCTAGATCGAATTGCATATAAAATTTTCAACTAAAGCATTTAACAACTATTTTTGCCATGCAATTCCATTCTCATGAGTGATTCGGCCTAGACCGAATTACCTCAAACCGAATTTGCATGTTCTTCTCTCATAAGTGTGGGTTTGGTATACATTGTGTGGTTTATGATGGATAAGTTTTACCTAATCCTTCATTTCACATCACTGTCACTTCACAGCCACACTAATGAGTGTTTTAGGGAGAATAGACCTAGGTTATGTGGCTAACAGGCATTGGCTTGAACCAAACCTCAAAACTACAAACAAGCATTCAAAGATTAAGGACTCAAGCATAAACTGAACAAAATAAGAACACATGCTCAAAAACAAGAACACCTACATAATCTAAGGCAACACTAAGCTAAAGAAAGTGACTAAAGCAGCAACTAAAAAGTGAGAAAATTAATTCTAACAAGCCTAAGATTGTCTAAAATCTAAGAACACTTATTTGAGTCTCTAAGGTGTAAGGTCAAGCCACAAACCACTTATCACACATTTATTGAGATTGCAAGTCAACTAGGGCATAATAAATATAACCTAGTTGAAACAAACAAACATTTTACCATTATTGCTAAGGAAAGCATTAAATAAATGCCAAACACTTGAAATGAAAACCCATTTCTGGATTCTTTCTTGTATTGACACCGGAAAACAGTAAATAACCCTAAAACCATTCATTAGCTTGAAGGTAGGGTTCATTCTAACTACAAAGCATTTAAGGTTTATGGAAATGGCTACACTAAGGGTGGTAACCAGCTTCTATGAGACAAAAACTAAGCTCAAAAGCGATAAAACTACATTACAAGCATGAAAAATAAACTAACTAAACTACACTACCTACCTAACCCTTAAGGGGTGAAGAACCTTCTGCTTCTTTTTGTCTCCCAGCAACTGTCCAAGAGTTTCTGTGTGTCTAAGGATATTTCTTGTGTTGAGGAAGGTCAGCTTTTATACTTCTTTTCGAAACCCTAGGCCCATCATGCATTTCTCACGTGCTCAGCTGTACTTTTGAATGTGATTCGGTCTCCTCATGCAATTCGGTTTAGATCGAATTGATGCAATTCGAATTGCATGAGGTCTTCCTTCTTGATCTTGAGCTGGAATGTGGTAGTCATCCATCAATTCGGTCTATGGGTAGACCGAATTGGCCTTGCCGAATTGAAGATGGTTCCTCCCTGGCTTCTCTGCTTTAGGGCAATTCGATCTATGCAATCAATTCGGCTTAGACCGAATTGCATAGATCGAACTCCTTCTTTCTGTTTTGCTCCAAGTCTTCTTTCTTTTCATGGTGCAATTCGGTCTAGGGGTCAATTCGGTTTAGACCGAATTGCATAGACCGAATTGGTTGCTCTTCTCTTCCTCAACACCTCTTTTTCTTCTTTCTTTCAGCAATTCGGTCTACTGAGCAATTCGATTTAGGTCGAATTGCTTATAGACCGAATTGGTTTTCAACACTTAGCCAAAATTTCAGATTGTGGGATTTTCATTCTTTTCCCTATCTTTTTTATTTTTGTGGGCTATCTTATTCTTTTGCCCATCTTTTCATTCCTTTTTCTTTTCTTTTTCCTTTTTTCATGTTTTTCGATTTTTCTAACACAAATGCAATTAAAATTGCATGTTTTGTGTCTTTCATTACCAGCTTAATATTTTTACAAACTTGCATCAATCTGTCGAATTCAACTGCTTTCTTATTGAAATAAGATGGGATTTCGATCAAAATGTCCGTCTCAGACACGGAAATGGATTGGAAATAATGGACAATTTTGGCCATTATCATAAGTTTACTAGAAAAATTATTTCAAGATAACGAGAGGAGATTATTCACATGCGATATGACTACCCCATCGGTCGCGTATTAATTGTGCATAATTATCCTTAAGGTTAAATTGTGGTCAAGACTTAGATGTGTATTTTAATATAACCCCCCAACGGGGTCCCTGTTTTTATTTACATGGCCAGTTTTAAAAGATCGACAATTAATTTCATTCGTCATAAGGATAAGTTGATGAGATAATGAAATTAGAGGCTGGGTGCCTGTTTGATAAATGCATGTGCAAACGTCCATCCTAACATGGCTTGCATATTCATTTATTGAGCTGTCGAGGAATGCATAATTTCAATGGTTTTGAGGTTTTTCATGATATTATGCTTTCATGAGAATGTGAATGAATTGCTTATACTTATGTGTTTGCATGTTTTATTTATTTCAGTCGTCAACATGTCGTTCAATCCACTTATGACTATTCTCACTCAAAACAAATTGACCGGTCCAAATTATTTGGACTGGAAACGAAATCTGGATATTGTCCTTGTCGCCGAAGAGTACAAATTTGTGCTCACTACTCCTGCTCCGGCGGCCCTGACTGATAGTTCCACCGAAGAGCAAAGGGAGGCTCATCGGAAGTGGCATAAGGCAAAGATGGCTTGTTGCTATATATTGGCCTCTATGACCAACGTACTGCAACAGCAGCATCAAGGTATGCCTACTGCTGCTGACATGATGTTGAGTCTCAAGGAGCTTTTTGGTGAGTCAGACAGGTCTGCGAGGTTTGAGGCAATGAGGAAGATTATGTCTTCTTCTATGCCAGAGGGAGGGTCAGTGCGTGAGCATGTTCTCAAGATAATGGAAAATTTGAATGAGATAGAGCTGCTCAGGGGTAGTATCGATGGTGAAACCAAGATCGATATTATCCTGCACTCACTCCCAAAGTCCTATGAGAACTTTCGCCTAAATACCATCCTCACTAAGAGGAACTATACACTAGCTGAGCTTCTAGTGGACTTGGTTGCGGCAGAAGGCCTTATGGGAAGTACTCCACAGGCTCTGGTTTCTGTACAGGCTGGACCTTCTTCGTCTAAGGGTGGGAAGAAGAAAAAGCCCATTAAGAAAAAGAGCAGTGGAAATGCTGGAAGCAGTGGGAGCAAGTCGGTTGCGCCTTCTGGTGGCGTGAAGAAACCGAAAGGAAAGTGCTTCAAGTGCGGCAAGACGGGACACTGGAAAGCTGATTGTCCTCTCCTAAAGAGCAAAAATGGTACGCCTCTAGTATTAGTTGTCGAAACATGCTTTTCGGCTAGTTCTACCAGTTCATGGGTAGTAGATACTGGAGCCACTGATCATGTTTGTTGCACTTTGCAGGGCTTTCTGCAAACAAGGCAGCTGAGTGAGGGCGAGGTTACTATTCGATTGGGAAATGTATCGCGAGTGGCGGTGGTTGCAGTGGGAGATGTGCATTTATCTTTTTTTGATTCTGTTTTAGTTTTGAAGAACATTTTATTTGTGCCTAGTTTTCGAAAGAATTTAATTTCAGTTTCAAAACTTTATAAGGACGGATATTCAGTTGTTTTAAATGAAGATTCTTTTATTATTATGAGAAACAACAGTGTTGTCTGTTCTGGAACGATGGAAAACGATCTTTATTCTATTACTTGTGCACAACAAACTGAAACTCAAGTTCATGCATCTACATCATTAAAGAGAAAGGAACCTTCTAAAATGAATCAAACATATTTGTGGCACCTTAGACTTGGTCATGTCAATCTAAGGAGGATCCAAAGACTGGTAAGTAGTGGTTTTATGGGCTCTCTCCAAGTGGAACCATTCGCAGTCTGCGAATCCTGCCTGGAAGGCAAGATGACCTCGAGGCCCTACAAGGCCCAAGGAAATAGGGCCGATAATGTGTTAGAATTGATTCACTCTGACGTATGTGGGCCTATGTCAATTCAGACTAGGGGTGGTTTCGAGTATTTTGTCACTTTTATTGATGATTACTCGAGATATGGATACATATACTTGATGCGCCGCAAGTCTGAATGCTTTGACAAGTTCAAAGAATTTAAAGCAGAAGTGGGGAACCGTCAAGGGAAGAGTATCAAGTCACTACGGTCTGATCGTGGTGGCGAATACCTTAGTGCTGAATTTAGGCAATACTTGTTAGAAAGTGGGATAAGATCCCAATTTACTGCACCTGGTACTCCGCAACAGAATAGTGTAGCTGAAAGAAGGAATAGGACTCTGTTAGATATGGTAAGATCGATGATGAGTTATGCCTCCCTACCTATCTCGTTTTGGGGATATGCCTTGGAAACAGCGGCGTACATACTGAACTTTGTGCCTTCTAAATCAGTTCCAAAGACTCCAATGGAATTGTGGTCTGGGCGAAAGCCCAGTATGAACCACATTCGGATTTAGGGTTGCCCAGCACATGTGTTGGACAGGGAAGCTGATAAATTGGCACCTAGGACGGAAGTGCGGCTGTTTGTAGGATACCCCAAAGGAACGAGAGGGGGTTATTTCTATAGTCCTATGGATCATAAGGTAGTGGTTAGCACCAACGCCCGGTTCCTAGAGGAAGACTATGTGAGTGAGCATAAATCCAAGAGTGAGATTATTCTCAATGAGCTAAGAGGAGACAATAGCATACCGAGTGTACAAGAAGATATACCACAAAATACTGCACAACGTGTTGACACTGATGTCACCACACATGAATCGCCTCGACGTAGTGGGAGGGTAACTCGATTACCCAGTCGTTTCTTGTTGGTGGGAGAGTCTTCAGACTCAGTTCCCGGTGATGAACAAGAACCGGATCCTTGGACCTACAAGGAGGCGATCCAGGATGTTGATGCAGAAGCTTGGCAAAATGCTATGGATTCTGAGATTGAATCCATGCATACTATGGATGTATATGACCTTAAAGACCTTCCAAATGACAAAAAGGCCATTGGGTGCAAATGGGTCTTTAGGAGAAAGAGGGGACCTGACGGGAAGGTTACTACCTTCAAAGCACGGTTGGTGGCAAAGGGCTTCACTCAGAAAGAGGGCATCGATTATGATGAAACTTTCTCACCAGTAGCCATGCTAAAGTCAATCCGGATACTCTTATCCATAGCTAGTCACATGGACTATGAAGTTTGGCAAATGGATGTAAAGACAACTTTCCTTAACGGGAATCTGGATGAAGATATCTATATGCAGCAACCTGAAGGTTATGTGAAGAAAGGCCAAGAGCATCGTGTGTGGAAGCTAAAGAAGTCTTTATATGGACTTAAACAAGCTTCAAGGTCTTGGAACATTCGTTTTGACGAAGTGATCAAGTCTTATGGATTTGAACAATGTCCAAATGAAAGTTGTGTGTACAAGAGGTGCAACGGAAACGTGGTGGTATTCTTAGTACTATACGTAGATGATATACTTCTCATTGGAAACAATGTCAAGGTATTGTCAGACGTAAAGGTATGGCTTTCTGAGCAATTTCAAATGAAGGACATGGGGGAAGCGTCGTACATTCTAGGAATGAAGGTCATTCGTGATCGGCAAAAGAGAATGTTGTGCCTTTCTCAAGCAGCCTACATTGACACTGTGATTGCTCGATTCAACATGCAGAACTCCAAGAAAGGATTCTTACCTTTCAGACATGGAGTTCCTCTATCTAAAGAAATGTGTCCCAAGACACAAAAGGAGACAGAGGAGATGGCTAAGGTTCCTTATGCCTCGGCAGTAGGAAGCCTTACGTATGCCATGCTGTGCACGAGGCCTGATATCTGCTATGCAGTAGGCATGGTGGCAAGATATCAGTCTAACCCTGGACAAGGACATTGGATTGCGGTGAAGCATATTCTCAAGTATCTGAGAAGAACTCGGGATTATATGCTAGTTTACCAGTCAAGCAATCTAAGTCCTTTGGGTTACACAGATTCAGATTTCCAAGCTGATCGAGATGAGAGGAAGTCAACCTCGGGATATGTGTTTACCTTAGGAGGTGGAGCAATCTCATGGAGGAGCGTAAAGCAGAAATGCATCGCAGATTCTACCATGGAAGCCGAATATGTTGCGGCCTCTGAGGCAGCAAAGGAGGCTGTGTGGCTCAAGAGCTTCTTGTATGACTTAGGGGTTTCTGCGAGCATGCTTGAGCGTATCATTATCTATTGTGATAACGCTGGTGCAGTGGCAAACTCAAAAGAACCTAGAGCTCATAAAGCTAGAAAACACATAGAAAGAAAGTACCATATCATACGAGACATCGTAAGGCGAGGAGACGTGGCTGTGACAAAGATTGCGTCGTTGGACAACTTGGCAGACCCTTTCACGAAGACTTTGGCAATAAAGATCTTCGAGAAACATGTAGAGGGTCTTGGTTTACGATATCTTTCAGCTAGCTAGACTTTAAGTATAAGTGGGAGATGTGTGTGTATACTAAAAGTTTAGCTTTAGTATAAGTGGGAGATTGATAGAGTATACACTAAAGCAAACTTTTAGTGCGCTTTTGTATTTATTCGATTTCTAGATTGACTGAAATAAATGTTATTCACATTGTTGCTTTTGTATGGATGCTTGTATGTTTTCTATATAATTGCAAGTATGTCCAATTATCTAATATTGTAGACAACATGGTGTGTAAGGAGTCACACAGAAGATCATGTTGTCGGTTCCTTATAAGATATAAACAGTATTCACAACTAAGATAGTTTGGACATAACTATTGGTTTATGTTGTACTGGAAACTTGTAATTAGTTTATCTTGACTATTAGTTTGCAGTAGTGCGCTGCGTCGCATTGAAAGGATCACAGTTGAGATGTATTCTTCTATTCTGGCATAAGAAGAATCAAGATCTCGGCGACTCTGATTAATTCTTAACCCTAGTAGAGATAAATCTGACACATGGAATATTTGTTGGTCGCTTTGATTTACCATGAGTGAGAGTCCTAGTTGATTTAATATGCTTCGTATTTTGGGCGCCAATATTATTTGCATGGTGTCTATTTATTCTCACTAGGGCACTGTGTCCTGGTTTCGGGTTGATGACGTCCCCTTAAGGAGCTCAATAAGGATCATTGTATGAACCCTGCAGGTGGATTTATTCCGTACAATGATGAAGTTTGAGTGGTACTACTTAAGGATTAAAGATTAATTGATTAAAATTGTCAGAAGTTTTAGTTAATTAATGGACGTGCGATATCTTAAACATAGGGAATAAATTGAGTCTAATAGAAGCCCAGATTCAATCTGGATCAGGCCGGGAGTGCAACATTAATTATTTAGTGGAATTAATTAATGTTTTATAGGCCAAATTATGTTCTGGGCTGAACATAAGAATTTGAGTCTGTAAAGAAGCCTGAGCCTGATACCTTCTAGTGGATCCCCAGTCTGGCCCAAGGACCAATTAGGAGAGTTTATAAATAGGTCTTCAAGAAACCCTAGCCTACACAACAAGATCATAATTCTCTTCCAAAAGAGAGGGTGAGGGGCGGCCAAGAGGGTTTTCTTGGAGATCAAGTTTTTCTCTCCATCCGTTCGATAGATCTCCGTCCATCCGGTGTTCGTACGGGGTCGGGAACAGTCTGGAAGATTCCTAGTGTTGAATCCGTTCGTGTTTTGGAGGGAGATCCGTCCGTGCACCCGTTCGTGTGCTTGGAGGATTGTTCGTGGTTGCATATTGCAGATCTACGGACATAGACGAAAAGAACCAAGTTTCCAATCAGACGTTGTTGCAGATCTGCTTCGGAAAGGTAATTTTCGTAAACATCCTAGTAGATATATTATAATGCCATGCATGTATGTGTTGGCATCCAATAACGATCCCTAGGCACGGACCACCCTCAAAGGTGTGTTCCTACACCATCTGCATCGGATAATTTCATGAAGTTTAATTGCTTTTACCTTTTCTGCAAGATAATTATTTTGAAGGTTTGTTTTGCTACTGATTTACGTTTAATTCCCTAGTGTACATGGATCTTTCCTTGTTTCTTCACTAGTTCTGTTTTTTGTCTGAAGCATGTAGCCACAAGGAGACTGTTGGAGTTCTACTGTTGAGAGGATCTGTTTGCTCTCTTTCTTACTTGAATATAATGATAAGGAGCCCTGTTTTGTTTTTTGCAGCCTATAATTGATGTGACCGTAACTTCATCAAATTATACTACTTCATGACAAAGATTTATTTATACACTATCACTCACTTTTCTCTTACCAAACATGGAAAAGTAAAACTGTGATTATAATTATACACTTGAAAGTTTTACAGAAACATCCATAATAATAATGGTAAACGCAAAGAATATTGTTCTGTTGTTAGCTTGGTGTAATGATGGTGTATGATGGCAAGATCCATTGTTTAATTTAAGTGTGTTGGTGTTTAAGATTATTCCTACCTACCATGCTAAGATAAGAGTGAGTATCCATAAGCTGCTTTACCATATTTTCAACTGCAGCTTGGAGTTGGATGCAGATCCATTACATTAGCCTCTTTCGACTTCTTCTTAGGAACTCCTCTCCTCAGCCATCTTCTCTAACTTTCTCTCTTCTGCCTCCTCCGCTTTCCACTCTTCCAATTTTTTCTCCCAGCATTCACATGCCTCGGCAGTGAATGCTGAGGATTATCCGGCCTTCAAGCATAAAAAATTGTTGGTTTTTCTTTCTATCCGGCCTTTGTCGCCGCTCCTCTCAGCAGTGACCCAAAGGCTCCTTTCCCACCCCTAAGCCTCAACAATAGATTCAGGGCCGTCTCTATAATTTTGGAGGCCCTGAGCCTCTACATTTTTTGGGCCTAAATTTGAACTTAAAATATTTTATTATAAAATTATTTTATTAATTTATATGATTAATTTATTAATATAAATATACAAGTATAACTTTTGTCAAGAGAGCTACTTGTTTTTGTTTTCTTTAAAACTCGTAATAAACCATGAAGTTACTTAATTATATGCTAGGACCTAGGTTAGCTCATGCCATAATTCTAAAATTAGAACTAAATTTTCATCCCATAAGCACACTTTTAAATACAATAATAAAATAATGAAAACTCAAGCAAGATATGAATATGTATATGTATATATACATTATATATATATATATATTAAGAATATGATCTTTAGACTGTTTTGAGAGATGCACCCTTCATTGCTCATGTAGATCCTCGAGAGATTAATTTTAGGTCTAATGTGGACCGGGCATATTCAATATTCACCAAAAAAGAATATGATCTTTAGAGTAACAAATCATTAAAATAGAATTGTTAATTATGGTGACATTACATTAATAAAAATACTTTGTAATAATTAACAAATATTGAATAATAGTTCAAATCTATATTATGTAATACATTAAATAAATTTATTAACTAGCTTTTCTATTAAAAATATTTGTAAAATGGAATATAAATATGTATATATAATAGTAATACATTTACTTGACCTTTTATTTTTAAAAAATAATTAAATATATATATATAATAAAAAAATTTATGCCCAAATTTGGGGGCCCTGAGCGGCAGCTCCGGCTGCTCATGTGGTTGAGCCGGGCCTGAATAGATTGACGACAGTAACAGGAAATCCGGGGGAATTCTCGAAAGATTCAGTAAGTGCTAATGTTTGGATAGGATAGGAGGAGCTGGACGGAGGAAGGGATGGAAGTTAGGGTTTGAATGCGGTCTTTGAGGACGGACGGCGACGGAAACCGATCGAGGATTGGTTGTTGAAATTCAAGATTCTGTGACTCCCATCGAGGAATTTCACGAACACCTGGTGAACCTCGGATTCAGAAGCTTCCATTGATACGATCCACGGAGTGATGTGAGATGAATTGATCGTGAATTTGTGAGAGACGATTTAGCGCGATGATGATGTACAAGGTGAATTACTGGAATTTGTGGGGTCTGTTTTTCAATCGGGATCCTAGTATAGTATGTTACGAAAACTTAATTAATTATGCATACTAACATAATTATTTCCTCTGTTTATGAATGTTGTAACTTAATTAATACAATATACTACAAAAAAATCACAATTAAATATAAAATATTTCCACATACATGAAGTATATTATATTTTTTTTACACATTATACATAAAAAGTACAAGTTCATAAATTTAAAATTATAGAAAATAAGTTATTTTGATCCCAAATCATAAAATCCCACAAAAATTTTATGCGTATAAGAAGGTATGATCGTAACATTGTTGAATCGTTTAACGGAATATGACCATAAGATTGTAATATTCTATAATCAGGATCGGGATCTTATCCAGATCTTATTAATTTTAAAATTCTACAAGAACCGGGATCATTTTAGAGAAATGTGATCGTAACATCGTAAAGGATCGGGATCTTATCCAGATCTTATTATAAATTTTAAAATTCTACAAGGATCGGGATCATTTTAGAGAAATGTGATCGTAAAATCGTAAAGTCGTAAAATTTTAATTAATAGGTATGTGTAATACCACTTCTTGTGTAATGGTACAGTATTATATGGCGAATATTGCGCCTTACACCATCTCCAACCGAGAACACCAAACTCAAACTCAAAATACAGTAAATATCACATCAAACAGTATTTCATATCCAACCGAAAACACTAAACTCAAACTCAAAATAATATTCTATAGAATATTCTCTTCAAAATACATAAAGTGGTGTTGGAATAGTGTTGGTGTGGTGAATAGTGCAAACTCAAATTTGAGTTTGAGTTACTGCAAAATGGGGGAAAACGCATTTTGCGTTTGCGTTTGGAGTACCATTGGAGCAAAATCTACTCATTTTTTGAGTTTTTGCGTTCAGTTGGAGATGCTCTTACCAAATAGTAAGTATTGGGGTTCTTGATTGACCCAATCCAAATTTCAATTTTATAAATATCTATATACTTGCTCTGTTTTTATCAATGTATAATATTTACTTCGCAATGAATGTATATTTTTAACAATTAATAAGTAGGGTTCGGTTATGGTGCAATTGAAAAATCTGCAGTACATCAAGGCGAAGATCTCAACCGTTCATTTAAAATCCAAGGGTTGTAAATGAAAAATGGTATAATTGTCATAATGAAATCATAACCCTATATTTAGTACGTTATCATATCTAATACTCGTATCTAATAATATAGGGTAACAAATTTATTAATTGATCATTTCAGCGATGCTATAAAAAAATAATTCTGTGATGCTATCAAAAATATTTCATGAAGAATTCAGCGATCGTGCGTAGCGTAATTCAGCGATACAATCAAGAAGAATTCAGCGATGCTACAAAAATACAATTCCGCGGTGCAACAAAAAACAATTCAGTGATGCTATCAAAATTATTCAGGGACACTATCTAGAAGTATTCATCGACCCTGTCTAGCAGAATTCAGCGACACAATTAAGAAGAATTCAGCGATGCTACCAAAATACAATTATGCGGTGCTACCAAAAACAATTTAGTGATGCTATCAAATATATTTCACCGACTATATGTATAGGAATTCAGCGACCGTACCTAGAAGAATTCAGCGACACTTGCGAGAAGAATTCAGCGATGCTACGAAATACAATGCAACGATAATACCAAAAATAATTCAGCGATGTTTTCATGAACAATTCAGCGACCTTATCAAGAACAATTCAGCGATGCTATCAAGAACAATTCAGCGACTTTTCATCAGCAAATTCAGCGACTCAACTATGAACATTTCGGGTACGTTTTCATGAACAATTCAACGATTTTATTTAAAAATATTTCAGCGACGCATATCTATGTATAGCTGCATAATTAAGTAAATTGGAGGGTAATGTAATATCGATCTTTGAAATGCAGAGAAGAAAAGAAGAAGAATGGAAGAAGAAGGAAGAAGAAGAACGTTTATTCTCAAATAATATAGCATATTTACTATTTTAACCTTCAAGTTAATCTCAACCGTTGATTTACAAAATTAATCAATGGTGGGAATCTGCCGCAGTACATCAAGTCAAATTACTTGATCGCACCCTAACCAAACCTAATAAGTAACAACTAACCTTGTGTACAAGATGAGATGATTTTAATAATATCTCACTCACATGACTATATTTTTTTATTATCATTATTATATAAATAAGAATTAAAGTTGAATAATAAATTAAGTTGTTTCATCAAAAAAAGTTGAATAATAAATAGTGTAAAAAAAAACCAAGACCTTTCACATTTATAAAAATAGATGTAGTATATGTTATGTTTTAAATATTACCACCACTATTTTTCTAGAATTTAGTCGGCTTTCTTTTTGATTACTCCATTCTTTAGCCAAAAATTGGAATTGGCGGTCAACTGTCTGGCTTTTGTTTCATATTTTTGTAACACCCCGAAATTCATCCTCATAAGGTTTCAGAATGTTACCGCCACACTTGTCAGTCAGGCTCGCCCTTTGGCTAACTTAATTGACAAGTGCTACGGCTAAATATCTTCACATATAAATTTTTGTAATATGGACTTTAAAAATAATTGCCAATTTTATAAAATAGTCATAAGAAAATTTAAAGTACTTAATACCAGAGTCATTGTTCTTTCTCACGCGGAAGCATAAACTAAAGGCAATATATAGGACATTAATAATTAAAAGTACGTGGTTCCTTAAAGCAACAATCTTTTTGATGAAAGGTAATCCCATCCCCAAATGCTCATGTTATGAGATGCAGTTTACATGTCAGCTCCAATATCTGTAAAAGATAACACAACAACTTTTTATCAGTACAATGGTACTGAGTAAGTCAACCCGCTCCACTTTAAGAAGTGGGTTTTAAAATAGTGGTTGACACTCAAAAAATAATAATAATAATAATTTTCTCTTTTTCTTTTAAAATGATCACACACATTACCTTTAACAAAATAAATAACTTTCATTCTTACCATTGTAGCAACTATGCACAAGAGGACACCATTTTCCATATATCATATCATATCATATCGATCATAAGTCATGATCAGCATGCAGCGGACTCATATACAGACACACTCCGGAGCCTCGGGTAACCCATCACGGATACACCCAAGAGTATAGACTCATACATGCAACAACGCCGTTTTGGCACAATTTATCAACAATGCCGTCTTGGCATATTTAGAGGGGGAGGCCCCGCAAGACACATCCCTAGTGCATTAGCCCTCTATCAAGTATGGCATCTTACTCAAGTTAATAGTGCACAATGGATTTAAAAGAGTTTTCCACAATTTTCCACATAATATCCTCTTTAAAAGAGTTTTCAACAATCTCAAGGGAGTAACCTCATCACAAGGGCATTCAATAATGCCAAATATCATTTCAACATTTAACTCCCATATCAATATCTCATAAATATAGAAATATCATTTCATGGATCTCAAAATCCAACAATTTCTCATTTGGACCAAAAATCAAGTCCAACATCGCAGTTTACGCCAAGTCAGTTTTAAAATTCATATGAAAGGCGATTGCTATGAAATTTAAACTGTAGATACTCAACACATAGTTGAACAAGTTTCATCTTTTACACTTTTCAAAATAAGGTATGGAAACATTTCAAAAATTGAGTTCTTTTCAGAACATGTATTCTGCCAGAAATTCAATAGTGACTCTATAATTTTCAAAAGGTTTTAAAAATAGTAATTCGCGACCAAAAATTCTAAAATTTTACCACAAGGTAGATAACACATACTCCCTCCGTCCCATATTTATCTTCTTACTTTCCGTTTTTGGACGTCCCACATTTATCTTCCTACCCCAAAAAGGGAATTTTTTTTACTAAAATGTCCCTACATGTCCATATATTTACAGAAAAACCAATCCTTAATTTTACTAACAATTGCACTACAAAAAAGAGACAAATTTACCCCTCAAAAAGTACACATGAAAATAATAAAATACAACTTTCTTAAACTCCGTATCTACAGTGTCGAAGAAGATAAATATGGGACGGAGGGAGTAGATAAATATTTTTCATGAATAAACTTTTTGGGTTTGAAACACTTAAGACCTTCAAAAACGAGGATTTCAGAAACACTCATTTCTTAGATTTTAACAAAAAGAGATTTCGACCTTTCGATAAAGTGGATCCCATAACTTTTTCATATGAGTTCTAAAAATTATAAAATTTTCCAGAAAGATACTCAACTCAATAAGGAACAAGTTTTATGAAGGAACCTTTGAGGGATAATGAACCAAAATGGTTTAAAAAGATGGATCTTTACGTAAACGAAAAATTGACAGATTTTGGTATAATGGGGAAATTCTAATTTTGTACTCTTAAAACATGGATTGGGATCTCCAAAACTTGAAGTAGAGAGTGTTAACTTACTGAATTGATGTGTAAGAGCAAGGAGATTCAAAGATAATGGCCGTTATAACACAAGATTCGCACCACAAATTACGGGTTTCGCTGAAATTCGACAAATAGAGAGAAATCAATTTATAGTATAAAAATAAAAGATTTAGATCTCTAAGATACAAGTTTCAAGGATGATATCTTACTAACCAAGTGTTGAGAAGAGTTAGAACTCTTAGAATGATGAAGGTTGCCAAGCCTACAAGACTCCACAATCCTTAAGATATGCTCACTATGTGGGAGAACTTTGAAGAATAAAATGGGTAGTGAATTTGGCTAATGAGATGGATGAGATTGGTGTGTTTGAAGGCTAGAATCTCCCTCTATTTATAGGCTAAGATTTGAACAATTGAACATGACACATTGTGAGAGTGATTACAACTTCACCAATCATCCAATTAAGTGTGTCTTGAGCAATAATGGTTAGAGTATTTATATCCACTCATTTGGTCCTTATAGCCTAACAAAGAGGCTATTAATTTGGGAGGCTATTAATTTTGTCCATCATGTTGTCTAGTAACATAATGGTTTGCCTATTATGGAGGCTATTAATCTTGGTGGGTTCAAGAGATAATTGATCACCTTTCTTTGCTAGCCATTCATCCAAGACACTTGTTAATCATGTGGATTTTTCATCTATTTGTTTAGGAAGAAAATTTCTTGCAATTGCTTTTAACCTTATATTTGTGTGAGTAGTGTATCATGAAAATGATTGAAGTATTAGCTTGTCTACAAAAATCATTATTCTTGCCATTATTTAGTGGCATGCATTTATACTCAATGAGTTGGATATGATAATATAATATTTATTTATTTATTTCAAGTATTGTATTTATATTAATGTGCTTTCAAAAAGATAATAATAATATACTTGCATGGTTTTATTTTATTCATAACAATACTCAAACCACAAAGTCTTCATGTCATCATCAAATAAAAATTATAATCTATGAATATATTTTCTTATATATAAAAGTTAATTCTCATAGATTCACATAAAAACTCATACTTTTATTTTTATAAAAATTTATTCCATAATGAATATCAAAGTACTTAAAATATTCACATACTATCCTCATAATAATTTTCAAGACCAATGTGTATATATATAAAAACTTATATATATAATGTAAACAATAGATTTAAAAAATATTCCATAAACTATATAATTCTATTACCCATGATATTGAAATTCATATTTCTTTTGGAAAAGACAAATTTACATATATAGTTTTTCAAGTGTAGTTTTGTAGAAAAATCAATATACTAATTCTTTAAGCAAGTGATTAAATATTTAATAAAAGTCTCTTTAGTAAATTACAATTATTTCGGGTAATTTCTATGTTATTACAATTTTTCCAATACACGTTGGAGGAAAGGCCCGGAGAGAACATAAAAGGAATGGGCAACAACTAGTATATATGCTAGAATGGGAGAAGAATCCATTGTCATTATGATTTCAAAACATAGAAGCCGATATGTTCATAAACATTCCACCCTGTATCTTTTACTCTGTCTATGTTGGCTTTCCTTTATGAGATGTCTCAGAATAAAAATACTTCGTGTTTGTTGAACTTATTACTTGGCTCTATTCTCATCCAAATATTCATAAATATGTCTTGAGATTCTTAGCATTTGATATATCCTATCTATTAGTATGTCATTAAAATATTCTGAGATCGTTGACCAGGTTGCCTACTCCCATGATAAAACTGGAGAGTACAAGATTTTCTAATATTCTTCGGGATGAAATTTCGCTTCTCAAGATTTTGTTGTCATTTGCTGCATTGGGTTATTTGTTATCCATTCTAATGTGAACCTATCTGGATTGCATGTTATCTATAAGGGTATGGCCATTTTACTGACTGAAAATACTCACTTTTGCACTGTATGTTGGATTTCTGCACCATTGAGAATCATGTTTTATGTTTTTGGCGAAACTGAATATTTTTACTTGCTTTGAGCAAAAATGCTATATTTGGTGATTACGAATACCTTATATAACTACGAAGCTTATTTGACTTGAACTTTGGATGTGAAATACCTTATCTGATGCTTATGGTTGGACCAATTGATCCTATTTTTCATTCTCTAGCTAGAATGATGATGCCCTCTCATGCTTCATATCTTTAAATTTGTCATTATAATACAGGCATGAACATATATGAAGCTGACTTCTCCTCAGGTGTGAAGGATCTGTTGCTACAATGTACTCTATCTTTCAGGTGAAAATATGAAAATAAAGATATTTTTTGAAAGATTTCTATAGCATAGAAGGATATGCCGATACAGCTATGTTGGACACACTCATGACATATTTTTTGATTACACACACTTATGACATTTGATAACTCATAATGCGTCGAAATAGTAATTCTGATACCGTTCTAATAAGCTCTTTCTGATGGAGTCTTTGTAGTATAATGCTAATGCTGATGCTTGAAAAAATTGAGGGAAAAAAACCGAGGTTATCATTTTGGCTTGATTTCATTGCAGTGATGAAAGAACATTATGTTGTATCAAACCTTGGGATGACTATGCAAATGGCTTCGAATTTTAGCATGTTACTGGAGAAAACAAACAACCTGGGATGACCAACACAAACTGTTCCAAATCTGAAACTGGATTGAAATCAGACAATTTACAAAATCGAGGGAGGGAAAGAGTGAAGAGGGAGCCTACTCCCTGTGGGCATGAGAAATAGAGTGAAGTAAAACAGAGAAGAAAACCAAAGCCAACTGTTAGAGATCAATGCAAAATTAAAAGAAGTGTATTAGTGAGACTAAAAGAATATTCTAGAATATTAGAGAAATTGGGGTGTGTAGAATTATTTATAGAAATGTTTAGAATAATCTAGATTAGTATTAGTTAATAATATTTTTAGAATACTCTAGAACTCTTGCCCACTCTATAAATAGGGGTGAGGCTCTTCATTTGTAATGAGTGTAGAGAAGTTGTGAGTTTAGTGTGTGGTGAAGAGTGGAGAGTTGAGAATTGAGGAGTGATAAGGTGTGAGTAGTGAAATCTCTTGTAATTGTGTTTTGTATTTATAAAAGTGTTTTCTTTGTTTAAGTCTCTCGGTTAAGCCTTGGTTTGTTAAGTTCTTGGTGCACTTGCATTAGTTATATGGTCGGCCCTGCCGCCTAACTAATATATGGTCGGTTATACCGCCTAATGATATATGGTCGGCCCTGCCGCCTAAGTATCCTTGTGCACTAAGAATTTTAGTCAAAGGCTAACCAACATTAAAGCGTTGGTGTTGTGTGAGTGAATTTTCATAGGTCCTCTATAGTGTGTGTGTTTGTGTTGGTATCAGAGCTTATTTTTTCCCAGAACTGGTATCAGAGCACCAGGTTTCGAACCGCTAGTGGAGGAAAGCTTCTGTAAGTGTTGGACACTTACATCGACTCATCAACAGCAAGGGGAGACTCTGCCGGAGCACAGTTTGGAATTGTGAAAGTTGAGTGGTCTGGGACCAAGCCTACGTGACGTTGGACGTCGTTTAAGATGGCAGATCTTGCAAGCACGAGCAGTGGAATCAAGAAGCTCAATAGCCATAACTATGGTTATTGGCAGACTTGCATAGAATCTTACCTTCATGGTCAAGATTTGTGGGAGATCGTCGCCGGTAGCGATACTACTCCTCCACCACAAGAAAATGTTGAAGCCTTGAGAAAATGGAAAATCAAGGCGGGGAAAGCTCTGTTCATATTGAAGACTACAATTGAGGAGGACCTGTTGGAGCACATCCGGGATGTGAAGACACCTAAGGCAGCCTGGGAGACTTTGGAAAAGTTATTCTCAAAGAAGAATGAAGCACGCCTCCAGCTCTTGGAAAATGAGCTCGCGGGAATCTCACAAGGTAACCTCACAATCTCTCAATTTTTCACAAAGGTGAAATCTATTTGCCGAGAGATATCTCAACTCGCCCCTGAGGAGAACATAAGTGAGGCAAGGATGAAAAGAATTATCATCCACGGTCTAAGGCCCGAGTATAACGGATTTATAGCCGTCGTGCGAGGATGGCCCACTCAACCATCACTCATAGAGTTGGAGAATTTGCTGGCTAACCAAGAGGCATTAGCTAAGCAAATGAATGGAGTCACCATAAAAGGAGAAGACGAGGCCCTCTTCACTCACAGGAAGAAAGCCATGAATCGGACACAAATTGTGACGAAAGAAAGGTGGACTCATGGAGGCAATGGTCATCCAAATGCAAGAAGTAACACCACAGGGGAAGTTCGGCAAGGAAAAGGATACCACCATCAACAACATGAGGAGAACAATACAAAGAAAAATGGTGAATGCTTCAATTGTGGCAAGAAGGGTCACTTTGCTCGAGACTGTAGATTTCCAAGGAAGCGAACCTTCCAAGGAAACATGACCACCACAAGAGACGAAACAAAAGAAGTTACTTTGGATGCATCCATCAGTGAGGATGAATGGGATGCCGAAGCTGGATTTTCTATTGGAATCGACGAGGACGAGATAGAGAAAGACATGGAGGATCAAGCTTTTGCTGCCACAATGAAGACAAAGTTAAACTACAAAGATAATTGGATCGTCGATTCTGGGTGCTCAAATCATATGACCAACGACGAGAAGAAGCTACACGACATGGATGAATATAAAGGAAAGAGAGTCGTGTTGACAGCCAACAATTCAAGGTTGCCTATTTCACATATTGGAAAGACAACAATTCCAAAAGATGGCTCTCACCAGCTCCAACTCGAAAAGGTGTATCTTGTCCCTGGCCTGAAGAAGAATTTACTATCAGTATCGCAGTTGACAGCAGAGGGGAAATATGTGCTCTTTGGGCCCGAAGATGTGAATGTGTTCCAGAAAATGAAGGTGGTTGGTAATCCAATTATGCAAGGAAGAAAAATAGAGTCATTCTATGTGCTATCTGCAGAGACAGCATACGTGGACAAGACTCGTAAGAATGAGACGGTTGATCTCTGGCATGAACGTCTTGGGCATGTGAGCTACAACAAGTTGAAGGAGATGATGAAGAAACAAATCGTAAAGGGGCTCCCTCAACTTGATATCATCACAAATACCGTATGTGCCGGATGTCAATTTGGCAAAGCTCATCAATTGCCATTCAAAGAGTCGGAGCATCGTTCCAAGACACCATTGGAGCTCATACACTCAGATGTTTTTGGCCCGGTAAAACAAGCATCAATTGGAGGCATGAAGTATATGGTGACATTCATTGATGACTACTCAAGGTATGTGTGGGTGTACTTTATGAAGGAAAAGTCGGAGACCTTTATGAAGTTCAAAGAGTTTAAGGAGAAGATAGAAAATGAACTCAGTAAGAAAATTCAGTGCCTACGCACGGATAATGGAAGAGAATATTTGTCGACTGAGTTCAATGTCTACCTTGAGAAGCACAAGATCAGACGGCAACTCAGCTGCCCTAATACTCCACAACAAAATGGAGTAGCGGAGCTCAAGAATCGTCACCTTGCAGAAACATGTCGAAGCATGCTCCATGCTAAAAACGTTCCAGGAAGATTTTGGGCTGAATGTATGAGGACGGCATCATACGTGATCAACAGGCTTCCACAAGCAAATCTGGGATTCGTTTCTCCGTACGAGAAGCTATGGAGGATTAAACCAACCATCGGTCATTTCAAGGTGTTTGGATGTGTATGCTACGTCTTCGTGCCAGATCACCTACGGAGCAAATTTGATAAAAAGGCCATTCGATGCATTTTTGTCGGCTATGATGACTCAAGAAAAGGATGGAGATGCTGTGATCCAACTACAGGGAAGTGTCATACTTCCAGAAATGTGGTGTTTGATGAAGCTTCCTCGTGGTGGACACCTGAAAAGGTCGAGCTCCCAGAATCCCATGACTTAGAGGAGGATTCAGAAGAAAAAGAAGGAGGTGAAAAGCATACATCGGATATGAGTAAAGAACGAGAAAGACAACCTACCAAAGATAAGAGTCCATGGAAGACCGGTGTACATCAACCTACATCCGATGAGTTCTCTCCAAGCCAAAATGAAGAAGGCGAGCATGTACAACAATTGCGAAGGTCGACAAGGCTAAGGCAACCTAATCCAAGGTATGCCAATGCTGCCCTTGTGGATGAATCTACACCTATTGAGCCTTGTAGTTATGAAGAAGCAACGCAGAGCCAAAAGTGGCAGAAAGCCATGGAAGAGGAAATCAAAGCATTGGAAGAAAATCAAACATGGGACTTAGTTCCCAAACCAAAAGATGTGAAACCAATATCTTGTAAATGGGTGTACAAGGTGAAGACTCGACCAGATGGCTCCATTGAAAGGTATAAGGCTCGACTTGTTGCTCGAGGTTTCTCACAACAATATGGGCTAGATTATGAAGAAACATTTAGCCCGGTGGCAAAGATCACAACAATTCGAGTCCTACTAGCTTTGGCGGCTAGCAAGTCCTGGAAGTTATGGCAGATGGATGTCAAGAATGCCTTTCTACATGGAGAACTTGACAAGAGCATTTATATGGAGCAACCAAGAGGCTTTGAGAGCAAGACCCGCCCTGAGTATGTCTACAAATTGAAGAAGGCACTCTATGGCTTGAAGCAGGCTCCGAAAGCTTGGTACGGGAAGATCGGTGAGTTCTTGATACAAAGTGGTTTTACAGTTGCTCCTTCAGATTCGAGTTTATTTGTGAAAGAAGATCGGGGAAAGCTAGCTATAATATTAGTATATGTCGATGACTTAATCATCACGGGGGATCATGGCGAGGAGATCCAGAGGACAAGGGAAAATCTCTCCATCAGATTTCATATGAAGGAGCTTGGAGAACTCAAACATTTTCTTGGACTCGAAGTAGAGCAGAAAAGTGAAGGCTTATTTCTGGGACAACAGAAATATGCACGGGATCTTTTGCAGAAGTATGGAATGCTTAACTGCAAGCCCATCGCAACTCCTATGGACCATAATGAAAAATTGCGAGCCGATGATGGGAAAAGTTTAGAAGATGTTACCATGTATCGACAGCTAGTCGGAAGTCTTATATATCTCACGCTAAGTCGACCAGACATAGCGTATGCAGTTGGAGTGGCTAGTCGATACATGAGCAAACCAAAGAAGCCTCATCTCGATGCAGTGCGACGTATCTTGAGGTATGTTAAAGGCACCATTGATTTTGGCATTTTATATAAGTAAACAAAGGAATGCCTGTGACAGGATATTGCGATGCCGATTATGCTGGAGACTATGATACGCGACGGTCGACAACTGGGTATCTATTTAATCTTGGATCGGGAGCAGTATCATGGTGTAGTAAGAGACAACCCACAGTGTCGTTGTCAAGCACCGAAGCGGAATATCGATCGGCAACATCGGCAACACAGGAAAGCACTTGGTTGAAGCGACTAATGGAAGATCTTCATCAACCAACAAATTATCAAGTAAAGCTTTTCTGTGATAATTTATCAGCCATACGTTTAGCAGAGAATCCAGTCTTCCATGCAAGGACAAAACATATAGAAGTGCACTATCACTATGTTCGCGAAAAAGTGCTAGAAGGAGAGATCGAGATGGTGCCAACAAAGACAGATGAACAAGTTGCAGACATCTTCACGAAGAGTTTAAGTAAATCCAAATTCGTAAAATTCAGAGAAGCACTCGGAATGATCTGCAAATCAACCATGGAAGGAATTTTGCATTGAGGGGGAGTGTTAGAGATCAATGCAAAATTAAAAAAAGTGTATTAGTGAGACTAAAAGAATATTCTAGAATATTAGAGAAATTGGGGTGTGTAGAATTATTTATAGAAATGTTTAGAATAATCTAGATTAGTATTAGTTAATAATATTTTTAGAATACTCTAGAACTCTTGCCCACTCTATAAATAGGGGTGAGACTCTTCATTTGTAATGAGTGTAGAGAAGTTGTGAGTTTAGTGTGTGGTGAAGAGTGGAGAGTTGAGAATTGAGGAGTGATAAGGTGTGAGTAGTGAAATCTCTTGTAATTGTGTTTTGTATTTATAAAAGTGTTTTCTTTGTTTAAATCTCTCGGTTAAGCCTTGGTTTGTTAAGTTCTTGGTGCACTTGCATTAGTTATATGGTCGGCCCTGCCGCCTAACTAATATATGGTCGGTTATACCGCCTAATGATATATGGTCGGCCCTGCCGCCTAAGTATCATTGTGCACTAAGAATTTTAGTCAAAGGCTAACCAACATTAAAGCGTTGGTGTTGTGTGAGTGAATTTTCATAGGTCCTCTATAGTGTGTGTGTTTGTGTTGGTATCAGAGCTTATTTTTTCCCAACACCAACAAATCAGGACAAGTGCATGGCTTTCTGTCCTGGTTAGTCTGTCTGCACTCTGTGCAGCGATCACAAGTAGTAATTGATTTAAGTGGTGAGATATAGACACACCCTATGCTAATTGTGAACTGAAATCGCGTGCACAAAAACAGGTAATTCGCACATGAGTTGTGTCGTGCTCCTCTGAGATTGTTCCTCATCGAACATATACTGACAAGCAAGTGCAAGTGGAAGTGCATCAGAAAGTAACATTCATGGCACAATGCCCCAAGGAAAAAATAAAATAAAATAGGGTAGGGGGCCAGTGAACTAAAATCGGTACTAAATAAAATCAAATTACTAATGAGTCAGTGCACATTTTATTATTTGAATACCATTAAGGTTGAAGACATTGTTCTCTTACAATCCCAGAAAAGCATAATAAACAAACCTGTAGCATGATTTCATAGTATAATATAGCTACAATCCCAGAAAATCAAATCGACTTGATTGAAAATGCATTGTAGCATATATGTAGTTTATACTTCCTCCTCTTTTTTTTTTATTAGCCCCATTGGGTTTTGGATACGGTTCACCCGCAAACTTTAACTTAAAGTTTTATCATAATTTTAAAATATCGAACTTTTAGAATTTTTACTTGTACCGAACTTAAGTTATTAATAGTTTAAAATGTGCATTGGATTACATGTTGTGGGTGAGTCCATAGCAAAAAAAAAAAAAGAAAAGAAAAGAAAAGAAAAGAAAAACAGAGGAAGTAATATTTATCTATAGTAGTATGTATTTTAATGTTTTTTATACGAAATAGTTATAATTGATTGGTCCGACACCACCTAACCTAAGAGACAGGTGGGGATTTAAAATAAATCATTCTAAATCGGATTAGAACTCAAACTCATCTCCTTTTGAAATTCTTTTACTTGCATTGCCTTATGACTAATGTCACCCAACTACAGTCACTTCACACGATGGAGAGTATTGCAGTTCTATGATTTTTCCCAAGCTCCATTTAGCAATTCAATTACCAGGAACCAAAATTAGATTAGTTGATCTTAACTTCCAGCAAAATACCAATGTTTTTTAATATTAATATTATTAAGAACAACGCCACACCAACTTCAGTAGCATGCATGATGCATCTATCTATGTGGAAATGAATAACGGTTACTCTAGAGCATAATACACAAACCAACAGCACTGTGAAGTTTATTATGGCATTACAGTTTGTAAACACTAATAAAGGACATTCACATAACAACTTAATTACCAAACACAAACCCATCAAAGGAAACATTATTAATGTTGTCATTTTTTCACTTACCTGCTTGCTTGCTTGCTGCCTCTCCACTTGGAATCTGTGAGATTCGATGAAAGTCTTCTCCTACGCTGCTTCTGCTGCTTCCACCTTTGCTGCTGCAGTCATCTTCTTCATCTCATGCTCAATAGAATCTCACCTAATAATCCAACGCCCCATCATCTTCATTATCATTGCTTCAATCACTCGGAAATAAGCATATCTCCAGCTCCTCCTGAAAAATAGAATCCAAAGAAGCCCCAAAGTCCCGATGCAAAACCACCAATTACAAATGCATAAAACCACAACTCGTCATCCATTTTATCAGCTGGAACATGATCATTTTCAGGAGTTGAATGCTTTGGGGTTCCATCAGTACTGTGGCATTTCTTTGGCAGGGGATCTCCACACAGTTGAGGATTGCCGCCATAAATTGATGGACCATCCTCAAGTGTTGTCAGTTGACGTCCCGTGGGAATTCGGCCACGTAAATTGTTGTTGGACAAGTTCAAGTGGCTTAAGGAAGTCAAATTGGCTAGGCTTTCGGGGATTTTCCCAGACAAATGATTGTTGGAAAGATCAAGTGACTCCAATGATTTCAGGCCTCCAGTATTTCGTGGAATTTCTCCGTATAGATTGTTATGAGATATATTGAGGCCTACCAAGCCAACAAGAGCAGTCAGCCCTGATGGAATTCCTCCTCCAAGATTGTTACAAGAAAGATCCAAATTGGCTAGAAATTGTAATGCGAGGTTGGTGTACTTCATCTCCACTGCTTTCAACACTTCACGTAAGCCATCTTCACTGAAAATCGATGAATAGGATCCTTCTAGATCCTTCATGCCATAGAAATTCTGAAAGCAATTCGGGATGTGTCCAGTCAGCTTATTGATTCCAAGGTCTAAGATCTTAAGCCTAGATGCTTGACAAAGTTCACGGGGAATCACGCCATGGAATTGATTGTTTCTTAGCCTAAGAACATTCAAATTGGGGTTTCCAAGCCATTCAGGTATATCTCCATACAACTTATTTTCTCCAACGTCGAGAATTTCCATAATAGAACAATTCATTAAAGTGGAGGGAATCGGCCCTCTAAGGTGGTTGTTGTCTAACTTCAACATTACTAAATTTTTAGCAGCTCCAATGGAATTAGGAATGATGCCAGATAGCTCATTGGAAGATAATCCCACATACATCAAATCCGGAAAGTTTTGCCAACAGTCTAGCAGGTTACCTGATAAGTTGTTCTTGGAGAGATGGAAATATCTCAGATTTTTCATTTCGCACAGTGAATGGGGCAGTGAGCCATTGATGACGTTCCTGGCCAAAAATAACGCTTCTAGATTAGGTAGCATATGGCCAATGTTTCTTGGGAGATGAGTTATCATATTATCAGAAAGATTCAACCAAGAAATGCTTGAAGGAAGCTCCATTATTGGGCCGCTTATATTGTTTTTGGAAAGGTTCAAACCCGTCAAATTGATCATGGTGCCAAGCCATTCTGGAAGAGTTCCAGAGATACTACAGTTGGATAAATCCAAGTAAGTCAGCGCCTTTTGGGTTTGAAGCCATGGTGGAAATCGATCGACTTCCATGTTGCAAGATGGCATGTCAAGAATCTCTAGTTGAAAAGCAGGAACTGTTGTGGAATAATGGAGCTATTAATTAAATAATAAAGAGAACACCAAGATTTAACGAGGTTCGGCACAAATATGCCTACGTCCTCCGGGCCCCACCGAACTATTATTTCACTATGAAATGAAATAATATTACAAAAAGGTTATAGGAAATAATCCTATACCACAAAACCCTCTCAACGAGGAACACTCACAAAGGCTAAAAACTACAATAGGAGAAGAGAGATCAAAGGCAAGCTTCTTGCCTTTGCTTGTGTTGGGATATTCTTACAAATGAGTGGCCTTGGTATTTATAGGCACAAAATCCATCCACTCCACTAACTTCATCTACTACATTAAATTCATCAACTCCATTTTCTCCATTGGATTTGGATGCCCACTTCACAAATCTCCACCTTGGTGCATCTCAAATCACATTATCCCCTTCAAGGTTCTCTCGTCACGAAATTCGGTAGGACCTCCAAATGCGCTTTTCAGCGCCAACTTACAATTCTTGAGACATTAATCAAGTTCAAACAATATTCGAACTTGATACATGTTACAGCCTTCGTCAACATATCTGCGGGATTCTCGGTGGTCTTGATCTTTTGTACCTTGACTCCACCTTCTTCAATTATTTCCCGCACAAAATGGTACCGCACGTAGATATGCATGGTTCTAGCATGATATATCTGGTTCTTTGCTAGATGAATTGCACTTTGACTATCACAAAACACTGTTACATGTTTCTGACCAACTCCTAAGTCATCCAGCAATCCCTGTAACCAAATGGATTCCTTAACAGCTTCTGTAATGGCCATGTATTCTGCCTCCGTTGTTGACAAAGCAACGGTTGACTGTAAGGTAGACTTCCAACTAACTGGTGCGTTTGCAAAAGAGTAAATACGTATCCAGTAGTTGATCGACGTTTATCCAGATCTCCTGCATAATCTGAATCACAGTACCCAACTATATGTTGACCAGTAACATTAGTCTTCTCAAATATCAACTCAATATCTAAGGTTTTCAAGATATACCTTAGAATCCATTTCACGGCTTGCCAATGATCTTTACCGGGATCATGCATGTACCTGCTCACTACTCCAACTGCATGTGAAATGTCAGGCCTTGTACACACCATTGCATACATCAAGCGACCCACCGCATTTGAATAAGGAACCTTTGACATGTATTCTCGTTCCTCTTTCGTGTTCGGGCATTGTGAAGCACTAAGTTTGAAATGAGGAGCAAATGGTGTAGTTACAGGTTTGGTTTTGTTCGTTATGCCAAACCGTTGCAATACTTTCTTCAGATATTGCTTCTGAGTCAAACTCAGAGTGCCCCTATTTCTTTCTCTCGTTATCTCCATACCGAGAATTTTCTTTGCTTCACCGAGATCTTTCATTTCGAACTCCTTGCTGAGTTGAGACTTCAATCTCCTTATCTCTCCTCTATCTTTAGATGCAATTAACATGTCATCTACATATAGAAGAAGATAAATGAAAGATCCATCTTGTAGCTTACGGAAATATACACAATGATCAAAACTGCTCCTGGTGTACTTCTGGCCCCTCATGAATTGATCAAATCGCTTATACCATTGTCTTGGTGATTGTTTCAATCCATAAAGCGATTTCTTCAGTCTGCAAACCCAATCTTCTTTTCCAGCAACTTTATATCCTTCTGGTTGGGTCATGTAGATTTCCTCTTCCAAATCACCATGTAAGAATGCCGTTTTTACGTCCATTTGAACTAGTTCCAAGTCCAACTGTGCTACCAAGGCCAACAAAATTCGAATGGAGGAATGTTTTACAACAGGGGAAAATACCTCATTGTAATCAATTTCCTCCTTTTGAGCATAGCCTTTGGCTACCAATCTTGCCTTATAGCGCACGTCATTCTTTTCTGGAAATCCTTCTTTCTGAGCATAGACCCACTTGCAACCAATTGCCTTCTTTCCCTCTGGGAGTTTAGCTAGCTTCTATTTGTGATTTGCTTCAAGGGAATGCATTTCCTCGTCCATGGCTTTCTTCCACTTTTCTTTCTCCGGACTAATTTTTGCATCAAGAAAAGTTTGTGGTATACCTTCTTCAATAACAGGAAGTGCATAGGCCAGCATACTTTCGAATCGAGCAGGTCTCCGAATTTCTCTTCTTGGCCTCCTAATTGCAATTAGTAAATCTTGTTGCTCCTGAGGTTCTTGGGTTAAAACCTCACTTTCACTGGGCTCTTCTTCGGTACTTGGACCATCGTTTTCTATTGGTTGGCCATCTACCTCTCTGGTTGTAGATGTCTGAAACTCCACCTGTTGAGGATAATGCTCCACCTGCTGAGGAGTACTATCCGTCTGCTGCTTGGTTACCTTATTCAACATTATTGATTCGTTGAACGTAACATCCCTGCTAAAGATCACATTTTTCATCTCCGGGCACCATAGGCGATATCCTTTGACTCCAGAAGATATCCCTACGAAAACAGCTTTTCTCGCCCTCGGATCCAGCTTTGATTCTTTCACGTGATAATAAGCAGCGGAACCGAACACACATAAAGAATCATAATCATTTGCAGGTTTGCCAAACCATGCCTCCAAAGGTGTCTTGCCTTTAAGAGCAGTTGATGGTAGTCGATTGATTAGATGGCTCGCATATGTCACCGCTTCAGCCCAGAACTGCTTGCCCAAATTAGCATTGGACAACATACACCGAACTTTCTCCAACAAGGTTCGGTTTATCCGTTCAGCCACACCATTCTGTTGTGGCGTGTCCCGCACAGTGAAATGTCGGGAAATACCTTCCTTCTTGCACAAGTCGAAAAAAGGGTCATTTCGATATTCTGTGCCGTTATCGGATCGAAGCACTTTAATCTTCCTCCCGGTTTGGTTCTCCATCATGTTCTTCCAAGTGAGGAATTTCCCGAATGCTTCATTTTTTGTTCGCATGGGATACACCCATACTCTCCGGGAAAAGTCATCAACAAACGTTACAAAATAATGGTTTCCTCCCAAAGAAGCCGTCTTGGTAGGTCCCCACACATCTGAGTGAATATAATCCATAATGCCTTTAGTGTTAAGGATTGCTGTTCCGAACTTCACCCGCGTTTGCTTTCCCAGAACACATTGCTCGCAAAATTCAAGTTTGCAAGTCTTTGCACCCTTCAATAATCCTTGCTTTACCAGAGTTTGCAAGGATTTTTCCCCAGCATGCCCAAGCCTCATATGCCATAGCTTGGTCATCTTCTCTTCCTTGTCTGCTTCTGATACTGTTGCTGCAATGCCAACCACTGTATTGCCCTAGAAGTGGTATAAGTATTTTTCCTTATACCTTTCATGATAACAAGTGCTCCCGAGATCACTTTCATAATCCCATTCTGAATGTTGATGGAGTGGCCTTTGGCTTCCCAGGCTCCCACTGATATGAGGTTCTTGGCAAATTTCGGTATGTACCGAACTTCCGTCAGCACCTTGGTTGTTCCATCGTGGTTCTTCAGATATACTGAGCCAACTCCAGCTATCTGGCAATATCCGTTGTTGGCTAGGTAGACAACTCCACCGTCAACACTTTCAAGGTTGACAAACCACTCCTTCCTGGAACACATGTGGAATGAGCATCCTGAGTCTAGCAACCAGTCGTCAGTGCACGTCGTTACCGATGAGGCACAAGCTAAAGAATACTCTGTCTCATCACTATCAGCAACACAAGCCTCTGCTACAGCTTTCCCCTTTTTCTTTTGCAGCTTAGGACAATCTTTCTTCCAATGTCCTTTCTCGTGACAAAAGATACATTCGTCTTTCGACACTCTGCCTCGTGACTTGGATCTACCTCTTCTGTCCGGCTTGTACTTGTGGCTACGGCCCCGAACGGTATGAGCTTCACCAGTCGAACTCCTGTGTTCTAACTTATCCTTCTTTCTGATCTCGTTAGAATATAAGGCAGTGGTAACTTCTTTAAAGGAAATTGTTTCCTTTCCAGTCAGCATACTAACAATTATATGCTCGTATTCATCGGGGAGCGAAGCTAACAGTATCAACGCCTTGTCAACGTCATCTATCTTCTCGTCGAGATTCAATAAATCGGTGACCAAAGAATCGAATCTTGTTATGTGTTCATTCATCGTGGTACCGGGCAAATACTGGAATCGATACAGCTTCGTCTTCATGTAGAGCTTGTTTTCCGTGCTCTTTTTCATGAATTTATCTTCCTGTTCTTTCCACAGTCTGTGCGCCATCGTCTCTCTCATAAGCGGATACTTCTGCTCTTTTGAGAGACATAGCCGAATTGTACCACACGCAAGACGGTTGATCCTCGTCCAGTCTTTATCATCAACACCATCTGGTTTGGTTTCTACAAGTGCCCCATCCAGCTCCTGTTGGTACAAGATGTCCAACACCTCGCACTGCCACATACCAAAATTATTGGTACCGTCGAATTTTTCGACATCAAATTTGGCATTTGAAACCATCGTCTGTGATGACGATGTCACCAACGGCTTCGGATCTGAAGTTGACATTTCACCAGACCTATCCGCCATTTCTGCTTTAATTAATAGCTCACAAACGGTAGCTCAACCGAGATGCTTTTCTGATGTGGAAGATCAGCTTAGCTGCGACCACAGAGCATACTATGCAACCAAGGCTCTGATACCAATTGTTGTGGAATAATGGAGCTATTAATTAAATAATAAAGAGAACACCAAGATTTAACGAGGTTCGGCACAAATATGCCTACGTCCTCCGGGCCCCACCGAACTATTATTTCACTATGAAATGAAATAATATTACAAAAAGGTTATAGGAAATAATCCTATACCACAAAACTCTCTCAACGAGAAACACTCACAAAGGCTAAAAACTACAATAGGAGAAGAGAGATCAAAGGCAAGCTTCTTGCCTTTGCTTGTGTTGGGATATTCTTACAAATGAGTGGCCTTGGTATTTATAGGCACAAAATCCATCCACTCCACTAACTTCATCTACTACATTAAATTCATCAACTCCATTTTCTCCATTGGATTTGGATGCCCACTTCACAGGAACCCAATTGTATCCAACTTTGAACGCCATAGAATTGAAGTTAGTATCAAGGACCTTTAATTTTGAGAGCTTGGTGAAGTGATGTTGGACATTTTGATCCTGGTTGGATTTATTCGAAGACATGAATATCGATGTTTAAGCAACTTTGAGAAGGGATCATGTGGGGAGCACACTCAAAGAAACTAAACACGATATTTGACAAAAATGTTGAGTAAGTGCGACGAAATACTCCAACGGGAGAAGTTGTTTTTGAATTTTAAATTCAGTTTTTTCAAAACTGAAATGAACAAGTGTGGCTGTCCAATTCAAGTTTGCAATTTGAATGAAAAGACTCCACCAGAAGTTGTCTTCAGATTTGCAATTCAAATTTCAATTTGAATGAATGGACGGCAATGCATTGAAATTCAAATGGATACGGTTGTAACTTAAATTAAAGGTCACAAACTTTGGCTCAACAAACATATGTCTGCTCAATTTCTATAAATAGCAGAAGATTGTCTTTATTCAATCAGATTTTCAATTATCATCCAGATCAAAGAAATAGCAGAACACGCACTTCTTTGCTCAAGTCTGCTGGAATAATTCATCATCCTACATACACTATTTCTTGTTTTTTCTACTTGCTCTCGTTGGATCGCCTACAACGTGAGTGTTTACTTTGTTGTATCCATATACAAATTTCATGAAACCCAAGGCGTAAAGTGGGGTTGAAATATTGTATAACGAAAGCTTTCAAGCGCCTCAAAGTAAATCCAAGATCGTGATATTCCTGCGTTTTGTTCTTACCCCGTGTCTACAATGTTTTAATTTTATTGTTAAATAATTTTAAACATTGCTATACACACTTTTTCTAACATTGTTATACAATATTTCACTGAACAGAAACGTGATGGAAACGATCGGTGACATGACCTCAAAATTCGGAAAGCTGTCCAAATTTGATGGGGTTGATTTTCGACGTTGGCAAAAGAAAATGCATTTTCTTTTGACCACATTGAAAGTGGTGTACGTTCTAAGCACACCAATGCCTGCAGAGCCTGATGATCCAGACAATGAACCTATTGAGACTGCAAGGATCTGAATGAAATGGATCAATGATGACTATATATGTCGTGGGCATATCCTGAATGCCATGGCGGATAATCTTTTTGATATCTATCAAAATGTTGGTACTGCCAATGAATTATGGGATGAGTTGCAAGCCAAATATATGGCTGAAGATGCATCTGCCAGAAAATTTATGGTGTCTGACTTTAACAACTACAGGATGGTCGATACCCGACCGGTCATGGAGCAATACAACGAGTTGCTTGGAATCCTTGGACAGTTTAATCAACATGGATTGAAAATGGATGAACCAATTGCGGTTTCCAGCATTATTGATAAATTTCCTCCATCTTGGAAGGATTTCAAGCATACCCTCAAACACAAGAAAGAGGAGATGAACTTGGTTGAACTCGGCAGCCATATTCGGATCGAAAAAACCTTGAGGGCTCAAGAAAATGAAAAGGAAAATGTTGTTGGAAATTCTACCATCAACATGGTTGAAGAATCAAAGAAAGAATTCCATAAGGGCAAGAAACGTGAGTTTGGAAAGTATCATAATAATTCTAACAAAAAGCCCAAAATAGAATGTTGGAATTGTGGCAAATCTGGACATTTTAAGAAAGATTGTCGTGCTAAGAAAAACAAGATTGGTGCCAGCACAAGTGGTGGTGGAAAGGGTACTGTCAACCCTTCCGAAGGTATGAATTCGGGAAATTCTGGTATAAATTATGAATATCCTTAAATTTGAAAAATTCATGTATTATGAATTTTGGAGTGTCTTTAACTTCTAAAGCACTTGTTGAATCGCAGAATAATTTGCTTGCGTGGTGGATTGACTCTGGGGCCACTTCTCACGTATATAAAGATCGCTATTGATTTAAAGATTTCCATCCAGTGGATGATAGTTAAATCTTGTACATGGGCGATGATCATTATGCTGCAATTAAAGAACGTGGAAACGTGACGCTGGAGTTTAGCTCTAGGAATAAAATTACTTTAAGTAATGTTCTCTATGTTCCTACGTTAAGAAAAAACCTAGTTTGTGGTTCTGTTTTAAATGAATCCGGCTATAAACTTGTATTTGAGTCGGACAAGTTTGTATTATGTAAATATAGTGTGTTTGTAGGATTTTGATACCTTTGTAATGGTATGTTCATGTTAAGTTTAATTAACATTCCTACTTGTTTAACTATTGTTTGTATAGCTTCGGGATTTAGTTTATGAAATTCCACTATGGCTAAAATCAATGTCTATCTTGGTTCATTGTGACAGCAAGACAACTATGTCTAATGCTTATAGTGAATGCTATAATGGGAAATCTAGACATTTGGTTGTGAGACATAATATGATCTGAGAACTTATTATTAATGAGGTTATCACTGTTGTGTTTGTTCGATCACAACAAAATTTGGCGGATAACTTGACTAAAGGATTGACTAAAGACTTAGTGCACAAGTCTTCAATCAGGATGGGGATAAAGTCCATTAAATTCACTTCCCCTGAGGCACCCAATTCACTCTTAGTACAACGCTATGAGCATAATTCAATGTAGAAAGCTCCCGTGAAGTGAATTGGAACGCTTGTTATCTATCATCCAAATGTAAGCGTTCAGATCTGCAAGAAAGAAAGGTTGAGATTAATCTCTTAATGATTCTTTGAAAAATCGCATGCAGGAGCGAGATTTATGGAATCACCTATGCAAACATGAAGTTTGGCCGCTTCAAGGAATAGCTATGGACTTAGCTTCTGTAATGTTTGTGAGAGGATTAGGACACATGGCCAGTAAACGTGTCAAGTGTAGAAAAATTATATTTGGAGTAGTTGTGTATATTGTCTTCATGTATTCAATATGGGTTGAGAGGTTCAATCGTTTAGACACCTCGATTCTCGAATGCTTGGATTGTATAATATACTAATGTGGAAATTCAATCTTTAAGACATTTCCATTTATGCATCTACTTCGTATGTATGGATGTTATTTTTAAACGTTGAATAAATCAAGGACCATGACAAAATGGGGGAGGATTGTTGGACATTTTGATCCTGGTTGGATTTATTCGAAGACATGAATATCGATGTTTAAGCAACTTTGAGAAGGGATCGTGTGGGGAGCACACTCAAAGAAACTAAACACGATATTAGACAAAAATGTTGAGTAAGTGCGACGAAATACTCCAACGGGAGAAGTTGTTTTTGAATTTTAAATTCAGTTTTTTCAAAACTGAAATGAACAAGTGTGGCTGTCCAATTCAAGTTTGCAATTTGAATGAAAAGACTCCACCGAAAGTTGTCTTCAGATTTGCAATTCAAATTTCAATTTGAATGAATGGACGGCAATGCATTGAAATTCAAATGGATACGGTTGTAACTTAAATTAAAGGTCACAACCTTTGGCTCAACAAACATATGTCTGCTTAATTTCTATAAATAGCAGAAGATTGTCTTCATTTGATTAGATTTTCAATTATCATCCAGATCAAAGAAATAGCAGAACACGCACTTCTTTGCTCAAGTCTGCTGGAATAATTCATCATCCTACATACACTATTTCTTATTTTTTCTACTTGCTCTCGTTGGATCGCCTACAACGTGAGTGTTTACTTTGTTGTATCCATATACAAATTTCATGAAACCCAAGGCGTAAAGTGGGGTTGAAATATTGTATAACGAAAGCTTTCAAGCGCCTCAAGTAAATCCAAGATCGTGATATTCCTGCGTTTTGTTCTTACCCCGTGTCTACAATGTTTTAATTTTATTGTTAAATAATTTTAAACATTGCTATACACACTTTTTCTAACAAGTGAGCCTCTGAAAGTGTTCCACTAAATGAGTTGTATGATATAAGGATACTTTCGAGATTCGAGAGCTGCCCCATAGAAGCCGGAAGTTCCCCACAGAGTTGATTAGAACGAAGATTCAAGTATTTCAATGCTATCAAATTTCCAACAGATTCTGGTACCGAACCAGATAACTCATTCCAAGAAATAACCAACTCCACCAAGGCTGACAATTTCCCAATTGATTCTGGAATTGAACCATTAATTCTATTACCCTGCAACTTTAGGGTCTCCAACTCATAAGCCCTACATTGGGACAAATTTTTGAAAGCGCCTGAGATCCCTCCATGAAATTTATTATAGGAAAGATTCAATGATTTCAGCTGGCAATTATTGCCTATAAGTTCAGATATCCATTCTGTCGACTGCTGAATATTGTTATTTGTAAAATCAACAAAAGCAAGTTGTTTCAAGCTAAGAAAGGGCTGTCCAATAGAGGTAAACCCATTGGATGAAAGATCAAGAAACTCTAGTGAAGTCATATTATGGAGAAAACAAGGAATTTCTCCACCGAAAAAGTTCCCAGCCATAACTAAGTAGTTGACATGTGAAAGCAATGTAGAATTCAAACAAGAGTGGGGTATATTACTGTTGTCAAGTGCATTGTCTCTCAAATGCAGTGTTACTAAAGAGGGAAGCATGCTGAGTACCTTAATTAAATCTTTTTGTCCAACAAGATGAATCCCACCCAAATCAAGATACTCTAATGATGAAAGATTGGAAATCCACCTGAGATCACCACCAGCGATAAGACCATAATTTTCTCCGATATCAAGTGTCAGCAAGTTTGATAGATTGCCAAGATGGTGTGGAATAACGCCATGAAAGCCTGCCCTTGAGAGATAGAGATGCTGCAGCTGCTTCATCGAGCCAAGAAACGTAGGAATCGTCGTGTTGAAATAGTACCCACTGAGGTCCAAATAAGTCATGTACTTCAGTTCCAGTAGGGAAGAATCAAGGATTCCACTCAATTCCCAAATTCTGGACTCGTCCTCGTTTCTGAGATCAAGCCTGACAACATGTCCACCAGTGATGTTGTTGCAGCTCACACCTTCCCAAGTACAGCAGTTTGTGTTGTCCTCCCAAGATGATAGTCTGTTGGAAAGATCCACAAGGCTTAGTTTAAAGTTTAGGAGAGCATCCCTCTCGTTTCCAATGCAGGCAAAGGAAGAATTATTATTGGCAAAGCACAAAATGGGAAAGTGCAGAAAGAACAAGCAGAAGATGGAAAGTAGGAGACGTGTAGGAGACAAGTTCCCCATATATTCACTACAAAAATGCAGTTAGTTTGATAAAGTGGCAGTCTCTGTAGTACAAAATTGGGGTGGACTTGATCTTCAATTAGTTTAAATTAGTCAATAATTTCTCCACTGGCTGATAGAGACAACATATGGTGCGCAATAAATAAGTTTGCCTGGAAATTACAACCAACAACCAACCACCTTATAGCAAAATTTAAATTCCACGCGCATTTAATTAATGATAATAGTGTTAGTACCTCTACTTTTGAGATAATGTGTTCCACTCCGATGTTGAACACTAGATAGGATCCCATAGTAAACTTGGCAAGATTTCTTTGGATCGGATAAGCATGTTCATGCATGGCAAGGCGCGTCTCCAACGGCTACCTTTCATTTCCTTACGATGGGTGATCTAGCTAAGGCAAGAATATTTTTCCATCCGAAGGCAATCGGACAGCTATGGAAGGAGGAAGATTCTGTGGGGCTAATGATTCTCTTCCATAGCAATAGGGATTCTCGGACATCCCTTTAAGAAGGACGAATCATAGTGGACGTATACTGCTCTTTGTGTATTGTCCTTCTCAAGTGAAAAACGTGTGCGAAATCCCCCATCAATCTCTTCACCCTATCCGAGAGTCATATCATTGTTGTGAGGAAGATTGATTACTTGAGTGCTCATCTGTTTCATCGTGCACATCGAACCCTTGGTTGATATTCGACACCATCAATCAAGGGAACACTCAAGTTCGTGTCAAACAGATACTGCCGTTCATTGCTACATCAAATGGAGGATCTTTTACAGGTTCACTCAAGAGAAACTTGGAGAAGGTGTCTTCAAGGGGTCGAAGAAGAATCGGAGCATTCTCACCAGAAAGGGGAGTTTCTGGTACCATCGATCATCTGCTTGGGTGTTGGAGTAAAAGATTACTAGTTCACTATTGTTCGTGTTGTAACGTGGTGTTCGAACACATAGTGGAACACTCCTGGATTGGTATCCCCCAGGCGTAGGCCTTGGGCCGAACTGGGTCAACAACTCTCTGTTTGTTCTTGTTTCTTTACTGCACTTATTTATGTTGGATAACTAACCTACTAATATTTTATTTAAGTGTGGGGTTGAACAAACAGTCGGGGTTTAGATACTTAGTCTTGACGAAAAGTGGACCAACAAGTGGTATCAGAGTTCACACACCCTCGGGTGAGATCCAAACGTCAAGATGAGTCGTGAAGGAGGAAACATTTCCAGGCCTCCCTTGCTAGATGGAACGAACTTCTCCTACTAGAAAACCAGGATGAGGGCCTTTCTTATGGACATTGATGAGGGAGTCTGGGATGCCGTTGAATCCAAGTTCGAGCGTCCTACTGTGGAGGACGATGAAGGTGTCAAAACACCAAAACCCAAAGATAAATGGACTGCGGAAGAAAAGACCCTATCCTCCATGAACTCTAAGGCTCTCAATGCTATTTTCAACGGAGTTACTGAAGAACAATACAAGCTTATCTCCTCGTGTGACACTGCTTATGATGCATGGGTAGTACTGGTAAACTCCCATGAAGGTATGGCCTCCGTTAGATCTTCCAAGTTAATTTCCATAGAAACTCAATTTCATAAACTTGTTATGGACGAAAATGAGAGTATTGTTAGCTACGTTGGTAGAATTCGTGACTTGACTAATCAGGCGCATCAACTTGGGAAAATCTATTCCCAACAAGAGTTGGTAAGAAAGATTGTAGGAACTATTCCAGACAGGTTCAATCCCAAGATTGCAGCCCTTGAACTCTACAAGGACTACTCCACTATGCAAGTGGATGAACTAATGGGAATACTTCAATCATGGGAGATGGACCATTGCATGGAAGTCGGAAGCAAAAGCATTGCCTTCCAGGCTGAGTCAAAATTGGTGAATGACAAGGAAGCCGAAATCGATAGTGATCACAGTGATGATGATGAGATCTCTCTTCTCACAAAGAGACTAGCCAGACTCCTTAAGAGCAAGAAAGGGAAGCAAGGATTTCCTAGTGGAAAGGGCGAAGGATCGAACTCCATGAGAGATCCCAAAAGGAGATCCAAACCCTATGGCAAGGATCAACAAACTGAAGAAAAGCCCAAGGGACCAGAATGTTATGAATGCAGAGGTTTTGGTCACATTAGGGCAGATTGTGGAAATCTAAAGAAGAAGGAAAAGAAGACCTATCACATCACCTTCAGCGATCATGATGAGGAACCAGAATGCAGTGAAGGAGAGTCTGAGCATGGGATTGCTCTTATGGCACCAGGAACATGGGATTCAGACTCATGTTCGGACACTGAGTCACAACACGGTACTACTTCTAACCCAGTGAATAATGATTTCTCTGACCATGATTGTCTTCTCTTAGCAGCAAGGAGGCAGATAAAATAGAACGTCTCACGGATCTCTACAATGAAGTATTCGAAAGGCTCGAAGCTTCGATGACTGAGATAGAAGACCTCCAAAGAACCAATCAGGATCTTAGAAATGAGATTGAGAGGCTCATAGACGTGAACAAAGACTTACTGTCTAAAGCTGAAGTGGGAATGTTGAAACTTGTTGAACAAAGACTTACTGTCTTCTGCTCATCTGGGCAACGAGTCGCCTCGAGTAGCTTGTTGAAACTTTTTATCCAATCCTCCAATTTAGTAGGGTCCTCCTGCCCATCATAACGAGGTGGTCTGTATTGGTTCACCACTGCTAGGTGATTGAGCTGGGCTTAAGGATTGTGGAGTCTTGTAGGCTTGGCAACCTTCATCATTCTAAGAGTTCTAACTCTTCTCAACACTTGGTTAGTAAGATATCATCCTTGAAACTTGTATCTTATAGATCTAAATCTTTTATTTTTATACTATAAATTGATTTCCCTCTATTTGTCGAATTTCAGCGAAACCCGTAATTTGTGGTGCGAATCTTGTGTTATAACGGCCATTATCTTTGAATCTCCTTGCTCTTATACATCTATTCAGTAAGTTAACACTCTCTACTTTAAGTTTTGGAGATTCCAATCCATGTTTTAAGAATACAAAATTAGAATTCCCACATTATACCAAAATCTGTCAGTTTTTCGTTTACGTAAAGATCCATCTTTTTAAACTATTTTAGTATAATATCCCTCAAAGGTTCCTTCATAAAACTTGTTCCTTATTGAGTTGAGTATATTTCTGGAAACTTTTATAATTTTTAGAAATCGTATGAAAAAGTTATGGGATCCGCTTTATCGAAAGGTCGAAATCTCTTTTTGTTGAAATCTAAGAAATGATAGTGTTTTCTGAAATCCACATTTTTGAAGGTCCTAAGTGTCTCAAAGCCAAATGGTTTCTTCATGAAAAATATTTATCTATGTGTTATCTACCTTGTGGTAAAATTTTAGAATTTTTGGTCGCGAATTACTATTTTTAAAACCTGTGGAAAATTATAGAGTCACTATTGAATTTCTGGCAGAATACATGTTCTGTAAATAACTCAATTTTTGAAATGTTTCTATACCTTATTTTGAAAAGTGTAAAACATGAAACTTGTTCAACTATGTGTTGAGTACGTACAATTTAAATTTCATAGCAATCGCCTTTCATATGAATTTTTAAACTGACTTGGCGTAAACTGCGATGTTGGACTTGATTTTTGGTCCAAATGAGAAATTGTTGGATTTTGAGATTCATGAAATGATATTTCTATATTTATGAGATATTGATATGGGAGTTAAATGTTGAAATGATATTAGGCATTATTGAATGCCCTTGTGATGAGGTTACTCCCTTGAGATTGTTGAAAACTCTTTTAAAGAGGATATTATGTGGAAAATTCTGGAAAACTCTTTTAAATCCATTGTGCACTATTAACTTGAGTAAGATGCCATACTTGATAGAGGGCTAATGCACTAGGGATGTGTCTTGCGGGGCCTCCCCCTCTAAATATGCCAAGACGGCATTGTTGATAAATTGTGCCAAAACGGCGTTATTGCATGTATGAGTCTATACTCTTGGGTGTATCCATGATGGGTTACCCGAGGCTCCGGAATGTGTCTGTATATGAGTCCGCTTCATGCTGATCATGACTTATGATCGATATGATATGATATGATATATGGAAAATGGTGTCCTCTTGTGCATAGTTGCTACAATGGTAAGAATGAAAGTTATTTATTTTGTTAAAGGTAATGTCTGTGATCATTTTAAAAGAAAAAGTGAAAATTATTATTATTATTTTTTGAGTGTCAACCACTATTTTAAAACTCATTTCTCAAAGTGGAGCAGGTTGACTTACTCAGTACCATTGTACTGATAAAAAGTTGCTGTGTTATCTTTTTACAGATATTGGAGCTGACATATGAACTGCATCTCATGACATGAACATTTGGGGATGGGATTACCTTTCATCAAAAGATTGTTGCTTTAAGGAACCACGTACTTTTAAATATTAATGTCATATATATTGCCTTTAGTTTATGCTTCCGCGTGAGAAAGAACAATGACTCTGGTATTAAATACTTTAAATTTTCTTATGTCTATATTTTATAAAATTGGCAATTATTTTTAAAGTTCATACTACAAAAATTTATATTTAGCCGTAGCACTTGTCAATTAAGTTAGCCAAATGGCGAGCCTGACTGACAAGTGTGGCGGTAACATTCTGAAACCTTATGAGGATGAATTTCGGGGTGTTACAGAGTGGTATCAGAGCGTATTTTTAAACTCTAAGTATTTGTAAACTGTTAAATATAGAATTGCATGAGTTGATTCTGTCTAAGGAGTCTCGTTTTTAAAGATTGCCCGTCAGTCAGTGGCTCTACCAGTCTTTCCATGGAATCAACTTTGTAGCTCTATATTTTAACTAGTTGGCAAATTACTTAGAAGGCGGTACCCTCTAATCTTAGCATTTCTTGGTTAAGTTAGCAACAAGGCGAGCTTGACTAAGGGATGCGACAGTTTAACTCCAGTTTATGGATTTTTAAAAAAAAAAGAGTCCATTTTGAGAAAGAAATATGCAAAATATTTTTCAAAGGCCCATATGGGTTATGTTAAATTTTTGAAACTTAGAAATTATTTTTGGGGTGGGAACATATGCATTCATGAGCATGCATCATTTTCTATAAAATTTTAAAAAAAAATAAAAAAATAAAAAAAATAAAAATAAAATATTGTTATGATATACTAAGTCAGTTGACCTTATCATAAGTGCTCTTTTTAAATTCTCTATCTTGTAATATTTTCTAGATTTATGAAATAAAGCTTGTTATTTCATTCCTTCTGGTTAATCTCTAAATAAAGATACTCCTAACTTAGACATTTCTGCGTTAACTCATCCTTATACTATGACCTAACGAGTTTTAGGACATAATCATCCCTAAGACTTGAACTCACTCTTGCTTAACCATCCTTAGCAGAATGGCACCCCGTGCAAGGACTAGAAAAACCCTCCGAAGTGTTAATGCCCTCAACAACATGGAGCCACACTAAAATCCAAACATGACTAACCACGAAGTGCCAGCAGCACCGGGTGTATCCAATCAACAAGCTGTACCACCTGCACACAATATACATCACCCTGACACCACCAACAATCAGGGCGTTGGACACAACTTGGTACCTCCTAATCAGGGAGCACCCAACAACCAAGCCCGTCATAATCAAAATACATCAAACTCGCTTGACAATGATCGCCTAAGGATCATTGAGCAAATGCTCATTGCCTTGGGTCAGGGTCAAATTAATCAAACCACAGCAGCTGTGCCGCCACCTCAAGCCCAGCTCAATCACCTAGCAGTGGTGAACCAATACAGACCACCTCGTTATGATGGGCAGGAGGACCCTACTAAATTGGAGGATTGGATAAAAAGTTTCAACAAGCTACTCGAGGCGACTCGTTGCCCAGATGAACTAGGACCCCCCATGCAGTAAATCCTGGGTCCGCCTCTGGGTGGGAATGTTGAGTGTTTTTTGTGGGAATGTGATTCCCACCTGGAGGAGAGGTAATCTTAGATTACTACATTCACTTTACCTACTTTTATACTAATTTGGTTTTATACCCTCACCTTTTATACTTATTTTATTTTATAAATTGAGATATTTGTATTTAAAAAAGGATAAATATATAAAATTAAATTTTAAAAATCAATTAAAAAATTTTAAATTATTTAAATATATTTTTTAATATATATTCTCATATTTTCTTAAAATTTATTATCTTCTATATACAAAACAAAAATAATAAGAATTTAGAGACATTAAAAATAAGTAATTATCATACAATAAATTGCATATAAACAATCTTTATTTTTAAAAAATAAATCGGCTTATAATATTTTCATTGTGTAGCAAAATAACATATTTATAACTTTCGTTCAATTGAAATTCAAGGATATTATGGTAATTAATTAGAACTAGAAATTGAGATTCTCAATTTAACCAAACGCGCTAATCTTAAAACATCAAAAAATAAGATTCCCAGCAATCTATCTCATATTCTCAATAATCTTACATTCTCAATAATCACATTCCCGCTGGTAATCTAAGATCATTCCAACTAAACGCACCTAATTGAATTTATTCCCTGAACCCCTTAAAATATTCACAGATATCTTATTTTGTCTTATCCTATTAAAATCCTATATATATATAAAAAGAAAAAAACATCAATATAATATTAAACTCCTATTACTCTAAGTCTCTAACACTTTTATCTTTTTATAATTTATGTACTATGTACTCTTACCATTCGTTCCTAGCATGTATAGGCTGTTCAACCAAAAAAAATTACTCTAACACATGACCTAATATGACAACCTAATTCCTAGTTATAGTAAAATATTAGTAATATTCCTAGTAAAAAATTACTAATATTTTACTATTTTTTTTTTGTGGGTCAATTGAACAATACTACATCCGCCCATGGATATACTCATAGGCGGACCTATATAGTAGCCTACGGTAACACGTGATACAACTCAAATTGATAAAATTGCAATTTTAAACTAAAAAAATTTTAGATTTTGTTTGATTTGACTTTGTGCAACCACTGATTTTTTGTAGTGATACCACTATAATCAATTATAACCTAGTCATTGTCAATAGTTTTAGTATTTTGACTATTATTTTTAATTTCAACATAGTTTCCATCACTTCTGTGATATTACTGAAAAATATTTCCAGATCCGCCGCTGGATATACTATTATAAATGCATATTGAATAATAATTGAATAAGAATACAACTGTGATTTTATTTGGTTTTATTTTGTTAACAAGATTATTATATTTGTGTGAAATTTATTAGGCTTAGAGCCCAATTTTATTACTCGTTTATTCTACCCACATGATTTATTATTTAGCCCTTTTTTTTCACTAATTTCGACAAAGCCTAATAAATTATTGAGCCACTAGCTCGTCGTAGAAATCACCAAAAGACTTTTCTCGACGTCAACTGTGTTCATGCTGCCGAAAAGTGTGGATTCCATCATCTTTAGGGAAGAAGAGATGTTCTTCAAAATCGGGCACGATATTGGAAATTTGGAATATACTAATTCTAATTTTTGACCAATTTTTTTTGTAGGGGGGCTATTTTATACCCCACTACTATATAATTTTATCAAAGAAATTTATCCATTTGAGAATGACTGAACGAGGACTTGGCCTAGTGATCATGTTCCCTGATTTTCAATCTTAAGGTTGGGAGTTCGATTTCCACCAGCCCTCTATCCTTTCCTTTTATTCCCTTTGTAATTTGTGTGGTTTGGGCTCTCATACAATTTTGCAGACACATGAATGTCAATATTTTTAAAAAAATAAATAAATAAATAAATTTGATCCATTTATACCTCGAAAAAATCATGACTGCGAATAGATATATATATATATATAGATATATATATATATATTCAATATGGTAGCAAACCTAGACTGCATGCCCCATCATGCAATCGTCTGCCATTTTTATTTTCAAACAAGTAACAAATTAAACACAAACATACATTGAAGGTACCTGGCTGTGCACTGCTGCTGTGAAGTTAACAAATTAATGTAGCAGTATTCTACGTTGTCTGAGGTCTTGTTTTTTTCGGTTTTCTGGTTTTTTGGTTGAGTATGTGTCTGATGGGGTGGTGCTCTTTATATTGTGTTCTCTGCCGCTGCTGTCTATTTTTGTTTTTTGGTTCTAATGCTGACTGCTACTATTGCAGCTTAGCTCCTTGGCGTTTTTTGCTGTTAACGATTCTGTAGCCAAGATCCTTGGCATGATGTTTCAGTATTAAAGAATGTTTCTCAGAAAAAAAAAAAAAACAAGCATACATTCATAATCCATTCAAGGTGGAAATTTTCACCGGATTTGGATTAAAAAACCACATGCTACACTGCTTGTAATACCCCAAATTTTTATCAACGTCCAAAGAATAAAATTTATTCCTATCAATGTCGAAATATATCCGAGAAGAAGAAAATAATTTATCATAATAAATTATTGCTCGGAAATGAAACGCCGATAGATTTAAATTCAAAATGGAATAAAAGAGGGAAAGGAAGCCCGAAGACATTCCATGAATTGAGTCAAAATAATTGGAATTAAATTCATGAAGGAAAAGAATTTTAATTCCAAGAACCCGTGAAGTCTGAAGAAATTTAATGATACAAGTTATGGCACGAGAATCAATAGACGACGAATTGGAAGTCGACGAACCCGAGACCGACGGACTTAAGATTTTAACATGAAATTCATTTGAGTCGAGATAAACTTAAAATAAGAATTCATGACCCGAGAATGACCCGAAAAATCAAGCCCGAAACCGTAGGAGGATAGAAGTCCGAAAGAGAGGAGGAAAAGCACGACGGATCGCACGACCCCGCCCGGACCGAAGTCCAGGCGAGAGTGGCGCGCACCCGGCGCGGGGTTTAGCCAAAAAGCGCGCCAACCCCGCGCCATTGCCGCGGCTACGTTTGTCGCGTTTTGGGTGGCGCGCACCCGGCGCGGCTTTTGGCCGATTCGCGCGCCAACCCCGCGTGGGAGTCCTGACAGCAGCCATTGTCGCGTTTTGGCGACTTTCTTGCCATATTCCTTGACCCCAACGCGAGAATCTTGCTTGATCACGGGGGAGGCATCTTTAGGACGTCATTAGTTGTCCCCAACACCCCATTTTCAGTCATCAACACCCCAAGTTTCCTCCAAAACTCTCCCAAGACCCTCCCAAAGCCAAACACCTTTCCGGCGAACTTCCGGCAACCAAATCCTACCAAGGTAGTGTGTAGATCAAGGATTTGCAAGCATTGGATTGTTGGTAAGGTGTAAATCAAGTTTCCTTATTGCTTTAAGATCATAATCAACCTTCTAACTTACGGATCTTTACTTGCAAAACACGTTCGTAGCCAAAGGAGAAGAAGAACGTGTTGCGTAGATCCGTTCGTGGCGATTTTGGACAAATCCATCAACCCTAGAACGTTCAAGGAACTCACTTACTGTAAGTTAATACCTTCCATATCAATATGGGTGGTTTAAAGGCATCCAAAACATTGGATCTTAAACGAAACGTTAAAATCGAACCTAAAAACCCCAATCTACGTATTTTCTGAAATCCGACCAAAACTCTTACTTGAGCGTTCAAACCTAAAAACTCAAAACTAAGATTTTGATCCTAAGATCTTAAGCTATAGTGTGTAAAAATTTCAGAGATTTTCATCAAGTTTTGATACCCCAAATCAAGTCGGATATATTCTGCGTTTTTAAGAATTTTCAAAGGTTGACAGATTTCATAACCGATCTTGATGAGCTTATTTCTATCATTTCTAGTCCGAACCAATCTTCATGATCTAAACAAAAGTTGTAGATAATCATGTCTAGTATGTGTCTGTAAATTTTCAGAATTTGTGGAGTTCATTTGGTATGTTAAAAAGTCAAATCTTTGACAGGTGTCAAACCTGAATCCTGACAGCATACTATTTGGGTAGAAAACTTGATTTTTGACATGCTTCCCATCGTTTCTACGAAAAACTCAAAACATGAAAGTTGTTCATTGGGATGTTATTGAGCTACTGTGAAAATTTCAGATCAATCGCCTAAGAAATGGATTTTTAAACTGAAAAGGCGTAAACTGTGACATCGATCGGTTTTAACTTGTGAAATTTTGAAATTTTTAAACAACGATCGAAATCTTGTGATACGATAAAGCTATATTTTTGAAAATCCCGTTACACTAAAGTTGAAACAATATCGGTTACATGAAATCAGGGGGTGAGTGCTCTGCAGGGTGCCCTCCTATTTGTGAATTTTGTGCCAAAACGGCAATGATTACGCGCGAAAGATCGCCAAAACGGCATCTTATTATTTTGGGCCTATCCTCTCGGGTGTATCCGTATGGGTTACTCGAGGCTCGACGGAGCGGTACTGGATATGGCGTATTTGGTCACAAGAGACCAACTGCCTACCCTCTCGAGTGTATCCGTATGGGTTACTCGAGGCTCGACGGAGTGGTACTGGGTATGGCGTATCGGCTGCGGCCGCCGGATTACCGGCTAAAATGACATGATACTTATGAAATTGGCTGAGGCCGCCGGATCACCGGCTAACTGTTACTATTGATATTGGCTGCGGCCGCCGGATCACCGGCTATCTGATATATTGTTGAGATGATGGCGTAACGGGAAATATATTAAAAAGCTCAGATTTTATGAAATTGGCTGCGGCCGCCGGATTGCCGGCTAAATTAAATATTGTTTTGATGGTGGCGTATCGGGGAGAATTTTTAAAAGCTCAAATTTTTATTTACTTACTTACGGCATTGTTCATGTTTTTAAATCATGTTTTAAATAAATGCCCATGCTTAAGATTTTAAATTATGAAATTAAATGTGTCTTTAAAGTATGCAATTATATTCGCATTTTTTTTAAATCAAATATTTTTATGCATGTCAAAAGTTTCATCTTAATTATTAAAAATCTAACCCCTTTATTGCTATGTGAGGATTGACTTACTCAGTATTTTATAATACTGATAAAAACCGTTGCTCATTGTTTTGTTGTTACAGAGTACGGAGCATGATCACTCATTGGGGGGAATCATTTTGGTTACTTAATTATTTATTTTACGTAACTTGCATGAACGGGTCTGTTTAACCCGTGGTTTGGCCATGTCGGCCCTATATTTTAAATTCCGCTGCATACACTTTACTTCCGCTGCATACTTTATCTTTCCGCCGCAACTCTGATGTAGTATTTTTAAAATATTTATGAATGGGCTACTTGAACGTTTTAAATTCTGAAAAACCATAGCCTTGCATCTCTTTAGAGAGCTCGGAGAAACCGTGTCTTGCTAGGGAGGTGCGGCGGTGGCATCCCGGCCTGGGTTACCAAAACCGGGGTGTTACAATGTGGTATCAGAGCCCGGTTTATTTTAAAGCTATTATTTTACATAGCCCGGAATATTTTAAAACTACTATTTTGAAGAGCCCGAAATATTTTTAAACTATTATTTTCAAGTATTATTATTTTTAAAGTTATCATTTTTAAACTAGTAATATATTTTAAAGAGCCCAATTATTATTTTGAAGTTAAAGCCCAAATTTTTAGCCCAAAATTTTTTAGAAGCCCAAGAAATTATTTTGGCCCAATAACCTTGTTTTTATTTAAGGCCCAAATAATTTATTTCTTTCGGCTCAATATAGCGGCCCAAACCTTTTATCCTTATTTTAGTCTATCCATGGAATAAATTTACTTTTAAAACCCATGGATAAATAAATGTACGCATAAAATTTTTTTTTCGGGGGGATCATCACGGCATGTGCATATTGCATTTCTATACCTTAGAGAACCTAGAAGCGTTATGTTGTAACCTAGATCTTTTCTTGCGCTAGATGGCTAACCAAGACATGATGAACTTAATGGTCAAAATGATGAACGCTCACTTTGATTCCCAACAAACCATACAACAATTGGAACATCGTATGGCCCAATTGGAGGCAAATCTGCACCATATGGGAAACTTAAGAGAGGCGGACCACCACCGCATAAACCAGCTCGAAGACCAAATCCAAAACCTCACTACACAAAATCTATTTCTAAAGGAACTTGTTGATGCTCATGGGGAGGACTTGAACCACATTTTCGATGACCTACTACCGTCAAGCCCAGTGGAGGAAGATCCGGAGGAGGATCCTACCACTGTGCCAGAAGACGCTTAGAAACGATAGGAGGATCCTATTTTGGTATATCCTATCACTTGTACTAAAAATTCCTTTTAAGGAAATAAAATGCAAGATTTATCTATTTAGATAAATTTAAATCCGAAATTATAAAAAGCATAAAAACACACGATGCATCAAACTATGCAGTACAAACAGAGACATGCACGGAATCAGAGTAACGTAACAGTACTACATCTTAAGAGAAATACCAAACCAAGTCTAACTGAAAACGCAAATGGGAGATACTAAACCAACCGCTGCTAACACGAGTCTAGATAAAACATAAACGGGGAACATAAAGTCACTGATCAGGAGGAGGGAACTGGCGACGCATGTAGTCATCCATCTGACGCATGTAGGCGTACATGTCCGTCAGGGTGGCCTGCTGCTCCGCCTGTCTCACAGTGAGCGTGTCCATACGATCCTGATAAAGATCCATCCTAGCATCCAAGGCGTCATAGCGAGCCTGCCCAGCTGCAAACCCGGCATCCATACTGATACGCATCTCCTGCATCATCCGGAGCATCTGCGTCATGTCCTGACCCCGCGGTGGAACCACACCCTGCTGTGGAACCACAGGAGGAGGAGGTGGTCGCTCTGGGGGAACAACTAAGATCAAACCACCATCCTCAGGCTGCGGGCGCAGTATAGCCCGAGGCGCTCCACGACGCAAAGTGCTGCGCCGGGCGGCGTAAGACGGAATACGGTAGTGCTCACCTGAAGCTAAAGGATAGGGGTCCGTCTCAGGAGTCGTGCGGATCCCCTGGGCAGTGCATAAGCCACAAATGAGGTGTGCGTGGATGATCACCCTACTCCCTCGCCCCCGTCGTAAACCCCTCAGGTTGTCCGCAATGCAAGCACCCACATTTACCCGGCCGCCCCGTGCGATAAAGCAGATAGTCTCAAAGACATGATCTATGACGACATGGCTTCGTGTGATCGGCCGGACGCGCCCTAACCAAATCTGAGCAAGTACACGCCAATGAGCATCCAAAGATGTCAGTCGTAACTCGTGAGGTTCCCCAAACCGCGGGGGTACCTCGGTACACAAGACACCCCAGGCAGGGGCATAAACCCGACCCTCTGGCTGCGGTCAGAACGCGCCATCATCTGGAAGGCCGAAGTAGGTGTTAATCGCCCGAGCGCTGAAGTCTAAGTAGCGACCACGAACCCAGACTCGAGAGAGGTCGTCGTCTACCCCAAGACCACTGATGTTGGCGATAACCTCCATGGCTAGATAGCCGGAGGCAACGCCCTCGGGGTGACGTGCAAGACCGGTCCACTGGAGATGCCCCAAAACTGCACTGATCCGGTCATCGCCCATGTGATCGGGGAACAAGCCTCGCTCGGGAACGTAAGCCCTCTTCCGACGGAGCTCGTCGAAATAGAAGTCCTGGGAGGCCATCGTGTGGAAACGGAACCGATCATGCCGGCGAGGACGCACCTCGAACGGGAGGCCCCTGAGCCTCGGCTCTGGCTCCTCGTCCTCCTCGGACTCACTGTCGTCATCGCCGTCGCTATCGTCACTATCCGGCATCACCGGAGCGGCAGTGCTAGGGCCAGCCGCATCACGTCGAGAAGCCCGTCTCTTGGCCCCCGGAAGGACCATAAGGAACGCCAAGATGAACCACAGAAAAAGAAACATCCTGCGAACACCCAATATCAAGGGTAAGACTAATTTTCAACACATCAATTCACAAGCAAAAATACATAAAGACATCATAAATATAAAGTTCCAACGGGGAAAATCTAGGAGGGATTTAGACCCAATAGTTGCCAATACATATTGGGAGAGAATCAAACCAAGGAATGTGCCCAAACAAATTCAAAAAACCCATTGTGGCATTCTGTCGAACACCTTATGCGCGCAATAAATTAAGTTCAAAAATATGTTGTAAACACATGGCAATTAACCACAAAACCAAACAATTGCTTGAACAACAAATCATAATCACAAGTGTCAACAAACAACACCAACGAAACCACTTTTACACCAATAACACCAACAAAATCGAAAATTTCATAGTTTCCCTAAAAATCCAAGTTCTAGCAAGAAATTCCACAACTTAGGCATATATATACATACCAATATTTCCTAAACAATAGAAATGGCACCAAAGTACTACATACCACCACTAATTCGCGAGAATTAAGCCGAAAATTTCAAAACCCCAATTTACATGCCAAAACCCTAATTCCACAATTCAATCAAATTCTAACAAATCAAGGCATAAAACTTGAAATTGACAAGTGAAAATAGAGGATACATACCTTACAAAGAGAAATCGAAGTCGGAACTAGAAGAATCCGAGCACGAGGGGACGAATTTGAGAGGAAGTTGGGAGGAATTTCGGAAGGGAAAAGGGGTGGAATGGCTCGCGCCCCGCGCGAGCCCTATATGCTGCCCCTGGGGGCGCCGCGCGGACCCGGCGCGCTAAACCCCCAAAACCCGCGCGGACCCCGCGCGGGTCAAAAAAAAAAATGATTTATTTACTCCTCCTCTGCTCTACAAAATACGTGTGCACCTAAGCGTGTGAGACGGCAACCTGGGAATTGGAAGCCGACATGCGGCAACGTTACCCTACCCTCTTCCAAGACGACCGGACCACAGTTATGGGGACATAACTGTATTCTTAAGGGGGGGAAGATGTAATACCCCAAATTTTTATCAACGTCCAAGGGAATAAAATTTATTCCTATCAATGTCGAAATATATCCGAGAAGAAGAAAATAATTTATCATAATAAATTATTGCTCGGAAATGAAACGCCGATAGATTTAAATTCAAAATGGAATAAAAGAGGGAAAGGAAGCCCGAAGACATTCCATGAATTGAGTCAAAATAATTGGAATTAAATTCATGAAGGAAAAGAATTTTAATTCCAAGAACCCGTGAAGTCTGAAGAAATTTAATGATACAAGTTATGGCACGAGAATCAATAGACGACGAATTGGAAGTCGACGAACCCGAGACCGACGGACTTAAGATTTTAACATGAAATTCATTTGAGTCGAGATAAACTTAAAATAAGAATTCATGACCCGAGAATGACCCGAAAAATCAAGCCCGAAACCGTAGGAGGATAGAAGTCCGAAAGAGAGGAGGAAAAGCACGACGGATCGCACGACCCCGCCCGGACCGAAGTCCAGGCGAGAGTGGCGCGCACCCGGCGCGGGGTTTAGCCAAAACGCGCACCAACCCCGCGCCATTGCCGCGGCTACGTTTGTCGCGTTTTGGGTGGCGCGCACCCGGCACGGCTTTTGGCCGATTCGCGCGCCAACCCAGCGTGGGAGTCCTGACAGCAGCCATTGTCGCGTTTTGGCGACTTTCTTGCCATATTCCTTGACCCCAACGCGAGAATCTTGCTTGATCACGGGGGAGGCATCTTTTGGACGTCATTAGTTGTCCCCAACACCCCATTTTCAGTCATCAACACCCCAAGTTTCCTCCAAAACTCTCCCAAGACCCTCCCAAAGCCAAACACCTTTCCGGCGAACTTCCGGCAACCAAATCCTACCAAGGTAGTGTGTAGATCAAGGATTTGCAAGCATTGGACTGTTGGTAAGGTGTAAATCAAGTTTCCTTATTGCTTTAAGATCATAATCAACCTTCTAACTTACGGATCTTTACTTGCAAAACACGTTCGTAGCCAAAGGAGAAGAAGAACGTGTTGCGTAGATCCGTTCGTGGCGATTTTGGACAAATCCATCAACCCTAGAACGTTCAAGGAACTCACTTACTGTAAGTTAATACCTTCCATATCAATATGGGTGGTTTAAAGGCATCCAAAACATTGGATCTTAAACGAAACGTTAAAATCGAACCTAAAAACCCCAATCTACGTATTTTCTGAAATCCGACCAAAACTCTTACTTGAGCGTTCAAACCTAAAAACTCAAAACTAAGATTTTGATCCTAAGATCTTAAGCTATAGTGTGTAAAAATTTCAGAGATTTTCATCAAGTTTTGATACCCCAAATCAAGTCGGATATATTCTGCGTTTTTAAGAATTTTCAAAGGTCGACAGATTTCATAACCGATCTTGATGAGCTTATTTCTATCATTTCTAGTCCGAACCAATCTTCATGATCTAAACAAAAGTTGTAGATAATCATGTCTAGTATGTGTCTGTAAATTTTCAGAATTTTTGGAGTTCATTTGGTATGTTAAAAAGTCAAATCTTTGACAGGTGTCAAACCTGAATCCTAACAGCATACTATTTGGGTAGAAAACTTGATTTTTGACATGCTTCCCATCGTTTCTACGAAAAACGCAAAACATGAAAGTTGTTCATTGGGATGTTATTGAGCTACTGTGAAAATTTCAGATCAATCGCCTAAGAAATGGATTTTTAAACTGAAAAGGCGTAAACTGTGACATCGATCGGTTTTAACTTGTGAAATTTTGAAATTTTTAAACAACGATCGAAATCTTGTGATACGATAAAGCTATATTTTTGAAAATCCCGTTACACTAAAGTTGAAACAATATCGGTTACATGAAATCAGGGGGTGAGTGCTCTGCAGGGTGCCCTCCTATTTGTGAATTTTGTGCCAAAACGGCAATGATTACGCGCGAAAGATCGCCAAAACGGCATCTTATTATTTTGGGCCTATCCTCTCGGGTGTATCCGTATGGGTTACTCGAGGCTCGACGGAGCAGTACTGGATATGGCGTATTTGGTCACAAGAGACCAACTGCCTACCCTCTCGAGTGTATCCGTATGGGTTACTCGAGGCTCGACGGAGTGGTACTGGGTATGGCGTATCGGCTACGGCCGCCGGATTACCGGCTAAAATGACATGATACTTATGAAATTGGCTGAGGCCGCCGGATCACCGGCTAACTGTTACTATTGATATTGGCTGCGGCCGCCGGATCACCGGCTATCTGATATATTGTTGAGATGATGGCGTAACGGGAAATATATTAAAAAGCTCAGATTTTATGAAATTGGCTGCGGCCGCCGGATTGCCGGCTAAATTAAATATTGTTTTGATGGTGGCGTATCGGGGAGAATTTTTAAAAGCTCAAATTTTTATTTACTTACTTACGGCATTGTTCATGTTTTTAAATCATGTTTTAAATAAATGCCCATGCTTAAGTTTTTAAATTATGAAATTAAATGTGTCTTTAAAGTATGCAATTATATTCGCATTTTTTTTTTAAATCAAATATTTTTATGCATGTCAAAAGTTTCATCTTAATTATTAAAAATCTAACCCCTTTATTGCTATGTGAGGATTGACTTACTCAGTATTTTATAATACTGATAAAAACCGTTGCTCATTGTTTTGTTGTTACAGAGTACGGAGCATGATCACTCATTGGGGGGAATCATTTTGGTTACTTAATTATTTATTTTACGTAACTTGCATGAACGGGTCTGTTTAACCCGTGGTTTGGCCATGTCGGCCCTATATTTTAAATTCCGCTGCATACACTTTACTTCCGCTGCATACTTTATCTTTCCGCCGCAACTCTGATGTAGTATTTTTAAAATATTTATGAATGGGCTACTTGAACGTTTTAAATTCTGAAAAACCATAGCCTTGCATCTCTTTAGTGAGCTCGGAGAAACCGTGTCTTGCTAGGGAGGTGCGGCGGTGGCATCCCGGCCAGGGTTACCAAAATCGGGGTGTTACAATGTGGTATCAGAGCCCGGTTTATTTTAAAGCTATTATTTTACATAGCCCGGAATATTTTAAAACTACTATTTTGAAGAGCCCGAAATATTTTTAAACTATTATTTTCAAGTATTATTATTTTTAAAGTTATCATTTCTAAACTAGTAATATATTTTAAAGAGCCCAATTATTATTTTGAAGTTAAAGCCCAAATTTTTAGCCCAAAATTTTTTAGAAGCCCAAGAAATTATTTTGGCCCAATAACCTTGTTTTTATTTAAGGCCCAAATAATTTATTTCTTTCGGCCCAATATAGCGGCCCAAACCTTTTATCCTTATTTTAGTCTATCCATGGAATAAATTTACTTTTAAAACCCATGGATAAATAAATGTACGCATAAAATTTTTTTTTCGGGGGGATCATCACGGCATGTGCATATTGCATTTCTATACCTTAGAGAACCTAGAAGCGTTATGTTGTAACCTAGATCTTTTCTTGCGCTAGATGGCTAACCAAGACATGATGAACTTAATGGTCAAAATGATGAACGCTCACTTTGATTCCCAACAAACCATACAACAATTGGAACATCGTATGGCCCAATTGGAGGCAAATCTGCACCATATGGGAAACTTAAGAGAGGCGGACCACCACCGCATAAACCAGCTCGAAGACCAAATCCAAAACCTCACTACACAAAATCTATTTCTAAAGGAACTTGTTGATGCTCATGGGGAGGACTTGAACCACATTTTCGATGACCTACTACCGTCAAGCCCAGTGGAGGAAGATCCGGAGGAGGATCCTACCACTGTGCCAGAAGACGCTTAGAAACGATAGGAGGATCCTATTTTGGTATATCCTATCACTTGTACTAAAAATTCCTTTTAAGGAAATAAAATGCAAGATTTATCTATTTAGATAAATTTAAATCCGAAATTATAAAAAGCATAAAAACACACGATGCATCAAACTATGCAGTACAAACAGAGACATGCACGGAATCAGAGTAACGTCACAGTACTACATCTTAAGAGAAATACCAAACCAAGTCTAACTGAAAACGCAAATGGGAGATACTAAACCAACCGCTGCTAACACGAGTCTAGATAAAACATAAACGGGGAACATAAAGTCACTGATCAGGAGGAGGGAACTGGCGACGCATGTAGTCATCCATCTGACGCATGTAGGCGTACATGTCCGTCAGGGTGGCCTGCTGCTCCGCCTGTCTCACAGTGAGCGTGTCCATACGATCCTGATAAAGATCCATCCTAGCATCCAAGGCGTCATAGCGAGCCTGCCCAGCTGCAAACCCGGCATCCATACTGATACGCATCTCCTGCATCATCCGGAGCATCTGCGTCATGTCCTGACCCCGCGGTGGAACCACACCCTGCTGTGGAACCACAGGAGGAGGAGGTGGTCGCTCTGGGGGAACAACTAAGATCAAACCACCATCCTCAGGCTGCGGGCGCAGTATAGCCCGAGGCGCTCCACGACGCAAAGTGCTGCGCCGGGCGGCGTAAGACGGAATACGGTAGTGCTCACCTGAAGCTAAAGGATAGGGGTCCGTCTCAGGAGTCGTGCGGATCCCCTGGGCAGCGCATAAGCCACAAATGAGGTGTGCGTGGTTGATCACCCTACTCCCTCGCCCCCGTCGTAAACCCCTCAGGTTGTCCGCAATGCAAGCACCCACATTTACCCGGCCGCCCCGTGCGATAAAGCAGATAGTCTCAAAGACATGATCTATGACGACATGGCTTCGTGTGATCGGCCGGACGCGCCCTAACCAAATCTGAGCAAGTACACGCCAATGAGCATCCAAAGATGTCAGTCGTAACTCGTGAGGTTCCCCAAACCGCGGGGGTACCTCGGTACACAAGACACCCCAGGCAGGGGCATAAACTCGACCCTCTGGCTGCGGTCGGAACGCGCCATCATCTGGAAGGCCGAAGTAGGTGTTAATCGCCCGAGCGCTGAAGTCTAAGTAGCGACCACGAACCCAGACTCGAGAGAGGTCGTCGTCTACCCCAAGACCACTGATGTTGGCGATAACCTCCATGGCTAGATAGCCGGAGGCAACGCCCTCGGGGTGACGTGCAAGACCGGTCCACTGGAGATGCCCCAAAACTGCACTGATCCGGTCATCGCCCATATGATCGGGGAACAAGCCTCGCTCGGGAACGTAAGCCCTCTTCCGACGGAGCTCGTCGAAATAGAAGTCCTGGGAGGCCATCGTGTGGAAACGGAACCGATCATGCCGGCGAGGACGCACCTCGAACGGGAGGCCCCTGAGCCTCGGCTCTGGCTCCTCGTCCTCCTCGGACTCACTGTCGTCATCGCCGTCGCTATCGTCACTATCCGGCATCACCGGAGCGGCAGTGCTAGGGCCAGCCGCATCACGTCGAGAAGCCCGTCTCTTGGCCCCCGGAAGGACCATAAGGAACGCCAAGATGAACCACAGAAAAAGAAACATCCTGCGAACACCCAATATCAAGGGTAAGACTAATTTTCAACACATCAATTCACAAGCAAAAATACATAAAGACATCATAAATATAAAGTTCCAACGGGGAAAATCTAGGAGGGATTTAGACCCAATAGTTGCCAATACATATTGGGAGAGAATCAAACCAAGGAATGTGCCCAAACAAATTCAAAAAACCCATTGTGGCATTCTGTCGAACACCTTATGCGCGCAATAAATTAAGTTCAAAAATATGTTGTAAACACATGGCAATTAACCACAAAACCAAACAATTGCTTGAACAACAAATCATAATCACAAGTGTCAACAAACAACACCAACGAAACCACTTTTACACCAATAACACCAACAAAATCGAAAATTTCATAGTTTCCCTAAAAATCCAAGTTCTAGCAAGAAATTCCACAACTTAGGCATATATATACATACCAATATTTCCTAAACAATAGAAATGGCACCAAAGTACTACATACCACCACTAATTCGCGAGAATTAAGCCGAAAATTTCAAAACCCCAATTTACATGCCAAAACCCTAATTCCACAATTCAATCAAATTCTAACAAATCAAGGCATAAAACTTGAAATTGACAAGTGAAAATAGAGGATACATACCTTACAAAGAGAAATCGAAGTCGGAACTAGAAGAATCCGAGCACGAGGGGACGAATTTGAGAGGAAGTTGGGAGGAATTTCGGAAGGGAAAAGGGGTGGAATGGCTCGCGCCCCGCGCGAGCCCTATATGCTGCCCCTGGGGGCGCCGCGCGGACCCGGCGCGCTAAACCCCCAAAACCCGCGCGGACCCCGCGCGGGTCAAAAAAAAAAAAAATGATTTATTTACTCCTCCTCTGCTCTACAAAATACGTGTGCACCTAAGCGTGTGAGACGGCAACCTGGGAATTGTAAGCCGACATGCGGCAACGTTACCCTACCCTCTTCCAAGACGACCGGACCACAGTTATGGGGACATAACTGTATTCTTAAGGGGGGGAGGATGTAATACCCCAAATTTTTATCAACGTCCAAGGGAATAAAATTTATTCCTATCAATGTCGAAATATATCCGAGAAGAAGAAAATAATTTATCATAATAAATTATTGCTCGGAAATGAAACGCCGATAGATTTAAATTCAAAATGGAATAAAAGAGGGAAAGGAAGCCCGAAGACATTCCATGAATTGAGTCAAAATAATTGGAATTAAATTCATGAAGGAAAATAATTTTAATTCCAAGAACCCGTGAAGTCTGAAGAAATTTAATGATACAAGTTATGGCACGAGAATCAATAGACGACGAATTGGAAGTCGACGAACCCGAGACCGACGGACTTAAGATTTTAACATGAAATTCATTTGAGTCGAGATAAACTTAAAATAAGAATTCATGACCCGAGAATGACCCGAAAAATCAAGCCCGAAACCGTAGGAGGATAGAAGTCCGAAAGAGAGGAGGAAAAGCACGACGGATCGCACGACCCCGCCCGGACCGAAGTCCAGGCGAGAGTGGCGCGCACCCGGCGCGGGGTTTAGCCAAAAAGCGCGCCAACCCCGCGCCATTGCCGCGGCTACGTTTGTCGCGTTTTGGGTGGCGCGCACCCGGCGCGGCTTTTGGCCGATTCGCGCGCCAACCCCGCGTGGGAGTCCTGACAGCAGCCATTGTCGCGTTTTGGCGACTTTCTTGCCATATTCCTTGACCCCAACGCGAGAATCTTGCTTGATCACGGGGGAGGCATCTTTAGGACGTCATTAGTTGTCCCCAACACCCCATTTTCAGTCATCAACACCCCAAGTTTCCTCCAAAACTCTCCCAAGACCCTCCCAAAGCCAAACACCTTTCCGGCGAACTTCCGGCAACCAAATCCTACCAAGGTAGTGTGTAGATCAAGGATTTGCAAGCATTGGATTGTTGGTAAGGTGTAAATCAAGTTTCCTTATTGCTTTAAGATCATAATCAACCTTCTAACTTACGGATCTTTACTTGCAAAACACGTTCGTAGCCAAAGGAGAAGAAGAACGTGTTGCGTAGATCCGTTCGTGGCGATTTTGGACAAATCCATCAACCCTAGAACGTTCAAGGAACTCACTTACTGTAAGTTAATACCTTCCATATCAATATGGGTGGTTTAAAGGCATCCAAAACATTGGATCTTAAACGAAACGTTAAAATCGAACCTAAAAACCCCAATCTACGTATTTTCTGAAATCCGACCAAAACTCTTACTTCGAGCGTTCAAACCTAAAAACTCAAAACTAAGATTTTGATCCTAAGATCTTAAGCTATAGTGTGTAAAAATTTCAGAGATTTTCATCAAGTTTTGATACCCCAAATCAAGTCGGACATATTCTGCGTTTTTAAGAATATTCAAAGGTTGACAGATTTCATAACCGATCTTGATGAGCTTATTTCTATCATTTCTAGTCCGAACCAATCTTCATGATCTAAACAAAAGTTGTAGATAATCATGTCTAGTATGTGTCTGTAAATTTTCAGAATTTTTGGAGTTCATTTGATATGTTAAAAAGTCAAATCTTTGACAGGTGTCAAACCTGAATCCTGACAGCATACTATTTGGGTAGAAAACTTGATTTTTGACATGCTTCCCATCGTTTCTACGAAAAACTCAAAACATGAAAGTTGTTCATTGGGATGTTTTTGAGCTACTGTGAAAATTTCAGATCAATCGCCTAAGAAATGGATTTTTAAACTGAAAAGGCGTAAACTGTGACATCGATCGGTTTTAACTTGTGAAATTTTGAAATTTTTAAACAACGATCGAAATCTTGTGATACGATAAAGCTATATTTTTGAAAATCCCGTTACACTAAAGTTGAAACAATATCGGTTACATGAAATCAGGGGGTGAGTGCTCTGCAGGGTGCCCTCCTATTTGTGAATTTTGTGCCAAAACGGCAATGATTACGCGCGAAAGATCGCCAAAACGGCATCTTATTATTTTGGGCCTATCCTCTCGGGTGTATCCGTATGGGTTACTCGAGGCTCGACGGAGCGGTACTGGATATGGCGTATTTGGTCACAAGAGACCAACTGCCTACCCTCTCGAGTGTATCCGTATGGGTTACTCGAGGCTCGACGGAGTGGTACTGGGTATGGCGTAGCGGCTGCGGCCGCCGGATTACCGGCTAAAATGACATGATACTTATGAAATTGGCTGAGGCCGCCGGATCACCGGCTAACTGTTACTATTGATATTGGCTGCGGCCGCCGGATCACCGGCTATCTGATATATTGTTGAGATGATGGCGTAACGGGAAATATATTAAAAAGCTCAGATTTTATGAAATTGGCTGCGGCCGCCGGATTGCCGGCTAAATTAAATATTGTTTTGATGGTGGCGTATCGGGGAGAATTATTAAAAGCTCAAATTTTTATTTACTTACTTACGGCATTGTTCATGTTTTTAAATCATGTTTTAAATAAATGCCCATGCTTAAGTTTTTAAATTATGAAATTAAATGTGTCTTTAAAGTATGCAATTATATTCGCATTTTTTTTTAAAATCAAATATTTTTATGCATGTCAAAAAGTTTCATCTTAATTATTAAAAATCTAACCCCTTTATTGCTATGTGAGGATTGACTTACTCAGTATTTTATAATACTGATAAAAACCGTTGCTCATTGTTTTGTTGTTACAGAGTACGGAGCATGATCACTCATTGGGGGGAATCATTTTGGTTACTTAATTATTTATTTTACGTAACTTGCATGAACGGGTCTGTTTAACCCGTGGTTTGGCCATGTCGGCCCTATATTTTAAATTCCGCTGCATACACTTTACTTCCGCTGCATACTTTATCTTTCCGCCGCAACTCTGATGTAGTATTTTTAAAATATTTATGAATGGGCTACTTGAACGTTTTAAATTCTGAAAAACCATAGCCTTGCATCTCTTTAGTGAGCTCGGAGAAACCGTGTCTTGCTAGGGAGGTGCGGCGGTGGCATCCCGGCCTGGGTTACCAAAACCGGGGTGTTACAATGTGGTATCAGAGCCCGGTTTATTTTAAAGCTATTATTTTACATAGCCCGGAATATTTTAAAACTACTATTTTGAAGAGCCCGAAATATTTTTAAACTATTATTTTCAAGTATTATTATTTTTAAAGTTATCATTTCTAAACTAGTAATATATTTTAAAGAGCCCAATTATTATTTTGAAGTTAAAGCCCAAATTTTTAGCCCAAAATTTTTTAGAAGCCCAAGAAATTATTTTGGCCCAATAACCTTGTTTTTATTTAAGGCCCAAATAATTTATTTCTTTCGGCCCAATATAGCGGCCCAAACCTTTTATCCTTATTTTAGTCTATCCATGGAATAAATTTACTTTTAAAACCCATGGATAAATAAATGTACGCATAAAATTTTTTTTTCGGGGGGGATCATCACGGCATGTGCATATTGCATTTCTATACCTTAGAGAACCTAGAAGCGTTATGTTGTAACCTAGATCTTTTCTTGCGCTAGATGGCTAACCAAGACATGATGAACTTAATGGTCAAAATGATGAACGCTCACTTTGATTCCCAACAAACCATACAACAATTGGAACATCGTATGGCCCAATTGGAGGCAAATCTGCACCATATGGGAAACTTAAGAGAGGCGGACCACCACCGCATAAACCAGCTCGAAGACCAAATCCAAAACCTCACTACACAAAATCTATTTCTAAAGGAACTTGTTGATGCTCATGGGGAGGACTTGAACCACATTTTCGATGACCTACTACCGTCAAGCCCAGTGGAGGAAGATCCGGAGGAGGATCCTACCACTGTGCCAGAAGACGCTTAGAAACGATAGGAGGATCCTATTTTGGTATATCCTATCACTTGTACTAAAAATTCCTTTTAAGGAAATAAAATGCAAGATTTATCTATTTAGATAAATTTAAATCCGAAATTATAAAAAGCATAAAAACACACGATGCATCAAACTATGCAGTACAAACAGAGACATGCACGGAATCAGAGTAACGTCACAGTACTACATCTTAAGAGAAATACCAAACCAAGTCTAACTGAAAACGCAAATGGGAGATACTAAACCAACCGCTGCTAACACGAGTCTAGATAAAACATAAACGGGGAACATAAAGTCACTGATCAGGAGGAGGGAACTGGCGACGCATGTAGTCATCCATCTGACGCATGTAGGCGTACATGTCCGTCAGGGTGGCCTGCTGCTCCGCCTGTCTCACAGTGAGCGTGTCCATACGATCCTGATAAAGATCCATCCTAGCATCCAAGGCGTCATAGCGAGCCTGCCCAGCTGCAAACCCGGCATCCATACTGATACGCATCTCCTGCATCATCCGGAGCATCTGCGTCATGTCCTGACCCCGCGGTGGAACCACACCCTGCTGTGGAACCACAGGAGGAGGAGGTGGTCGCTCTGGGGGAACAACTAAGATCAAACCACCATCCTCAGGCTGCGGGCGCAGTATAGCCCGAGGCGCTCCACGACGCAAAGTGCTGCGCCGGGCGGCGTAAGACGGAATACGGTAGTGCTCACCTGAAGCTAAAGGATAGGGGTCCGTCTCAGGAGTCGTGCGGATCCCCTGGGCAGCGCATAAGCCACAAATGAGGTGTGCGTGGATGATCACCCTACTCCCTCGCCCCCGTCGTAAACCCCTCAGGTTGTCCGCAATGCAAGCACCCACATTTACCCGGCCGCCCCGTGCGATAAAGCAGATAGTCTCAAAGACATGATCTATGACGACATGGCTTCGTGTGATCGGCCGGACGCGCCCTAACCAAATCTGAGCAAGTACACGCCAATGAGCATCCAAAGATGTCAGTCGTAACTCGTGAGGTTCCCCAAACCGCGGGGGTACCTCGGTACACAAGACACCCCAGGCAGGGGCATAAACCCGACCCTCTGGCTGCGGTCGGAACGCGCCATCATCTGGAAGGCCGAAGTAGGTGTTAATCGCCCGAGCGCTGAAGTCTAAGTAGCGACCACGAACCCAGACTCGAGAGAGGTCGTCGTCTACCCCAAGACCACTGATGTTGGCGATAACCTCCATGGCTAGATAGCCGGAGGCAACGCCCTCGGGGTGACGTGCAAGACCGGTCCACTGGAGATGCCCCAAAACTGCACTGATCCGGTCATCGCCCATGTGATCGGGGAACAAGCCTCGCTCGGGAACGTAAGCCCTCTTCCGACGGAGCTCGTCGAAATAGAAGTCCTGGGAGGCCATCGTGTGGAAACGGAACCGATCATGCCGGCGAGGACGCACCTCGAACGGGAGGCCCCTGAGCCTCGGCTCTGGCTCCTCGTCCTCCTCGGACTCACTGTCGTCATCGCCGTCGCTATCGTCACTATCCGGCATCACCGGAGCGGCAGTGCTAGGGCCAGCCGCATCACGTCGAGAAGCCCGTCTCTTGGCCCCCGGAAGGACCATAAGGAACGCCAAGATGAACCACAGAAAAAGAAACATCCTGCGAACACCCAATATCAAGGGTAAGACTAATTTTCAACACATCAATTCACAAGCAAAAATACATAAAGACATCATAAATATAAAGTTCCAACGGGGAAAATCTAGGAGGGATTTAGACCCAATAGTTGCCAATACATATTGGGAGAGAATCAAACCAAGGAATGTGCCCAAACAAATTCAAAAAACCCATTGTGGCATTCTGTCGAACACCTTATGCGCGCAATAAATTAAGTTCAAAAATATGTTGTAAACACATGGCAATTAACCACAAAACCAAACAATTGCTTGAACAACAAATCATAATCACAAGTGTCAACAAACAACACCAACGAAACCACTTTTACACCAATAACACCAACAAAATCGAAAATTTCATAGTTTCCCTAAAAATCCAAGTTCTAGCAAGAAATTCCACAACTTAGGCATATATATACATACCAATATTTCCTAAACAATAGAAATGGCACCAAAGTACTACATACCACCACTAATTCGCGAGAATTAAGCCGAAAATTTCAAAACCCCAATTTACATGCCAAAACCCTAATTCCACAATTCAATCAAATTCTAACAAATCAAGGCATAAAACTTGAAATTGACAAGTGAAAATAGAGGATACATACCTTACAAAGAGAAATCGAAGTCGGAACTAGAAGAATCCGAGCACGAGGGGACGAATTTGAGAGGAAGTTGGGAGGAATTTCGGAAGGGAAAAGGGGTGGAATGGCTCGCGCCCCGCGCGAGCCCTATATGCTGCCCCTGGGGGCGCCGCGCGGACCCGGCGCGCTAAACCCCCAAAACCCGCGCGGACCCCGCGCGGGTCAAGAAAAAAAAAAATGATTTATTTACTCCTCCTCTGCTCTACAAAATACGTGTGCACCTAAGCGTGTGAGACGGCAACCTGGGAATTGGAAGCCGACATGCGGCAACGTTACCCTACCCTCTTCCAAGACGACCGGACCACAGTTATGGGGACATAACTGTATTCTTAAGGGGGGGAAGATGTAATACCCCAAATTTTTATCAACGTCCAAGGGAATAAAATTTATTCCTATCAATGTCGAAATATATCCGAGAAGAAGAAAATAATTTATCATAATAAATTATTGCTCGGAAATGAAACGCCGATAGATTTAAATTCAAAATGGAATAAAAGAGGGAAAGGAAGCCCGAAGACATTCCATGAATTGAGTCAAAATAATTGGAATTAAATTCATGAAGGAAAAGAATTTTAATTCCAAAAACCCGTGAAGTCTGAAGAAAATTTAATGATACAAGTTATGGCACGAGAATCAATAGACGACGAATTGGAAGTCGACGAACCCGAGACCGACGGACTTAAGATTTTAACATGAAATTCATTTGAGTCGAGATAAACTTAAAATAAGAATTCATGACCCGAGAATGACCCGAAAAATCAAGCCCGAAACCGTAGGAGGATAGAAGTCCGAAAGAGAGGAGGAAAAGCACGACGGATCGCACGACCCCGCCCGGACCGAAGTCCAGGCGAGAGTGGCGCGCACCCGGCGCGGGGTTTAGCCAAAAAGCGCGCCAACCCCGCGCCATTGCCGCGGCTACGTTTGTCGCGTTTTGGGTGGCGCGCACCCGGCGCGGCTTTTGGCCGATTCGCGCGCCAACCCCGCGTAGGAGTCCTGACAGCAGCCATTGTCGCGTTTTGGCGACTTTCTTGCCATATTCCTTGACCCCAACGCGAGAATCTTGCTTGATCACGGGGGAGGCATCTTTTGGACGTCATTAGTTGTCCCCAACACCCCATTTTCAGTCATCAACACCCCAAGTTTCCTCCAAAACTCTCCCAAGACCCTCCCAAAGCCAAACACCTTTCCGGCGAACTTCCGGCAACCAAATCCTACCAAGGTAGTGTGTAGATCAAGGATTTGCAAGCATTGGATTGTTGGTAAGGTGTAAATCAAGTTTCCTTATTGCTTTAAGATCATAATCAACCTTCTAACTTACGGATCTTTACTTGCAAAACACGTTCGTAGCCAAAGGAGAAGAAGAACGTGTTGCGTAGATCCGTTCGTGGCGATTTTGGACAAATCCATCAACCCTAGAACGTTCAAGGAACTCACTTACTGTAAGTTAATACCTTCCATATCAATATGGGTGGTTTAAAGGCATCCAAAACATTGGATCTTAAACGAAACGTTAAAATCGAACCTAAAAACCCCAATCTACGTATTTTCTGAAATCCGACCAAAACTCTTACTTCGAGCGTTCAAACCTAAAAACTCAAAACTAAGATTTTGATCCTAAGATCTTAAGCTATAGTGTGTAAAAATTTCAGAGATTTTCATCAAGTTTTGATACCCCAAATCAAGTCGGACATATTCTGCGTTTTTAAGAATTTTCAAAGGTTGACAGATTTCATAACCGATCTTGATGAGCTTATTTCTATCATTTCTAGTCCGAACCAATCTTCATGATCTAAACAAAAGTTGTAGATAATCATGTCTAGTATGTGTCTGTAAATTTTCAGAATTTTTGGAGTTCATTTGTTATGTTAAAAAGTCAAATCTTTGACAGGTGTCAAACCTGAATCCTGACAGCATACTATTTGGGTAGAAAACTTGATTTTTGACATGCTTCCCATCGTTTCTACGAAAAACTCAAAACATGAAAGTTGTTCATTGGGATGTTTTTGAGCTACTGTGAAAATTTCAGATCAATCGCCTAAGAAATGGATTTTTAAACTGAAAAGGCGTAAACTGTGACATCGATCGGTTTTAACTTGTGAAATTTTGAAATTTTTAAACAACGATCGAAATCTTGTGATACGATAAAGCTATATTTTTGAAAATCCCGTTACACTAAAGTTGAAACAATATCGGTTACATGAAATCAGGGGGTGAGTGCTCTGCAGGGTGCCCTCCTATTTGTGAATTTTGTGCCAAAACGGCAATGATTACGCGCGAAAGATCGCCAAAACGGCATCTTATTATTTTGGGCCTATCCTCTCGGATGTATCCGTATGGGTTACTCGAGGCTCGACGGAGCAGTACTGGATATGGCGTATTTGGTCACAAGAGACCAACTGCCTACCCTCTCGAGTGTATCCGTATGGGTTACTCGAGGCTCGACGGAGTGGTACTGGGTATGGCGTATCGGCTGCGGCCGCCGGATTACCGGCTAAAATGACATGATACTTATGAAATTGGCTGAGGCCGCCGGATCACCGGCTAACTGTTACTATTGATATTGGCTGCGGCCGCCGGATCACCGGCTATCTGATATATTGTTGAGATGATGGCGTAACGGGAAATATATTAAAAAGCTCAGATTTTATGAAATTGGCTGCGGCCGCCGGATTGCCGGCTAAATTAAATATTGTTTTGATGGTGGCGTATCGGGGAGAATTTTTAAAAGCTCAAATTTTTATTTACTTACTTACGGCATTGTTCATGTTTTTAAATCATGTTTTAAATAAAAGCCCATGCATAAGTTTTTAAATTATGAAATTAAATGTGTCTTTAAAGTATGCAATTATATTCGCATTTTTTTTTAAATCAAATATTTTTATGCATGTCAAAAGTTTCATCTTAATTATTAAAAATCTAACCCCTTTATTGCTATGTGAGGATTGACTTACTCAGTATTTTATAATACTGATAAAAACCGTTGCTCATTGTTTTGTTGTTACAGAGTATGGAGCATGATCACTCATTGGGGGGAATCATTTTGGTTACTTAATTATTTATTTTACGTAACTTGCATGAAAGGGTCTGTTTAACCCGTGGTTTGGCCATGTCGGCCCTATATTTTAAATTCCGCTGCATACACTTTACTTCCGCTGCATACTTTATCTTTCCGCCGCAACTCTGATGTAGTATTTTTAAAATATTTATGAATGGGCTACTTGAACGTTTTAAATTCTGAAAAACCATAGCCTTGCATCTCTTTAGTGAGCTCGGAGAAACCGTGTCTTGCTAGGGAGGTGCGGCGGTGGCATCCCGGCCTGGGTTACCAAAACCGGGGTGTTACAATGTGGTATCAGAGCCCGGTTTATTTTAAAGCTATTATTTTACATAGCCCGGAATATTTTAAAACTACTATTTTGAAGAGCCCGAAATATTTTTAAACTATTATTTTCAAGTATTATTATTTTTAAAGTTATCATTTCTAAACTAGTAATATATTTTAAAGAGCCCAATTATTATTTTGAAGTTAAAGCCCAAATTTTTAGCCCAAAATTTTTTAGAAGCCCAAGAAATTATTTTGGCCCAATAACCTTGTTTTTATTTAAGGCCCAAATAATTTATTTCTTTCGGCCCAATATAGCGGCCCAAACCTTTTATCCTTATTTTAGTCTATCCATGGAATAAATTTACTTTTAAAACCCATGGATAAATAAATGTACGCATAAAATTTTTTTTTCGGGGGGATCATCACGGCATGTGCATATTGCATTTCTATACCTTAGAGAACCTAGAAGCGTTATGTTGTAACCTAGATCTTTTCTTGCGCTAGATGGCTAACCAAGACATGATGAACTTAATGGTCAAAATGATGAACGCTCACTTTGATTCCCAACAAACCATACAACAATTGGAACATCGTATGGCCCAATTGGAGGCAAATCTGCACCATATGGGAAACTTAAGAGAGGCGGACCACCACCGCATAAACCAGCTCGAAGACCAAATCCAAAACCTCACTACACAAAATCTATTTCTAAAGGAACTTGTTGATGCTCATGGGGAGGACTTGAACCACATTTTCGATGACCTACTACCGTCAAGCCCAGTGGAGGAAGATCCGGAGGAGGATCCTACCACTGTGCCAGAAGACGCTTAGAAACGATAGGAGGATCCTATTTTGGTATATCCTATCACTTGTACTAAAAATTCCTTTTAAGGAAATAAAATGCAAGATTTATCTATTTAGATAAATTTAAATCCGAAATTATAAAAAGCATAAAAACACACGATGCATCAAACTATGCAGTACAAACAGAGACATGCACGGAATCAGAGTAACGTCACAGTACTACATCTTAAGAGAAATACCAAACCAAGTCTAACTGAAAACGCAAATGGGAGATACTAAACCAACCGCTGCTAACACGAGTCTAGATAAAACATAAACGGGGAACATAAAGTCACTGATCAGGAGGAGGGAACTGGCGACGCATGTAGTCATCCATCTGACGCATGTAGGCGTACATGTCCGTCAGGGTGCCCTGCTGCTCCGCCTGTCTCACAGTGAGCGTGTCCATACGATCCTGATAAAGATCCATCCTAGCATCCAAGGCGTCATAGCGAGCCTGCCCAGCTGCAAACCCGGCATCCATACTGATACGCATCTCCTGCATCATCCGGAGCATCTGCGTCATGTCCTGACCCCGCGGTGGAACCACACCCTGCTGTGGAACCACAGGAGGAGGAGGTGGTCGCTCTGGGGGAACAACTAAGATCAAACCACCATCCTCAGGCTGCGGGCGCAGTATAGCCCGAGGCGCTCCACGACGCAAAGTGCTGCGCCGGGCGGCGTAAGACGGAATACGGTAGTGCTCACCTGAAGCTAAAGGATAGGGGTCCGTCTCAGGAGTCGTGCGGATCCCCTGGGCAGCGCATAAGCCACAAATGAGGTGTGCGTGGATGATCACCCTACTCCCTCGCCCCCGTCGTAAACCCCTCAGGTTGTCCGCAATGCAAGCACCCACATTTACCCGGCCGCCCCGTGCGATAAAGCAGATAGTCTCAAAGACATGATCTATGACGACATGGCTTCGTGTGATCGGCCGGACGCGCCCTAACCAAATCTGAGCAAGTACACGCCAATGAGCATCCAAAGATGTCAGTCGTAACTCGTGAGGTTCCCCAAACCGCGGGGGTACCTCGGTACACAAGACACCCCAGGCAGGGGCATAAACCCGACCCTCTGGCTGCGGTCGGAACGCGCCATCATCTGGAAGGCCGAAGTAGGTGTTAATCGCCCGAGCGCTGAAGTCTAAGTAGCGACCACGAACCCAGACTCGAGAGAGGTCGTCGTCTACCCCAAGACCACTGATGTTGGCGATAACCTCCATGGCTAGATAGCCGGAGGCAACGCCCTCGGGGTGACGTGCAAGACCGGTCCACTGGAGATGCCCCAAAACTGCACTGATCCGGTCATCGCCCATATGATCGGGGAACAAGCCTCGCTCGGGAACGTAAGCCCTCTTCCGACGGAGCTCGTCGAAATAGAAGTCCTGGGAGGCCATCGTGTGGAAACGGAACCGATCATGCCGGCGAGGACGCACCTCGAACGGGAGGCCCCTGAGCCTCGGCTCTGGCTCCTCGTCCTCCTCGGACTCACTGTCGTCATCGCCGTCGCTATCGTCACTATCCGGCATCACCGGAGCGGCAGTGCTAGGGCCAGCCGCATCACGTCGAGAAGCCCGTCTCTTGGCCCCCGGAAGGACCATAAGGAACGCCAAGATGAACCACAGAAAAAGAAACATCCTGCGAACACCCAATATCAAGGGTAAGACTAATTTTCAACACATCAATTCACAAGCAAAAATACATAAAGACATCATAAATATAAAGTTCCAACGGGGAAAATCTAGGAGGGATTTAGACCCAATAGTTGCCAATACATATTGGGAGAGAATCAAACCAAGGAATGTGCCCAAACAAATTCAAAAAACCCATTGTGGCATTCTGTCGAACACCTTATGCGCGCAATAAATTAAGTTCAAAAATATGTTGTAAACACATGGCAATTAACCACAAAACCAAACAATTGCTTGAACAACAAATCATAATCACAAGTGTCAACAAACAACACCAACGAAACCACTTTTACACCAATAACACCAACAAAATCGAAAATTTCATAGTTTCCCTAAAAATCCAAGTTCTAGCAAGAAATTCCACAACTTAGGCATATATATACATACCAATATTTCCTAAACAATAGAAATGGCACCAAAGTACTACATACCACCACTAATTCGCGAGAATTAAGCCGAAAATTTCAAAACCCCAATTTACATGCCAAAACCCTAATTCCACAATTCAATCAAATTCTAACAAATCAAGGCATAAAACTTGAAATTGACAAGTGAAAATAGAGGATACATACCTTACAAAGAGAAATCGAAGTCGGAACTAGAAGAATCCGAGCACGAGGGGACGAATTTGAGAGGAAGTTGGGAGGAATTTCGGAAGGGAAAAGGGGTGGAATGGCTCGCGCCCCCCGCGAGCCCTATATGCTGCCCCTGGGGGCGCCGCGCGGACCCGGCGCGCTAAACCCCCAAAACCCGCGCGGACCCCGCGCGGGTCAAAAAAAAAAAAAAATGATTTATTTACTCCTCCTCTGCTCTACAAAATACGTGTGCACCTAAGCGTGTGAGACGGCAACCTGGGAATTGGAAGCCGACATGCGGCAACGTTACCCTACCCTCTTCCAAGACGACCGGACCACAGTTATGGGAACATAACTGTATTCTTAAGGGGGGGAGGATGTAATACCCCAAATTTTTATCAACGTCCAAGGGAATAAAATTTATTCCTATCAATGTCGAAATATATCCGAGAAGAAGAAAATAATTTATCATAATAAATTATTGCTCGGAAATGAAACGCCGATAGATTTAAATTCAAAATGGAATAAAAGAGGGAAAGGAAGCCCGAAGACATTCCATGAATTGAGTCAAAATAATTGGAATTAAATTCATGAAGGAAAAGAATTTTAATTCCAAGAACCCGTGAAGTCTGAAGAAATTTAATGATACAAGTTATGGCACGAGAATCAATAGACGACGAATTGGAAGTCGACGAACCCGAGACCGACGGACTTAAGATTTTAACATGAAATTCATTTGAGTCGAGATAAACTTAAAATAAGAATTCATGACCCGAGAATGACCCGAAAAATCAAGCCCGAAACCGTAGGAGGATAGAAGTCCGAAAGAGAGGAGGAAAAGCACGACGGATCGCACGACCCCGCCCGGACCGAAGTCCAGGCGAGAGTGGCGCGCACCCGGCGCGGGGTTTAGCCAAAAAGCGCGCCAACCCCGCGCCATTGCCGCGGCTACGTTTGTCGCGTTTTGGGTGGCGCGCACCCGGCGCGGCTTTTGGCCGATTCGCGCGCCAACCCCGCGTGGGAGTCCTGACAGCAGCCATTGTCGCGTTTTGGCGACTTTCTTGCCATATTCCTTGACCCCAACGCGGGAATCTTGCTTGATCACGGGGGAGGCATCTTTTGGACGTCATTAGTTGTCCCCAACACCCCATTTTCAGTCATCAACACCCCAAGTTTCCTCCAAAACTCTCCCAAGACCCTCCCAAAGCCAAACACCTTTCCGGCGAACTTCCGGCAACCAAATCCTACCAAGGTAGTGTGTAGATCAAGGATTTGCAAGCATTGGATTGTTGGTAAGGTGTAAATCAAGTTTCCTTATTGCTTTAAGATCATAATCAACCTTCTAACTTACGGATCTTTACTTGCAAAACACGTTCGTAGCCAAAGGAGAAGAAGAACGTGTTGCGTAGATCCGTTCGTGGCGATTTTGGACAAATCCATCAACCCTAGAACGTTCAAGGAACTCACTTACTGTAAGTTAATACCTTCCATATCAATATGGGTGGTTTAAAGGCATCCAAAACATTGGATCTTAAACGAAACGTTAAAATCGAACCTAAAAACCCCAATCTACGTATTTTCTGAAATCCGACCAAAACTCTTACTTCGAGCGTTCAAACCTAAAAACTCAAAACTAAGATTTTGATCCTAAGATCTTAAGCTATAGTGTGTAAAAATTTCAGAGATTTTCATCAAGTTTTGATACCCCAAATCAAGTCGGACATATTCTGCGTTTTTAAGAATTTTCAAAGGTTGACAGATTTCATAACCGATCTTGATGAGCTTATTTCTATCATTTCTAGTCCGAACCAATCTTCATGATCTAAACAAAAGTTGTAGATAATCATGTCTAGTATGTGTCTGTAAATTTTCAGAATTTTTGGAGTTCATTTGATATGTTAAAAAGTCAAATCTTTGACAGGTGTCAAACCTGAATCCTGACAGCATACTATTTGGGTAGAAAACTTGATTTTTGACATGCTTCCCATCGTTTCTACGAAAAACTCAAAACATGAAAGTTGTTCATTGGGATGTTTTTGAGCTACTGTGAAAATTTCAGATCAATCGCCTAAGAAATGGATTTTTAAACTGAAAAGGCGTAAACTGTGACATCGATCGGTTTTAAGTTGTGAAATTTTGAAATTTTTAAACAACGATCGAAATCTTGTGATACGATAAAGCTATATTTTTGAAAATCCCGTTACACTAAAGTTGAAACAATATCGGTTACATGAAATCAGGGGGTGAGTGCTCTGCAGGGTGCCCTCCTATTTGTGAATTTTGTGCCAAAACGGCAATGATTACGCGCGAAAGATCGCCAAAACGGCATCTTATTATTTTGGGCCTATCCTCTCGGGTGTATCCGTATGGGTTACTCGAGGCTCGACGGAGCGGTACTGGATATGGCGTATTTGGTCACAAGAGACCAACTGCCTACCCTCTCGAGTGTATCCGTATGGGTTACTCGAGGCTCGACGGAGTGGTACTGGGTATGGCGTATCGGCTGCGGCCGCCGGATTACCGGCTAAAATGACATGATACTTATGAAATTGGCTGAGGCCGCCGGATCACCGGCTAACTGTTACTATTGATATTGGCTGCGGCCGCCGGATCACCGGCTATCTGATATATTGTTGAGATGATGGCGTAACGGGAAATATATTAAAAAGCTCAGATTTTATGAAATTGGCTGCGGCCGCCGGATTGCCGGCTAAATTAAATATTGTTTTGATGGTGGCGTATCGGGGAGAATTTTTAAAAGCTCAAATTTTTATTTACTTACTTACGGCATTGTTCATGTTTTTAAATCATGTTTTAAATAAATGCCCATGCTTAAGTTTTTAAATTATGAAATTAAATGTGTCTTTAAAGTATGCAATTATATTCGCATTTTTTTTTAAAATCAAATATTTTTATGCATGTCAAAAAGTTTCATCTTAATTATTAAAAATCTAACCCCTTTATTGCTATGTGAGGATTGACTTACTCAGTATTTTATAATACTGATAAAAACCGTTGCTCATTGTTTTGTTGTTACAGAGTACGGAGCATGATCACTCATTGGGGGGAATCATTTTGGTTACTTAATTATTTATTTTACGTAACTTGCATGAACGGGTCTGTTTAACCCGTGGTTTGGCCATGTCGGCCCTATATTTTAAATTCCGCTGCATACACTTTACTTCCGCTGCATACTTTATCTTTCCGCCGCAACTCTGATGTAGTATTTTTAAAATATTTCTGAATGGGCTACTTGAACGTTTTAAATTCTGAAAAACCATAGCCTTGCATCTCTTTAGTGAGCTCGGAGAAACCGTGTCTTGCTAGGGAGGTGCGGCGGTGGCATCCCGGCCTGGGTTACCAAAACCGGGGTGTTACACTGCTACAGGACCATATATAGTACTTCCTCTGTTTTTTAAAGATAGCTACGGACCCATCCATCACGCAATTCAATGCATATTTTAAACCATTAATAACTCAAATTCGGTACACGTAAAAATTCTAAAAGTTCGATATTTAAAAACTACAAGACGAGACGAATCTAACAAGATCTCACTTGGCTATATTTTAACTTAGATAACCATGATAAAACTTTAAGTAAAAGTATATGAGTGAACAATACTAATATGTCAAATATAACTAACAAAAAAAAAACGGAGGGAGTAATTTGGTTTTGGTCGACTAGAAAAAGAATATTTAAATATGGTATACACCACCACACACACAATTTATATTAATATGATACAATAATTTTTTTTCGCTGAACAATATGATACAATAATTGAGAATAAGTCAATTTTACTTCAGATGATGTAATTATCATGATTGATTTTATTTTTAATTAATTTGGTTATATTATGATGGAGTATTTTATATATTGGATTAAAATTTGATTTTTTTAAAAAAAAAATCAGAAAAATAGCCAAACTCGTGACTAAAATTATGTGTTTTTTTTGGGTAAGCGACCAAAATTAATTGGATCACTGCACTACTATTTTGTACCCTCGTGGAAAATGAATTATCGATCGAGACGAGGACAAGCATGAGATTTGGATTTTCAGTAACCTCATTTATGCATACGTACATTTCTTCCCGTAGGTATTGAAATAATTGTTAGTTAAATTTATAATGCTTGAAAAAAAAAATCTGATTAATATTCAAACATATATTTGGTAATTTTTGAAATTATAGCATATTGTAAACTAATAAGTTTGTGCCCAAGTCGGAGGAGGAAAAAATGATGAGCGTTATGTGAGTTTGTGTTCTTTGGACAGTCAATTTAAACCAACTTTAGCCGGGCATGCATGTACATTAATATAGCTCAACCCAGGGGCGGATGCACCCCTAAGCCCGGTGGGACCTCGGCCCCACCTCAAATTAAAAAAAAAATTCTATTACTTTTTTGTTACCAAAATTTTTTATTTTTTTACTTAAGATTAAAAAAAATAGACTCCGGCCATACCTCCCGAAAAATCCTAGGTCCGCCACTAGCTCAACCCAACTTTTATTGTGACAGGAAGGTGGAGTGCATGCGATATTGCTGAGTTGCTATCAAGTTGCAGGTACAAAAGTTTGAGGATGAAATGTGACTTTTGTGATGCTTGACAAAATCAATGTATAGACAAAGACAAGGATGGAACTCAAGGAAAGTGAGAAAAAGAAACACTAATGCTAAATAATTGAGATAGATGGGGAGTATTGATCGAGGCCTTGTTTATTCAATAGATCTTATCAAAGCTTTTTAATTACCTTTTATTATAAAAGGCTTATAAGAGACTTTGATAAGATATACTACCAAACAAGGCGTCAATGTTAGACGTGTGTTATCGTAAAATTACTTTGAGCCCAACGAAATTGACCCATTCCAATAATCGGCCCAGCAGTGAAGCTCAATTAAATTAACCATGGCAATTGATCTGCCCGATGGATTATTAGCATGATAGAAATTGTGGAGTTCAAGGTGGTTATCTGAAGACACCGTCAGGAAGCACAACCGTGGAATGGAGAGTGGGCGGTTGAAGGCAGAGGATCGCAGATATCTATAAGTACCAAAGTTGGCATCGGATCAAGGGACCTCGAAACTCTTCTCAAAAAGCCGTACTTTAATTTTATTTTTTTTTTCTTTGTTTGTCTGCTTTCTTTTCCAGCTTTCTGCATTTTTCATTTATTTATCACTTTCTGTCTTAAATTCCTTACCACTTTCTTTAATTCCAACACTGTCATTCTATTTCAATTCAATCCTGTAATACTTTCAGTTCATTCAATTCAATTTTTGTTCTTTCTCTCTTCTTCAATATTTTTATTCAATTTCTGTTCTTTCTCTCTTCTTCAATATTTTTACGGTACAACAACGTGCTTAGCTCTGATTCAACAACAAAAGCAGCAAGCAATCACTACAGGTGCCACATTAATCATGGTTTGCTCGACTCTCATATTGATCCAATGGCATGCTGAAATTATCATAAACAAATGAGGCCGTGCTTGATATATGGTGAACAAATGAGCACAGGAACATATCATCAAATGGGGGATATGGTGCGACCATTTAAAGCAACATCAAATGCGAGACGAACCGGCGGTGAATACGACAATTCTTTGCATGTGTTGTAGTATAAGTTTTGAGAGGGTAGGAGGCATGGCATTGGCAACCGAGGGCTAGTGAATTACTTCCCTAAAAACTACAGTAATAAGTTATTGATTGGTAAATACTGGCCTATACAAATTGATGCTCACATTCTTGCAAATTAGCAAAGATGTGTGTCAAATTCAATAATTATTCTAGATTATTGAATAAAACAAATACTGCTGTACAAGGTAGTATTACCTATTTGGCAAAAGGAAGAATAAGCTGCTCCAAAAGCAAAAGTTGGTCATGTAGACCAAATTTAAATACATAAACAATCCAAAACTGAATAACCAAATTCATTAAAAATATCAATATCACATTCCAGAGTCCATGGATCAAGGATTTGACCTAATGGTTAAACCATTCTTCTCCGAATTCTTGGTTGAAATTAAAGAGTGGATGTTAACATTCATGATTTAGCAAAATAAAAATAAAAATTCTAGAGTCCAAAATAAAACCACATTGTCTCAAAAAAAAAAAAAAAAATTTAAAAGAAAAAAAAATGAGGAGATCTTCACTTTAATAGTAAGTTTTAAACTCTGCAGCATGCACAATAAATAATTTTTGTTGTTTCCTTGTGTAACTTTTTAAGTTTTGAGAGGCAAACATGCCCTTTTAGTTTTGTCTTACTGTATCTTCTTGGCAGGATTCATTTCATCCTATGTCAAGTTTGTTTGTGTTTTAAACATTGGCTGAATCTTCTCTTCTCGGAACTTGGTTTGTATACACATCTTATTGCGTGCAATGTTCCAAAACGGGATGGGGATTCTTGTGTATTTTCTTGGGCAAAGAAGTAATGGTTGGTGGACACCTGCGTTATTTATGTTTCTGTTTCTGTTTCGATGTTGAAAAGGTGTCGGAATCGGCGTCTGATTTGCTATTCTGATGCTCTTCTTGATGGGATCCGTAGAAATTGATGGAGCCGCCGTCGCTGGGGCCGTCGAGCCGCGCCGCCGCTGCTCTGTGTGCTGCAGTCGGAGTCGGGTGGACTGGAATCCGCCGCCGCTCCTGCGAGGAGAAGGCCGGATGGAGGGTTGTCGTTGTCGTGCACCGTGCTGCTGTTTGTCGTTGCGCCCGCTGCCGCCTGCTGCTCGCTGACGGAGAGACGCCACCGCTGGCCCGTCGGCTCACTGAAGAATGGAGATTGTTGGTTTGGGTTAGGGTTAGGGTTGTAGGGGTCAATTTGGGGGGTTTTGTTGTGGTGGTTGATGGCAGCAAGTGAGGAAGTGTAAGCAATGGTGCCAATCATGACATTGAGGAGGACAAAGAAGACAGAGGGAACGAACCTGCAGCTGTTCATTGAGGCCCAGACTGAGGAAGAAGAAGAAGGTATTGCAGATACAGATTCTTCAAACATTGTTTGTGTGGCTATGTTTTTCTTTCTCAAAAGGGGAGAAAGAGATCGGAAGTGATGGGAATTGGTGAACATTGGCCACGGTTTAAAGCTTAAATCCTTGCCACGTCACTAATTAGGAATTAGTCAAAGCAGCGGATTATTTTGGCAAAAAGAATCGTTGAATATTATTTATAAACGTTGAGAACCAATATGGACAAAAAGTATAAAATAAAATAACTACTCCCTCCGTCCCATTCCAAATGTCCTACTTACTATTTTTGGATGTCCCATTACAAATGTCTTCTTTCTATAAATAGAAATAATTTTCCCCTCCAACAACTATGTGGACCCCACCATATACTCACAAACCAACTCTACCTTAATTCTCGTGCCTAACAGTAACAAGACACTTGGAGTGGGACGGATGGAGTATTTACTATTTTGAATTTTTAATGGTTTGTTCAGCATGCAGAGTTGGAGCTGTAGGGAGTAATTTACTTTTAACGCTACAAGAAGTAGTTAGGTTTAAACAAATGTGGTCGAGCCGGGTCGGGCACTCCAAAACAGTTTACATGGAACTCCATGTAGGGGTGTCAATTTCAGTTTTCGTGTCGTGTTCGTGTCGGGTTGAACATGGGGTATAACACAAAATCTTTAAACCCGAACACGATTCGAAACCCGAAATGAACCTGATACATCAAACCCGAACACGACCTGAAAATTTTCAGGTCGTGTTTCGGGTTGACCTGATTTTGGAAGAATAACTATATCAGCAGCTATATGGTCAGGTCAAATTCATTCAGAAATACAAGCCACTTGCGCTGAGTTCTTTTTAACTACCCATGTTGCGTGCTCGCATGGATCAAATACGTTTCTTACAACATATTGAACCTCACATTTAGTTTTAATGGTACATCCAGCTCTTATAGCAGAGGCCAGATAAGTTTTATCAGTAGAATTTTTAGCATTGAATTGACAGCCAGCAAGACAATTCCCACATGCCAGACAACTTCCTCCAGTTTACTGAGACCTCTTTGAATCAGAAACCTGTTTTTCCATATCAAAATCCATCCACTAACACTAATGCCAATATATACCAATTGAAAGTACTGCCTACACACATCTTAATTAATAATTGAATCTAAAGAAAACATGGGACAATAATCCAATTCGAGACAAATTAATGAAGCCAGTCCAAACACAATTTGATAAAAAGCAATCAACCTCAAATAATTAAAGGCGACTTTATAGTGCAAAGCAGATGAAAGCATCAAATATGTAGAAATCCACCTAGAAGGTACATCTTGTCGTAAAGCCATCCTAGAGTCAAGTGAACATTGGCTAACAGATTCCAAAAATTTTTGTTTCCTTACTTGACTACCTTTCACATATTTAACACATTCTCGGATTTTTTCAACAGATTCACCCACTTTCTTCACCCCCTCTTGCACAATAAGATTAGTGATATGACAACAACAACGAACATGTAAAAATTCCCCGTGGCAAATAAGATTACATTTTAAAGAAAGCCGCTGTAATACCCGAGAATTTTCCATCATAAAATAAAACAATAATTAAATAAATAAATACTAATAAATAAAATAAATACCATAAATAAATAAATAAATCCAGCAAATAAAGAAATAAATAAAGATAAGGAAATGAGAAATGAGATTTTTACTTAAAAAGGAATTAAAGGAATTTAATTAAATAAAAGGAATTATTAAAGGTAAATAAATTATACACCGAAACCCGACACCAATGAACTCGAGAATTCGAGTCCAAACATAAATTATATGGGGTTCCTACTTTCGTAAACCCGAAGATACCCCGGAAATCGGAATTCGGGAGCATAGAGGGATAGAAATCCGAAAGAGAGGAGGAAAGGCACGACGGATCGCACGACCCGCCCGGACCGAAGTCCAGGCGAAGTCGGCGCGGTGGCCGCGCGGTCCATAGGCATTGGGCGCGCCACGCGACAGATTCGCCCGTTGCGTGAATCTCTCGCCCGAACGCGGATTTTTCGACTTTCGGTTGAACGTCTCTCGACCCAAGACCCTTAGGGTCAGATCTTGAACGCCCTAGGTCTTAGTTATCTATAAATAAGACCTCCTAGGAGCTCCGAATACTTTTACAAAACCCTACAACTCTCTACACATTCGAAACCCTAAATCTGGAGTCGTCGGAGGCAAGAAACCAAGGCAAATACTGTTGGACGAAAATTCTAAGATCTCCATAGTCGTGGTAAGTCTCGATCCAATCCTTGTTCTATATACGATTCGAAAACGAATCCTAATCTTCTTCTTTTCTCTTCTACACCTCGTATTGGATCTAGATCGTAGAACCCGGCGAACGGAGAGGAGAAACGGTGGACTGGAAGCCACGCCTTCGAAATAGACGATCCCGGACGTTCACAACTCTATAAGTTAACTTTACATGGTTTTGGGAAGTTTTAAAACGTTCGAAACTAAAAGATTTAACAAGAACTCATAAAATCTGTCAACTTATATTTTCTACCGACGCAACAGATTTGATGAATTTTTCCGAACCTTAAAAAGACTTCAAACGGAAAAACTTAAAACACGAAAAACGTTCCTAAGGCTTAGATCTATCTATTGTAAATTTTTAAGAATTTTTAGAGACGATTCGATATGTGAAAACCCACCGAAACCGAACTGCTTGAATCTAGATCTTGAAATTCTTGACAGAACATAGGAATGATTTTGTTCACGTTTTTGACATAGGATCTAGACTGTTTTAGATCTTTGGCCGAACATGAAAGTCGTAGATAATTTTCTTAAGATGATCTCTGTAAAATTTCATCAAATTTGGAGTTGAATTGCTATGGTAGAATTCGAAATCTTTAAACTGTGATACATTAAATTCGGACATAATTGTTCTTCTACGAAAATTGGTGATTTTGACCTGTTTAGGTATCTCGGATTGAAAAAAGTTAAAACACAAAAGTTGTAGATCTCGACATTTCTGAGTCAGTCGTGAAATTTTGGAATTTTTAGAATTAAATCTGATTTTAGACGAATTTTAGAGTAAACTGTGGTTTACCGGAAACAAAATCTTGAAATCTTGTTGAAACATGGAATTAACCTTTAGGGTTGAAATGAGTTGAGATACTATTTTTAAATGAATACAATTAAAGTCAGATTTTTAAAATTAAATCCCCTTACAAACTTGATAAATTAAAATTAGGGGTGAGTGCTCTGCAGGGTGCCCCCTAACTGCTTCACTTCGTGCCTTAATGGACGATGGTGACCCCGCGCGCTAAACTTGAGATATGATATTGCCAAAACGGTGAAATACAGAGCCTACACTCTCGTGAATATCCACATGGGTTTCCCGAGGCTCCGGAGTGGTACTGGGTATGGCTGATACGGTTGCGGCCGCCGGGCTACCGGCTAAACTTGTTGACATCGCGATGCTATCGTGAAACTTTGAAATACCAAATCGGGGATGTAATGGGGATATTAAACTAAATTAAATTAGATTAAATTATGTCCAATTAAATTATTTAAATTATGGCTATTATCTTAAACCATGCAAAAAGTGTTGTTAAATAGAGCCCTGGAATAAATTGTGCAATTGGATAGTTGCTTAGATTAAATTGAATATTATGTTATTATCATGTTTTTATTTAAGTATTAAACTAATGGCTTTTAAACCCTACGATCATGCATGTGTTAACTTACTCAGCAAGTTTGCTGACCAAAACCGTTTTTATTTCTTTTCTTACAGAATATGTGGAATGAGCATGTGTGAGCACGGTTCATGCATGGGATTTTGGGAAACATTATTTTGCTTTTAAATTCATACTTTAGACTATATTATGAACGGGCCTGTTTAACCCGTGTTTTGGCCATGTCGGCCCTATTTATATTTTCCGCTGCGATACTATACTGAAACTATTATTTCCGCTGCGCTATGTTAGTATTATTTTCGAATTATTTTGTATGGGCTATTTTGAATGATTTAAATGTTTAAATACTGCAATACCTAGTCTTGCATCTCTTTAGTAAGCTCGGAGAAACCGTGTCTTACTAGGGGGATGTGGCGGTGACATCCCGACCTGGGTAACCAAAAACCGAGGTGTTACAAGTTGGTATCAGAGCCCGGCTATTTTTAAAACTACTATTTTTAAACCATTACTATTTTTTAACTATTATTAGTATTTTGACTATTATTTTAAATTTTAAGGTATTATTTCCATGGAAAATTTTTATTTTAAAACCCATGGAAATATATATATATATATGTGGTGCATTAAATTATTATTGGGGGGAAACATCCTTTGCATTTGCATATTGCATCTCTGCTATGAACTTAGAATCTTGGCGAAACTTGAACTTAGAATCTTGGCGAAACTTGAACCTAGAATCTTGGCGAAATTGAACTTAGAATCTTGGCGAATATTAACTTAGATCTCTTGCTTGCGCTAGATGGCTAGTCAAGACATGATGCAGTTGATGGTGAGGATGATGAGCGTTCATCTCGATTCCCACCAAACCCTAGAGCAAATGAAGTACCGTATGGCTCAATTGGAGGCCAATTTACATCACATGGGCAACTTGAGAGAGGCGGATCATCACCGCATAAATCAACTCGAACGCCAAGTCCAAACCCTCACTACACAAAACTTAATACTAAAGGAATACATCGATGCCCACGGGCAAGACTTGAACACTATCTTTGACGAGCTACTGCCGCCGAGTTCGGAGGAGGAAGATCCTGCTACCCCACCGGAGGACGTCATGAGACACTAGAGATTCTATTGTTAGATACTATTTTGCTAGGAAAATATTTCTACCTTTGTACTAAAATTTCTTTTGAGAAAATAAAATGCCCGATTTATTTGTAATAAATCGAAAAAAAAAAACGGACAGATATGTCCGTACAGCAGTGCAAAAAAAAATCGTAATAAGAACAAATTAAAATGAAAACCACGAGGCGTACGACGCTTCTTAATTCGATCGAGCACCACGTGCTAAATCACAAAACACATATACATTGCTTAGACTATATGCTAAATTCACCAGTCCTAATCTATCCTATTTGTACCAGAATGGCACCCAGAGGAAGAGGAAGAGGAAGAACCCAACCCACTCCCCAAACCACCACTGAAACTCCTACTGAGACACTACCAAACGACACGGAACCGATTCAACCTGAGATGGAACAACCCCAAGGTGCGCAGGACGCCCCCACACCGAACAATGTGGGCGATCGTCTTAGGACGATAGAGGAAGTGTTGATTGCGTTCGGAAATGCGCAAGTCAACCAGGGTCAAGCTGCGGCGGTACCTCCGCCCCAAGCTCGCCCTAACTACCTGGCGATGGTGAATCCTTACCAGCCGCCCCACTATGCTGGTGAGGAGGATCCAGCTAAACTGGAAGAGTGGATCCGGACCTTCGATAAGCTGCTGGGAGCAGTTAAATGTCCGGAAGGAGAAAGAGTGCATGTCGCCTCATACTATTTGGGAGGCGAAGCTGACGACTGGTGGCAGGCGACGCAAGCCAAACTGACTGAAGATGACGAGCCCTACTCGTGGATGGAGATGATGGAACTACTCAGGGATCGATTCTATCCCTTGAGTACTAAAGCTGCCATGTACGAAGAGTTCCTGTCGCTGAAGCAAGGAGGCCAAACGGTGCAGGAATACTACACATGCTTCAAGGAGCTGGTGAGGTTCGCACCAAGGCTAGTGCCTACTGATGCAGAAAAGGCACAGAAGTTCGAGATGGGACTGAACCGGTCTGTGCGCGAGGTGATCGCGGGGGTACACTACCCCGATTTGCAAGTTGTGTATGACCGCGCTGTGGCGGTAGCACGTGTGCAGCAGCTGAAAAGAAGGGTGAGTGGGGAGTCCAGCAGGGGTCCCCAAGACAAGAAAATCCGAGACTCAAGAAACGAGAACAACTCGGGAAGGAGCGAACAGCGCAGAGGGTCGAATAGGCCCCAACAAAACAACACTGGGAGGAGGTTCAACCAAGAAGATCCGGTACCACCTTGCCCGAGATGTGGACGACCCCATCTGGCAAGGGGATGCCCGCAACAAGGCGCCTGTTACCGATGTGGTCGAATGGGTCACGTTCGACGGGATTGCCGGACTAGGCTTGAGAACATAACAAGGAGGGACGATTTGGTCGCGGGGCAAGAACAGCCTCAAAATCAAAACGGGCGAAACGGGAATAACCAAGGGTACAGACCCCCTCAAAATAGGCCGCAAAACCAGAACCAGAACCAACGACCTCCGCCCCCTCAGAATCAAAACCAGCAACAAAATCAGCAACCGAATGCGAATCAGCAGGGCAATCAGGGACGCCCTATGGGGAGGCTGAACGTGGTGAACCAAGCGGACGTGTCTGCGCAAGGAGAAGTGATGGCAGGTACATTTTATGTGTTGAATACGCCCCTTAGAATTCTGTTTGATTCTGGAGCTAGTTGCTCAATTATAGCATCAAGGATAGTGCCTGAGTTAGATCTACCTAAGTGCGAGAGAATTAGCTTATGAATTCAATTGCCTTCTGGAGAAGTAGTGTCTTGCTCTAAACGATATAATGGAATTTCTATAGCGATAAAGAACGTAGAATTCTTCGCAAACTTAGTAGAATTTAACTTAAGAGACTTTGACATCATACTGGGGATGGATTGGTTATCCCAGTATAAGGCGGTGATCGAATGCCAAAAGCAAAAGATCACCTTGTCAAAAAGTAGGGGAAAGAGAGTTATCTTTTACTCTCAGCCCCCTAAGAAAAGTAACAAAATCGTTAGTGCACTCAAATTAAGTAACTTGATGCGTAAGGGGTATGAACTATATGCGTGCTACGCGCACAACCTTGAGGCGGAAGAAAACAAGGTTGATAGCATACCAGTGGTAAGAGAATATCCGGTCGTGTTCCCTGAGGACGTTCCGGGCATGCCAACTGAGAGAGATCTTGAATTCACTATAGATCTCATTCCGGGGACAGAGCCTGTCTCAAAAGCTCCGTACCGGATGGCACCACTGGAAATAAAGGAGTTAAAGGAACAACTCGAGGAACTATTAGGAAAAGGTTACATAAGACCGAGTACGTCCCCTTGGGGAGCACCGGTTTTATTCGTTAAGAAGAAAGACGGAGGACTACGTCTTTGCATAGATTACCGAGGACTAAACCAAGTGACCATCAAGAATAAATACCCCCTACCGAGAATAGAGGATCTGTTTGATCAACTGAAGGGAGCTTCAGTATTCTCGAAGATCGATTTGCGATCTGGGTATCATCAATTGAGGATCGCCGAGAAGGACATTCCGAAGACGGCATTTAGAACGCGATATGGCCATTACGAGTTCACAGTGTTATCCTTCGGGCTAACAAATGCTCCGGCCATGTTCATGAATCTCATGAACAACGTGTTCCGAGAATTGTTAGATCAGTGCGTCGTAGTGTTCATCGACGACATCCTGATCTACTCAAAGAGCGAGGAAGAGCATGCAAAACACTTACATCAAGTGTTAGAAATCTTGCGAAGAAATCAGCTATACGGCAAGCTGTCGAAATGCGATTTCTGGTTGAAAGAAGTGGCATTTCTCGGACACATAGTATCCGCTGATGGAGTATCAGTGGATCCGGCAAAAGTTTCTGCCGTGACTGAATGGGCAACTCCCAAGAGCCAAACCGAGATAAGGAGTTTCCTTGGCTTAGCCGGGTACTATAGACGGTTCGTGAAGGATTTTTCTAAAATCGCACGACCTTTAACCCAGCTACTTAAGAAGGGAGTAAAATACGTGTGGACAGAGGCTTGTGAGACTGCGTTTCAAGAGCTGAAGAAACGACTCACAACCACACCCGTATTAACACTACCATCAGAGAATGGTGACTTCGAAGTTTACAGTGATGTTTTGAAGGAAGGTTTAGGTTGCGTTTTGATGCAAGACTCGAGAGTCGTAGCGTATGCATCACGCCAACTAAAACCTCACGAGGAAAACTATCCGACACATGACCTGGAGTTGGCAGCGGTCGTTTTCGCTCTAAAGATATGGAGACATTATCTTTATGGGCGGAAGTGTCGAATGTTCACCGACCACAAGAGCTTGAAATATATATTCACTCAGAAGGAGTTGAATTTGAGACAGCGAAGGTGGTTGGAACTTATTAAAGACTACGATTTAGAGATAGCATACCACGAGGGGAAGGCGAATGTGGTAGTCGATACCCTAAGTCGGAAAACCCAACAGTGACAAACTCGTTGGTAATTCCGCCGGCATTGTACATGGAGTTAGCAAGATTGGAGTTAGAACTTGTGCATCCTGGCACAGTGAGTGAAACGATCAACGCCATGGTCGTAGAAACTCCAATATTGGACGAGATTAAGCTCGCCCAACCGGGCGATGCGAAACTCAAGAAGATAAGGGGGTATATTGCCGAAGGAAAGGCAATAGGATTTACTGTCCATGAGGATGGAAGCATTCGTTTCAAAGGGAGATGGTGCGTGTCCCTTAAATGTGCCGAATTGAAGCAAAGGTTGATGGAGGAAGGACACAACACCCCATATTCAGTGCATCCCGGAGGCGACAAACTTTACAAAGATCTGAAGAAGATCTATTGGTGGCCGGGAATGAAGAAGGAAGTGGCAGACTTCGTGGCGAAATGTCTCACCTGCCAAAAGGTTAAGGCAGTGCGACATAAACCCTTAGGATTGATGCAACCACTAGAGATTCCAAGTTGGAAGTGGGATAGCATCTCAATGGACTTTGTCTCGGGATTACCCCGATCACCTAAAGGCATGAACAAGATTTGGGTGATTGTGGATAGGCTAACGAAGACAGCCATATTTATCCCAATGAAAGACACGTGGACTATGGACCAATTGGCCCGAGCCTACATTGATAATGTGGTACGACGACATGGAGTACCACATGATATCATTTCCGATAGAGACAGTAGATTTGTCTCTCATTTCTGGACGGAGTTACAAAAAGCTCTCGGTACTCAAATCAAAATGAGCACCGCATTCCACCCGATGACGGATGGTCAAACCGAGAGAACAATCCAAACACTAGAAGACATGCTGAGAGCATGCGTGTTGGAATTTAAAGGAAATTGGGAATCCCATTTACCCTTAATCGAATTCTCTTATAATAATAGCTACCATGCTAGCATTGGCATGGCACCTTTCGAGGCGTTGTATGGACAAAAGTGCCGAAGCCCGTTGAGCTGGGAAGAAAACGATAAGTCCGCGGTAGTGGGACCACAACTTATCGAGGACATGGCTCAACAAATCAACGTGATTCAAGGAAAAATGAAAGCCGCACAAGACCGTCAAAAGAGTTATGCCGACGTGAGACGACGAGACCTAGAATTTCAAGTGGGAGATAGGGTCATGCTAAAGATATCACCCATGAAGGGGGTGATGCGCTTTGGCAAACGAGGGAAGTTAAGTCCTCGATATATAGGACCTTACGAAATTCTCTGATACCACTTGTAGGGACTGCGACCGCCACCCTAACTCCGACATTAGTATGATATTGTCCGCTTTGGGCCAAGCCCGCACGGTTTTGTTTTTGGGCTCCTCCCAAAAGGCCTCATACTAGTGGAGTTAGGTGGACACATATAAGCAAGTCTAATTTTCCTTGCACAACCGATGTGGGACTTGGGTTTGCTACCCAACAATCCTCCCCTCAAACCAAGGACCACAGACCTCGTGGCCTCCCCTCGAACGATAATCAACTTTGATCCGCCAAATCATCTTGCACCGCCGTTCCAACCAACGGGACTCGCCGCCTGACCACCACAATATCAGGAAGACTTTCGACACAAGGCATCGAACACGGATCCAAACTCGAGGGCACAAACTGAGGGTCTCCACACATACGCAGTCCACCGGCTGAGTCTGCTGACTCGATCCCCGAACCTCGGCTTTGATACCACTTGTAGGGACTGCGACCGCCACCCTAACTCCGACATTAGTATGATATTGTCCGCTTTGGGCCAAGCCCGCACGGTTTTGTTTTTGGGCTCCTTCCCAAAAGGCCTCAATTCCTCCAAATCAACCAAACCCCAACAAGTATTCAATCGATCTCCAAGAATCAAAGATGATTCGGTGAAAGTCTTCTTCTCCCCTTTTCTTTCTCTTCTCTTGGTCTCCCTCTTCCTCTTCACCCGTTTCTTTCTAACTTTATAAAAACTACAAAAAGACCCCCTTATTACTTCCAAGAGTTTATAATTATAAAACACCCCCTACTCATCCTCAAATATTGAAATTAACCCCATTCGGGCTTGAGTGCAATAAACCCAATACTAAATAATTTAAACAGTCCAGTTTAATTAAATCGGGTCATTGAACGAGTCGGAACTCTAGCCTACCGATTGGCTTTACCGCCACACTTAGATAGAGTTCATAATGTCTTCCATGTCTCGCAACTAAAGAAGTATGTGCCGGACCCGACACATGTACTTCAACCGGAGATAATTGAGCTCGATGAAGACTTAACTTATTAAGAAGTCCCGGTGCGTATTCTTGACACTAAGTAACGAGTAACGAGGAACAAAACCGTCAAAATGATCAAGGTTCTTTGGTCAAACCACGAAAGTGAGACGGCAACTTGGGAAGTAGAATCCGACATGAGAGAACGCTACCCGACATTGTTCCAAACCGATACCGACACAGTTATGCAGACATAACTGCAATCTTAAGGGGGGGAGGATGTCATACCACCTATTTTTCGTGCATTTTTGTAAACTTTTTGAACTACGTTATGGCTTGATCCCTTTACCGGGTACGTAGGCAGCTTAGAAGTTTTAATTCTAAGTTCAGTCACAAAATAACAAAACAAACAAAAAAACCCTTAGCACGAGAAAAGCCGTAACACAACTTCGAGGACGAAGTTGATTCTTAAGGAGGGTAGACTGTAATACCCGAGAATTTTCCATCATAAAATAAAACAATAATTAAATAAATAAATAATAAATAAAATAAATACCATAAATAAATAAATAAATCCAGCAAATAAAGAAATAAATAAAGATAAGGAAATGAGAAATGAGATTTTTACTTAAAATGAATTAAAGGAATTTAATTAAATAAAAGGAATTATTAAAGGTAAATAAATTATACACAGAAACCCGACACCAATGAACTCGAGAATTCGAGTCCAAACATAAATTATATGGGGTTCCTACTTTCGTAAACCCGAAGATACCCCGAAAATCGGAATTCGGGAGCATAGAGGGATAGAAATCCGAAAGAGAGGAGGAAAGGCACGACGGATCGCACGACCCGCCCGGACCGAAGTCCAGGCGAAGTCGGCGCGGTGGCCGCGCGGTCCATAGGCATTGGGCGCGCCACGCGACAGATTCGCCCGTTGCGTGAATCTCTCGCCCGAACGCGGATTTTTCGACTTTCGGTTGAACGTCTCTCGACCCAAGACCCTTAGGGTCAGATCTTGGACGCTCTAGGTCTTAGTTATCTATAAATAAGACCTCCTAGGAGCTCCGAATACTTTTACAAAACCCTACAACTCTCTACACATTCGAAACCCTAAATCCGGAGTCGTCGGAGGCACGAAACCAAGGCAAATACTGTTGGACGAAAATTCTAAGATCTCCATAGTCGTGGTAAGTCTCGATCCAATCCTTGTTCTATATACGATTCGAAAACGAATCCTAATCTTCTTCTTTTCTCTTCTACACCTCGTATTGAATCTAGATCGTAGAACCCGGCGAACGGAGAGGAGAAACGGTGGACTGGAAGCCACGCCTTCGAAATAGACGATCCCGGACGTTCACAACTCTGTAATTACATGGTTTTGGGAAGTTTTAAAACGTTCGAAACTAAAATATTTAACAAGAACTCATAAAATCTGTCAACTTATATTTTCTACCGACGCAACAGATTTGATGAATTTTTCCGAACCTTAAAACGACTTCAAACGGAAAAACTTAAAACACGAAAAACGTTCCTAAGGCTTAGATCTATCTACTGTAAATTTTTGAGAATTTTTAGAGACGATTTGATATGTGAAAACCCACCGAAACTGAACTGCTTGAATCTAGATCTTGAAATTCTTGACAGAACTTAGGAATGATCTTGTTCACGTTTTTGACATAGGATCTAGACTGTTTTAGATCTTTGGCCGAACATGAAAGTCGTAGATAATTGTCTTAAGATGATCTCTGTAAAATTTTATCAAATTTGGAGTTGAATTGCTATGGTAGAATTCGAAATCTTTAAACTGTGATACATTAAATTCGGACAGAATTGTTCTTCTACGAAAATTGGTGATTTTGACCTGTTTAGGTATCTCGGATTGAAAAAAGTTAAAATACGAAAGTTGTAGATCTCGACGTTTCTGAGTCAGTCGTGAAATTTTGGAATTTTTGGAATTAAATCTGATTTTAGACGAATTTTAGAGTAAACTGTGGTTTACCGGAAACAAAATCTTGAAATCTTGTTGAAACATGGAATTAACCTTTAGGGTTGAAATGAGTTGAGATACTATTTTTAAATGAATACAATTAAAGTCAGATTTTTAAAATTAAATCCCCTTACAAACTTGATAAATTAAAATTAGGGGTGAGTGCTCTGCAGGGTGCCCCCTAACTGCTTCACTTCGTGCCTTAATGGACGATGGTGACCCCGCGCGCTAAACTTGAGATATGATATTGCCAAAACGGTGAAATACAGAGCCTACACTCTCGTGAATATCCACATGGGTTTCCCGAGGCTCCGGAGTGGTACTGGGTATGGCTGATACGGTTGCGGCCGCCGGGCTACCGGCTAAACTTGTTGACATCGCGATGCTATCGTGAAACTTTGAAATACCAAATCGGGGATGTAATGGGGATATTAAACTAAATTAAATTAGATTAAATTATGTCCAATTAAATTATTTAAATTATGGCTATTATCTTAAACCATGCAAAAAGTGTTGTTAAATAGAGCCCTGGAATAAATTGTGCAATTGGATAGTTGCTTAGATTAAATTGAATATTATGTTATTATCATATTTTTATTTAAGTATTAAACTAATGGCTTTTAAACCCTACGATCATGCATGTGTTAACTTACTCAGCAAGTTTGCTGACCAAAACCGTTTTTATTCCTTTTCTTACAAAATATGTGGAATGAGCATGTGTGAGCACGGTTCATGCATGGGATTTTGGGAAACATTATTTTGCTTTTAAATTCATACTTTAGACTATATTATGAACGGGCCTGTTTAACCCGTGTTTTGGCCATGTCGGCCCTATTTATATTTTCCGCTGCGATACTATACTGAAACTATTATTTCCGCTGCGCTATGTTAGTATTATTTTTGAATTATTTTGTATGGGCTATTTTGAATGATTTAAATGTTTAAATACTGCAATACCTAGCCTTGCATCTCTTTAGTAAGCTCGGAGAAACCGTGTCTTACTAGGGGGATGTGACGGTGACATCCCGACCTGGGTGACCAAAAACCGGGGTGTTACAGCCGCTCCCCAAGAATATCAACAAATACATCATTCGCAGATGCATTATCCAATATTACAGTGAGCACCTTTTCATCAATTCCCCAGCTAGTCCATAAATTGCATATCTTATCACACAAAGCAAGACCATAATGAGGTGGTGGCATGTAAGAAAAATTAAGTTTTTTTTTTTTCTGTAGCACCCAATCATCATCAATATAGTGTGCTGTCAAACAAAGATAGCCATCCGTAGCAAAGTCCACAAATCACATGTAAAACAAATTCTACTTGAACATGATTGCAATTGTTCACCAAGTTTGCGTGCTTCATTCTTATGCAACTTAATTACATCAGCTCTAGCAGTATTCCTACTAATGTGACTGACTTGTGGCTCCAGGTATTTAAATAAAAACCGAAAACCTTCATATTCTACAAATTGAAAAGGCATCTCATGCTTGATAATTCCTAAGATAAGAAGCTCTCTAAATTGTTCTTGTTCAAATTTCCTTGATCTAATACCAAGACCGTTGTTACCTTGCTCTAATAAAGCCTGCCCAATATCCTTATAGTGAATTCTAGGACATTTATCAATGTAACGTTGTAAGTTACATGTACCATTTTTGGAATCAGCACCCAACTTGTGTCCACATTCTTTGCACTTACACATCAACGGTTTGCCCTTTTCTTCTGGCAACAATTCAAAATAGTTTAACATCCGACACAGACTCCTTCACTTCCTCACCCATTGTGTCTACTTCATTTTCATCATCAACAACCTCCACATTTATATTTGAGCTCTTTATGGCCTGTAGGCAGAAAAGTATTCAAGGTTTACAATCAACCAATTGAATCAAGGAAATTCTAGTCCATTGGCTACAGATAAGTATTCAAGTTTTCAGCTACAGAAACTGCCTCCCGGAAGGTTAGAACGACATATTGAACTTTAAAATAAAACTATTGGATTATAATTTACAACAACAATACAACTGAAATCAAATATAATCGGGAACCAACCTAAGGTTCACAATAAACATGAAGAACACTACCGCATTCAGATACAGTCATCCAGAACAAAACAAGCATGGGAAGATGATCAAATTCTCATCAATTTATAAAACGACAACAATAACAACTGGAAATCGAAATAACAAAAAAAAAATCAAAATAATAGAAGTTGGAGATATTGCGACAACAATAACAATAGAAATTCTTGAGCAAAACAAGTAAAAATCAAGTCAAAGAGTATCGTCGGGCGTCGGGTTTGCGATGCGATCCTGCTGCCTGCACAAGTTGGAGATTTTGATTTTTGAAACAGGGGCTTTCAAGTTTGAAGCACGAAGAGGAGTGAGAGGAATTTGGTAACAATTGAAATTGAGAAATTCCATGTGGCCGATTGGAGGAAAGGAAGTTGAATGCGAATTCGAAGCGGCGTTTTCTTTTTTTTCTTGAGAATCTGAAGGGGTTTTTGTGTCTACAGACTGTCGAAAAGTTTCAGATTGAGTTATGAGTTGAGAGTTGAGACAACTGAACTAGGTTTAAAAATTAAAATGGGTTTTCAGGTTTTTGGGTTTTCGGGTTTCGGGTCAATTTCGGTGACGTGGTACTATATTTCAGGTTTTCGTAACCTGATTTTTTTTCGTTCCGGGTTCGGGTCGACCTGATTTGAGGAAAACCCGAAAGAACTAAACCCAAACCTAAAAATTTTCATGTCGGTCGGGTTCGTGTCAGAATTGACACCCCTAATTCCATGTGTGCATTGACTACTCAAATAAATCCCACCGTGTCTGATTTAATCTAAAACCCTTGTCATTAATTAGAATACAATTAATGAACAATAGACTGATTTGAATGTAATTAGTCAAAGTAGCGGATTATTTGAGAAAAAATAAGAAAATGACTGATTTTTTTTGGGAGAGCAGAAAATGACTGATTTGAAAATTTTGTAAAGAAAATTAACTTAAAATGACCCCTTTTTTCAATTGTACTGTTTATCTTCTCCAAAATGGACTAAAATGGAAGGAAAGGATTTTTCTCCCCACAAACAGCCAAAGCCCTTAAACAATGCCCATTATTACATAGCTGAAAAAACTAACAAACTATTGGCGAACAAAGCTTGATTCGGCTCGTGTTTAACGAATGAATACAAGCTTCGTTCACGAATAGTTCGAAATCTTTTGTATATGTTAGTTAAGAGAGTACTTTTATAATTTAATATTATTATTTATTTGAATTTTATAGTTTGTTTTATGGATGAAAGGTAAATTACTAAATTCAAATAACTTTTTAATTGAACCAAACGTGTTCAAATGAGCTGAGTTCAAACTACACGAGTCGAGGCAACCAAAAGAGTAAATTGACTCATTTATACTAAACCAAATGAGGCAAAGTCGAAACTACGAACTCTTTCACGAATCGAGCTCGAACATAATTTTATGCTTGAATTTCTTAACGAACAAACACGAATAGAGCTCGAACTCTTAACAATCCACAAGTCACAGCTTAGCTTGGTTCGGTTAGTTTACAGCTGTACCCATTAATGAGGGTCATAATTTTTTACTTCGGAATTAGATGAAGATCCTTCAATACAACTATGGGGGCATATGCCCAGACGAGAGAGAGACCCATGTACTATAAATCAAATATCTGTAAAAGATTTCATTAGGCAAAATGATGCTGCAAATTCTACAGAGTTCATTGGGCATTTTGTAGGTGAGCACCACTGTTTTTAGTGGGGTACAAAGTGTTACCATTTTTTTCCTGAACAGTAAAGATATATATGCACTAGATTCATCTAACCTTGGCCCAATGACAACTTCAATCTGCATGCTCACGGAAACGGATGATTTTGCGAATGAAAGGCTTCTCCCTCCCGTATCTGAAGATCAAAACAAAACACAAGTGTTGTTAAAAACTACCAAGACCAAAATTATGCTCTATAATCTAACACAGCGCAGCGGGGATAGGAAATAGGTAGAAGCAACCACGTGATGAACGAAAATAGAAAAATGTAGAATGGCAAATAAATACTCACGTTACAAAAGCAGCAACAATGAAACATGCTAAACCAAAGGATAAGTGGCCAGCAAAGGTTTGCCAGAAGTTATCTCGGTTGAGGTATGCTCGCTCAAGGAAGAAAGTGGCAACACCAGAAAGTAGTATATATTCAAAGCCCCCAGGCAAGCAGGTTCTAAAGGAAAAGGAGGAAGTTCCCTGAGAAGAGAGCATACCATGAACCAAATGAACGAATTAGATATATTTAATATGAGATGAGATTATGATGTTTTTCCCCATCCATGAGATTGCAAGTACTTTAGTTACATAAAATAGGCTTGTACCTTGAAGTAGCTCCTGATGAAAACTGCAGAATAGATTATCCTTAAGATCATGTCTTCATTATAGTCAAGGGAAAATACAGAGCATTTATAAATCAATAATGGTGAGGGGTGGTAGTGGTATCAGCATCTCCCTGATGTCTCAGCAAAATATTAATGTAAGACTACAGTACAATAACTGTAGCACATATAATTCAACACAATGCCCAGCCTATGACAAATATACCTATTGGTTAGTCACTAGCAGCACCATTTCTATGTATACACAGATTAATGCAATCAGATTCATTTCGCACTGATTCTGAAAGCAGGAACTTTTGGCTTTTAGTATGTGGCTTCAACAGCAGTCTCAAGAGACAACAATTGTAGCAGGATTGGTCAGGTTTCAAGGAATAATTTACAGTGCTAAGAACAGTGATAATTAGCCACTTCAGAAATAAATCTCAGTGCCAGCAACTCAATGCAATTAGTATCACCAAACGCAGCAAACACCACAGGTGAAAAATAAGAATGCGAAGAATTTATCAAAAAGGATACTCAAAGAATTTGCTAATATCAATCCAATTGCACCAGCTGATCTTATAAGTGAGACGTTCAAGATTATGTAAATCAATGAGAAGATAAATAAAGAGTAATTCGACCATTTTATCTGACTTTCTGATGCAACTGCATGCAGAAATGCTTCAGATGTCCCTGTTAAGAGCCAAAAAAGAAAAAAAAAAGGAAAAGGTTTAGTTGCATACTGTAAACTTCTAGATATGGAGCAAAAATTCGATATATCAGTCATTTTTTCAGGCCAGAAAAACATTTCGTACAAGTGAGGAAAACAATAATGCTATTGAAATAAGTTAAGTGCAACGTAATTACAAAAGCCAAAAAATAATTGAGTAACAAGTAAGAACTAGTCAACTAGATACTACATACCATTCATGGCTAATACTATCACATAAATGCAATAATACTGGAGTGCTGTTGAAGCTTCCCCGTCGCTCCATTTCCTACCATACAGCAATCTGATAAGGGAATAAGAATAGCTTGGACCAAATGAGATAACCACCAAACCTAAACATGAAAAGAGACAATAAACTTCGTGCAGGGAACGAAAGAAAGATACTTCCAGCAAATCACACCAACATATTACACAAGATCAGTATTACAATACACTTGAAATGTCAAAATAAATTTGTCCCACTTTGTAACACGAAAGATACCTATCAGCAAAACAAGCTTCAGTGCATCAGTCAGACTCCTTCCCAGTTTTTTCTTTTTCTCAATATCGTCTCCTGCAAGCAAATCGCAAGCATGTAAAATTTTATCGCTTATTATGCCTAAATCTAATCCAGAGAAATGAATGCAATATAAATGTAGATGATGCAGGAATATTTTCCCTTTCTCCAGGATTGTTTTTGGTATTCCCGAAGGGCATACTGAACCTCTTTGGATGTGAGATTAATCCTCAGTTCAGAACCTAGCCAGTTTCAGACCAAATAACTTTACAGCACCACTTTCCACTACCATGTCCACTGAAACCTAATTTGTTACATATTGCATGCTAGACCACATTAAAAGCAAGTTCATTGCATTATTATTGCATGATTTTCATTAGGATGTAATATGTATACTTCTTAACCTCCATAATTATGTACTTCACCAAGTAAACTTCATTGTGCAAAATATTGGGGCACTTTTGACTAATACCATAACTTCAAATGGCCACAAATCATTGCAAGCACTGCATATAGACCACAACCAAACATGCACTGAAATGCTAGTAAATGATCCTTACATAAGCTCCAGAATCGTTCATTGAGAACTTCTTTTTTCAACTGTTATTCTGAATCAAGGCAAATGATTCCCGGTGACAAAATAGCACTATTCATACACTTAATTCTAGAATACTGTGGGATAGTAACACTAGTTTCCTCATCGGATATGAACAAACAAACTCAAAACTTACAGAAACATATTCAATTAACAGGGTGGGTAAACAAGACCGCAAGTCATGGAACTTTTCGTTCAGAACTATGCTTCTAAATATACACAGATTCAACAACAGCAGTTAAGTGCCAGGGAAGTAGGGCAGGCTCCATCATTCATTTCTCATCGTGTATTTGATCAAGTAAGAATATTCAGAGATACATAATAAATAAATAAATAAATAAGAAAGAAAGAAAGAAGAAATAGTGTGATGAGCATATGCATTTAAAGAATGCTATATTAAATAAATAAAATAGATATAAACCTGATGCGGACCTTGCAAAGGTAACATAAGAACTTTCTTCAAATGGTAGAAAAACCATCCTCACCACCAAGCTTCCTGAAAGTCAACACAAAAATCTTTTAAATTTCAGACTAAAGGTCTTGCCAAAATAAAAGCTCCGTTCTATGCATAAGCTTTAGTTGAAGCTTCTAACATAAGCCCTACAAACAGAAGCTACTATCAGTAACTTTTGTAGCTTTGGAAGCTACTTTTCTAATTTAATTACTTCCGTCAACTATTTCAAAACTACAATCACTTCTAACAAATACATTATATAAAATTAAAAGCTCAAGCTCCTAGCAAAAGGTACAGCTTTTTAAAGCAGCTCCTAACAACTACAGATCGCAGCTACAACTACAGCTAGTTTTGTCAAACGCACCCTAAATAGTAGAAGGAAGATCCCATTAAGGGCAAAAGCTTGTCTGCTTAATCCTATGAAGCAACATCATCCATCAATCCAAACAAGTAATATTGCCAAAACAAATTAAAGATGGTAATTTGACTAACCTAGTTTGTCAACTAGTCCATACACCGCTTGGTTATATGGTGTATCCAACCATACAAGTACCATTTTTTCACCTTCCTGAAGTATCAACTTCTGGAAAGATTGGAGAGTGAAAATCGCACACATTTTTGCAAGAGGGTGATCATAATTCATTGTATTTCCTATCCTGCAACATATTGGCAGTTTATGTTGGAAACTGAAAGCAACATCTTTTCAGGGGGAAAGATAGAAAATGAAAATGGAAAAAAAATATATTACACATAAAATTGAGACTCAACTATGTTACTCTATAAGAAAAGAAGAGGGTAGATGATTCATTCCCGAAATACTAGTCTATGATTCATCACAGAGATGGAGGCAAATTATTTACATTTACATGTACTAGTATTACCCCCACCCAATGGGCGGGAACGCGAAAAATGTAAATAAAAAAATTGAATTTAACAAATAAAATTATTTAACTTTATTATGTCCATTACATTCCCGAAACTCTTTAAACTATTTTAAGTCTTACATTAACACATGTATACATTGTACAATAACCAAGCAATAGATGATATGCCTCTATCCAATCCAATCATTTATATATTACAATTTAGTGCCTTAAAAAAATACTATGCTATAAACAATAGTTTAAAGGAGAAAAAAAATTAAAAAATTGAAAGATAAAAGACTTTCTACTCTCGGCTCTAATGCAAAACATAGACAAATGAAATACATGATTTCACACGGTAATTGATTATTGGAGTAATATTTATTCACCCTAAGACATTGAGAAATTAGAAATTTTACAAAGATTTAAATATTTCAAAATTAAATTAGAAAAATATAAGAAAATACTCTTGTAGATTAACATTTAGAAATTATTTGCAAAAAATAATATTGAATGTACCATCATCACGAATTTTATAATGATATGATTTTGTGGGATGTAAGCATAGTTTGATCAACTTATGCAATTTATATAATTAAGTTAATCTATCTAATATAAATATTTATATTCCATTCATATAATTTCAATATATAAAGAGTATTTATTAAAATTTGTTATCATATTAAATATAATTTCAATTCATAAAGTATTTGTTAAGAATAATAAATAAATATTGAAATTACATTTAAATAATTAATATAATATCAATCGATAAAGTTTTTGCTACATATTTGGCAGTATTTTTTATTCATAATAATTAGTAAAATTAAATTATCTAATGTGAATTTCCGTTCAAATTTGGTTCTCCTATATAAGTGCATTATGCTTTTATATAATTCCTCCATTTGTTGATAGTGAAAAATGATTGACTTTTGTTACTATTTGTATCCAACTTTGACTTATATCTATTCAACATCTATAGAAGAAAAAACATAGTCAAGTGGGATCTCATTGGATTCGTCTCATCTGGTAGTTTTAAAATATCAAACTTTAAGAATTTTTTTTTTGTACATTAAAAATATAAGTGAATATTGAGGATATAGGTAGGGTACTGTTCATAAGGGGATTTTTGTGAAAGATAATTGATAGGTTACTGTTTATAAGAGTAGGTTACTGTTCATAAGGGTATTGTTTTTCTATATAGATAGAATAGATAAGCAATAATATTACCAAATTTCTGACAACATAAAAAATAAACAAAGTTTGTACAAGAAAAAAGTTCTTTGTAGTAGAGACAGATGCCCAGGCATTGCAGCAGAAGAAATGATGGAGCTAAAAGAACATTACTACCTGAATGGAAACAGAAAGAACATTACTACCTGAATGGAAACAGAACAGAAGTGTTGTATAATCCAAACAGAAGAAAGTAGCCCCAGTAACCTATGAATATTGATGCTCCATATGCAACTTGTGCCATGGCAAATACAATTGATTTCTCCTGCGATACATACAGTATCCAATAACTCAGCTATGAAGACCAAAATTAATTAACCATGCATGAACAGAAACAAAAAATTCACTAGATAAAAACATCAACAATGTGTAGACTGTAGATAAAAAAACATTCATGTTTCTCAACACTCAAATATCAGTTAAGAATATATATATCAACATGAATGGATATATTTAGTCATTTTGCTTGTTCAACTCTCAAATAGTTAAACCATTCTAAAGTTCAACAGAAAAGTTAAAAGAATACTCTATGTTCGTAGGCAAATCAAGCACTGCTTACTGCTAATTACCAAGTCAGGTTGCTTTAGAATGAGGATATATGTTACTATACACCGAGAGAGAGTAGATAAAGTTTCAACCACCAGCCGCAATCTCAGAAGAACCAAATTCTGGGACAAAATATAAAAAGGTTCTGCAAGTAGCTCTAGAACGCATGCAAAACCTGCATATGAATAATTGAAAATATTTAAGCACTAACGAAAATATGCATGTTAATCATTTTTGTTTCACGAGCAAAATTATCAAAGGAAGCATGAATACAGAAAATAAAAACAAAAAGAAAGCTCCATAGAGCATTAGCTACACAGATAAAAAGCTAGCATGAAGTAATCTTATGCAGAGTGGAAAATATAAATATCCTTTCTGTCGAACTTCATCTAATATTTTGAATAACTAGCTTTAGCTTTGAGAGAACCATACTATTTCTTTGTCAAGCACCCTCCTCTCAGATCTTGAAAATTCAGGTTTTTCTTTCAGCTATGGTAGATAACATAATAAGTAATCACCATAGGCTATATAGCATGATATGCAACACTTTACCATTTATGAGGATAGCTTGAGCATATGAACTAGAAGAATCCAGGCCTTGCCACCAGAATATTAAAAAACACGCTGAAAGTGTAACTAGTATTCCTAAGGGAAAAGACATCCAGGCTATTTTCAAAAGCTTAGCTGCATTTGCTCCCATTGTTGAAGCGCCATCACTGCAAGATATACGAATTTTATTTTTCAGCTTACACTCAGAGCCATCACTGCAAGATATACGAATTTTATTTTTCAGCTTATACTCAGAAAACTAAGGCCCTATATCACTCAAACTTAGATCTTAATGACTAGGTAATTATTCATTAAGCTATTTGATATCAGCAAAAGCAATGACTAATAGATTCAAGGAAAAGTGAGCTCTAAATTGAACGCCTGATTTTCACTAAATACTGAAAAGTAACTTCATATATTTTTATTAATAAATTGAAGATGAATTAATGATTAAAGTTCAATCACGTAATTGTTCAAACTCTACGCTACAGGGTAAAATCCATTTAGTTTTATCCAATGGGGAACGGCCCTAAGAAGAATACATTAGAAATTGCTCACATTATCATTGACAGCTCCATACAGCTTAACAGTGTGGCGGGCGGTTCACAGAAGAACATAAAAAAGACTTGAGTATCACTTGACAACTAATTCACAAATATAGGAAGCCAGAAACGAATTTGGATTTGGGGAAGAGGGAATTTTATATTTGTTAACTAACGAAGAAAATAAGCAAGGTGTAGAAGACAATTAGAAGACAATTACATAGCACATAATAAAACAATAATAGCACATGTCAAATATGCATATTGGATCCAAGAGTGCCACATGTAATAGTACTAAACGTACCATTTGATGTCTGCTCGCATGCAGGCCCGCCGAAATCCCTCTCTGCTCAGAAATAATACACAAGTGACAAACAAATGGAATTGTATGGCATATAGCTGCATTTGTCAGGGAAAAAAAAAAAAAAAAAAAAACTCTGTTAGAATTTTGGGGAGGAAGAAGCTCAGAAGGCAAAGGGCCGATGAACGAGACTATATAATTTATAAAATCCATAACAAGTACACAAAAGGCTTAATGGTACAATTGGTTCATTGGAAAATGGAATCAAATGCATGGGAATGGAATGAAATTTAGAACATTATAGTATTAAATTAGGAAATGAAACAATATAAGGGGGAATATATGCATTTGAAAATAAATAGTACTCCACAAATTGCTCTTTTTTTTGGATTGATCATCCCATTACTTTGGTTTCAAAGACAAGTTCTCAGCTGTAAACCAATCTGCCTTGGGAGACCTGATCTAGAGTCATCGCTACACCAGAGTAGATTGGGTCCTAAATTCATTCACCAACTTCAAATGTCCATTAAGGATCTTATCAGCACAACTATAAAGCTTCTGTCCAGTTTCACCCTAAACAACCAGAGGAAAAAAAATGATACAGAATTATCCAAAATATAATTACCGCATAATCCTCTTCTGAAAGGTGTCTAACAATCCAGGAATTGAATATGAAAGGTATACCCCTTGACAGAAACTGCGTAGCTACACATCATTGCAGATAAAACAAAATCAGAAAACTGTCAAAACCTCCACCACAAATAATTGAATATGTATGAACGCCCATACCACACACAGTGATGGAGACACGTAATTTTTAGAATAAATGGAGTTAACAAACCTAATAAGTACTTGAATGTGCGCGACAGATTTGCAGATGGATTTCCATCACCAAGATTCGAGTTTGACATCTCCAAATGAATATGCCCACTTCTCCTTTTCCTTTTCCTAATAATGTTTGGTTGTTTTGGATTTGAGAGAGGTTGGAGAGTTGACTCCGTTACCTAATTGTATGGTTTGCCCAGACGAGGCGAAGAGAAAATCAGTTAGCTAGCTGAATTTTTGAGACTCAGAATTTCTAGCTGAAATGAATGTTAATTAGTTAGAAATACACAATTTTTGAGAACTCATGAGTAATTGTTAAATCAATTCCAAATTTTATTTTCAGCTACAACCTACGACCACCTCCACTTCAGCCACCGGCGGCGCTGCTAATGTCACCGAAGGCGGCAGAACATTTAGAAAAATAATTTTCAGATTAGGATTCATATAAGGGTCAGATTACGTAGTGATTGAAGTTACGAAATCTGTTGCCAATGAACTGAGGTTAAATATCAAAAAATCTTGAAGGGGCTACGCAAATAATGTATCTGAGATGTTGGGATTTTGAATAATTGGGCAAGTCAGAGGATATTCAATTTGCAGTGGGGAAACCAGATTGGAGAAAGAGTTCAAGAGCTGCAACAGAGACAATTTACACATCAAGATAAATTAGAAGATCAAGAGATGGGAAGGAAAACATACTAATTAGCAAGTTGTGGAGACGGGTACGACGGCGCCGCTGTCCGTCGGTGAAAACGGCAGTGTAGGAAGACCGAAGAGCCCGGGTGCCGGGTGTTGGAGAGGGGAAAGAGAAGGAGCGGTAAGTCTAGAGCTGTCGAGACGGTCCCCGGACAGGGGCCCATGTTTTTGCGGGCTTAAACGGGCAAGCTCGAAATATGTAGGCTCAACCCGCCCACATGCGGGTTTCGGGCTATGCGGACTAGCCCGCGAGCTTTTTAATAAAACAATTACAAATTTATTTTTTCTTTGTAAATATTTAAAACACATACAAGAGATATTACATAGAATGATATATATGATATATATGATATATAGTGATCGAACAACACAATAATGATACTTTAAAACTTCCTCAATTTTAGAATTCAACACAAAAAGCAAAATCACTAACCGAGATGTTATCATTTTCTTTGGTTCCAACAGTAAAACATATCAATATATCACTTTCTCTCGGCTATTCTTTTGGGCTTTTGGCTGGATAAAAACAGTAATTACCCAAGCGGTTAAAACAATAATTACCCAATGCATAACTTTTTTTTCCTTGAACAACCATTTTTCTTATTTGTTATTATAACAGCCTATCTATTTGTGAGTGATTTGAGGGATTCGCGTTACATTCACCACATATTGCGGGAAAGTAACAGATTAGCTGATAGACTGGTAAAACATGGAGCCTCCATAGAAGACTTCTATACTACGTGTGTGTTCCACCCAGTTATTGCTGGGAATGTCACCGCAGATGCGTCCGACGTGTGGTTCCCCCGTTATTAGTGTCTTTCTTTCTAGTATTATTGATGTTTTATTTTTTTATTTTTTCTTTTTCTATTTATTTTTCTGGCTTCGGCTGTAACGCCCCGAAAATTTAAAACCATTTTCGTGACGTCACCGCCGTATTAAACTGTGCTAAACTGTTGATCACTCAGCTTAGACAGCTAATACGAAGCGAAAATAATATCAAAATAACTCCAAATACAATAAAATAAACTATTCCCAGGAGTAAACAAATCATATCCGGGCTAAAAGCCCTGTATTATTTACTAACAAGGCAAAAGCCTACTAACGCCAATATAATTTAAAAAAATGCAATCTACACTAGTTAAATCAGCCCGTATCCCATCCTCATGATATGCCCCATCCGTAAGAGGATCTATAAAACAGACAACAAGAAGGTCCAACAATTTGCCAAATTCCACAAACAACACTACTCCAATCATCCTTCTCAACCCACCACCCCAATTCAAGAATACATAAGCATGTAAGGCTGCAAGATTTAACCATTCATACTTGCTCAACAACAATCCATCTTACAATAAGAGCATATACAAGAATCATTCAAATCCCCAATTAAACTTCCAACTTCAATTTTAAGTTCTCTAACAACAAGAACCATTCCCAATTTATTCCACATACCAATTCCTCAAGAACCAATCAACTTAATCAATGAGATCAATTACCATTTGCAAGATTCAACATGCATATCAAAATTGGACTTCACCCTTTTCATTCCTCTATATTGGAGTATTAGAAAGCTCCACAAAACAACATAATCAAACACCTCACAATGATTGAACATAAAATTAGCAAATAAGAACATTTAACCAAGAAATCATCAAACCCACCACCACAGCCGGTCACTACCGCTGCCAACACCACCGGACGTCATCAAGACCATTAACCACCACCATGCACAACCATCACCACCGCCACCTCGCCGCCGGCGTATCGCCGGCGACCACAGCAGCGCCCCAACAGCCACAGCGCCACCGCGCTGTGGCGTCGCCACTGCCGGAGGTGCTACCTCCGGCCTTGCCATGGACGGCCCTGGCCCTCCTCGACGCCACCGCAGAGGCGGCACCACCCCCCTCCACCGATCGAATTCCGACAGAGAAAAAGGAAGAGGAACGGGAGAAAGGAAAAAATGGGGGAAATTAAAATGCAATCCCTTACCTTAGCTTCTTCCTCTCTTTGAAGCTCCAAGCTTCCGACAATGGCCACCACCACTTCCTTCTACCTAGCGGATTTCAGCTCCAAGAAGAATCCCTAATTTTCTTCTCCAAAGGCGATGGGAATGAGAATGAGAAGGAGATTCTCAATCTGTAAGAATCCCGATCTATTAAGTGTACAAGACTCATGGTGTGTGGGCTTGGGCTATGGAAATTGGCTCTCTTCCTTTCTCTTTTAATAATCAATTGGATTGGGCCAATTTAAATCCACCACTTAATTAATTTGTTTTCGGCTTTCTTCCAATTAATCACCATAAAAGTTAATTCTCATAAACCCAATTTATCTAATTAATCTTAATTAATTAATTTAATTATGAAATAATAATTCGGGATGTTATATCGGCTCTTCAGAAAAAAGCCAATTTATATGGCTATACATGATACTCCCTCTGTCACATTTAAATGTCTCAAAACATTTTGACACGTAGTCCAATACATTTGTTTGATAATTAATATCTTAAAATATGGATAATTAAAAGTTATAAAAGATATAAAACTAAATGATTAGATGAATCCAACAAGATCGAACTTAAACTTGACTATGTTTCTCGTTTATAAAAATTGTGATAACATTAGGTCAAAGTTTATCATGAACAGTGTCAAAAGTCAAAATGGGACATAACAAGTGGGATGGAGGGAGTATTAAATAGGCAATGGGAGTTCTGTGGGAGTTCTGGACAGCTAATTTTTTGGCATATCGGGTGTCTCATGCTATATTGGATACAAGACTAATTCTTCAATGATCTGTTGGCATTGAATGGTCTAGCAAAACAGAATTCTGCATACAGAAAAGCTCGAACCCAAGACCTTTGCTTAAATTCTGAAGAGCCAATTAAGACGAGGAAAAAAAAAGAAGAAGAAATGTAACACCCCCATTTTCGGTGCAGCGAAAAGACAGGGTGATACTCTAGATGTTGCCGGCTCGGACATGAAGGCTGACCCCACAAATCAACATGAGCTCTTTGATGTGTGCTTTGACCTCACTCACGCACACTTTGGGAGACTTCCCAGGAGGTCACCCATCCTAGGATTACTTCAAGGCAAGCACGCTTAACTTTGGAGTTCTTGTAGGATAGTTACCAAGGAAAAAAAAAGTGCATTGTTGGTATGAGTATCTTATTTCACTCCATTTAAACCATTCTCCGAGATATTACAAGAAATAAAAAATAAAAGGAAAAAAGCATACTCAAAAGCAACTATGTGGGAATCATATACCAATTGCATCTACAGCGAGCAATGGCTTCACAACATCCGGGATAAAATTAAAAGCATCTTGTGAGAATAAACAATAGGTTCAAATATGGTTGAAAGCCATAAACTTTCATTTAATCAAGTTCTCATCTCCATATTCTATTAATTAGTATTAGGAACTATATGTTATTTGAAAATAATTTTATATAAACAAATATATTATACTCCCTCCATTTTTTCAAAATCCACCATTTGCATAGTAGATACTATTTATTAAGTAACTTTAATTTAATTTTTAGCACGGTTATATAAGAGAAAACATAGTCAAGTGAAATGTTGTAGGATTCGTCTAATCGCATAGTTTTATAATATCAAATTTTTATAATTTTTTCTTGTATATAATTTGATATATTAATGATTGAAAATGTTCACTGGATTGCACGATGTCTAGAAATTGAGAGTTATAAAACACGGAGGGAGTATTAATCTTTTTTTTTTTTTTGTGAAATAGTGTGAGAAGGCGAGCGAAGAAAAAGAGAAAATAAGAATCAAGGACAACCACAAATAAAACCAAGAGCACCCGCTAGCTCCTTAAAGCCTAGCGTAAGACATCCATTCGCATCCGCTATCAACAAATCCTCAAGGTCATCTGGTGGAAACGCCCAAGTCGTATAGAACTCTTCACCGCTAACCGCCTTCCGAGCTAAAACATCAGCAACTTTATTCCCTTCATAAAAATTCTGCCGAACCACACAACCACCGGCGGATCCACGTGAAAGGATACGGTAGCACGGGATACCACTCAAATTGATAAAATTACAATTTTAAGCTATTTTTTTTTAGATTTTGCCTCATTTGGCTTTGTGCAACAACTTATTTTTTATGGTGATACCACTATAATCAATAATAAACTAGTTTTTTCAACAGTTTTGTATTTTAACTACTATTTTTAATTTCAACATAGTTTTCATTTTTTTGTGATACCACTGAAAAAAATTTCTGGATCTGCCGCTGCACACAACCATTCATCTTCCTAAGCTTCTCACGCACATCCTTCATCAATGGCCATAATTTATGAATGGAATGTATATCTCCATTAACCAGCCTAACTTCCTCAGCCGAGCCCACATAACACACCTCCAGATTTAAACTAAATCCACCAGCTAGCTGCAATCCTTGCAACAAAGCTATTAAATCCACCTCCAGGATGCACTTACCCACCAATTCGCCAATGCACGCCTCTTTCCAATCCCCATTGCCGCTTCTTAGAGCAGCACCATACCCAGAGTTACCACTCTCCTTAAGAACACATCTATCTGAATGTAGAATCCACCCCGTGTCTGCCTCCTGCTTCCACTGGATCCAAACGCAACTACTCCCTCCACGCCCTACACCCCGCTATCCGGCCATAGTATGCAGAAGGTGCTTAGCTTAACCGAGCAGCACGTCAAGTCTCGTCTCCTCACCATGAAAAACTCTACTATTCTTTTCCAACCAAACACACCACAGCAGAGCAATGAAATGATGGCTCCAAATTTTCAACGCCAACTCCAACCAACTACAAATCTCACCGTCCCTACCATTAAATACAACATGCACATGAAAAAACCCTCTTTTACGCCAAAGTTGAGTAGTACAACAACATGTAAATAAGCATGCCTCCAGTCATCAACACATTCACCACAAATCGAACATAATGGAAAAGATGCTAATCCCCGAATATGTCGAAGTTTGTTAACATGGAGCACTTCATGACTCAACATCCACAAGAAAAACCTTATTTTCTCCGGAATCCATACCTTCCACATCCATCTCAATCCTCACTCATCAGCAACATTACCCATTAACCAATTGAATCCCGGTTTGACTGAATAAATACCATTACGCTCACCACACCAGTGAAATATAGCCTCTGTGTTATTGGACAAATATGATGCTGGCGCCTTCAAAATATCATTCTTCAACTCATTATCCCGCCAAGAATATATATTATCCAAGTTCCATTGCCCATTATCAACAATATCTCTAATACGCAAATCAATATCATTGACATGCACAAAAGGCACCCTATCTGCTAAACAACCACCATCCCACCACCGCACATATATAAGGAAATAACACCATTTCCAACACTCACACCATATCCCTTATAGAAAACGCCAGCCACTTTATTAAGCATTTTCCAAACCATGGTACTGCGGTAATGTGAACTAGGGAGGAGTTCTCTCTTGCCATATTTGTCTCGCATCAGACGAATCCACAATTTGGAAGGACTGAACATAAAGTCCCATAATCTTTTCCCTAAAAACGCCTGATTCATAACATGAGACGGCCAAATCCCTAACCCACCACATTTTCTTGGCTTAGTGATGATATCCCGATTGACATGGTTCAAACCATGCCCATTGTTACCCTTCCAAATCCAACGTCGCACCAGCTTATCAATATTATTACACACTCCCATAGGTAGCATATGAATCTGCATGTCATAAACAGGGATGGCATTCAAGAGCCAAAATGACACGTCCTGCTTTATTAAGTAAGAGACTCGACCAAGTGCTCATTTATCTTCCAACCGCCTGAGCAAAGGATCAAAGTGAGCCAATTTCATCATATAGGAAACCCCAAATATTTACCTAACTCATTTCCCGCCTTAATACCAAGATGACTCTCTATCCAATCCCCTTCCATCAAATTCACATTGTAGAGCAGAAGGTTGTAGATTTAGTAGAGTTCATCATGTGCCTTGCCCTAGTTCCAAAGCTCTCCAAAACCTTTTCCATTGTCCTAATACTTTCCTCCCGAAGCTCAGAAGCAAATATAAGATCATAAGCAAACATCAAATGAGACACCCCATCACCCCCTGGCCATAGCACCAAAGGACGCCAATTACCTTTTTTCATTTCATGTAAAACTAGTCAGCCCACCCGCGGTACCCGCGGGATGTAAATTTTAAAATCATAAATAAATTTATATGTCAATCTAATTATTATTATTATTATTATTATTATTATTATTATTATTATTATTATTATTATTATGTCATGTAAATTTTAAATGATTAATAATTTTGTGCTATTACACCCGTCCGCGCGATGCGCGTGGATATAAAATTTTTAAAAAATTATAAAAAGAATATAAATATTATTCTCCTCACTATTTCAAAGTTAAAGATGAAAAAAATAAACATAAAATTATATGTTATTAAAAATAAAACTACTAAAAGATTATATTACATGAACTTCAATTTGTTATTCTTATTTTTGGGGCATTTCCTGTAAAATGATTACATTATATGCATGCCTAAATCTGAAAACTGGACCCCAGGAACACTCCAACATGCTTTAGAGATTGACCTTGTCTCTTGTTGATAATCATAGCATAATAAACAATTAGTTGAAACTGACGTCTAGAAAATTTAAATGGTATTTTATGATCAGATGAGGTCAAACTCATTTGTGAAATAAACACTCTTTGTCCACTGCTTTCTCGAGTCAATACTTCACCCTGCAGGATATTTTTTTCCATTATTATTGGAACCAATGTACTGTCAGCCAGTACTTCACCCCATGATATTTTTTTCTCATCTTATCGGAATCAATATAATGACAGTCAATACTTCACCCTCCAAGACATTTTTCACACTATTGTCGGAACCAATGTACTGTATGTCAATACTTCACCCGTATGACATTTTTCCTCGTTCTAGTTGGAAACAATGTACTGTCAATCAATATTTCACCCTCCAAGACATTTTTTCACACTCTCGTCGGAACCAATGTACTGTCATTCAATGCTTCATCCTCCATGATATTTTTCCCACTCTCATTGAAACCAATGTACCCGCCCGGGCGATGCGCATGGATGTAAAGTTTTTTAAAAAAATTATAAAATAGGAAAAAATAGAGATATAATTATTATATGCAATGATTTAAACAAAAAATCCAACTATTTACTTACATGAATGAATAGTGCTTTCAAAAGCATTTTACATATAAAATCAAATAAAATTTCAAGAATTCCTATGGCATTGAAGCCGAATTTCATCCACCAATTAATTAAAAGGTCAAATTGATAAGATGATCGTCGTCGAACACATAAAAAGTAATTTTATATAATATCAAATATTTGTAGGGCGATTCTATCTTTGAAGAATATTTCAAAGGTACTAAGATTTATTGTAGTGGTAGTGCCAACAATGTGTTTAGAGTAAATCCAAATATTAGATATAGTATTTAACTTTTGAAATAATATATAGGTTGATTGTTGTATTAGTTGTACTATATGAGTCAAATTATTCAATTCGATAAATGTTAAAAAATATAGTTACAATAATAAACGCATCCACATATGATGAGTTATTTAGTTACTAATTTTGTAATTCTACAAAAAATTACTTTAGAAATACCAGAGTTACTAATTTTGTAATGTAAAATTCAATTATATTGATTGTTGATATTATGAGAATATGTATAAAATAAAAAACTACTGTAACATATTAGTTTCAATTGGGAATGTGACTTAACCCAATTGATCATGTTCCTTGTCTTCTAATCATATGTTGGAGGTTTGATTCCCACCCAGTCCCTATCCCTTCATTTTATCTTGGGCTCCCACATATTTTTGCCAACACATAGGTGTCAATATTTACCTAAATTAATCCTATATAAAAATTATAAACTGATGTTTTCCCATTCATCATGTTTATGCATGTAGATTATAAATAAAAAAATTCACAATTAGATCACAACAAAAATTAAAATTAAGTATTTAAACTATATTATTCCATACGTCGGCAAAGTAATTATTTGTGCAGTCTTCACTATAACATTTGCATGAAAGATAAATTGCATAAATTGACCAAATAAATGCATATAGATTTGTGTAGTCTTCACTATAAATTGCAAAAAGATAAAGGAGTGGGATAGAAGATTGAATGGAAAATCGAACCCTCAATCATCTAATGAGTTGATAAATACTATATATATTGACAAATTAATTAATTATTGCATATAAAGAATGTAGATCATATAAAAATTATTCAGCTATTTGATTTGGAAAACATGTAGGAAAAAAAAAGATTAATCATATTGAATAGATGATTACACACATAAAATTGTGTATATAAAAGCTTGCTCTTCATGGCGTATTAAGACTTTATAATATAGGAGTAATTAGTAATACTATAATTTTACTATAAATATAGAAAATAAAATATGCTACAAATTTGCTAGATTCCCAAGACAATTTCAATTTTTTTTTAGTTCATCAATTCATCGAGCAAAATAAATATTTAGGGATATATGTTCCTTTTAAGTACTTCTTTAGCACAATATCAGACATAAATTGACATAGTAAGTATGGGATGAATCGAAAGGAAGACCAAAGAGGATTGCATTGCAAAAAAATATATTCTCTAAGTGAACACTCTAAAATAACTCAGCTCTAAAATATCTATACAAAAATATTTATTGGGAAAATTGTGGTTAGATAGCTCATGTCACACAATTACAAATGAACAAAATGGAGGGATAGGGAGTTAGGTCATAAATATGAAATCGAATCCTCAACCATAAGATTAAAAGTTTAGGTATTTTGCCATTTAGTTACTTTTCTTAATTGAGATAAATAAACAATTTTTTTGGCTTGACGATAAATAAACAAATTTAGGTTTTTTTTTTACTTATATATATTATTTTTAATAATATGTTGATTAAAAAAATATAAGTCAACTTTAATATATCCATAACAAAAATCATAATGATTGAAGAGATATATTAATATTTTTAATTCATTTAAGTGACATGATTTAGGTTATTAATTTAGGTTATCAATACCATTATTTTATTTACTTTGATTTATTATTTCATTCATTTAAGTGACATGATTTACTTAAATGAACCTTATTATTGGCTGGTAAAAAATATCATTAATTCATGAATTTTTTTTTGCTGAACAGCTTATACAGGTTGGGATATTAGTTCATGAATTTCAAAATCTATCATAAAAAATATAATAATTAGGATTAGTCAATAAATAGATAAAATACATAGCCAAACTGTAGTATTGATATTTATTAAAGTCAAACAATAAAACAATCTTATTATTATTGCAGTCTCTTTAAAAAATGCCGAGAAGCCCAGTGACATTGAACCCTAATGTCATTCACCAATTATTAAAAATGATCTGATCAATTTGATTAATAACATGATTTTCAGTTGAACACCCCCCATGATTTTCAGTCTCTTCACAATTGTTTCAACTATTTTGTTTAAAACCCAAGCCAAACTTAAACTAAATTAAAGACCCAAAGTTGAGCAGCACAACGAAATCAAATAACCAAATTAAAAATCAATTAAAATAAATAACATATGTAGTTAAAATTGGCATATATTTATACATTATAAATAACTTCCGTTTAATCATTTTTTTGAGTATTTTATAGTTATATTAGCTGTAATTTAGGATCAATGCAACTAATGGAAAAAATAATTCCAATTTCATTTTTATTAAATCCATATTATACTTCTATTTGAGTTCTAATAGATGTCAACTACTATTTTATAAGATTAACTTATGATATACAAATCATTTTATAGAAGAATGCGTAAAGTATTTATAATAAATTGATAATGCTCCAAATATATTATATTTACTTTTTAATAGAATTTATTATGCAATGTAAATAATTCTCAGAGTATAATTAGAACGAAATAATTTGAGATGTTCAACGAATTTAATAGTACTATTCGTTTAACTGCATAAGACGGCAATGTATCCATTCCTATTTATGTTGTCTCTCTCATCTCATCTCTCTTAGCTTACTTATTGCAATCCATCTTCTTAGTGCTCAAACTACCTCCTTTAACTCTTTTAATTACTTTAATCTATAATTAAATAATTAAATATATATATGTTGAATCTTCCACTATAAGTCTATAATTGATATGAGATTATAACACATTGAAAATGAAATAATTTATACGAAAAAATTTAGCCCCACAATAAATAAATAAATAAGTAAATAGTAAAAAATATAAAAAAAAATATCACATTCGGCCATTCCTATATACAGTCACGTAGAAAGAGCTATCTCTACAATATTAGATGTAGTATACTACTAACACATACATATGTCAAACAATTGGGGGGGGGGGGGGGGGGACGGACATTGATCATACATCATTTTCTATTTTTTCTTTTTGTGAGAAGATCATTATCTATGTCCAGTAGGTCTGCGTGTATGAGATGTAGTATACTACTAACACATACATATGTCAAACAATTGGGGGGGGGGGGGGGGGGGGGGGGGGGGGACGGACATTGATCATACATCATTTTCTATTTTTTCTTTTTGTGAGAAGATCATTATCTATGTCCAGTAGGTCTGCGTGTATGTGAATTGTATAACATACAGGGATATATAATGATTCCGATCCTTTGGAATTATGAGCATATACTCATTATTTTTACTAAATAAATTAAAGATCACAATGGCATACAACAACATACAACCAAAAAGATATCAAGTTAGTACAAATTGAAGGTCCCTTTTAACCAAGATTCAGTTATCGTCGTTAGCCGTGTGTTGTAACTTTGTGTTAATGGAAAGCAGTAAAAACACCAAGAATTTGTTGACCCAGTTCGGTCGTGAGACCTACATCTGGGGGATTCCAATCCAGGCGATCTAGACTAAGAAGAACCAAAAACTCTACAGACTTCAACCTAGATTCAAACTAGAAATGGACTCAAACACTAGACGAACTATCTAGACGAACACTGTTGTTAAGACTCCCCCTCAACAACAGTCTGCAGGAAACACCTCCTGATCCGTATCTCCAGAATCTCCTTGAATCTGATCTTCTTCGTTCTTCTTCTTTAATCCACCTGAATCCTCTTCTCCAGACTTTTACAATAAGCGCATATCAAAATACAACTCAAGTTCTTCAATGCATAACAATCTTGAAAAACTTAACTAACTTTCTTGAAGACTCAAGAACAATGAAAATCTCTCAAGACGTACACACTAAAGATGTAAACAGTGAAAACTCAATCTACACAAAATTACAGACTCAATACAACTATATATATACAAATCATTAAACCTAGTCGAGTCTGGTAACTGTCGTCGTCAAAGCAAAGTGCCAACACCTGTATCAACATCTCAATGAAAAGTACAGGTTATAAAGTTCAAACATTGTATTAACAATCTCCCCCACATTTCATGGAGATGATGATCCATCAAACAGGTTTCAAACAGTAAGTCAAATAAGCACAAGTTAGCACATTCAATCAGAATATTAACAATTCAGAATACCAACATTAACATCATAGACGACAGTTCAAACAAGCAAGCAAAAACCAAAACAAGCATAGCAGTAGCAAATGTCATCAGTTCAAAGTTATAACAGACATCCAACATCCAGTCAAAAACATCATAAAGTTCAAAAAGTTTAGAGTTTACCAAACCACCACAACCAGAAACCACAAATTACTCCCCCTTGATGGATCATACAACTCCATCTGAAGAGTCCTCTTCATCGGCAAAGGGATTCTGCTCAGAGGTGCGAGCAGTACTGGAAGAACCTTTCCTTGTCGGGGACAATGAACCTGGGAGCATACTGATGAGCTGATTGATCTTCCTTTTTGTAGCAATGGCCTCCTGACTTATCTTCGTCTGCTTGTCACTAAGTGCAAGCAATTCGGCTTTAATGAGCTGCACTCGATCAGTTCCAGACGGAGGAGGGCCTTCCTTAAAGTCATTGTGCTTGTCCCGCAGATTAGGAGTAGGAGCATGGACATTGATCGTGACAAGTTCAGTCTTATCAACCTTGATACCATGCTTATAAAGCAAAAGAGTAATCAAGGCCGAATAAGGAAGACTTGCAGCCTTAGATATGTTGTCCCGAGTAAAACCTAACATCCTTTTTAAGACAAGAAGACCGAAATTCATTAGCTCAATCCCAGTATCAATAATGTACAGAAGTTTACCCATCTCCAAGGAAGGTTGAGAAGCATTCGTCGTTGGAAGAATGTTCGCACGACAGAGGTAGTACAGACAATGGAACTTCATGGTTAGATCAGCAGAACTGCACTTGCGTCTTCCAAAATCAAAAGCACGTTCATTGGAAATATGAAAAGCAAGTTCAGCAGGCTCTTGAGGCAAGTACTCCAAAGCATCTCCGAGGTCGTCATTAGGAGGGAGTTCCAACAACTCATTGATAGTAGCAGGGGTAAGTGTGATAAAATTTCCTCGAATGTAGATCTTTCCTGCCCATGGTGAGTTTGCACTTAAAAGATCAGAAGAAAGATTGGCATAGAATTCTCTCACCAGTGTTGGAGAATAAGACTTGAAGATATTCGCCCATTTCAGTTAGTGTCTCTCATCCAAAAACTCATCAAATCCCAGCTCGGAGTATGTCTTGTGAGTAAAAGCCTCCTCTGGTATGAACTTCCTGAGAGCGAGATCACTTGTAGCAAACTCCATCATTTCCTTTGTAAAGTAGGTTTTGTTGAAAGGTCGTTTCGACTTAGGATCAACAGGGGACTGCCTCGTGCGCGGTCGTTTGACAGAAGTGTTGACATCTGAAGTAGACGAACTCCTCTTTTTCTTTGAAGATCGTGTGGCTGGACGTCGAGGCTCAGTTTGGACTTCTGGTGACTCACCCTGAGACACAGGGTCAGGGTTTGATGGCTCGTCATGAGGAAGAATGTCGTGTTCCACTTCAACATTTTCTTCTCCTCCTGGAGTAGGATGTTCTCCTTCAGTGGTGGTCGGAGGCGGAGTAGCTTGAGTAGGAGAAACTTCCGCTTCAACATTGTGACTCGTGGGAGTGTTGATGGGTTGTTCAGGGGCTGGAACAACTTTAATCGGCTCAGCATTCTCATCAGCAGCAACAATAGCTAATTCAGTAAGGTTTGCAGTGGTTGTGGATGGATTTTGAACTTCAGGAACATTAGGGTTCTCAGAAATTGGGGATTTTGGGGGCTCTTGAACGATCACAGGCTCAGAAGGCTTCTCGGCAACATTGGTGGAAGAAGATGAAGCCATTGAAGGAAAATATGAACTGCAAGACTTAAAATTTTCGAAGAGTGAAGGCAAATGTGAAGTTTAAACTCAGAAAACTGCACTATAAAGAGAGAGACGAAGAAGGTGAAGGGGCGACGGTTTCTTGATGTACGACGTGATGGCTGTCAGTTTTTGCAGTCATCATGAACGCTGCAACAACGTCTCCACGCCAAGTTTATCGGTTTGAAAAGAATTTGGGCCTGAAAATGCTTTTGGGCCACCTCAAGTGTAAAAGTATATACATAATATTATAAACACAAGCTTGAAATGAACTAGTTAGAGTAACAAAGGCCCATTACCGATCTAAGAGTCTCAAACCTTTCACCATCAAGTGCCTTGGTTAGGATGTCAGCGCGTTGTTCTAACGTCCCAATATGTTCAATGTTGCATACACTTTCCTCTACAAGGTCTCGAATGAAATGATACCTTATATTGATGTGCTTGCTGCGACTATGTAGAACAGGGTTCTTTGAAATGTTGATCGCACTAGTATTGTCGCAATAGACCTTAAAATCATCCTTCTTAATGCCATAATCACTCAAAATTTGCTTCATCCACATTAGTTGTGAACAACAACAAGTTGCAGCTATATACTCTGCTTCCGCTGTGGAGAGTGCTACTATATTTTGTTTCCTAGAAAACCAACATACAAGGTTGTTCCCAAGGTAAAAGCAGCCTCCGGTCGTCGAGCGTCTGTCATCACTACAACCTGCCCAATCCGAATCCGTATACCCTATCAAGTCCAAATTTGATCTTTTAGAGAACCAAATGCCTAATCCAACAGTTCCTTTGATATATCTCATGATGCGTTTGACAGCTTTCAAATGCACCTCCTTTGGATTTGCTTGAAATCTTGCACAAACTCCCGTGCTAAAAGAGATATCGGGTCTAGTGGCTGTTAAGTAGAGTAGACTACCGATCATGCTTCGATACAATTTCTGATCTACATCAGCTCCTTGATCATCCTTGGATAATTTCTGTTGTTGTCCTTGCGGTGTTCTAGCGACCTTGCTATCATCCAACTTAAATCTCTTTAGCATATTTCGAGCATACTTCTCTTGACTAAGAAATATTCCATCATCCAGTTGCTTCACTTGTAGTCCTAAGAAGTAAGTCAACTCTCCTATCATACTCATTTCAAACTCAGACTGCATAGCTTTAATAAAGTCGTTTCTGAGATGTTCTGACGTTGCTCCGAAGATAATATCATCTACATATACCTGTGCAATTATGAAGTGGTCGTTCTCATGTTTGATAAACATCGTCTTATCAGCTTCTCCTCTTTTGTAACCATTGCAGATAAGGAATGAAGACAATCGATCATACCAAGCTCTAGGAGCTTGCTTAAGGCCATAGAGTGCACCTTTTACTCGATAAACATGATTTGGTCTAGTCGGATCCTCAAAACCAGCAGGATGTGCTACAAAAATCTCCTCCTTGATCTTGCCATTTAAGAAAGCTGTTTTGATGTCAAGTTGATACAGCTTGAAATCCATAGAACAAGCAAAGGCTAGTAGAATTCTGACAGCTTCCATCCGAGCTACAGGAGCGAAAGTTTCACCATAATATAAACCTTCTATTTGTGTGAAACCTTGAGCTACCAAGCGTGCTTTATTCCTGATGATATTCCCTTGTTCATCTGTTTTGTTCCTAAAGACCCACTTAGTACCAATAACATTGATGTTCTGTGGTTGTTCGACCAACTCCCAAACATCATTCCTTTCGAATTGAACCAGCTCGTCTTGCATTGCTGCTATCCAATATTCATCCATAAGGGCTTCAGATACATTCTTTGGCTCCACTTTAGATATGAAACAGTTTAAACCTGCCAACTCTCTGTAATTAACTCTCTTGCTTCTAGTAAGACGTTGAGCGCTAGGATCACCAATAATATCTTGTTGTGAGTGATGCTTCAGAGTTCTTGGACCCTTTTTCTTATCCAAAGCAGTAGTTTCAGAACTTTCTACACACTCTTCTGAAGGTTGCTCAGATTGATCTTCTTCATCATCATTGATATCAACTCCTTCAAACTGATGTTGATCGGATGTCTCAACTACAGGTGCTTCTGAAATACTGGAAGTAGGAACACTAGGTACTGGATCATCCAGTTCTCTAGATGGTAGATTGTACTGGTCTTTAAACAATACATTGACTGACTCAGTAACCTTCTTAGCTTGAGTTAGATAGACCCGAAAAGCTCTTGAGTTATTTGAGTAACCCAAAAACCATCCTTCTTCAGATCTTGCATCAAACATTTTAAGATGTTCCCTGTCCCTATAGACAAAACATTTTGATCCAAAAATATGAAAGTATTTAAGAGTAGGAGTGTTACCATTCCAGATTTTATAAGGTGTGTCGTTGGTATGAGGTCGTAACAACACGCGATTGATGATGTGACAAGCTGTGTGAACTGCTTCGGCCCAAAATGACTTGCCAAGTGTGCTAGCATGCAGCATAGACCGTGCCATTTCTTGAAGAGTCCTATTCTTTCTTTCAGCAATCCCATTTTGTTGAGGCGTTTTTGGTGCAGAAAACTCATGAGAAATTCCATGGTTGTTACAGAAATGTTCGAACTCCTGGTTTTCGAACTCACGTCCATGATCAGTCCTTATTCTCTTGATTTTGACTTGCTTCTCATTCATTAGCTTTAGGCTCAATCTCTCAAATTGTTGGAATGCTTCATCTTTACTCCTGAGAAAACAGACCCAAGTAAATCTCGAAAAATCATCTACAAGAACTAAAGTATACCTCTTGCCATTTAGGCTTTCGGTTTTTGTAGGACCCATAAGATCCATGTGAATAAGTTCTAGGCAGTGACTTGTTGAGATTCCATCAGTCTTCTTGTGTTTGGTTCGTGTCTGCTTCCCTTTAGAACAATCAACACAGGTAAGATCTTTGTTGTTATGAAGTTTTGGCAACCCTCTAACAGCATTGGAACAGCTCAGCTTGTACAAAGTTTGGTAGTTGATATGTCCTAGCCTTTTGTGCCACAAGTTTGTAAGATCATCTTTGCTAACTAGTGCCTTGGCCAGATTCACTTCCAAAGTATAGCAATTATTCTTAGAGCGTTTCCCTGTCAAGATATTATTTCTCCTGCAATCAAAAACTTCACAAAAATGCTTAGTAAAGATAACAAGAGCATCTTCATCACATAATTGACTTATAGAAATGAGATTAGTAGTAAGTCCTTCTACATGATAAATCTTAGAAAGTTGAGATAAATCTCCACTCTCTATGTTACCAAAACCTGTAATCTTACTCTTTGCACCATCACCAAAAACAACATCTCCACAATCTCTAGGAGTGAAATTGCTCAGAATCATTTTATCTCCAGTCATATGTCTTGAACAGCCTGAATCAAAGTACCATCTCTTACTTCGAAGTTGTTGCTGTGAAGTCAGAACTACAAGACATTGAGATATTTTTCTCTTAGGCACCCATTCTTTCTGAATAATGATCTTCTTTTTCAAATCATCATTAGGCCAAACCACTGGACGTCCATTCATAAGATCACGAACTATCCTCATGCATGTTTCAGCTGTATGGCCAGGAAGACTGCAGTAAACACACTCTCGGCGTCGTTTGGATGATGTGGCAACATCTTGTTGAGATAATGAACTTGACTCAGCATTTAGGTTTCCTCCACTAACAAATAATCTTTTTCCAGTAAATCCTTGATCCTTATAACCAATTCCTCTCATATCTTTATAACTCTTCCCAATAGAGAGTATTTCATCCAGTTTGCCCTTACTCTTAGTCATTCTCTTCAAATCAGCAATTTGGTCTTTCAAAACAATCAACTCTTTCTGAAGAGATTCCTTTTCCTTGGACAATGTTGAGTTCTGAACCTTGACCTCTTCATACTCTGTCTTCAAAGCATTTAGATCATCAACAGCTTTGACTTTCTCAGATTCTGCTTTGTTAAGTGTCAGCTCGATGTCTGTGAGTTGTTTCAACAACTTCTGTTTTTCCAGAACAGTTTCATCAAACTCTTCCTTAAGATCTTCATAGATTTCAACAAGCTCAGCATAAAGATTACCTGATTCACCTGAAACAATAGAGGAAATGTCAGCAATTAATTGTATTGACTCAGGATTACCTTCCATAGGAGTAGGACTGGCTTCTCTCGTCATATATGCTACAACTTCTTCTTCATCACTAGATTGTTCATTTGAAGCTTCAACTTCTGACTCATCATCACTTAGTGTTGCTTGTAATGCTTTTCCTCCCCTCTTCTTGCCTGTAGGACACTCCTTTTTGACATGACCTTTCCCACCACATTCAAAGCAAATGACTTCATTATCTTTCTCAGTATCTTCATCATCTCTTGATTTCTTAGGCTTTCGAAATTTCCCATCAAATTTCTTATCCTTTTTGAAATTCTGCGTTTTGGTTGTTGATGGCGCGTCAGAACTTCTAGTCGAGTTTCTGTTTGACTGGAACTTTTGAAAGCGTTTGTTCTGCAACATCTTTGCAATCTTCTTGGAGAGAAAAGATACATCATCTTCTGTAAATTCTGCAGCATCCTCTTCAGCCTTGAATGCGATGTTCTTCTGGGATTTCTCGGTTGCAAGATGGTTCATCTCATATGTTTGCAAGATTCCCACTAATTCTCTAAGAGACATGGTCTTGATTTTCTCTACTTCCTCAAGGGCTGAAACCTTCCCTGAATATTTCTTTGAAACTGATCTGAGGAATTTTCTCACCAATTTTGGTCCTTCAAAGGTCATTCCTAATGCAGTAGCTTGATTGACAATGTCGATGAATCGTCCGTAGTATGTTGTAACATCTTCATCATTCGTCATCCGCAGACTATCGAAGATAGACTCGATCCGATGTAGCCTGATAGATTTAACGTCCTCTGAACCTTCGTGCTATGTCTCCAAGAAATTCCATGCTTCGTATGCGGTTGTGCAATTTGCAATCATTCGAAATTGAGGTTCGTCCATGGCACCGCTGATTGCGTTGAGAGCCGTGTAATTTGCTTGCCGTAGACTCTTCTCTTCTTGCGTCAATTCGGACTTTCTTGCTAGACGAATTTTTGCAGGTTCAGTCGATCCTTCTGGGGCTTTGTCTTCTCTGATTGGATGTGTACATGGCTCAAGAACAGACTCCCAGACCTCTTCTCCTTGTGCTAGAAGATAGTTCTTCATTCTTGCTTTCCAATAGGCGTAGTCATTTCCGTCGAACAATGGTGGTCGTGCATTCGATGCTCCTTCTCGAATCATGATTCTTGAATCTTGAAGATGAATGGATTTTTCTCAGCTACGTTTGAGAATCAGCTCTGATATCAAATTGAAGGTCCCTTTTAACCAAGATTCAGTTATCGTCGTTAGCCGTGTGTTGTAACTTTGTGTTAATGGAAAGCAGTAAAAACACCAAGAATTTGTTGACCCAGTTCGGTCGTGAGACCTACATCTGGGGGATTCCAATCCAGGCGATCTAGACTAAGAAGAACCAAAAACTCTACAGACTTCAACCTAGATTCAAACTAGAAACGGACTCAAACACTAGACGAACTATCTAGACGAACACTGTTGTTAAGACTCCCCCTCAACAACAGTCTGCAGGAAACACCTCCTGATCCGTATCTCCAGAATCTCCTTGAATCCGATCTTCTTCGTTCTTCTTCTTTAATCCACCTGAATCCTCTTCTCCAGACTTTTACAATAAGCGCATATCAAAATACAACTCAAGTTCTTCAATGCATAACAATCTTGAAAAACTTAACTAACTTTCTTGAAGACTCAAGAACAATGAAAATCTCTCAAGACGTACACACTAAAGATGTAAACAGTGAAAACTCAATCTACACAAAATTACAGACTCAATACAACTATATATATACAAATCATTAAACCTAGTCGAGTCTGGTAACTGTCGTCGTCAAAGCAAAGTGCCAACACCTGTATCAACATCTCAATGAAAAGTACGGGTTATAAAGTTCAAACATTGTATTAACACAAATTACTCGTTTGATCCACTAAATTTGACATTAGTATACGTAATCAGTTCATTGTAATTATATAAGCTTATAAGTACAGTAGAAATAATAATAATTTTGATATAAATTAGAAGAAAAATATCTTTCAGAATATTGTAAACATTAATTAAAATGTGACTAATACAAAAGAATTTACAATCCCCATATAAAATTAATTTTTTTCTATAAATTTAATAAAGTCTATTTCAAAGTAACTTAAATATTTTCTTATTATTAATTTTCTCATAAAACATAACAGTAGTCAAACTCGAGTTATATTCATAACAATCCTCAAAATCATCACACATATTAATTGTTTAAAGATTTTTAATTGTTAAAAAATTCCAATCAAATTATTTTTTTACAAATTTAAATAAAGCCTATTTTTTAAAATAAAAGTTAAATTTAAAGGTAAAAAATAAAATAATGATTTTCAAATATTGGAAATATAAAAAATTTCATTAAATATTGATGAGGGAAAAATAATGTATAGACATGTTAATTGTTTAATTTTTTTAATTGTATCTATTGAATAACTATTTTTAAATGTAAACATCATTGCCCATACGGAAACTATAATATAATTAACAACTTTATATTTCAATTAATATGATAAAACAATTATTTAAAACATACCATTTTTTTTTATTAAACTATAAATTATTTTTCTAATAAACTTATACTTAATTATATACATATTATATCAACACTACTGTTTTATAAATGCATAATAATAATTTATAATATTAAAATAAGAATAATTTTTATTCCAACACTATCTTTATTGAATTAATTTAGGTAAACAAATAATTTTTAGAAGAATTCGTACAATATTTTTAATAAATTGACAATAGTCCATATACAATGTATTTCTTGTTAATATAATATAGTATGAAATGTAAATAGTAGTCCAATTCTTTGAAAATGGTTACACATTTAATTCAATTATCAGATTCCCAAAGTATACTTATATACATGTCAAATGATTAATGAGAATGATACAATTTTCAACTATTATTATATTTAAATAATGATGACTTCATATATTAATAAATTTAAATGAGATAAATATATATTATCATTATACTCTCTCATTGTGTAAAAAAATCTTCATCTTTTATTGTATAAATTGTATAACTATCCAAAATTGAATCATAATTGTTAGCCGACATTTTTATTGGAACTATAGCTTAGATGCAAAATAGTATTTTTTTTTGTTATTAAAATAAGAATAATAGAAGATAACGACATATTTAATTCCGCAGTTCATTCAAAAAAACATGATTATTATTAAGATATCAATATAACAATAATAATAAAAAAATACACAAAAACAATTACAAACATTATCATAACATATTTGCAAAAAGAAAATGACGACATTCTTTTACTCAATTTCTATCTTTACTATAGTACTTTGCTCTTCAATTACGAAGACTCTTCAATAAGATTTTTGCAATGGTCAACATGGACATCTTTTTTTGGTGCCAATCAACTTTCTTAATGGAAATTATTGCATAAGCCGCATGAGAAGAAGATACATAAATAATTAAACTTATGAAAAAATATTTATAGAGCGGACAATATAATTGTAGATGTCATCATTACTGTTCATAGATCCGACAAAAATACATGTTTTTTTCTCAACATTTTTTAATTATGAATAATTATCAATAGTTTTTTTTTTAAAAAAAAAGCTGAAAAATAGCATAAGTAATTGATTTTTGGGGAGGGAATTTTTATCAAGACATGATCGTGGCCCCACAATATAAATGCATTCAATTATACTAAACTCATAGATACAATGTAGAATTAAAAAGACATTTTAAATGATGAAACTTTAGTACTTTCCCAACAAAGAACTTTATTTTTTCACTTCCCAAAATTTTACTATAGTATTTATTATTTGATGTGATTTTTAAGAGTGTGTAATAAAGATATGTAGTATATATTTAATTCTATTTTTTTATATTACGAATAAGTATATGGATAATGGGCAATAGATACCCACAATAAATTTTACTATTAGTATTTATTATTTGATGTACCTCTTTGAATGCTTAATTATAGATTTGTGCTAACTAATTTTGAATTTAATTAAAAAAATATGGATAATGGGCAATAGATACAAAGAAAAAAAGATAGCTTGACAATTTTAAGTTTTAATGTTAAATATATATGTAAGGTTTTTTTGGTAAACATAATGTAAAATATATATGTAAGTTGTAATTGATTGTAATATATTGGCTATGAAAAATATATTGGTCATTATCGGTTGTAATATATTGGCTATGAAAAATATGCAGGGGAGACATGTTGTTAAAGTAAGTTTTTGGGATTGTCATTGTGATACAATACATAGAAGGCAGCAGCTAAAAGATACTGTGAGTAGTGTCACTTGATGTCTCTCTTGCCGGGGTATAACGTCTTACGGATTTATGCACTTTGACCAAAAGGATAATGGATGGTATTACTACTGATGGGGATCTGAAGAAGTTATATGTATGAATGTTTGAATATCTCCGTTGTCGTCCACTTTTCACTCAACCTATCTGCCCTGTCCTTGGTTCGCAGCGGTGCTTGAGTATGATGTATTTTGTATTCTTATAGAATGTTGTGATTATTGTGTACATTCATTTTAAGGGCTGGGGTGACCTTGGTGGGAGTCACTATATTATGCAACCTCATTGTAAGGCAGATGCTAGCTTGTTTCATGAAGGGAATAAAAATACTTTTGCCTCAAAAAAAAAAAAATATATGTAAGTTAATTTCAATCATAAATTAAATAAGATAAAAGGGGATTAAAAGAATTTAATTTAATAATATTTTTGGGAAGACTTTATGACTCCATCATTTTAATAGAGAGGAGTAACAATGATGGTGATAAAAAAAAATACTATTTTTTATGAACATTGTGCATATGAATATGGGATGACAAAATTATTAAAAATTCAAATTATAATTAGATCCTTCATATACACAATTGAGTATTTCAAAAGATATATTATATTTCCCATAAGAGTATAGTCTAAGTAATTATGTCCACATATATCAAACGAATAAACAAATTGTAATCCCTATTGGCATTAATTGTGCACAACATACATCATCCTCACCACCATTTCAAACAGTTGTACACGTATCCAAACGATAAATTGGATTGTGAAGACATAAATAATATTGGAAACATAAGAAATTAAGCCTATGTTAGGATAAATTTTTATTCCTCTTTTCTTTTTTCCTGGCCTTAAGTATAAAAAATCGGTGTAAGGAGTATGGTTACATATTTAAAAATTTGAAATAATGTCATTATGATTGTGCAAAGTAGAAAAAATGAGGGTTTATGTAGTTGGTGCCTTCTTCCTTGGTGTGCCTTCAGTGCCTTGTGCAATCAATTAATCATAAACAATTAGTCAAAAGGTTTTAAAAAAGGAATCCTAGTAAGGAAAGAATATGTTGTTTTACAATCATTGTCTCATTTATAACATAGATAGCAGTTCAATCCAAATTCTCAAAAATATTCTCAGCAAACCAACAATAAACTTGGAAATTAAATGGCAAATCATATATGAATTATACATGAAAAGTAACTAACCAAGGGAATTGTTCTATATCTTCAACATATCACCAAGAGAAATACAAAATACACAGACATTTTAATAAAATACACAGATATTCTCTGTATTGAAGTATTACAGTTACGGAATATCAGCTTATCTCAAAGCAATAGACAATAAGAAAGACAAACTATAAAAGGGGTATGCAACTTGACAGTCCCAACTTTCAAATATTTGCTAATGAAACCAAATTGAAGAACAACATTCCCACACTGGTTGAAATATCAAGCTTCACCTGACAAAAACATCACAATGAAATCGATACAACTATCAAATTAAAGAACCAAAATTCATGCCTTAAATGAATCCAATAACTAAATAAATCCGCAAATGCAACACTTAAATGAATCCAAAAACTAAATAAATCCATTACTCTTCTATCAAGCAAATAGCCTGTCAAGCTTTCTGTCAAAATAAAGAGGCATTCTTTATGGATGAACATGAGTTTAAAATAGATGAAGCTTACCTAATGCCCAAGATGAAGAAATTTAGACTGCAGTGACATGAGAAAATGTTAAACAAAATAAAAATAATAAATATCTTTAAGGCATTATTATTTAATATATAAAATAGATTCTTACTTGAGGTGCAACATGAAGATATATAAATTGCAACCTAAGAATAACATACTAAACCACAACAATATAAATATTAGTAAAATAATACATTGCCAAATAAATGTAGGTATATACAAATAAAACACAATGCTAATAATAAAAACAAAGAAATACACAAACCATATAAAAATAAAGAAATATAATCCCAGAACCAAGAAATCCCAAATCATATAAAAACAAATCAAATATAAGCAATATTCTATAAGAAGTAATACACACCTATATCATCAAATCCAGTCAAGAAAAGCAAAAGCCCCAATTTTCTATTTTTTCTATGGTTCATTTCCTCTTACAGCTCCAATTTTCTACCCTGCCCTTTCTTCCGGATAGAACTTCACGGCTATGCTATTGATAAAAGGAAAATGATCAAAACTGATAAAAAAAAATACACTTTTAACGGATAGAACAAAACAATACAACACTATACACAAACAGATTAGCAATGAACTAATTTTATAAGAATTTCTATGGATAAATATGTGCACTGTGTAGAAAGAGACAACATATTGTTCATATTAGCATATTTGAACGTGAAAACTGACTTACCTTCAAATACATTGTCCACTGCTAACGGATTGAGGAGGTTGGAAGCGGTGAGTGCAGATCCACCTTCAGGTCCTAAAACCAAATTAAACTTCCCATTAATAAATTAAAGAAACAAAAAAAGAATATAAAATGCACGTTTCAGGTGACTAACATCAAAAAATCAAATAAATGTATGTTTAACATTAAAAAAAAAACCAAATAAATGTATGTTTTAGGCGACTAACATCAAAACTACAAAACTTTCTTGTTCACCCAATAATTCCAAAAATTGCAAAGCCCTCATTCCACTATCCTGTGTGCTGTCATTGCAAACAAAATCAAATCCTCGAAACCCTCAATATCTGTCAACCTAAGTTCTCAATAACCCAGTAGGAGAGCACCCATAAAGAGTGCTTCTGTGAAAACATCTCAATACACCCTTTTTTCTGTAATGAACTAAGGTTGGCAAAGCTTAAGAGACATGGTAGTAAGAGTCGAATCAACAAATGAAAGTTTACTGGGGAAAAGCAGGTAGGCCACTGCTTAAAGAGAGATCACCCATGTATTGAACCGATTCAGGGCCTTCTATGAAAATGAGATCAGTCATTACAAAAGGCTGTGAGTAATAATCTCCACAAAATTGCCAAAAAAAAACTCGGTCTAAATTAGCAATTGATAACATAGTCCAAAATCCTGTGCATGAAAACGAATTGATTGGCAACACAAAGACACTACATGTTTGCTGAAAGATGATTCATCAGCACCAGCCTCATCACATTAGCAATACCAACAATATAACATGTCTTGTTGTGCTAAATGGGGTGTAAGGATAAACATCGACAACAATGTAAGTATACGGTATACCAATATATTGTATCATACTATGAAGAATCATGCAAACACCAACCCCATCCTTCAAAATAATGGATACAATAATGCAGCATATTTTCCCAGGGAGGACATTTTTCAGTCTAATCCATAATAAGAGGTGGGGTTTGTGCCAGTTCATGGATAGAATTCAAAGAAGAAATAAACAATAATAGAGGGAGTGTGCACATGCATGACCAATGTCTAACTTAGAAACAAACAGGTTCTCTAGCTATGATGCACAAAAAGAGTGGTCCAAAATGAATGATAATATAATGCTACACTGCAACCACATACAAATTACAAAACATATTCTTCTCGTTCTTTCTCAACTCTCCATGATCCAAGCACGAACCAAAGAATTTACTCCCCAACAAACTGCTCACCCACTCCGTCGAACTCTCCTTCCTCAAACGTATTTTGCATCCCACCTATGCACAAATTAAAATCAATCACTTCACTTCAATTCAAGTAAACAAAGCCAATCACAATCACTTATTCCGAATACCAAATCAAATCAATTTAAATGAATTCATTAAACAGGCAACATATTTACAAACCAAACCAACATATTTAATCAAACAACCACGCATCAATAATAAGTACATAATCAGAATTTTTGAGATTGACGAAATGAAAAGGAATTCAAAATTTGAGATTTGATGAAATGAAAAGAAAGGGAAAATGCTACACGCTACATCGGGGACGGCACAACACAGTGGCGGGCGAAGGCAGAGAAGCGTCACAGCAGAGGGCGACCTCACGACGCAAGCAGCGGGTTGACTGCGACGCTGCGAGACAGTAAGGAAAGCTTTTACAAACTCCGGTGAGGCGGTGCCGGAGTGGTGGGGGAGAGCCGGCGGGAGTGGCGGTCTGGTTTGGAACTGATTCTGGAAATGGTCAGGGCCAGACTTCGAATAAGAGAGGAATGGGCTGATCTGGGCACTAATTATTTCTTCCAAAAAAAATCTCCACTCATATCCAAACTTACAGAACATTATAAACTACACATATAAGTAAACAAAAACTCACCCAAAGTTGCAATCGATTTGGGCGAAAGACGCGGCAGTTGAATGATGGAGGTGACGGCATAGGCAAAAGAAATTGAAGAGAAGACGACGGTGAGACGGTTCAGAAAATGCCCGATGACTCACGCAAAAAGATGGGAGGAGGGAAGAAGAAACGTGAATGAGAAGACGGATGGGCCAGTAGAGGAGGAGCCTGTAGGGATTTTGAATAGTTGGTAAAGAGATTTGAGATATTGTATTTTCCCGATGCATTGATGGGCCAAAAAATTAAATGGTGGCCCATTTTCTATTTTTTTTTTCATTTTTATTTTTTTCAAAATGGCATTTTCGTAATATTTTTGATATGTGTGAGAGATTGTAAATTTTGTTGAAATGTGAGAGAGGAGTACCTTTGGAGGGAAACTATGTGTGGGAGGCTATTTTGTTATTATATATAACATGATAGTCCTCGTTAATTTCTCGATGACTCACAAATAAATAAGGTGAAATAGGATCACCATGTCTTAATCCCTTATTCAACTTAATGTTTCCAATGGGAGAACCATTCCACAAAATTGAAAAGCTTGCTGACCGAACACACTCCATGATTGATTCAAGACAACCCCTCGGAAGCTCCATCTCAAACAAACATAATTGTAAAAAAAATCCCACCTAACTGTATTATAAGCTTTGGCGAGATCAATTTTCAACACCATAGCGTGGCATGCAGACCTCGGTTTTTCCAATGAAGCAATCATTTCATGTAATAATATGCCATTGTAAGCCGTGCCCCCACTTGGCAAAAATGTAGACTGAAAATGACTAATGACCTCACACAAAATAGGCCTCAGCCGCATAACCAAAATCTTCGTAACGATCTTAAACGCCACATTACAAAGCATGAGAGGCTTGAATTGTTGAATGGTACTAGGTATAGATACCTTAGGCAGAAGACACATGAAAGCATGAGCCATTCCATCAGGGAGCTTCCCCATCGCCACAACCCTTTGAACCATCTATATCACCAACGCGGCCAAATGCTCCCAATAATTTTTTAAGAAAGTTGTCGGGAAGCCATCAGGTCTCGGAGCCGCTAGCGCCCTCATCGAAGACACTGCCTTCCATACCTCTTGATTCTCCACCTACCTCTGTAGCCGCTGTTTGTGTCCCTCCATAATAGGAGACAGCCGAGGTAGCTCTTCGCCAACCGCGACTGTCTGCTGCATTCCAAACATATTTTGAAAATACTCAGTGCAATGCGATTGCAAAGCCTCTTAATCCTCTTCCCACCTGTGCTCAATTTGCAGCCCATAGATACAATTTCTCTTCCTATGGATCTTGGTTTTTGCATGGAACTATTTAGTATTCTGATCCCCAACCCGAACCCATTTGTCTCGCGACTTTTGATACAATAATAACTCTTCTTGAGCTAATACAGCTTTCACTTCCAGTTTAATTTCAGCCTCCAAACGTTGTAACCAAGCTGAGTCGGCACTCACCATCTGTCTATGCACTCCAATTAGACGGTTTTTTAGTTTTCTCTTACGCTCCCTGATATTCCCAAAATAAAAAATAATCAGTATTACTTTATTAGTTTGAGTATTAGTGAATTTAAATAAAAAAAATACATATATAAACCGACAATGCAGAAATAAATAATATACTAACAATATAAAAGATATTAATGTGTTATAAATGTGTTATAATCTGATTGGAATTATGTTATAAATATGTTATTATCTTATTGGATTTATGTTCAATTGAATTTCATTCAAACTTTGTCCTTTCTTCGGAAGTCACATGACTTCCAACTTTAAGTTGGTGGTTTGATTTTCCATACAGCCCCTATGACCATTCTCTTCATTTCTTTGTAATTTGTGTGGTATGAACTTTCACTACTATATACACTGTTCAGGAAATAAAAAAATAAAAATAAAAAAGACATTTCAATAATAAAGGGAATGGGAGTTGGATTAAGGGGATTGGGGAAGGCATGGAGCAGCATCAATCTTGGAGGTGGAAGTGTATGCTATTTGGCATGGGGTGAGATTGGCGGCAGAATGTGGAGGAGAGGAAGTTGTGATATATTGTGACTCCTTGGAGGCTGTTAACATGGTGACGGGAGGGACTAATTCTTTCCATCCCATGTGGCCGATGATTGAGGAGATACGACAGCAGAGTAGGCAGTTACCACATTGCCGGATTTTACATGTCTTGCACGAGGAAAATCAGGCAGCAGACTTCTTGGCTAGTAGGTACCTCAGACGCTAATCTGATGGGGACCGAGTGACTCTCTTCTGTGGCTTTCCTCCATTCTTTTTTATTTTTTTTCGCTTGCCTTATAGCTGTAACCAAAAAATAATAATAAAGGGATGAATATTGGGTCAGGTGGTCAAATCTCATACCATGTCTTTCAACCTTATGTTTATGGGGTTTGATTCATGACCATTTATTCCTCCACTTTATTCATCTATAATTTGTATTCCTCCACTTTATTCATCTATAATTTGTATGATATGGACTCTCACTAATTTTAAGAAATGCATTATACATTTACCAAACGCAAATTATAGGTGTTCCCAAATAATTAAAAGATACATTATCAATGATACGAATAAATTATATGTGCCATACAAATGCAATCTAAAGGAGTGAAATTGTAAGGCCATCTCTAACCATACCCTCTATTTTTGCAGGAGCTACAGTACAAATCTCTATTTTTGCAGGATAGCTACAGTAATTTCATCTCCAACCCAACCCTCTATTTTTACAGGATTAAGGAATATTCCCTATATAATCTATTTTATAATTCCTTTTTAAATTTATAAATAATTTTTACAAACTTTTTTATATAAAATATTAATAATATATTTGTTTTTATTATTAACTAAGAAACAAGAAAAAAAAAGTAAGAAATGCAGGGATGAACAGTGTTCCGCCCAAATGGGCGGAACACTGTAGCACCCTCCCAAATGGGAGGGTGCTCTCCCCATTTATGCAGGGTGGGTTGGAGCCCCACCCTGCAATCCCACCCTGCAAATATGCAAATTGTAGGGTGGGTTGGAGAAGGCCTAAGGTAGGATAAGGTTTTCTTCCCATACAACCATACTTGTTGCGTTGAATGTTGAGGAAAAGAATGATGTTACAAGATTAAATCGTATGCTAAATCTTCTCTTTTCTTTTATATCCACATTCATAATAACACTAAAGTATAAAACAAAATTGTAACATAGCAAAATATACACGATCACATGTCAAATTTCCATTATATATACTTCCTCTTTTCTATATAATTGGTCAATTGGAACATTGAAGAATGACACGGGTGTTAAGTAGATGAGAGAGAAAGAAATGAAAAAGTAGTATAAATGAGAAAAGGCTACTAAAAAAGAAAATATTAAAATTCTTTAAAATATCACAATAAGGAAAGTGTTACAATTATTTGAAAACATATGAAGTATAAAATAACACTAAAGTACGAAGCAAAATTGCCATGTAGCAAAAATATAGATGATCGCATGTCTAATTTCCATTTTTCCAATAATAAAGGATAAAAAGTTTATTCATTATATTTATTGCTTATAAACATTTTATTCAATATGTATTGCTTATGTCAAGATATTGGCGTTACTTAATTGTAAGATGATCGACGTTGTGCTGATGTTGTCAATATGATGAAAAAATAACCAATTGTTATAACTAATTTGATTTTTTGTTCAGATGTTCGTTGTTAAGTGGATGTTGAAATAGCATTTTAACAACGAGCTTTGCAAAAGACGGAAAGGACAAATGATGTGTCCTGGTGCTCTAACTGATTTTTTATTTTTATGGAATGTTCTGGACCCAAAAAAATGAGTTGAATTGATTATCTGGGACCATTCTTTCAAATTAGAGAAAATATGGGAAGGAAAAAGACATGAGAGACTAGAGGAAGAAAATGAGATATTGAAGGAGGAGTATGACTCATGAATTGTTGTGGTTGGGAATATCAAACAACCTACCGTTGAGCATAATCTTCTAGGTTTTTGATAGTTTATCTTTGAGTCTCTTTGCATCGTGTCTATGATTTTCTGAGAGCTTATTATTGAGAGAACACAGTGGGAGTTGAATTGCTTTTTGTTTTTGTTTTTTATCTGAAAAACGAGTGAGCATGTAGTTCCTGGACACCAATCTTTATATCTTCCGTTGAATTGGAATTGTCCAAGACGTGTTTAGACAACGAGAGCTAGGCATTTGTTACATCTAGACATGTGAAGTTTAGATGAGTTCAATGGTGAATAGGCTGTGAGAGGTTTTCGTTGATAGGTGTTCAACAAATATGTGGATATTAGTTAAGATGTCTAGATTAGAATCCTCTAGATATAGATCTTGATGATCGAACTAGGTCACCAATCGTTGTGTTCATTGTTTGTATTATTTGCATTTTAAGTTTTGTGTTCATCTAGTTGAATGTTTGATGAATGTTTGAACAACTGATGGACAATCAAATTAATACTTGGCTCCTCTTAGCATTGGATCATATCAATTGGTATTAGAGCCTACAATCTGAAGTAGTTGAGTGAGATTTATCAAGATGGGCCAAAAAAGCATTCTCAAATTACTACCACTCCCAAACAGGATGTCATGACCATGGATCAACAACATGATATATTTGAGGGGACGTTTGGTTTGAGGGCATCCAAAATTCTCATTGGGTAGAGAATGTTATATGCCCGCGTTTTGTTCACGACATCTTTCACGTAGGAATGTCACATTCCCACATCTGTGGGAATGTTGAGGGTTTTGGGTGGGAATTTGATTCTCACCTGGAGGGCAAGTAATTTTAGATTACCACCTCTACTTTACCTAGTTTTATACTAATTTGACTTTTATACTCTCATTTTTTGTACTTATTTTATTTTATAAATTTAGAATTTGTATTCTAAAAAATGATAAATATATGAAATTTAATTTTAAAAAATCAATTGAAAAATTTTAAATTATTTAAACATATTTTTAATATATATTCTCATATTTTAATATATCTTTTCTTAAAATTTATTTTTCTTTTATATAAAACAAAAATAATAGGATTTAGAGATATTAAATAAGTAATTATCATACAATAAATTACATATAAAGAATTTCAATATTTAAAAAATAAATCGACTTAAATATTTCTATTGTGTAGCAAAATGACATATTTATAACATTCGTTCACTTAAAATTCAAGGACATTATAGTAAATTAATCAGAACTGGAAATTTGAGATTCTCAATAAATATCTTAAAACATCCAAAAATAAGATTCTTTCCAGCAATCATATTCCCACTGGTAATCTAAAATCACTCCGACCAAATGCACATGAGAGTTTAGTGTGTTTGGAATGTGACCGATCTGGTCACGCAAAATTTTGTGTAAGGATTTCCTGGCAATTCATTTCTGAAAATCATTCCATTCATCCGTATGTGGAAAGACTTTTTTGAAATTTACTTGTCAATTAGCCCAAAATTAAACACAATTTTTTTTTTTTGCTTACACAGCTGCTAGGAAAATTGAAATAAAAATATGGAAAAAACCAACTAACGATCAAGTCCCTATATCATCCGGGATGAGGACCTAGCCCAAGCGGTTAAGTCCCTTGACTTCCAACGGAAGGTTGGAGGTTCGATTCCCACCGGCCCCCTATCCCTCCCTTTATTTCCCCTTTGTAATTGTGTGGCATGGGCTCCCACCACCCCTTTCCAGGCCTTAAATGGCTCCTCAAAAAAAAAAAAAAAAGTCCCTATATCATCCGCCGCTAGGAGCGATTTAACATTATCCGGTGGGAAAGAAATTAAACACTGAATTGAAATTTATTCCTAAATTTTTTCATTCAACCAAATAAATGATTTTTTTTTTTTATCACAATGAATTTTACATACACCCCAAATTCATCCATGTACGAAGCCCAAGTTTTAGTACTCCCTCCGTCCCACAAAGTTTGACCCCTATTCCTTTTTGGGGTGTCCCACGAAGTTTGAACCCTTTCCAGTTGTAGAAAAATTAAATTAATAGTATAAGTTTGATTAGAATCTTAATTGTTGTCAAATCCCATTAAAAATACTTACATTTACTATTCTGCACAAATTCCAATGCATTATTACTTTCCTACACAAAGTCCCTTATATTTCTTTAACTCTTAATATTACAAAATTGATACAAATAAAAATTGTATAAAATATATATTCTAAAACTACACGATTAGACGATTCTAACAAGACCACACTTGAATATTTTTCTCAAATTACATCACTACGTTAATATTAAGTCAAAGTTAAATAATAAACTGTATCAAAATTCATTATAATCTTAAACACAAATACTCACACCACTTTAACTACTAAACTCCACTACCTAAATTAACGTGCCCAAAAGAAAGGATTCAATCTTCGCGGGACGGATGTAGTAATTTTCATTCAAAAAAGGCATCTGAGTTGGGGAGGACCGGAGGAGGAATACAAGTATTACAACTTTCTCTATTGGGCAGTGCTGCAGCACGTGGCACATGGAAAGCCAAATACTCTACGACACATAGGCCGGGATAGTATTTCAAATTAGGTAGGCCGTAAGCCAAGGCAAGTCGGCCACGTTTCAACTGTGCCGAAAGGGACAGCTCCGAATCAGATTCCAGTCGTTGCCAGTCAGACCTCAGAACCTAAAAAAAAGGGTTATGGCCGTCGTGTGCAAACCGCAAAGGCAGTTGTACCGTTACGGCGGCAACTGCATGCTCATAATATTTTATTTTCTAAATATAAATAAATAAATATTATTGAAGTAATAAATAAATAAATATGCTATGCATCTGCTTCCAATTCCAACCGCCCTCGTCATTAACAATACCACTTGTTCTTGCTTTTGTTTCTCCCCGTCACCATTTTCTTCTTCTTCTTATAAATATACATATAACCGCCCTTTCACCTTCCAGATCGCGGATACCAATTTCTCCTCCTGTCTTCCGACGCGCAACCGCCCAGACACGCGCCGTCCCCGCCATCCCTGCGTATTTCCAATTCTATTCTCATCCATTGTTTCATCAGGTATTTGCTTGTATCCGTCAATTGGTCTCATTTTTTTTAATTTTTACAGATTGGAATTATTTCGATTTACTTTAAGTTTTGTGATTAAATGCGTCTGCATTTTGTTTGCTTTCTGCAATTGTTGCATTTGCATCTTTTGGTGCTTGGAGCGGGAGGAATCGTGGATATATCTTTTTTAGTTGTATTGCATTTTAACGAGGAGCAGATTAGTTGTTAAATGTTAATCAATTATGAGGATGACCAAATATCTAAGTTAATGCCTTTGAAGCAATTGGATATGCAACAAATTATGTTGTTTTGATGATTTTAGGGGTAAAGTGGGACTACTTTCCATGAAAAAGCATATCTCACATGAAAAAGCATCTAAAACAATACTAGTTGTTAACGAAAGGTACCCGTATAAACTCGGAATATGCCGTTTTGGGTTTTAAAAACTTGGGTACACGTAGCAGAATGGGTCCTAGGTTAAGTAAGTTGAACCGCCTCCTTTTGTTGACGGGCGTCTCAGTATAGACTATAGAACAATTCCTATATCAACCTCATCCATTGAATCTATTGACAGTGGGAAGACAGAATCTTTAGTTCCGTTAAATATTCTAAGCAGCACCTCTAACTCTAATAGGAACTTCAGTACCCTGCCTTTAAAGCACGATTTAAACTTTAAACAGTTCTGTAGAGGTGATGGAAGTTTTTAATGGCGTCATTGCCCTTAAGGAAAACATTTCTATTACTCATCTAACAATGTGTGTTTTTTTTTAAAAAAAAAATTTATTTCCATTTTCTTTTTTTTCTTGCACTGCAAATACTCATAATAATGTTTTAATTTCCATTTTATCGATTTCAATTGGTTTTATGTAGCACCTTACCTATCATAATACTCATAATAATAATGTGTTTTTTTTAAAAAAAAAAATAAAATAAAATAAAATAGAAAGGAGATTTATCTAATGTAATCTACCTATCTCGTTGTACTTGGAATCAGGTGCTTATTCCACTGGTAATGTACTCTCTTTATTAGCCAAACTAAACAGGGTTGAGTCTGCCTAGCCTCACCATTCTCTGTACATTTGCTCTTTTCATATGTAATTTCTATGATGCACATAAATTTTACATGAAAATTAGTTTTCCATGGATGATTGACTTTTATCTCTGCTTTTATTGCATTTTGCAGACATGGATGCTACACAAGGCCAAGGAGTGTACCCACAGCACCGTTGCAAAACTATTCACTTGGTTGATAATCCTTCTCTTCACTTTGTTGTGTAAAGCTTAATCATGGTTTTGGTCGTATAACCCATCTGATAATAATGCTTTGTATTTTCGTGTGTTTTTTTTAGGTGAGGCATGCTCAGGGGTTCCACAACGTGGCTGGAGAGAAGGACCACAGTGCATACTTGTCTCCTGTGCTTTTTGATGCGCAGCTTACGCCTCTTGGCTGGGAGCAGGTGAGAACTTACTCCCTTCTTTTGCCTATGCAAGTTACTTATGGATTTCTTTAATTGACACCATCATGCTTGTTAACTACCATATTGAAAATGGCTTGTTAATGCACATCCACAATGCAGAAAGTGTTCATTTCTTGTTTGCATCTCGGGCAATATATGCTTTTATCTAGAGTTTCTTTGTCACTGTATGTTAATTAAATTCTTGACCTTATTAAGAGAGAAAATATTGACTTTTTATTTGTACAGGTAGATAATCTGCATAAGCATGTCCACGCAACAGGTATCTCCAAGAGAGTTGAACTTGTTGTTGTTTCTCCCTTGTTAAGGCAAGTCTTCTGAATTTTGCTTTATCATTCTTGTCCAAGCTACAAAGATCTGAAAGTTTGTCTATAGTCTTTGCATCCCTAAAGACCCTAATATTGTTTCTAAAACAGTTGTCATTCTACAGACAACTAAATATCTTTCCTGATTGATCTATGTTTTAATGAACTACCAGAAAATAGCATATTTTGGAAGTTGTTCGTCTTGAATTAATTACCCTGTCCTGGGGATATTTTCTTCACACCTGCATGAGAGACAGAGAGGGATTCTTGCTTCTTTAAAGTCAATTTTTTTACATTCTCCAAGGTAGACATGAGTGACTTACAGTTATCTTGTGTTGCAGAACTATGCAAACAGCTGTGGGAGTTTTTGGTGGAGATGGTTATGAGAATGGAATTGATGTACCTCCACTAATGGCAGAAAATGCTGGAAATAGCAATCGTGCGGCAATATCAAGTTTAAACTGCCCTCCGTTTGTGGCAATGGAACTTTGTCGAGAACATTTGGTATTACTGGCTGCCTTATTCTATGTGATACATTCTGGCTTGTTTTAAAATTGGCCCAATATTTCTTCCATCACTTCTGTTCTGAAGTTGAGGCAAGTATACCCACAGGGACATAAATATGTATGCTCAGCATTCTAGTGTTCTCTCTAACCATATGCCAGAGTTAAATTGCCTCATCTTCCTCGGATTTCCATAACCTTAGAATTCCTGATATAATGGAAACCAATGATTCAGGACCAAATGTATCGTCTTCTGGTGTCCTATGTATCCTGTAAGAATATAACTCTATAAGACAGTAACCAACAACTAGTTTTGATTCTTAAAGACTACTAAAAGAAATTCCAAAGTAGCTTTCAAAGTTTTGAAATTGTGGTTTTTCCTGCTTGATTGGGAGAGGTTCATGAGAAACCTATCGTTTTTTTCTCTTCCTGAATCATAACAGTATTCATCTTTTGCATAATATGATGCAGGGAGTTCACTGGTGTGATAAGAGAAGAAGCACAAGTGAATACAAACCTCTCTTTCCGGCAATTGATTTTTCCTTGGCAAGTGAATTTTACTGAGTTTCCCCTTCACTTAATTATCCGGAAAGAACAGTGTTTGTCCTCTATAAATAAATTTATCATTTATATTGTCATTAATTCTGTATACCTTCTGCTTCTGTCCAGATTGAAAGTGATGATGATGTTCTCTGGGACCCTGATGTTAGAGAGCCAGATGCAGATCTTGCTGCAAGGGGTGTAAAATTTTTCAACTGGTGAGTTTCTTTCTTCTATGTTTTGTAGTGTTGTTAAAAGTAAAGATCTTGAGGACAGTTAAAATTGAACCTTTTTTGTGAGAGTAAGGCCATAAGAGTTAACTTCCAGGAAACTAAAGACATGGGCCTACATGTGAGTATGTGACAATGTCTAATAAAGTAGCAATACAATCCTCCAATACAACTTAGCAAAATACCATACCTTTACTTTCCGATGTGGTGCAGGTTGGCAACGAGGAAGGAGAAGGAGATAGCTGTCGTTACCCATAGTGGGTTTTTAATCCATACTCTTTCATCATTTGGACATGATTGCCATCCCACAGTGAAGACTGAAATATCCAGACCGTAAGTTTGTGCTTTCATTTTGACTCGTGTTTATTTTTATTTTTTATTTATATTTATGTTTTTTATTTTTCAATTTTATATATGTATATATATATATAATTACTTTTCCATCACTCGTTAGTGACTCTCAAATTGGTTGTGAAAGTTTTGGGGTAGGAAAAGAGAAAAGAATGCCTTAATTAATTAATGCCTCTGGCTTGTTGGAGGGATTAATAATAATGGATAATATAAGAGAGCATCTCACTATCATTTTACGCTTTTAGTTGATATGATATTAAACAGTGTTTCATATGCTAAGATGAAGCATTTCTTTATTATCAGTAGGGTTCCAATAGAGAAGTAAATGAAATTTGAGATTATCCACGAAGAATTTCATGCAAATGTTGATTTGAATGTGCCATGATCATCTTCATGCTTAAAGGTTGTTCTAGCAACGGGTTTGATCCTTCTTACGGATTCCAGAGGAATCTATAATTTTAATTGCTGTGCAGTCTTTGGAGCTTTCTATAATAATGTATTGTAAGCTTTTCATTCCATGGATGAGGGGTGAATTCATCATTCTAGTTTAATGCCATGCAGATTCAATAATTGTGAACTACGAACTGTTGTCGTTGTTGATAGAAGGTGCAGTACACTCACTATTTCAACATGCTAGTATTTTCAATTTAGTCCATGTTTGGCATTTCTAACTTTCTCCTTTTGATAAAATCTGCAGCATGATTGTTGCAAGCTCTTCGACAACTGATTTTCCTGGAAAAATCCCTCGTGGGCTGGATGCCCCTAGTGAAAATGGTGAAGGTAATTGAAAATGATTGTATTGTTCGAAGGTTAAATAATTAAGGTAATATGTTGGTTTTTTCTGGTTTTAGTAGCAGTAGTGCAGTTGTATTCATGATCCTATTTAAGTTAGAGATGTGAATTGTGATTGTAATAGCTTTGCAGCAAGTTATTTGTTGTGCATGCTGCAGAGTGCAGATTATTTCGCATCATAATTTTATAAACTTGTTAAATTGAAGATCTCCTTTAATTTATTTTTTTTGGGACGATATGGTTTTATTTGGACTCTAGAATTTGATGGATAGAGATATTTTTGATGGGTTTGTCTGATTTGGTTTTACCTCTTTACAAATACTGTATTTGTTTAAATTACTAGGCTTTTTTTGAGCATAGATTTTGTGTGAATCCTATATGCTGCTTTCGGTTTCAATGCCAACTGCTTTGCTCGTCACAGTGAGCCAGCCACCCACAAATGCATGCATGCCCCGGGTTGTTTTCTACATAGCATTCCTTCAGATTCTAGTAAATGTTGCTACAGAGAGCAAGCTAGCTCTCTTTAATTTTTCTTTCTTCCAGTGTTTTTAGATGGGCATTTAACTTTTTATCTATTTGTTTGTTGCTTAATGACTAAATATCATTGATTTGTTTAGACTTGAGAAAATAGGTGATTTCTTAAGTTTATCATCGAAGTACAGGTTATTGCCCCCCAAAAATTACACAAGGCAACAACAAAAGACCATTCTTTTTAAACCATAGTATTATATTGGGTTTTATTATGAGAAGTTGAGAACATATCCATAAATTTGCTTCCACTTTCCACTGTATGTATGGTTGATTAATCTCATACATATCTATAGTGTTACTTGTAGATTTATATTACGGATATGGATATAAGGTTGATGCATTTACATGATATGGGCAGTGGAATACACTAATTTTATGTTACAACAACTACTGTATATATTTTTCATTTTCATTTCATACAAATAAAACTAGGTTCAATGGTACATTGTACCTTAACAAAAAATAAATTCTAAAAAATTGTTTTAGATATAAGATGGATTTATTGATTGACTCTACTTTTCCAACATTTTTATTTATTACCCATTTACCTGTTCTGCGCTAGTGCATTGTGTTGCTTAATTACATCCTACGCAGAATATTTGCTTCGGTTAAAAAATAACATATGTATTCAAAATTTGATTCAAACCACTATTGGTAGAAACCAATGCATTCAAAATGAACTTTTTCACACTCGCCACTTCGGACTACAAATTCTGTAAAATGAATTATATACTTCCTCGTTTTTTTAAATGACTACTGTTTGCACATATATTTTGATATAACTAATTATACTACAAATTAAATATAGCCAAGTGGATATTGTTAGATTTATCTCGTTTTTTAGTTTTTAAAACTCGGACTTTTAAAATTTTACTTGTATCGAATTTGAGTTATTAATAATTTAAAATGTGCATTAGACTGCGTATTGAATGTGTTAGTAGCAAAGATTAAAAAACAAAGGAAGTAGAATCTGTACACAATAAAAAAAAATTGATCTTAAAAATGATATTCCCCAATTACTTTATACACATTACACAATACAAATTTGTTTTAGAAGGGAGGGTATAAGAGGAAGTAGGAATTTAAAACACCGCTTGATTAGTAACACAAACTACAATCTCTAATTGATAGTGTTGCATTTGTTGTAATATAGATTTATCAAGTACAATTTTAGTTAGAATTGTGATTAATTCCATTTTAAAATTGTCCACAATTCGCCACTTCAGTGGTGGTAAAGTTTAGTTCCATAATTTCTGGACATTAATTTTACAAGTACTTTCAAACGTTTTTCCTTTCCTAACAAATACTACCTCCGTCTCGTTTTATTATTTATATTTAGTAATGTGTTACCTGACGCACAGACTTTCACTTAAAACTTTATTATAGTTATATAAGTTAAAATATAGTCAAGTGCGATCTTGTTAGATTAGTCTAAATGTAAAACTTTTACTTTTACCGAATTTGAATTATTAATAATTAAAAATATGCATTGAATTGCATAAAATATGAAAGTATAAAAAATGTAATGAGACGGATGAAGTATATTCTTCTCACACTCTCGCAATTTATACTCATTCATCAAATTACAAAAAGAAAAAGAAAAAGGAGTAAATTAGTTTCTGGTTCCATATATTAATAAATAAATTAGAAAATTATCCATTTAGCACTCCAATAAAAATTTTAGGCAAGCCAAGCCATGCCCATCATTAATTCATTAACACAAAACAAAATTAAATGCCATTTTTCCCCAAAAGTTGAAGATAAAATAAAAAAAGGGTAATTGAAAATTAAAACAAAAAAGAGCCACACTGTCTTGAGTTTTTTGTACTCCGTATTTATTTATTTTTGACATTGCAGTGCAGTGTCTGCTTGTGTGTGCTTATAGTTATCACAAAGAATTTGATTTAAATATACTCCTATATTAACTTCCTCTAATTTTTTAATTGATATGGACCACTCAATATGCAATCCAACATAAATTTTAAATCATTAATAACTCAAGTTCGGTACAAATAAAAATTCTAAAAGTTTGATATTTAAAAATTGCAAGACGAGACAAATCTAACAAGATCCAACTTAGCTATATTTTAACTTGTATAACTATGATAAAATTTTAAGTCAAAGTATGTGTGTGAATAATGCCAAAAATCAAATGTAGCATACATTTATATATAAAAAAAAGAAGGGAGGAAGTAATTCACTAGAATTTCTCCACCAAGCGCTGGGAATAAATACACAAATGATACTGTAGTTTCACTATTATCTATTTTGGTCCATAAAGTATTTGATTATCCCAAACGGTCCTATAATTTTCATATTTTAGCCAAAATAGTTCTAAACACATTTAATTTTTAAGGTCCCTAAACTTTTAATCATTCACATTTACCACCAAAAAGTTTCTAAATTTTACAATTTAGTCATCATTTTTAAAAATATAAATATTTAATAAGGATTAAATTGTAAAAAAATAAATTTTTAGGGGAATAGAAGTGAATAATTTAAAAATTAAGGGGTCTAAAATAATACTCCCTCCGTCCCAGGTAAGATGTCTCGTTTGACTTTTTGACACTGTTCATTGTTCAACTTTGACTTAATATTATTGTAAGTATATATTTGAAAAAAATAGTCGAGTTTGATCTTGTTAGATTCGTCTAATCGTATAATTTTAGAATATATATTTTGCAAAATTTTTACTTGTATATATTTTGAGATATTAACTATTAAAAAAGTGCATTGGATTGTGTGCAGAAGTCCAACAGGACATCTTAGTTGGGACAGAGGGAGTATTTAATACACGTGGGACTATTTTGACTAAAATATAAAAATTATAAGACTATTTTAAATAATTAAATATTTTATGGACTAAATTAGATTATAATGAAACTTAGATGACTATTTGAATATTTCTTCACTCTGCTTTCGTGCTTTCTTCTTGTAATGGTTTTACACCGTCCATAATGCTGACCAACACAATCACGGCCAGATCTATTTTGGCGTAGTGAGTCCCGGATCTCTCAATTTTAAGGAACTCCCGACGTGTTCAGGGCGAGCGAGACTGGCCGGTCTGGCCCAGCTGACAGCGCACTTTAGCGAGGCTTAACTTCCCAGCGCATTTTAGAACAGGGCCATTGCGGCATTACCCACTCGTCTCCCTCCGACCCTCCCTGTTCTCTGCGCCTACAAAATTCCTTCAGTTGCTGAAGTCGCCTGCATTGTTTAGGATTAGGATAATCCTTTTTCCATTTGAAGATCACCGCAGATTCCTTTGTATAACAGGGCTTTCAATTAGATTGTAGGAGGATTTTACATTTCAGTTGGGTTTGATCTCTGCAAACGGGTTTTAATCCATTATTCGAATCTTTTTCAGTCCTTTGTGATTTGACCCTTTTATTGTTTTTGGATGCGATATCTACTGGATAAATGGCTTCGATTCGGAGAACGCTGTCGCCGTACAACGATCGGGCGTACCCGAACGGATCCGGCGATCCATTTTCAGCCCATTCGCCGTCGCAGAAGCTGTTTTCTCATGGGAGGACGACCTTCTCTCCGCTTCGTAGGTTTGTAGCCGGAATTTTCATCCGGAGGCACTACTCTCGGAAGGTTGCTAATCAGTTGTCGTGGAGAAAATCGGTTCTCCGCTGCTTCTTGTTCTTTTTCCTGGGGTTTCTACTCGGTATGGCGCCATTTAATAATGATTTTAATGAATTGAGTCGGCCCGATTTGAGGAATGGGGAATTATTGTTTGAAAAGATGCCTGATGCGGTAAAGGTTGAGAGGAATGTGGGCGATTTGCGCGTTGTTGAGAGGCCTAAGGGGAATGATGCGGTGGTGGATGCTGTTGAATCAGGGGTTATTGAGAAGAGTGATCGAGGTGTAATGAAGAGGAAATTGGATTCTGTGCCTGCTAAACAATTGATTGTGGTGACACCGACATACAATAGGGCTATGCAAGCATACTATTTGAATAGGTTGGGGCAGGTCTTGAGATTGGTGAGGCCGCCATTGTTGTGGATTGTGGTTGAAATGAACGCTGCATCTTTGGAGACTGCAGAAATTTTAAGGAGTATTGGAATTGTGTACAGACATTTGGTGTGTAAAAGAAATTCTACGGATGTTAAGGACAGGGGAGTCCACCAAAGGAATACTGCAATTGAGCATATTGAGAGGCATAAACTTGATGGGATTGTGTACTTTGCAGATGATGATAATATCTACTCCCTTGAATTGTTTGAGAGCTTGAGGGAAATCAGGTTAGTTTTTCAACACGAGCTGATCTGAATAACAACATTAACTTTTGTGCACTTATGTAGTTATGTTCAAGATGTGATTTGTGTTGCATGATGTAGACATGACTATTGAGTGCCTGAAATGCAAAATTTAGGAACATGCTATTATGTAATTTGTCATTTTTTCATGTCTTGTACAACTATAAGTCTATAACAGAACATAGTGCGTTAAGTGTATAGAGCAGTTGGCTCTTGGAAAAGAAGGTTATCCTTAGTTCAGATAATGTTGTGAATGTTAGAGCTCTAGTTATATAACTTGCTTATGTTGAATCATTGAGGTGCCGTAACAAACCTTGATGGAATACGTTTAAACTACTTTTCTCAATGAATTGCTTATCTAAAGTATATCTGTTTACATTTTTTTCCTCAACTATCTGCTTACAGTGTTCAACCATTGAGGCGCCATAACAAAACTGGATGAAATATTTGTAAACTAAATTTCTGAGTAAATGCTTATCTGAATTATGTGTTCTGTTTACATTTGGCTCTACTGTCTGATTTATGGTATATTATTTACATTAGCTCATAAAATTTCAAGTTCTCTCTGAATTGTGGTTTATAATTGTAGATTCACATTTGTTGGTGGTAGTTGTTATCTCCATATTATTTTTAGTTCCCCCTTACCCATCTAAGTTGGAGTTTCTAAATGAACACCGAATGCTCCAGTGTAATTGTATATTTGTATGTTCCGAAGAATGATTTTCCAGAAAATTGCTAAAATATTTTATGTATTTTGTGTTTTCTTTTACCTATTCCACCCTTCTCCGCCTCCTCCCCCTCCTCTCTTAAAACCATTTGTCACAATTCCTCTTGCATGTATTGTTGCTCCCTTAAACCTTAAAATCATGTTGTAATAACTAATTCTTTTAATCTCCACCTTGCTGTGTTTGTCCCTCAAATGGCCAGTTATCTAGTATGTTATAGGTCTGTTAATGGCACAACTCAGAAAAGTAGAAAAACCTAAGTAATGAGTGATTTTGAGTTTTGTGGATGTAGTCCTCTAAGGCATTACTTAACCATTAGGCATTGTTATGAACTGCATTCATCATCTATGAGATTCGAAGAGCATACGAACACGCATCCAACCACCCTTATTATATGAACTTAAAAGGATACACTTTTCCTTTTGGCTATGAGTATCAACCTTTTCCTTGTAACTACAATTTGTCAAAAAATTCAATATAAATATTCTTATCCAAAAATGTATACCATCTTTGTTTTCTTGGATGTGGGTAAATGCATGCTTGCGTATGGTTAAAAGGTCATAATAGTTTGTTGTTGTTTTTGCTGTATAAGTGTTTTTTGGTGTGTGTTTGATTTGATTGGTCTTATCATAAATTATACTATTATTTCTCAGAAAATGTATATCATCTCTCTCTCTTGGACCCCTTGTCACATTCCCCTCTATTTTGGAGGGTCCTTGTTCCATTGGACTTGGAAATTTCATTGTGCACGTATTTTTGCAGTGGTGTATAATAGTGCAAACAAATTAACCTAGGATGTATCCTTTTCTTAAATTTGAAATCATCATTGATTGAAATGACTAAGAGCACAATCAATGCGAATCTGATATTCAGTGAAGGTGGACTCTCATTGCAACTTCTCTATTGGTTAAGCTTCAGTGTTAAGGTTCGAAGGATGCTTACCAGGGGAAGTGTGATGCTTGTCCTACAAAAGACATAAGAAAATCCAGATGGGTAAGTTGACAATAAGATATGCATATAACAAATGAACTAAGCTAGATAAGAACAAACATTTATTAATGTCTTTAATAGCAAGAAATTCACTTTTGTGAAAAGTTTATGGAACAGAAAAATACATTGTTGGTGTTTCTAGATTTGAATTTGAGTTTATCCTAAGGAGTTTTTAGTAGTTACCACTTACCACTAATATCTTAATCCCTTTTATGTGTTTAATGGCTTAGGTGTATTCTAAATCCCCTTCTTGTGATTCTTTTCTTAAAAGTTAAAATGTTGTTTTTTTCAGTTATTCTACTACAATTCTCTTCCTTCACATTTGCTATCTAAATTCCTTGCTTATTTCTGATCATAATGCAAGATGGATTTAGAGCTGCATATTCAGTTTCCTGCTCTCTTTCAAACACCAAATTTCATTGTTTCTTTGTGTCTGTAAGATTGCTTTCTAATATGAGAGTGATTCTTATATACTATTGGTGCTTTTTCAGTCGTTTTGGCACTTGGCCAGTTGGTATGCTGGCACATAGCAAAAATAAAGCTATACTAGAAGGTCCTGTATGCAATGGAAGTCAGGTAATTGGATGGCACACAAATGAGAAGAGTAAAAGAGTTCGTAGATTCCACGTTGATATGTCAGGCTTTGCCTTCAACAGCACCATATTATGGAATCCAAAGAAATGGCACCGTCCAACTTCAGAGCCAATCCGGCAATTGGATACCGTGAGAGAAGGTTTCCAAGTATGTAGTCTGGCTGCATATCTACTGCCATAAACTTTTAGCATTTATTGTAATCAGCTGCACTATAAATTAACTTTCGGCATTATTACATTTTTCAGGAGACAACTTTTATAGAACAATTAGTTGAAGATGAATATCAAATGGAAGGTATTCCTCTTGGTTGCAGTAGGATAATGAATTGGCACCTCCATCTAGAATCTCGTGGACTTTTGTATCCCAAAGGCTGGACGCTTCCAAAGAACCTCGATGTAGTAATTCCCTCCAAGTGAGAATTCAATCCCTGAGATTGCCTATTTCATGCCCTGTCCATCAGGTAAAATCCTTTATACTGAAACTTCCAGTGATTATCAAAATAAAATCTATCGTACATGTTGTATCAACCTTTCAGAACCTTTGCAATAACCTTGAGTTGTGTGATAAAATGACCATACAAGATACCGGGAATTTTCCTGATATATACTCCCTCCGTCCCATTTGAGATGTCACATTTATTTTGGGCATGGTATTTTAGGTAGAATGAGTTATTGTGTTAAAGTGGAGTAAGTAGTTGATGTGATGTTTGTTTGGAGGAGTAAAAATTTTCTAAATAAGGAAATGTGACAATTGAAGTGGGACAGATCAAAATAGAAAATGAGACATTTGAAATGGGACGGAGGGAGTACTATACAGCTTCATGAATCAAAGAAAAATGAACGAAGTATAAGAAAATTATTATGAATTCCTGTACTCTTTCCTTGTTTATTAACTTGTATTTTCTCTCTGTATTTAGTTTGAAGGCTCCTTGGCACTTCATGTTCATTTGTAAAGATAATGAAATTCATTTAACATGGGCTTGGACTTGGAGAGTATACATGCTACATGTTACCTTATTACTAAAGGGAATCCTAGGAGAGAACATGTAAACACCCACGAGCATTAATGGTTTTCATGCATGAGAACTAATTTTTGCAGCAAGAACCAGCTAACATTTAATGGTTTAAACATGCAGTGAATTCACCATCAGGTGTCATTGTTGACTTTAAGGCACATTGTTCCAGCAACCTGCAACTTTTAAGTATTCCAGAGCATATTATGCACTCGGGAGTCAGGCCCTCCAAAGGAGTAGAGCAGCAGAGGAAAACAACAAATATATTCAATTATAGATTACCATTTCTTTAGCAATGCAATTTTTGGTCAAAATTGAATTTTTTTTTTCTTGTTCAATGCTTGTAAATTGGTCAAAATTGAATGCTGCAACCTGTCCATTCAGGGTGGGGGTGGGTTAAACATTTGTATGAATTTATTTTGCTATTGCAGTAATATAGGAATGGCCTCATCTCTATGGGGAACCAGAAACCAGATACCCTGAAAGATGGTGTGGGATTCAAATTTCACCTGGAGTCTGTGTGTAATGAGGTAACAAAGTTGCCAGTTCTTGTGTAGCCCTTTTAATTTTCTGTTTTATAGCATTGGTCAGATGTCCTAGATGAACTGCCATTTATTGATTTGTGTGTGTGTGTGTGTGAACAATGGACATCTTCAAGCATTTTTATTGATCCGTCAGCATGGTTTCTGTTGCTCTGACTTGTCGGAAATTATGAATATTTTTTCAAGCACACACTCAAGTACTGAGTGCAATGAGTCACAAAAGCGAACATCATAGGCGACTCGATGCTCTATTGCAGAAATATCCAAATTTTAATGAGAGCTGTTAACTTTGTGTTTAAATTTGTAGTCTTGCATTGTACTTCTGTATTGGAGTTTGATGCACATCAAGTATAAAACTACTCCATAAGCATCAAACTCAATTGCGTTTTCTGGAATAGCAAATAAATTTGTGGGAGGCTGATTTTATTTTGGAGAAATCATTATGGTAAGTTGACTATGAGCCTAATTGCTAGAGATAAACTTGAGTTGATGTCACTCATATCAATCAATATGATGTTTGAATGGGATTCACTAAACATGGAGTGGGAAACCTTTGATATTACTTCATTGATCTTGGCATCCTGCAGTCATGGTGGTCTAGTATTTCTTGGAGTACATGGTATTACCATCCTCTCCCCCCCTTTCATGTTACATGCCTATTTTGTCATTGTACTTCATACTTGTATTTATTGTGCTTGAGTATTGTTTGGATGTCTGTTTTGAAAAGTGATTATTATGCATATTGAAAATGCATAACTTGTAAAACAATAATAGCACTAAACAATTCTATTAATAAGACAAATTTAGTTATGTTTTTTAAAATGTTTTGGACATCTAAAAACAAGGAAATAATGGAGGAATTGAATATAAAAATTAACCTTATATTAATTTCTTACAAAAGAAAAGGAAAATTTAGTTGAATTTAAAGTCCACTCTTATGTCCTGTGGACTGTGGTTGTACATAAAAGATAAAATGTGTCCATGTACCACATGTAAGATTTAAAAGCCACACAGATGTGCAACTAATACTAACATGCAAATATTATAATACTATGAAAGATGCAATCTACTGCACAACACATTTTTGGCAGTTGATTTTCCACTTGGTTAGCAAATGGGGTTAGTAGATGGTAATAATGATTCCTCCTCTCCTCCCTTCCTGGGAATATGAATATGAATAATATAAACTAATACCTCACTAACAGAAAAATGGCACTTCCATTAACTAATAAATTTTGGAATTTTACAAACCAGCAGTGTTTCTTACAATTGGAATCATCATTATTTATTGACTTGCTAAAGCTAAGTCACCCTTGTATAATTTCCCCCTTTTTCTCTTAAAAAAATGAAAGAAAAGAAAAAGAAAAATTAGAGAGAGGAGTGAGAGGGTTGGGATGGGATGCGGCCTAATGCAACCTAATGATCTTAATAAAAGGGATTCCCTACCACCTTTTATGTGTGATTTAATGGCTATGTATTCTCTTTGGAAAAGCAATTTGAATGTTTCATATATCTACTAAAATCTCATTTTCACCTAATCAAAACTCTAATTTGACATTAAAATAATAATACTAATAATAATATATAAAAACAATATTCTTATAAACAGTAACCTACCTATTTCCTCAATATTTACTTTCTGCATACAATCCAATACACATTTCTAATGATCAATAACTCAAAATGTGTACAAGAAAAAATTCTAAAAATTTGATATTTAAAAACTACATGATAAGATGAATATAACAAGATCACACTTGACTAAATTTTTTCTTATATAGATGTTGTATAAGCATTAGTCAAAGTTGAATAATAAACAGTAGCAAAAGTCAATTCTTTTCACTATAAAAATGAAGGAATATAAATAAAAAAAGACATAGTGCACTTTCAAAATATAAGAGAACCAAATTCGAGCTAAATTCACATTAGATAATTTAATTTCATTAATTATTATATATAAAGAATACTACCAAATAAAGGACGTAACAAAAAAATAATTTCAATATTTGTTATTATTCTTAACCAATACTCTGTTAATTGAAACTATAGTTAAAGAATATATTGTAAATAAATTATTAATAAGTACTTTATAGATTGATATTATATTCATTAATGAATAACAAATATTTGTATTAGATAAATTGCAATACGATAATAAGTTGATGAAACTATTAGTATTATTTTAGTTTGTCAATGGATTCATTTACAAGAGTATTTCTTATATTTTTCTAATTTAATTTGGAAATATTTACATCTTTATGAAATTTCTAATATCTCAAAGTTTTAGGGTGAATCAATATCAATAATCAATTATCGAGTACATTACGATTTCACGTACTTTCTTTGTCAATGTGACATTAGAGTCGTGAGTAGAAATGTTTTTATCTTTGCTTTTTCATTTTTTTTGTCCTTTCAACTATTGTTTGTAGTATAAATATTTTTTAAGATAATAAATTGTAATACATAAATATTGGTAATGACATATGTTTGTCGATTTCTATGCAATGTATAGATGTACTCATGTAATGCTTAAAATAGTTTAAGGAGGTTGGGGAATGTAATAGATATAATAAAATTGAATAATTTTATTTATTAAATTAGATAATTTTAATCATATTATCCGTAATTTCTGCCCATTGGGCGGGGTAATACTAGTAGTAATAATAATAATATGTATTTTTTCCCAAAGAGAAGAAATTAAAATTTGGAATTTGCTTTTTAACTGACATACTTTTAATTATTTATTCACTTTTGCCAAGATGAACATGACCTACAAAAGTGTTATGAAGATGAATTTATATTGAATTCTATAAAACTCTTGGTGAGTTTATTCTATCAATACTCTATAAGTACTCAATTTGAGGTTTCTCATACTCTATTTTTACTTCTCATCTTGATGTATTCAATACATATTTATAAAAGTCTTTAAAAATTTAGAGATATTCAACAGTCCATGAATTTTAATTACTTATATATTTAATGAATTCTTTTAAAAAATATAACTAAACAAAATATCTCTGAAATCAGCCAAACTTTCATGGTATCTATATAAAATCAACCAACTTTATGTGGAGTCTATGAATTTTTTAAATTCACCGACTTTTTAAAGTCTATAAATTAAAAGTCTAATAAACTCTCAATCGAATACACACGTGCTCATTTGGTATCTTCAGAAATTCATTCGTGCTTATTTATCTAAAATTTACATGGAAATCAAATTTTAAGTCATTAATATCAAAATAATTTGCTATGTTACATTTCCTTAAAAAAATAAAGAAAACCTATTTAGTTCAATTACTATTTACTTTCTTAGGGTGTGTTTGGTACAGATAATTAGAGAAGTGTTAACCCAGCAAAATGTGTTAAGGCCCAAATGGAATCATTTATCTAAAGTGTCCGGCCTAGTCTGTGACAAAATATATCCGGAGGGGAGGACGCATAGCCCAGCCCATAAGATATATCCGGGGAAAGGATGGGCGGCCCAGTCCGGAAGAAAAGTTCCAAGGCCTGGTATGTGAAAAATCCTCAAGCTTCACACGTGAATCATCAAATAGAGAAACATATCGAGATGAGACGCCAATAAATCATGGTGAGGTGCCAATAAGGAAGTAAATCATGGTATATCATCAGATAAGGAAAGTGATCCAGAGACGGATCGGAGGAGCGTCAACAGAATTGAAGGAGGCTTGAGGACTCACACCATTATAAATATACAAAGCGGCCTCATATGCAAAGACATCTCCAATTCTTCTCAAGAAGCCGTTTTTATTTTTCTTTACTGTTTTCCCGCACTTTACTGCTTTCAGTATTTTTCAATTCCTTTACTGTTTTCCCTTTCAATTCCTGTAATCTGTCCTCCATTTTCCTTGTAATATGTTCTCCGAGTTCATCAATAAAAGAGAAATCTTTTATTCCGAATTTCATCGTTAACAAATTGGCACGCCCAGTGGGACCCGATTCGATACCATATCCGCTTCGAGTCGTGTATGTGTCTTAGATCCGGAAGAATCATAGTCGATCTGACACAAGAATTTGAAGGCATGTCTCTGCAAGACCAGGCAATCCAGCGAACATCGGATGAGGACGCCGGTGAAACGGCGAACATCACCTTACCGCAGCAGGGGATAATGCAGATCCCCACTCTATCCGAACAAATGCGGCTATCGATGACTGAATCGATGGCCGAATTCATGCCTTTACTCACAAGGCACTTGATGGACGTTCTGCGGCCTGCCATGGCCGACCAAACCAGCCAGATATGCGGTTCCTTGCGCGATGGAGGCCTCCCGGCACCCAGTACTACTATGGCACCTAGCACTCCGTACCCGGGACCATCAGGAGGACAACAGCGAATGTGGGGAAACACGCCTGGCCAGCCGCCACTCCAAGACTCTGGAAGCGTGGCCAGTATGTTTCCACATTCATATCAGACAACGTATACTTTTTCTCCAGCGGCACCCAGCATGCCGAATTTGGGTTACGCGGCACCTCCCATGCCGGTATATGCTCCATCAAATCCTTTGATGGCAACCAGCGCTGCACCAGGCTGCATGGCGGCCGGACCGAGCATGGCGCCAAGACAGGCGGCACCTCAGGTGCCGAACATCCCAACGGCATCGTATGTGGCGGCCCCTCTCAACCCGGGCTGGATGCCACCAACCCTAGGGGGCAAGCTCCACAGACAGGCGGAGTGATGGCGGCTTCCATGCCAATGGCCGCCACTCCCATCCACACAGGAGGACACGCTCCACAACCAGGTGGAACACCCACAACACATGCCGCCATGCCTCCTACGCAGGCACCAGTGATTTCACCCGAGTTGCTTGCAGATATGATGCAGCAGCACTTCGGGATTCAGCTAAAGCCGATGGAGCGGCCTACATATCGGAAGCCATATCCGGACTGGGTAGATACCATGCAGCCCTATCCAAGGGGCTTCAAGATGCCGGAATTCACTTCTTTTTCAGGAGATGATGACAAGTCTACAGTGGAGCACGTCGGAAGGTTCACAGCCCAGTGCGGGGAAGCAGCGGCCAATGACTGGCTGAAACTAAGACTGTTCAGCTCATCCCTCACCGGACCTGCCTTCGCGTGGTTTGCCTCATTGCGGCCTAACTCAATCCAGAATTGGGCCGGCCTCGAACGTGCATTCCATGATAGGTTTTACACTCCACTATCTCAGGTAAGCCTTGCAGACCTCACTAATGCTAAACAATATGCCGATGAAGCGGCGAGCTCTTTTATTAGTAGATTACAACGGCTGAAAGGCCGATGTTCCATAGCAATCCCGGAAAGGGAAATCGCCAATATTGCAGTGGCTAACATGTTACCGAAACTAAAGGAACATTTAATTGTGCAGGATGCAACTGACCTTGCCCAGCTGGCCGAGAGAGCGGCCCGCCTGGAGAAGTTCCTGGAGGAACAGGAAGGGAGACGCCCTACACGTCGAGTCCACTTTGAAGAAGTGGTATTCAGCGACGATGAGGACGAACCAGTGGAAGTGGCTGTTGCGGAACTGGTCCAAACAGCCAAGCCACACACTTGTGCGGCCCTGAAGCCGCCTAAACAAAAGGAGGCCAAATACAAACCTGAAGAGGACCTCTTCGACATGAGCAAGGCGGACCAAGTGTTCGATGCCCTACTCAGGGATGGCGTGATTAAACTGCCTGAAGGACAAAAGTTACCTGCGGCCGAAGACATTCGGGGCCGGTCATTTTGTAAGGGGCATAACTCATACACTCATAGCATTACCAAATGCCGGAGTTTTAAGACTGCCATACAAAATAAGATTAAAGAAGGGCGTCTGAAAATTGCAGGTATGAAAGTGGACCTATACCCATTTCCAAAACTTCGTGTGGGTGCTGCTGGGCTTGTTCCGAACCCAGACGATGGTGGCTCTAGCAGCCGGGTAGATCAAGAAGGGGAACGCATTGAGATCGATGAACAAGATGACGACTTGTTATCGGATGAATCTGACACCGAGAAAGAGAGAGAAGGAGTTGTACAACAAGCAGCCCAGGTTCAGACACATGACTAAGGAGGACTTTGCAAGAGTCCTGAAAGTTGAAGAGAAGGAGCATCAGAAGAGGAGGAATCCCCCATTGAGGATTGAAATTCCAAAACCTGCTATGGAGATACGCGACAATGGGAAGCACCAGCCTGCCACTCGAGACTACAGGCAAGGAGTGGAAGTGGTGCCAACTTTGATGAGGCGTCCAGAACATCCTGCTGAGGCTGATAGATGGATGAGGAACATGACATGAGGCAGGGTTACTCAAAAGGAGCCGTCACCTATGACCACGAGTCAATACAGGCGAGCTCAAAGAAAATATGCCGAGGAATTGCGGCAATGGGAAGCCCAGATTCATAAGTTGGAATCTTCCAAGCTTCGGAAACCAGTACAACTGACTTACTTCAGGTCTCAGGGGGAAACCTCCGAGCAGCGGAGGCCTATCCATGAAAGACTGCATTACCCGGATGGAAAACATGTGTACAGGAAGCATAGCTCCCCCATGCCACCTCGAAGGCCTGTGCATGAGCGGCTTAGAGATGATAGGGGAAGGTCACATGAGGCCTTGAGGAGGCCATATCCACCATTATCTCCCTCCAGGAGGCCTCATCCACCATCACCTCCCTCCAGGAGGTCACATCCGCCATCACCTCCCGCCAGGAGACCAGTGCGAGAAAGATTGCAATGGGCAGAGCGACAACACCCGGCGGCACCTCAGCCTAAGACCACGGAACCTAGAAATCGGCCGACAGCTTCCAGGGACAAGGGCAAAGCGGTCTTCGTAACCGAGTTAAGTAAAGAAAAAGCCGGAAATGAACCCTGGGCAGATAAATTCATGGAGAAGCTTAGTCGCATGGGTGATCCGGGGACCGCCAGAGAAATGGCCATGATGAAGGTTCTCACCAGGTTCTTTGCTTACATAGCGGCCCATCAGGCCGGTGAATGTGGAACTAAACGCGACAGTTACGAGGGATTCATGACCTATTGCAGACACCTTGATAAAAAGGCGGAAAAGCAGCCTGAGACACAACCAACCAGTGAGTTGTCGCAAATACACTTCGGTACGGTCACTTCCAAAGATGTGGAAGCTGCCATGGAAGCTAGTCAAGAGAAGCCTAAAGTCGGTATCAATGCTATAGGTGTCATGACCGAAGATCTCGACATGATAGATGGTATGGAGCTTGACGAAGGAAACAACATTGACATGGAGGAGGCAAACCTGGATGATGCCTTCTGGGTTGGTCTAAAAAACGAACTCAAGGCAGCGGGCTATGAGTATGAACAAGAGGAAGAGCCAAGGGATCCTGCGGTACCAATGCAAGTGGTAGGATTGGCCGCAGATGAGGAGGTAAGCGATGTTGAGTCCGAAATAGGGGATGAGGAGGAACCATCATTTGCTAGGCTCATTGAGGAGATGGATGAAATGATAGCAGAGCTCTCCTATCCGACCAGGAATCTCCTTGAGGAGTTAGGTGGCCAGTCTGTTCAAGGGCCGATGATGCCACAGTTCGCCAAGCCGGAAACATCCCAGACTAGGCAGCTGAAGCTGTTGTACATTAAAGCTCACATTGACGGGCGTCCGATAAACAGGGTGTTCGTCGACAATGGGGCAGCAGCAAATGTGATGCCAATGTCCACTTTAAGAAAGATCGGTAAGAGTGAGAAGGATCTCATCCCCACCAGAATCACGATGTGCAGCTTTGTGGGAGAAGCCACTCAACCTGCGGGATTCATAACGGCAGACGTCACTGTGGGATCCAAGACAATCAAAGTAGCGTTCTTTGTGGTAAAATCGAGAACTTGTTACTCGGCATTACTGGGACGGGATTGGATTCACATGGCACAATGTGTGCCATCCACCTTACACCAACAGTTACTCATCTGGAATGATGATCAAGTAGAGCTGGTGGAGGCAGACCCCCAACCTTTCACAGGACACGACCGCAACAACGATGAGGCAGTCTTTTACTTGGAAGACATCCAGCCTGCGTCAGCTCTGATTGGGGTGGACTTAGACCTCGAGTCCATTGACTTCACTTCCAGCGGCTTCAAGCTACATCCGGTAGACGGCCGACACGAGTCCTCAGATTCTACAAGATGAATAGCTAGGATATCTACAAAGACTTACTGCAGCGGCTCGCCACCACAGAGATGATGATGGGCGCTGGGGACAAGTCCAAGAGTCTAACAGATAAAAGGCCATCTGAGTGGCCATCTCCTGTGAAGCGGACGCTACCTAGTCCGGAAGCCAAAGAACCACTTGTGGACATCAACCTTGGAACGAATGCAGAGCCAAAACTCACCAAGGTAAGCGCTTCATTGCCAGAGGAAGAGCGGCGCCAACTAGTGGAGCTGATTCAGAAATACAAAGATTGTTTTGCGTGGCAGTATACAGATATAACAGGACTCTCAAGAGAGCTAGTGGAGCACAAATTGCCAACTCATCCTGAGTTCAGGCCTCACAAGCAGCCGCCTAGACGTTTTGATCCAGACACCATCCCAAAGATAAAGGCCGAGATTGAAAAGCTTCTTAGAGCAGGTTACATTAGAACGTGTCGCTATGTAGAGTGGCTTGCTAATATTGTACCTGTTGTGAAGAAAAATGGTCAATTAAGAGTCTGTATAGATTTTAGAAATTTGAACTTGGCAAGACCCAAGGATGAGTATGTAATGCCTATGGCCGATATGCTTGTTGATGCGGCCGCCGGCTACAAATTTTTGTCATTAATGGATGGTTATTCTGGATACAATCAAATTTTTATTTCTGAAGCTGATGTGCACAAAACTGCTTTTCGTTGCCCGGGGCCTGTCGGCATCTTCGAATTGGTGGTCATGCCTTTTGGCTTGAAGATTGCCGGGGCAACATACCAAAGGGCCATGAACATGATTTTTCTTGATCTAATCGGCCACACGCTTGAAGTTGACATTGATGACATCGTAGTCAAATCATGTGAATTTGGCCAGCACTTGGCCCATCTGGAGGATGCCTTCATCCGAATGAGGCAACATGGATTGAAAATCAATCCAGCTAAGTGTGCTTTCGGAGTAGCAGCAGGGAACTTCTTAGGTTTCCTGGTGCATGAGAGAGGCATCGAGGTAGATCACAACAAGGCCAAGGCCATCCTGGAAGCCCGCGCACCCTCCAATCTCAAGGAGTTACAGTCACTGATCGGCAAGATTAACTTCCTGAGGAGATTCATTGCTAATGCTGCAGGGAAGATGAAAGCGTTCACTACCTTACTTAAAGGAAGAAAGAACGAAACATTTCTATGGACAACGGAACATCAAGGAGCCTTTGAAGAAATAAAAAGAGCGTTGGGGAATCCTCCAGTATTAGTGCCACCAAGGCTTGGGGTACCGCTCAAGCTATATGTGTCAGCCTCCGAAGAATCCATCGGGTGCCTACTTGCACAAGATGATGAGAACGGCAGGGAAAGGGCTATCTACTACCTTAGCAAAACGCTACAAGGGCTGGAGGTAAGATACACTGCGCTGGAGAAGCTGTGTTACGCTCTAGTGTACTCCTGCAGTAAATTAGAACATTACATGCTGCCAAGGACAGTCCAAGTGGTGGCGCCATTCGATTTGGTAAGGACGCTTCTGTATAAGCCGGCGTTGAAAGGTCGCCAAGCTAAATGGGCAATGAAAATCAGTCCATTCACTCTTGTGCACGTCCCTCAGAAAGCAATCAAGGGCCAAGCGTTAGCGGATTTCCTAGCTCAACATCCCTCATTAACCGTGCCAGAGGACCCCATGGAAGTCTCCTTTATAGGATTCGAACCATGGGAACTGACCTTCGACGGATCTTGTGCAAGCAGCAGCTCGGGAGCCGGTATTACAATCACTAGCCCTCTGGGGCAACATTGGAAGCTTGCACGGGAACTGGAACCAAGCACCACCAACAATCAAGCGGAGTATGAGGCTTTAATTTTTGGCCTAGAAACAGCACTGCTCAAGGGCGCGAAGTCCATTACGATTTTTGGAGACCCCGAAGTCATCCTGAAGCAATTAACAGGAGAATACGAATGCAAGAGTCCAAGGCTAATTAAATGCTATGAGACAGCATTAGAACTCTTGTACAAATTTTCAGACGTTACCATCACACACGTGCCTAGAAGTCAAAATCAAGAGGCCAACGAAGCTGCCCAACTCGCTTCAGGATGGCAGACTAGTCGCCCTAGGGGGCACCATGCATCGCCACCATCGCGAATGAATCTGAAGACCAACAAGGAATCCGTCCCCAACATTCCAATGATGATTGGAGGACTGAAATAACACGATACCTTGAGAACCCATCACTTGGAGGAGACAGCTCGCTAAAAATCAAATCTTTACGATACACATTGATAAATGGCGAGTTATTCCGAAGGGCAGTCGATGGATTGCTGCTCAAGTGTGTAGGTCCCGAAGAGGCTAAGCTGCTAATGGGAGAAGTCCACGAGGGAATATGTGGCTCCCATAGAGCAGTGCCTAGTGATAATGGCCAAAATTGTCCATTATTTCCAATCCATTTCCGTGTCTGAGACGGACATTTTGATCGAAATCCCATCTTATTTCAAAAAGAAAGCAGTTGAATTCGACAGATTGATGCAAGTTTGTAAAAATATTAAGCTGGTAATGAAAGACACAAAACATGCAATTTTACTTGCATTTGTGTTAGAAAAATCCAAAAACATGAAAAAAAGAGAAAAAGAAAAGAAAAAGGAATGAAAAGATGGGCAAAAGAATAAGATAGCCCACAAAAATAAAAAAGATGGGAAAAAGAATGAAAATCCCACAATCTGAAAATTTGGCTAAGTGTTGAAAACCAATTCGGTCTATAAGCAATTCGACCCAAATCGAATTGCTCATTAGACCGAATTGCTGAAGAAAGAAGAAAAGAGAAGTGTTGAAGAAGGGAAGAGCAATCAATTCGGTCTGTGGCAATTCGGTCTAAACCGAATTGATCCCTAGACCGAATTGCACCATGGAAAGAAAGAAGACTTGGAGCAAAACAGAAAGAAGAGGTTCGATCTGTGCAATTCGGTCTAGACCGAATTGATTGCATAGATCGAATTGCCTTAAAGCAAAGAAGCCAAGCAGGAGCCATCTTCAATTCGACAAGGCCAATTCGGTCTACCCATAGACCGAATTGATGGATGACTACCGCATTCTAGCTCAAGATCAAGAAGGAAGACCTCATGCAATTCGAATTGCATGAGGAGACCGAATCATATTCAAAAGTACAGCTGAGCATGTGAGAGATGCATGATGGGCCTAGGGTTTCGAAAACAAGTATAAAAGCTGACCTTCCTCAACACAAGAAATATACTTGGACACACAGAAACTCTTGGACAGTTGCTGGGAGACAAAAAGGAGCAGAAGGTTCTTCACCCCTTAAGGGTTAGGTAGGTAGTGTAGTTTAGTTAGTTTATTTCTCATGCTTGTAGTGTAGTCTCATTGCTTTTGAGCTTAGTTTTTGTCTCATAGAAGCTGGTTACCACCCTTAGTGTAGCTATTTCCATAAACCTTAATTGCTTTGTAATTAGAATGAACCCTACCTTTAAGCTAATGAATGGTTTTAGGGTTATTTACTGCTTTCCGATGTCAATACAAGAAAGAATCCATAAATGAGTTTTCATTTCAAGTGTTTGGCATCTATTTAATGCTTTCCCTAGCAATAATGGTAGAATGTTTGTTTGTTTCAACTAGGTTATATTTATTATGCCCTAGTTGACTTGCATTCTCAATAAATGTGTGCTAAGTGGTTTGTGGCTTGACCTTACACCTTAGAGACTCAAATAAGTGTTCTTAGATTTTAGATAATCTTAGGCTTGCTAGAATTAATTTTTCTTGCTTTTTAGTTGCTGTTTTACTCACTTTCTTTAGCTTAATGTTGCCTTAGATTATGTAGGTGATCTTGTTTTTGATCATGTGTTCTTAGTTTGTTCAGTTTATGCTTGAATCTTTAATCTTTGTTTGCTTGCTTGTAGTTTTGAGGTTTGGTTCAAGCCAATGCCTGTTAGCCACATAACCTATGTCTATTCTCCTTAAAACACTCATTAGTGTGGCTGTGAAGTGACAGTGATGTGAAATGAAGGATTAGGTAAAACTTATCCATCATAAACCACACAATGTAAACCAAACCCACACTATGAGAGCAAGACATGCAATTCGGTTTGAGGTAATTCGGTCTAGGCTGAATTACTCATGAAAATGGAATTGCATGGCAAAAATAGTTGTTAATTGCTTCACTTGAATAATTTATATGCAATTCGATCTAGGCAATTCGGTCTATACCGAATTGCTCATGAGATCGAATTGCATAGCAAAAAGAGTTGTCTTCATGTGATCTCCATGCAATTAGGCCTATTCAATTCGGTCTATAGACCGAATTGACTTAGGAGACTACATTGTATGCATTCCATCCTCTCATGCCTTAGTTTATTTTCTCTGTTTTACCAATTCGAATTGTACAAGTTCGGTCTAGACCGAATTCAATTGGCAATTCGAATCACCTTCATTTTTTTTGGGGTAAATGCCTTAGCCAAATTTGAGTGAAGGAATGACTTCATCAATTCGAATTGTCCAATTCGGTTTAGACCGAATTGATTGACAATTTGAATTAGAGGATGCTTCATGACTTTACAAGGATTAATTGGGTATGGTGTTACTTCATACCTCATGCATCCTCAATTCGGTCTCTTTTGCATTTTGCCCAATAGACCGAATTGCTTTCTTCCTTCTATTTTAAAACTCCAAAAATATTTTATTTCAAGAGTTGTGTAAGTTGCATGGGAGTATTGGGCCTAGGCCCACGACATCAAATTTTAACCATTACACATTTCAATCCATTAGTTTCTTAATTGTTGTGTGATTAACACTCACACAATGCCAAAAACATTTTCTTAATTTTGTTTATTTTCCCTTTCATTGTGTGTATGAACAACTAGTAAGAAATACATCAGACTAATGTTGGCGGATATTCCCACACGGATAATTAGCTCGTATTCTGAATATTAATTACTAGTTGTTATTTTGCATGGTTCGGGTAGTGGTCGGTGGAAGCCTTGGCGGTTCGTCCATCCGGGATCATAATAGCTGCTCAGCTGACTCCTATCCGGATACAGTTTTCTTCTCTTTATCTTAATTTCAAACCTGAATCTAGAGCTGTAGCAATAATAAATGACATATGCCAATGTCATCTAATAATTACTACAGTAATAGAACATGTGGGTTTTTATCCAAATTCACAGGCAGTGAAGTCTAAGATGACGGCGTCAACTGTTACTTAAGGCATTCTACTGTCTAAACAGTCATTCCATCTGGAATGATTGGGACCCGGATAGCAGATGTTTGCAATCCGGATAACCCCAATTATTTCTGGCACTCTTTTTAGCCAAATTCTTATTATCTCAGGCTAATCCATCTTTGTGTACCAAATTCTGTCTAACCCCACCATATATTTTGGGATAGTTCATTTTACTTCTCATATACATGTATGCATGATACTATTATATAGATATTGTGGTCATTACTATTTTGGGGATCCTTCCCCTTGGACATAGAAGTCGTGATTTAAATCAGATGTTGCATAATAAATTTCCACAAAAATCACTTTATAAAATCCGGATCTGAGTAAGGGATAATTCTACAGTTATGACTAATTCATCTTCTACTGAGGGTTGATTTTGAGAACTTAGAAGCAGAGTCAGCGATTAGGTCTCATCTAGACTGAAAGGATCTGTGTTTTAATTGAGAGTTTAGTACCTGTTTAGGGAATGATTTTCAAATATCTATTTGTTTATCAAAATTACTGTGTGTTGGAAATCTTCTATTAAGTATTGCATCAAATCAGTGTCCACTTGGATTCGGATAAGATGTGATAATTAATATTAGAGGAACAACATATAGGCCTTGGTTAATTTCTAAGGTAGGTTGAGTATTCTTTCAACTGCTATCTTCTCTCACCAAAGCCTAAAATTGAGTCTTGAGTGAGTACATTCGGAATAAACCTTCATAGGTCTGTTCCACTCATGTTTGTATCTCATAACTAACCGGATGTTATAAGCCCTGTGGCTTACTGATATTTGGGAAGTTCTAAATCTGCATCTGGTCACCAAGACCAGGGGCTCTTTTATACTAACGGATTGTGACGATCTTTTAAGACTTCCGAGAGATAGGTTTTTAAAAGCTTTCTTTACTGCTTTCTTTACCGCTTTCTTTAAAATGCTTTCAGATGCATCTGCCGGTTGTAAGGTTTAAGAGTTATGGATTAGTTCGGGGTTAGATTTGGACTTTGGGTGTGACAAGGGGGACGATAGGAGTACTTGGCATATCAACTAATGATATGTTAGGTGTTGCTTGTCCACCACATATGACTAACATTCTCTTGCAAGGCATTGCAAAGGGGGGTTATTAATCTGTGGTATCTTAGAAATTGAGGTCTTAAGAGCATGTAAACTCTTACCATAAGTACCTGTCTGCTAAAGGGAACATGGCATAGAGTGCATGAGAGTTAGCTAATTGATGAATTATCTCAAACAAAGATCTGTGTATTAAAATGGAAGTTTAATTGTGTTTCATCTGAACCTTGTCCAATCTTCATTACTTTCTCCCTGTCCCTTCTGACACATTTTAATTCGCTTTCGTAGAATAATTTTATCCGCTTTCCTAGCATAATATTTATCGCTTTCTTAGAATAGATTTAATCGCTTTCTAGATCTAATTTATCATGCTTTGTAGAATGCTTTTATTGCTTTCATAATCTATTTTAAATCATTGGCAAGTAGTTGTTAGAAACCATTGCAAAACTTGAATCGAGTAATCGAGTGGAAAATCTTAGTAAACGACGTGGGCCCTGCTTCTATCGCACATCCTCCAGAGAACGATCCGGTCTTACTATAAATTACTGCAACTTTAGACACCGTGCGCTTTCGGGAGCACAGTTTCTTAACACGAGCAATAAAAACATGACAACCTATAATATATCCCTAATCCCAACTCCATCTTCATAAATTGGTTTCATTAAATAAAATTGAAAACCAGGATTATGATTTTTCAGAAAATACTCATACAGTGGGAGTGTGTTTCATGGCAAGGATCTTTATGACATGAAACTATGATAAGTTTCATGATGCCAAATGCTGGGGATCTTCAGTGTGACAGACTGAAGGTCAAGATTGAATTATCTATCCCGGCTGCACCGTGAAAGTTGTCAAAAGTTTCATGCCGGGAGAACCGCAGCGCCGTTTGAAATCAGAATACCCCACATGAGTAATAAAAAGTGAAATATATCCTTAAACCCTTTCCCCACAAATCATAACTCTTTTCATTCAATAAATTCAAACTTGATATATTTTACAAAAACACTCGTGTTAATGAACTAAAGTTCTAAAGTTTCACCTAGCATGAGATGTAGTATTCATCGCCACGGATATTTCTGGCCAACTATCATGGAAGACTGCTTTCTCTACGCTCGGGGTTGTGAGGCTTGCCAGAAACATGGGCCAATTCAAAGAGTACCGGTGGAAGAATTACACACAGTCATCAAGCCTTGGCCATTCCGTGGCTGGGGGATGGACATCACTGGAAAAATTCATCCACCGTCATCCAAAAACCATGCATTCATACTAGTGGCCACTGATTACTTCACCAAATGGGTAGAAGCATGACCAATGAGGAAGATCGACCAAAGCGATGTGATTAGGTTCATGACTGAGCTCATGCATCTATTTGGGATTCCCCAAACAATCACTGCGGATCAAGGGACCGTGTTCACTGGCGAGAGGTTCTTAGCTTTCACTAAACAATTCGGGATTCGCATATATCACTCCACTCCATACTACCCCCAAGCAAACGGTCAAGCTGAGGCCACCAATAAAATCTTGATAAGTATTATCAAGAAGGCAGTAGGTGAGAAGCCAAAGAAGTGGCATGAGGCTCTGACAGAAGTCCTATGGGCTTACAGAAACTCTAAGTCTACAGCCACCGGCTTCACACCATACTATCTGACGTATGGTCATGACGCCGTCCTACCTTTGGAAATCACAGTCCCCTCTCTCAGAGTGGCCCAACAGCATCAGTTAGACTTAACTAAGTATGAAGAGGCCATGTTGCAAGAATTGGAGACAGCAGACGGCGACAAGCTGACCGCTCTGGAAAATATCCGTCGCCAAAAGATGAGAATGGCGAGACATTACGACAAGAGGGTTCGAGGCAAAACCTTTAGCGAGGGAGACCTAGTATGGAAGGTGATTCTACCCTTGGGGGTGCGTGACAATGAAACAGGCAAGTGGTCTCCAAATTGGGGAGGACCATTCATTGTTACGCGAAGACTACTTAATGGTGCATACAAACTGATGGACATCGATGGCCAAGAACACAAACAGAGTATAAATGCAAAATACCTCAAAGTGTTTTATCCATCAGTGTGGGAATCTGAATAAGAAACGCAAGTACATCAAAAGTGGCCAAGTCACAAGCTCGGCCAAAAAAGTAACAGTAATATCCCAAAGTAAAGGCAAGAGTTGCCCACCACAAGGCCGATGCGCTGACCCAAAAGTACTGAAAACAAAGCACTGCAAAAAACTAAGGAGGAGGCTGCCTACCATCACCCAGTATACGCCGACGCATGACGGCCCACTGATCACGAGTGCGCTCGGACATGTCCGTCAGACGGAGAAGTGCGGCCGCCGAAGCACGAGCGCGAACCGACAACCGAAGCCGACGAGTCCGAACTCCCGATAACTCAGCCGATAAATCACGCTCATCTGCGGCTAAACGACCATATGAAGTCTCCAACTCAGCAGCTCGGGAAGAAATGTCAGCCAAGACAGGCTCTAAGGTAGCAAGCTCCTCATTGGCCTCCTGAATGGTGCGCCTCCTCTCCAGAATGATACGCTCTGCCTCCTCAATATCAAGCACTGCTCGCGTAACAACGTCCCTAAGATGCGATATGCGACTCTCTCTAACTCCGCGATCAGTAGACAACTGCTCGCGCTGAGGGTGGATAGCCTCTATCTGAAAGCAAACCTCACGGTATCGTGCCTCGAGGTCATCAAGCAGCGTCAGATCATGAGCAGACTGATCCGCAGAGCTACTAAAAGCGGGATAGGAAACAGCTAAATCAGCGATGCGCTCTGAAAAGCTAAGAAAGTCAGCATCCTCGGTAAAGGCGGAAACTGCGCTAACATCGTCCAGCAGGCGATCAAGACTAGAAAACACCTCGGTGGAGAGTCGATCGATATGGGTGGATAGAAGGCGGTCAAACGCCTCACATGATGAAACAACAACCCGGTCAACAGGAGCAGGCACCGAAGGGCCTGATAAAGAGGTCGCTGGGACTGAGGCACGAGCTATGGGCACCTGAGGACAACTTTACATGAATATAGGAACAAGAAATTCTAATAGCCTCAAAGGATGAAATTCTAATAGCATACCTGAGGAGGCAGCGCGACCGAATCAGCTGAAGTAGCATGAGCAGTGGTGACAGAATGAGCTGCCTGATCCATGGGAACCTAGAGAGGGAACCCTTAGAGCATGTCCTTAAGAAGAAATAAAAGAAATTAAGGGTGCCGATAAGGAATACCTGAGAAATCACTGAAGGGCCAGCCTGACTAGTCTTGGAAACGTGATCCGCGGCCTGAATAGTATCTGCAGGAGGAACCTGGAGGACATAGCTATCCTTAGAATACCTTGCTTAAACAAAATAAGCAGAAAAGGAGAGGGAAGACAACCAAAAAGTACCTGAGAGACCAAATCGTAGTCATACGAGCCAACCGCGTCGTCAGTCTTAGAGGAATGAGGATCCGCCTATACCATTAAAAGGAGAGTCATTACAATACTAGAGGTAATGAGAATAAGAGAACGAAGGTGGAAAAGCATACCTGGTCGACAACAGTAGTCGAAGGATCATCAATATCGGTCATCGCGGCAGTATCGTCGCACCCATGAAGGATGGTATAATCAGCACGAGCAAACATCTCCTCCAGGGATGGGGAAGGCTCATCAGAAGGTCTACCAAGAGTAGATTAATACCGAGAGTCGACACCACAAGAACATCAGCGGTGGAGTCATCTGCCTGACCGTGATCATCATCGCAGCGGGGATCTACCAACTCATCCTCACCAATGCCAACATCACCCGCGTGATCCATCATCACTCGAGCCCGCCTCCGCCTCATCAGAACCGGACTACTCGTCGCTGGCCGAGGCGTCCTCATCACGTACTGCATCATCATCTGCGGATGAAGAAACAACATTAAAAGACCCAGTTGTTATGCGAAATGATATATTGACAATAAAGTGATTCAACATACCTCTCCGGCGCTTGCGAGAAGAAGAGACTGACCCAGACTTGGACTTCGTGGTAACACTGCGAGGGGCAGGAGCACGGGACCGATGCGAAGGAGCTGAGTCTCCAAAACGAGCTGTCAGCTGGTCATATGGCGGCAAAATAGAAGTAATATACGACGTCCACCACGCCATAAAACCAGCCGCAAGCGATCCCGATGGAGTAAAGGGGAGGTAGCTGGAAAACGTCAGACGAGATGAAAAAGCCACCACATCCCTAATAGCCACGGGTGTCAGCCTACCCTCCCTGGTAAAATGAATAGGCCACTTCACTCTACGAGGAAGTCCAGGGTGGCAGCCAAACTGACGGGCAAGCAGGTGAGGACAATACGGCTCAGTTATGAGAGGATTATAAGCGTCAGTCCTCTTCACCCCACTCAAAAGCATGTGAGGCTTCATACTGATATTCCAAGTAGATTCCCCGTGAAGGCCTCGTGGCTGAGCAGGATGACACACCAGTGTAGACAGCAACCGTGAAATGGAAGCATAAACAAACAAGTCATTGTAAGAAGGCCGATGATGATAGAACCAGTGGATAACACCTAGACCATCTCGTCCCAGAAGGCCGTCCCGGCTGATCCTCACAGACTGAGCGGCCAGTATCCTACCTAACTGATCACCCTCCGAAACCTCCTGCGGACTAGGGCGTAGTACACCAGTGAACAACTGGGGAAAATATAACTGAATCGATAGCTGTAAGAACCATAGCGGCCCATCAGCTGTTGTAGAGGGATCCCGTCCAGTGGCCAGCTTATCAGAAAGCTTAGCCATGCCGCTAAACAAAGTGCCGAGGAAATATGAGCCTATAGCTCGAGTCTCCGTACTCATAAATCCTAAGACAATGGGGAGTGTAGTACGTAGAACAGTACGTGCACTGGAACAAATAACAAATCTGCTGAACCATAATTAAAGAAAGGCTACGTGCTCATCTCGCGTGGTAGGATGAACCCCTGACGTCTTGTTATGCACAATATAAGCCGAATATCGCCTGGCCTCTTTGCCCGGAGGGCAAATCGCCGCACCAAGTCTAGAGTCATTGACAACGGACTGTGTCAACTCCGCTCCAACCACGCGAAGCCCCGTGATCATCACCACGTCAAGAAGTGTAGGGCCAACGAATCCACAGGGAAACTGGAAAGCATTGACAGTGGAGTTCCAGAAACCCATAAGATAGTAAAGCAAGTGATGGTCTATCACCACAGGCTTAGTGGATAGAAGGATGGCCTCATCAATCCCCCACTCGCGCCACTCGGATGCACGGCCCGCCATCCGACGCACCCATGAAATATACTGGCCTAGATTACTATCACCGTCAATCTCAGTCTTGGGGGCTTTAGCCTTTGACCTGGAGGTAGAAGTGCCATACTGAGGCTGAGATTTAATGGTCTTAGTATAAGACACGAAGGCACTGGTAAAGGCGGCCTGGGTGATAGGTAACTTGCAGGATAAAAACCGTCTCGACCCACCCGCGCGCTCAGGCGTACTATGGAACGACCGTAGAAAAAGCTCCGATTCCTGCCGACGATCGAAATCATATGCCTCATCATCAGAATCCGGAATGAGCGGACGCTGCACGCCCTACAGAAAAGAAAAGCAAGCATGAGTTTGAGGGAGGCGAACATAGGCCACAAAACAAGCTGGGTAAGGCAAGGCAAACCTGAATAGTCCGAGGAGGAGCTAAAGTGACAGCCTGAGTACTGGGGGTGGCGGCCTGAACAACTATCTGAGGCTGAGTGGACCTGGCAATGTCCTGTGCCATATAGAGTTAGCGGGATAAGTCAAGTGGTTAACAAGGTTGAAGTTAAATAAGGTGGCAATCAAGCCATTCCAACCTGAAAAGCCATGCCGCGAGACGACAAGGCAGCAAACCCTGACAAGGGGGTGGCGTCCCGGACAGAGGAAGAGGCGGCCTGCCCTGAAGAGGACGGCGGCTGGTGGCTCTGGGCGGCCTGAGCCGAGGGGGTGGCGGCCTGGCTCTGGGCGGCCTGAGCCGATAGGGTGGCGGCCTGAGCAGTGGCGGCTGAAACGCCCTGGGTGGCGGCCGATGATGACTCGAGCGGACTATGAGGGGCGGCCTGAGCCAAAGGAGGGGCGGCCCGTATAGTGTCGTCTACTAGATCCTATGTCATAGGTAAAGTGTGGATGACCAAAGAAGCAACTCTAGAATAGCCTAACACCTAAGCATGATCTTCTACGTCTTAAGTCACCATCTTCTATCTCCTATGTCCTCTAAGTCTTAGGTCAGAGATATGATAGGCAACCACAAGCAAGTTAAAATGAGTGATCTTGCTATATTCTATGTCATCGAACATACATAGGAGGCATGAATCTACTATACAGACATGAATTCAGCAAAGTCAAAATCAAGAGAAGCAAGCAGGTCACGCACAGAATTCAATCCCGCATTCACTAGGTATTTGAGAACTACTATTATTCCAACCCATGAGATGAGCCTCCATCAAGATTTTGCATAACAAAACAAAGACAATGGACAATGGACTAACCTGATCCATTAAGCTGGTGGGTGGCCTCGAGGGAAGACTTGCAGGCAGCGGCCAAGGCGTCAACGGGGCGGCCTCCAAAGTGGGCGGCGGCCTGGTGAGGGGCGGCCTTGGTGTGGGCGGCCTCAGGTGGGCGGCGGCCTCCAAGGTGGGCGGCGGCCTTGGTGTGGGCGGCCTCAGGTGGGCCTTCAAGCTGGCGATGGGGCGGCCTTCAAGCAAAGAAGGCGAGCGGCCTCAAAGGATGAAGAGGGCGGCCTCGAAGGATGAAGTGGGCGGCCTCTCGGAAGCGGCAGCGGCTTCAGTGGGGCGGCCAAGGGGTGAAGCGGGCGGCCTCTTGAAGCGGGTGGCCTCTTGGAGCGGTGGCGGCCTCGAGTGCGGCCTCCTGGGTGAGTGGCGGCCTCAAGGTGGAGGCGGCCTCCGGAGCAGCAGCGGTGGCCTTCGGGTGCGGCGACGACGGCGGCCTCGGAAAGGAGAGGGTCGGCGGCTTGGCTCAATATGGGCGACCTCCCGGCGATGGCTTCCCGCGGCGGCGGCCGGATTTCTTTGGTGGTGGCCGGCGGAGAAGAGAGGAGAGGAGAGAAGAAAATTTGGAAAGTGGGTTGAGGAATTTTGGAAACTTTCCAAAAGTGTGAGGCTTTTATACTAGTAGGGTTTTGACTTAATGGGCCTTAATGGGCTTCAAATCCTAAAACTAAAGCGCGCAAATTTGTCTTGAAAGGCTAATCAGACAAAATGCGCGAGGGGGGCATCTGTTAACCCAGCAAAATGTGTTAAGGCCCAAATGGAATCATTTATCTAAAGTGTCCGGCCTAGTCTGTGACAAAATAAATCCGGAGGAGAGGACGCATAGCCCAGCCCAGAAGATATATCCAGGGAAAGGATGGGCGGCCCAGTCCGGAAGAAAAGTTCCAAGGCCTGGTATGTGAAAAATCCTCAAGCTTCACACGTGAATCATCAAATAGAGAAACATATCGAGATGAGACGCCAATAAATCATGGTGAGGTGCCAATAAGGAAGTAAATCATGGTATATCATCAGATAAGGAAAGAGATCCAGAGACGGATCGGAGGAGCGTCAACAGAATTGAAGGAGGCTTGAGGACTCACACCATTATAAATATACAAAGCGGCCTCATATGCAAAGACATCTCCAATTCTTCTCAAGATGCCGTTTTTATTTTTCTTTACTGTTTTCCCGCACTTTACTGCTTTCAGTATTTTTCAATTCCTTTACTGTTTTCCCTTTCAATTCCTGTAATCTGTCCTCCATTTTCCTTGTAATCTGTTCTCCGAGTTCATCAATAAAAGAGAAATCTTTTATTCCGAATTTCATCGTTAACAAGAAGATAAGGGAAACAAAATCGAATCCAATTACATTGTTTGGTTGACTCGACTTGTGTTTATAGGTACTCGAGCTCTAGTGAAGTAATGTTGCTTGAGCTCGACAGGATCAGAAAAACATTTTTTTTTTCGCGTGTAAGAAAATATATATATTCTTTTTGAGAAGTCGAAGCTAGACAAATGGTGGTGGGAACTGGGAACCCATGTCACACAAATTACAAAGGTAACAAAGGGGAGAGATAAGGGGCCGAGTAAGGAATCGAACCCCCAACCTAAGGTTGGAAGACTGAGACTTTGCCACTTGGGCTAGTCTCATCCCGTAAGAGAATATATTTAATACTACAATGGTAATAATTAAATATATTAGAATTTTACCTAAATAAGTTAACACTTTGATATTTATCGTAAAAGAACATCAACTCTCAAGGTTAAACTTTAAATAACATATTTTTATTACATGTTAACATATATAAATATCAATTGCTAAAATATTTTATATGCAAATGCATACCACAACTCATAAGAACATGCCAATTAGTGCTTCATGCATTATTATAATCACCATATATTATCTGGAGTCAAAATATTTTTTAACCTCGCATAAACATTCGTATTTTTGGGGGCACAGATTAACTATATCGATTGTAAATTTAAACAAGAATTTTAAATTGGTCCAAGTTTTTAGGATAAATACATCGACAGTTCTTTAAATAGAAATTTGGAATTAATAAAAGTGCATGACAAACCCATACAATATTGAAACAAACTCGGGGTTGGGGACTTACCCTAGTGGTCAAGTCCCCGTCTTCCAACCATAGGTTGGGGGTTCGATCCCCACCCGGCCCTTTATCCCTCCCCTTTATCCTCCTTTGTAATTTGTGTGGTTTGGGCTCCCACACACCTTTGCCGACACATGAGTGTCATTGTTTACCAAAAAAAAAAAATATTGAAACAAACTCCTTTAATTGATACATAAAGTGACATTATTGAGGTATTTATCATGTAGGCAAACTTCTCCCATACATCATCATATAATTAATTTATACTATATGTGCAGCATGCAAGAGAATAATCTAAAATCCCATTTAAAAGAAAACAAAAACACAGCCTCCAATCAAATGTACCAAAATAAATTCTATATTTTAGGTGACACGTATACAATTAATTATTAATATACATATTGTAGTTAAATACTCTACAGAATTTTTTTTTTCGGGAGAAAGGAGGGCCGCAGCCAATTTTATTCAATAGATTGGAATGAATTACAAGATCCAGCCAAATCGGCTAACAAGGAATCCAAAATGTAACTTTACCCTATGAACAAGATTTGTTTGTCACTCAATCTCACTCTAAAGCAATGTACTTCATATACGTGATGGAACTGCAGATAAGACTTAGCTTTGTGTAAAGATGTTTATTCTTTTATAATAATAATAATAATAATAATAATAATAATAATAATAATAATAATAATAATGTTGTGTTGTGATGCACGAAATTTTTTTGCTTTATTGGGGAAGTGGGCATCTTAGCTTTGCATTTTATCTCCATTACATTACATTTAATGGGGCCCAACTCTACTTAGGCACATCCTTAATTATTTCAGAAATTTTTCTTGCACTAAACATCTGGAAATTTGTGTATACTTCATTATTCTCGAAGCTTTCTTGGCCACTCCCGGGAGCTCAGCATCCAAAATATTGACATCAACCCTGCCATATGCATCCACTAGCTAGCTACAAATTAAAATACTGCACTAGTAGCTGGTAATTAGTCGTATAAACTGAGGGTAAAAAACATTAAGGGCCCACCAAGCGCGGTTGACTTGATTGGGGTTCTAGTCACTTAAGTAAGGTCTCGGGTTCGAGTATTGTGTATGCAAAAAAACTACGATTGAAGATGCGCGCTTTATTGCCCATACCCGGTATTTCACAAAAAAACATTAAAGGCCCTTAATTAATTCAATGTTAGTTATGAATGGTAATTAATACTTGATGATGCAAAAGAATCACAAGAAAAGCATGCATCTTATACACTGCATACAGGCAGGAAATAAAGAAAAAAAAGCGGGTAGGACAAAAGAAAGCATATGGAAAGAGATCTTAACCAAACCAGAAACACTAATAAACTAATTGAGAATATAAAACATGGGACCTTTCCTATTCCCTTTGGACATGCATATTGTTTAGGCAAAAGGGTTTGCCAAGTGATTAAAGTAGAGTGTAGATAACGTAGTTGTCTTGTTTTCGGATGTCCCAAAGCTCATATATATACGTCTACTTCCTTGAATTGATATAGTAATAGTATTAATTAAGTTCCTTCCATGATGACTTTAATATGCTTTCATGAAATTAGGAGTTTTGAAAATTAATTGTGTATGTCATCCCTGCCAATATAATGTTTTACGATTTGTGTGTTTCTTCCTAATGATGTTAGGCCCCGTTTTGTAGGATTTATTACTTATTTTTATTAAAATTACATCAAACCTGATCAGATAACAAACATTAAGATGAGACCAGATTAAATAAGATCAGACCAGATGCATTCAGACCAGACCAGATCAAATCAGATCAAATCACTATAATAATATAGATAAGATCAGATTAGATCAGACCAGACCGTACAAATTCAAATAAGATCAGACTAGACCGTACAAATTCAAATAAGATCAGACTAGATCTTATAAAATTCAGATCAGACCAGACAAATTCAGGCCTAAAGAACAGGGCTTTAGCCACGCATTGGCTGCTGACTTAGCTGGAGTATGGTTTCGGCGTGATTGAGTTTTTTGTTTTCCTTTCCTCCCGTTCCCTTGCTGTAGTTTTTTTTCTTTTGCCTGTGTCATACCAAATTGCAGCTTCTTCAGTGGGGTAGGTATTACAAGTACAATAACCAATATCCAATGAAAATACAATAAACCTATATCCCATGAGGGAATGAGGACTTGTCCCAGTGGTCATGTCCCCTGACATCCAACCTTATAGTTGGAAGTACGATTCCTACCCGGCCCCTCTATCCCTCCCCTTTATCCATTTGCATTTTATGTAATTTGGTCTCCTATACACCTTTGCTACACAGTACATAACAATATCCAACAACCAAATATAAACCAAAACATTCGTACAAATAAATTGAGAAGAACTTGTACAATATTCACAATTCTTAAACTATGTTTTTGTATTAACGTGGACATATAAATATACTAGTATTACCCCCACCCGAATGGGCATGGATAGCATGTCACTATAAGAAAATGCGCGATTACCGACCCCAAAATGGTGTCGGTAATGGGGTTTTACGGGTCGTCTTCGTCTTTAACGACCCCAAACGCGGGTCGGTAATATGCTGGTAGGTAAACTGGCGCCGACCAAGGGAGCTTGGGGTCAGCAGTTTTACCGACCCCTTTACCGACCCCACGTGGGTCGGTAACTTTCCCGACCCCATTACCGACCCCAGGGTCGGGGTCGATAATCAGGGGTCGTGTACCTTGTGGTCCAGAAATTACTGACCCCAAATCCCCAAATCGGGAAGTCTCTCGCGCGCGCATGTGCCATCCGGGTACCTGCATTTCTTTAAATTGAATTCCATGAATTAAATAACATAATAAAATCATTCAAAAATTAAATATATATAAATAATAACCTAAATTCATTTTTAATAAAATACTATGAAGTCAAAATTAAAAATAAAATTAATTAAATAAGTTATGAAATTCAGTAATTAAATTAATTAATTAATTAATAAATAAATAAATTATAAAATAAATAATTAATTAAATGACTCAAATAATAAATAAATAAATTATAAAAGTAATAAAAAAATATTTAATAAAATATTAAATAAATAATAAAAATGGAAAAATAATACTAAAAATTTAAAAAAAATTGGAAAAAAAACTACCGACCCCAATTGAGGGTCGGTAATACCATAAAAATAAAAAAATAGAAAAACCTACAATTGGGGTCGGTAATGGAGTCGGTAATACCATAAAAATAAAATAAAAATGAAAAAAAACTACAAACTCCAATTGGGGTCGGTAACGCCGTCCACATTTATTGTGGTCGGTGTTTTGGTTGTCGAATGCTCTGGCCGGGTCCCAGTAACTGCTAAATATTACTGACCCCATTTTGGGGTCGGTGAATCCGACCCGGACTATGGTGGTCGGGAATTGGGGTCGGTAATTGAGTTTTTTCTTGTAGTGTATGTGATAACATAGATATAATATAGTTCGCATAAGAAAATAATAAACTATTGAAATTTAATATTGGTCTATTGATTAACACACCCAAATGTAATTGAATTTTGTATGAAATAATTTCTATTCGTCTAAATATTTCGCCCAAAAATCGTGTGCATAATTAATTCATCAAAAATTAAATATGAAATATTTATTTTTCAAATTTAGATTATTACTTCAATTTTTTTGGTAAACATTGACCCTCATATGTCGGCAAAAGGTGTGTGAGAGCCCAAGCCACACATGCATGTTCAAATCTAGATTATTAACCCCAATAATTTAAACAATAGTCCATTATTTAAATGTATATAATATTCATCCAGTATTTGGATTAAATAATATATTTAAGTTATAAAAAATTACGACATTACACAAATTAATTATTACAAACTATTAAGAATAATATCTTTTTATTAGATGTAGATAATTGTATTAAATATAGACACTATTTACATCTATAAAATTATGTGTATATATGTTTAAACAATGTATATAACATTTAATAGCCTACGATTTAATTCAAACTCTCGGCAAAAACTGTCTTTATTAGGCAAAAAAAAAATCCTAGTAAAAAAAAAATAACATCACAATTGTTTTTCTCCTTTAAATTTAGATAATTTTTTGAATATTAACGAAAATACTTATGCATATTTTTAATTAAATTATAATTTAAAACTATTATTTTATTTTCAACCATGAATATATATAGTTTTGGGCTCTTTTTAAATCATTTTGGATGTAGATATTATTTATGGACTCTTAAATTTATTATTGTCAAGCTCAATGATATTTATTAAAGGAAATAATAGTGGTACTATTCATAAGATCAATGGGATTAATATAATATAGTTATAGTTATAGTTATGAAGTATATATATATATTCATTTTACTTCTTCTTATTGTATTCTTGTAGTAAGGGAAATACATTGATTGCCCCAAGATAAATATGGCAATAATTAATAAAAACTAATATATATAAGAATCTATCCATTTATGGCAAGAAGATCTAATTGATCGAACAAAATCCACCACCCCAAAGCAATGTATATATATATATATATATATATATATATATATATATATATATACTTCATCACTTCCAAGCTTCAAACTCCATTATTCTATGCTCTTTTCACACCTTTTCTTTCTTCAGATTCAATATACTATACATACATAACTTCTAAAATATGGAGGGCAGAAAAACCCTAGGAAGACGCAAAATCCCCATCGAAAAAATCGAGAAGAAAGCCAGCCGACAAGTGACCTTCAGCAAGCGTCGAATGGGGCTTTTCAAGAAGGCCAGCGAATTGAACATTCTCTGCGGCGCCGAAATCGCCATGCTTGTCGAGTCCCCGGGCAAGAAAATGTTTGCCTTCGGAATACCCTCGGTCGACCTTGTGCTGGACCGATTCCTGGCTCTGCCGGTGCGGAATCTGAGCATGGCTGAAATTAGGGCTTGGGAAAACAATCAGATGCAGTGCGCCGAGGTGGAGAGGAGGCTGGAAAGGGAGAAGGAGATGCAGAAGATGATACAGGAATTTGGGGTGGGATTGTGGTGGGAACAGGAGATTGAAGCAAAGGATCTGGAGGAATTGGAGGGTTTCTTGGAATCCATGGAAGAACTCTTGGGGAATGTTTTTCGACGTCTTCAGGATGTCGTCGTCAAGGGGGAAACCGAGAATATCAAATTGGAAGATAATAATGTTGCAATGCTGCCACCACCACCGCCGCTGCCGTCGGGTTATCATCAGGACGAGGACGACATTCTGGGATATCCACAGGCAAATGTTGATGTAAGAGTTAATTTTTTTAATTTTATTTTTTATTTTATGAGATTTAGAGACATTGATGATCGATCACAAAGTTTGAGTTTTGCGACACTCTCTTTTGTTTTATTTTTTTATAGTGCATTTTTTGTTGTTTGTTGAGTTTAATTTGGACATGTATGATTTATTTGCGACCTTTTTTTTTTTTAGGGAAGGATGATGATGAATGCAGTAGAGGGTTTTGTTTCGAATAATGGGAATTCGGCAACTTGTTCTTCATCATATATGGTTGGAGCTGAGGCTTCTTCTGCTAGAGATGGTTTACAGTATTATAATCATAACAATAATATGTAATGGTGAGCAATTTAATTCATTATTTTAGCTATCTTTATTTTGGAGATTACTATTACTTTGGATTTTAGGGTTTGTACAATATATACTTTAATATAATCATCGAATGGCTCGGGAGAAACCTCGTATAATTTAATGGTTGAATTTAGTTGCATTGTTTCTGTATATCTCAAATCAGTAAACCAGACGTTTATTATGTTCTGTAGATTAGCTAGGGTTTGACTGACTTGGGATGATATCTAGTCGAGCTCGAGTAGTTGGTACTTTTGACTTGAGAACAACGTTTTTGATCTATTCTAGCCCGAACTCGAGTATCATCGAATTTTATTTGATATTGTTTACCAAATATTTATTTGACCTTTTGATATTGTTTAATTTTGACTGAACTTTACATAATGCAGGTATATGAAAACTGTAATTAATTGAGGTATTGTTAATTATAATGTTTACTTATACTCATTTAACCATTAAACAAATATATTTTACTATGTTCCCAAATCAAGGGAAGCATGCTGTCTCCTATCCAAAAAATTGAAAGGGGGAAAGCATGCTGTTTTGGATTTGGATAGAGGAAATATTATTGTTAGAAAGCATTTATTATTATTATTTTCTGATGATAGGGAAGAATGAAGCCTTGTCATGTAGTAATTATTTGGGCAACCCACAATCACTTAATTAACAGTACATCACCAAGGTGTTAGGGGGGGCGGGATAAATCAATATTACAGTATTACTTTTTATATCAAAAAATACACTAATTAAACCATGCGGTTATCTATATATATATACACTAATACACAATACTCTAATTAAACTATGTATGCATATTGCAAATCTCGGAATAAAATGCTTCGGTCCTGAATATATGCATATCAAAATCGATAACTAAATCATTTTTTTCTTCAAATGAAAGTAATGTGTCTTTACACAAAATAGCAAATATGCCATCTCATTAATGAGCTTCCATTCAAAAAATATTGAAGATGAGACCCGCAAATTGTATTATAAGTTTGAGATTTTCAATTATCGTAATATGATAAATCTTAACTTGATGGGAAAATGAATATTGTATTTTCTGAAATCAGATTTCAATTGATATTATATATATAATCCATCAAAAATCAGATTTCCAAAAGAATAACTTATTCAGAATTTGCAAGAATGAACTAGATATACTCAGATTTTCCAACAAGGGAAAAAGAAAATAAACAAGTTGAAGATAATGAATAAGACATTTAAACAAATTTCTCATAAATTATTATTTCTTGAGTAGGAAATGTTTACAATTATTAACAGTTGAATGTCTCTCTATATATAAAATGGGTTATTGAAATCTGGCCCAACCAAAAAATGGATGATTATTGATTCCAAATTCCAATTAATAGCTACACAAAGATGACAGCATAACTAAAGTATTAAAAAAAGAAACCCCAAGAAAGGAAGCACATTACAAGAGTCAAATTAAAGCATCCCTCTTTACTAATAAAGATAAGATGTACTTAAAAAGATGGATGGATATATATCAAGAGAAAGTACATACATCCATACATACATACAGTGTATAGTATACAAGTGTTTGATTAAGGGATGGTAATGGCTCTGGATCAGAACCGAGAATCGTTCTCGAGCAAGACTGGAGTTTGGGTTGGATCGGATCTTGATTCTTATGAAAATAGACCCGTTGTCATCCCAAATATGACAATGGGTTCGGGTTGGGACTTGGGTATTGATGAACTTGACCCGGACCCGACCTATTGTTATATCCTTAGTTTGATTTGATTCATCAGAATCTGATGGCTGTGATCAATCCAAAATGGGGTTGATCAAGGGACAGTAATCGTTATCCTCTGTATCACCATTTGAACATCAAAATTTGCAAGAGGGGCCTCTCCATCACTCACTCACTCATTCATGTATTGATGCCTATTCCGTGAGAGAATTAGTGGAGGCATATATGCATAAAGCTTCTTTATGCAAAGATGAAGAGCACTTATGCAAAATTATATAAATATATATATTTTTATATTAATACAAAGTTTTAAGGAAAAAAGAGAAAATCGGACGATAGCGCGATGGAACAGAACCTCCCTTTTTTTATCCTAATCATAATCAGGGCTTTTGTTTTTGGCTGCACCCGATGATCCCAGCCATCATTCCACTTATATATCCCCTCTTCCGGCGTTCGTTCGCCCTTGCATCAATGAAGATTGTCATCTTCCATTTCTTCGACCCTTCCCGAGTTTTTATCAAATCAAATTCTCGAATCATGCCTGCCAAGATCGCGTTTTTATTTCTTGTGCTTCTGTTTGCTGCTTGCAGTTCTTGCCAGGGAGTTGCTGATAGACGGGCCGAATTCTTTTCTCTTTTTAGGAATTCGCCGCCGAAAGGGGATTCTTTGGGGAAGTATTGTAATGATACGTCGTGGGTTTCTTGCGATGATCGGGGAAGGATTGTGAGCATTGATGTGTCTAGGTGGTCCTTGAGGGGGAGGTTTCCAGGGGAGATGTGCAGTTATCTGCCCGACCTTCGCGTGCTTCGCGTTGGGGACAATAAGTTTGATGATGGAGGGTTTCCTGAGGGACTCCTGAATTGTGTTCTATTGGAGGAGTTGAATATGAGCAGCTCCGGATTGACAGGGCCATTGCCTGATTTCTCGGCCTGGAGGAATCTCAAGGTGCTTGATCTTTCGTACAATGATTTTACGGGCGATTTCCCGATGTCGATTACGAACCTGACGAATCTCGAGGTGGTGAACTTCAACGAGAACGAAGGGTTCAATCTCTGGGAGCTGCCGGGGAACATATCAGGCCTGATTAAGCTGAACACAATGGTGCTGACGACGTGTAATATGCGCGGGGAGATACCGCCGTCCGTGGGGAACATGACGGCGCTGATTGATCTCGAGCTGAGCGGCAATTACCTGACGGGGAGGATTCCCAAGGAGCTCGGCAAGCTGAGGAATCTGCAGCAGCTTGAGCTTTACTACAATCAGCTGGAAGGCGAAATCCCCGAGGAGCTTGGGAACCTGACGGAGCTCAGGGATTTGGACATGTCCGTGAACAATTTCAGCGGCAGGATTCCGGAGTCGATTTGCCTCCTGCCGAAGCTGGAGGTTTTCCAGGTTTACAACGGTAGCCTAACAGGGCCAATTCCAGGGGTAATTGCCAACTCGACAACCCTCAACACATTGTCCCTTTATGGCAATTTCCTGACGGGGGAAATTCCTCAAGGTCTCGGAAGATCATCGGCCTTTGTCGTCTTCGACCTGTCGGAGAATAAACTCACAGGACGGCTGCCGGAAGGGCTGTGCAGTGGCGGCAAGTTGCAGTACCTTCTCGCGCTGAAGAACAAGTTTCACGGCGAGCTGCCTGGGAGCTATGCAGAGTGTAAGACTCTAATCCGATTTCGTGTGAGTAATAATAACTTGGTTGGGAAGATACCGGAAGGGGTTCTGTCTCTTCCACATGCTTCGATCATCGACGTGGCGTATAATCAGTTCACCGGTTCGATCCCGGCATCGATCAAGAATGCCAGGAACCTGTCCGAGCTGTTCCTGCAAGGAAACATGATTTCAGGAGGTATACCTCCTGAGATCTCCCTTGTTAGGAATTTGGTAAAAGTTGATCTCAGCAACAATTCCCTGTCAGGTCCTATCCCTGCTGAGATTGCGAGTTTGAAACTGCTGAATCTGTTGCTTCTGCAAGGAAACAGGTTGAATTCGTCGATCCCTGATTCGCTTTCCTCCCTGAAATCGCTCAATCTTCTTGACCTGTCGAACAACCAGCTGACAGGGGAAGTACCCGAAAGCCTGTCCGGACTGCTGCCCAATTCCATGAACTTTTCGAACAATCAGCTTTCGGGCGCGATCCCAGCGCAGTTCATAAAGGGGGGATTGCTGGAGAGCTTTTCAGGCAATCCAGGGTTGTGTGTGAGTTCCCATCGCGGCCCATCAGGACCGAATTTTCCGGTCTGCTCCCAATCCAACAACAGGAAGAAAGTGAACTGTATGTGGCTGATCATCCTCTCGGTGGGGATTGTAGTCATTGGCGCGATTTTGTACCTGAGGCGATGGCTTAGGAAACAGTCGGAAGTGATGGACAACGAGGACTCTCTCTCGTCCACGTTCTTCTCGTACGATGTCAAGAGTTTCCATCGTTTGAGCTTCGACCAGAGGGAGATAGTCGAGGCGATGGTGGACAAGAACGTGGTCGGGTATGGAGGGTCCGGGACAGTGTACAAGATTGAGCTCAGCAGCGGTGAAGTTGTGGCAGTTAAGAAGCTGTGGGGGCAAAAGGGCAAGAACTCGGCCTCCGAGGAAAAACTAAGGCTGGACAAAGAACTCGAGACTGAAGTCGAGACTCTAGGAAGCATCAGGCACAAGAATATCGTGAAGCTGTACTGCTTCTTCTCCAATCTCGATTTCAACCTGCTCGTATACGAATACATGCCTAACGGAAACTTGTGGGACGCATTGCACGTGGGGAAGCTCCTCCTGGATTGGCCCACGCGCCACCAGATCGCGCTGGGGGTAGCCCAGGGGCTGGCGTACCTCCACCACGACCTGATGCCACCGATCATCCATAGGGACATCAAGTCCACTAACATTCTCCTGGATGTCGATTACCTCCCCAAAGTTGCGGACTTTGGCATCGCCAAAGTCCTACAAGCTCGGGGATCCAAGGATTCGACCACCACGGTCATTGCAGGCACTTATGGCTACTTAGATCCCGGTAAATTTTACTTGTTTTTCTAAACTTGTGACAATCCTTATTATCGCGTTTTGATTATAATTATGTTAAAAAATCATGGCAGAATACGCGTATTCTTCCAAGGCGACGACTAAATGTGATGTCTACAGCTTTGGAGTGGTGTTGATGGAGCTTGTGACGGGGAAGAAACCCGTGGAGGCGGAGTTTGGGGAGAACAAGAACATCATATACTGGATCTCGACTAAAGTGGCGACGAAGGAAGGGGCGATGGATGTGCTGGACAAGCGTGTCTCGGACTCTTTCAAGGAGGAGATGATCAAGGTTCTTTGCATTGCGATACGGTGCACGTGCAGGGCTGCAGCGCTTCGCCCCACGATGAGCGAGGTAGTGCAGCTGCTGATGGAGGCGGATCCGTGTCGATACGGCTGCTGCAGGGCGGCTGCCGCTACTAAGGAATCTACAGCAGCTGCTGCCACCAAGTGAAAGAACCTAACAAAATGGTGCACAAGTGTTATTATGCTGTGATGACTAACATTGGATCAGGGAAGGTGTTGATTAGCAACTTGTCATTTGGACATAAGTGTTGAGGAATTGTACTGTTTATATTCCTACATGGTAGAGAGAAAAATGTGCAATTGTCCGTTTGCTGTAAAAGGCTAACAGGACAAAGAATCTGGTTGCCTTTTTCTTGATTTTATTTTGTTTCATCCATGCCCTTTTTGAGTTTTGTGTGTATATATATATAAATATGTTACTCAGAAGAGGCTTGTTTTTGGTTCAATGAAAGTGGGAGTTTCTGATTCCCTCTGTCTGTCTATGAACTTCATTGTGGAGGGGTCCTTCAACTTCTTCTCATCATAGGCTTCATGTAGATTTTTTTTGCGGTATGGCTTCATGTAGATTTATTAGTGCATTTTGATTAAACAACTATGAATTAATTATAGAATTATGGAATGAAGACAAGTTGATAGTGATGGGAACATTATGCTTCTACATGTGGAGTGAGGCCATTATTCCTCTACTCATAGAGCCATGCATGGTGTGTTTGCCCATTTGAGTAATTTTTATGGGCTACACATTGAAAATTAACCAAGAAAATGAAAACAAAATATAAAAAAAAAAGACTAACACATGGAGTGCAAGAATTTTTATGAGCATGGAATAGTCACAAGTTTGGACTGCAGAAGTTTGTCTAGTTGGGGGGAGGGGGGAGGGGGTAAGGGGGGTTCTAGGACTCTAGGGTCCTACTTCAAAGAATGAGATTCATCAAGACAATTTTTATCATATAAATAATAATTTTAGTGATGGTGGACAACCCATAATTTAGAACCCCATTCATCAATGATGCAAGGGAATGGTTCTTCTGCACCCAAGAATTGACATCATCTTTATTTATTTATTTCATATTTATATGTAAGGAGAAAGAATTAAGGATAAGAAGAAAATAATGTCACACATAGCATTATGTGTGGATTACTAAGATGTGTTTGTGTGAGCCAACCTTTTCCTTTAATTGTTTTTCTTTACTTTAAATCAACACGGTTTTTTTTTATTAAGCGGGAGTTGAGATGTGTTTGTGTGGATTACTAAGATGTGTTTGTGTGGATTACTAGGATTGAGGAATTGCGCAGGGAGTTCCACCGTTGCTGCTTTGAACACCGCCTTAGAGAAGGCAATGCTGTTGCCGACTGTTTAGCCAAGATGGGTGCTGAGGATGATCGTTTCTTCAGGTCCTGGGCCTTCCCCCCGGATCCAGTGATTCCATTACTTGCTGCTGATGCGGCGGGAACTTGGTTCCCCCGCATGTAGTCCCTGTTTCTTGCTGCTTTTTATTTTTCGTTTTGTTTTTATTTTTCATTTCCTTCTCTAGCCTTCATGGCTGTACCGCAAAAAAAAAAACACGGTTTTTTTTTTCCTTCTTTTTTTCTGTTTTTTTCCCTTCTTTTTTGACTTGGAAATGAAATAAAAGTGAGTAATAATAAATCCACTAGGGTTAGAAAGTTAAAGAGAGCCCTTTCACCATTAGTGGAACTCACATATGGGAGTGGGACTGATTGCTAACAGTTCCCGGACTTCCAAGATGAATGGTGTGTAGATCTTAAGCGGGAGTTGAAGTCCCAAGAATCACTTGAATTGACAGAGGATGCCAATAGGCAATATGCCATAACAAGTGTGGTCAATTTCTCCAGTATAATTAATTTTAAAATTTGCTTTTTTGGGAGGATTTTGTTGGTTTAGTGGGGGTGTTTTTCACATCTATTGACTACAATTATTGTGTAAATTACTATACTATTATGCATGTAAACAAAACATGTGAATGTCTAGTGTTCAACATCCATGTTCATGCCTTGATCATAAGGTTAGACATGTGAAAGTCTTGAAATGTATATGCCTTGATTATGAGATTAGTAAATAGTGAGAGGATAAAAAAGTTTATAAATAGCCTATGTAATGTATTGAGAAGTTAAGTTAGAAAAATTTTATGCAAGCTTAATACTTGTTTCATTTCATAGCCATAATTATTACACTTTATCCATTTTATTATCCCACCTTTAAACTTCCTTTCTTTCACCATTTAATCCCAATTTCCATTACAATACTTCTACTATAAACACAAGCTAATAAGCCATATACCATTTTATTGTACACATACATAAATAAAGATAGTTATTTCTATAACACGTTATCAGCACGAGGAGACTCTGTCCAGATTATCATTTGAGGTATAATATCTTATTTCTAAATTTTCAATAAGATTATGGCTAACCTTGCAAAGCAGGAATTTGCTCCCTTAACCGTTGAAGGAAGCAATTATATGTCCTGGGCCCGAGATGTAAAAATGCATCTTACTTCAATGGGTCTGGAAGATACTATTGCTGAAGGCAAAAATCCCAGCCATCAAAATCAGGCAAAAGCCATGATTTTCTTGTGCCATCATATCGAAGAGGCACTTAAAATGGAGTACGTGACTGTGGAATCCCCACTGGCATTGTGGGAAAAGCTGAAAGAAAGATATGATAATCTTAAAAAGACGGTGCTTCCAAAAGCCCTTGATGACTGGACAAACCTGAGACTTCAGGACTTTAAAACAGTCAGGGAATATAATTCCGCTGTGTTCAAAATTACGGCCCAATTGCAATTATGTGGGCAAAAGATTTCTGAAGCAGAAATGCTTGAAAAAACGTATTCGACGTTTCATGCTAAAAACTCAGTATTGAGTGAGACATACCGTCAAAAAGGTTTTCAGAGATATTCTGATCTTATCACCTGCTTATTATTGGCTGAACAAAACAGCCTATTGTTGTTGAGAAATCATGAATCTAGGCCCGCAGGTGCAAAACCGTTCCCTGAGGTGAACGCGGCTCAATCATCGAAATATGTGCGTGATCGTGGGCACTTTAAAAATCAAAATGATGATCGTGGCCAAAATCGGTATCACAATCGAGGCAGAGGTGAATCATCTCGTCAAAATAATTATCGAAATAAGCCTCGATTTGAGCAAAATCGCAGATATGATACCAGAAGGCCTTACAAACCACAACAAAGAAATTATGCAAGAAAGCATAAACAAAATGATGAAATTTGTGATCGTTGTGGAATTAAAGGCCATATGGCTCAAACATGCCACACAGCTAAACACTTAGCTGAACTGTATCAGGCCTCGAAACGAAAAGAAAGACCAGGTGTTGAAGCACACCATAATGCCCACGATGATACTTATGATGATATATTAAATGATAATATCACGCACCTGGAAGCTGATGATTTTGTTGAGCCAGATACTGTTACTAAATAATATATTATATAGCTATATATATTTTACTTGTCTTTTATAATTCCTGTTTAATATAAATAATGATATCTTATACTTCCCTTTTATTATCCATGTATAATATAAATATACTTTTGCATTAATAATATTTATATTGCTGATGTTTAATAACATTCTTATATTCTTGTAAAGAAATGGATGCTGGAAATTCAAAAGTCGGAGATGATATCTGCATCATTGACAGTGCAACAACGCATAGCATTTTGAAAAGCAAAAGCTATTTCTCCAATTTAAAATTGGAAAAGACCGCAGTGAAAACTATAAGCGGTAATGCAAAATGCATTGAAGGCTCCGGTAGAGCTGTTATATTTCTCCCTGAAGGGACAAAAATGGCAATTGAAAATGCCTTGTTCTCACGCAAAGCTCGAAGAAATTTACTGAGCTTCAATGATATTCGAAAAAATGGATATCACATTGAAACTTCAAAAGAGGCAGATCACGAGTATCTTTTGATAACTCGAATTGAAAATGGCAAAAAATTTGTGAATGAAAAATTGCCATGTTGCTCCTCTGGCTTATACTATACAAAAATATGTGCCGCAGAAATACATAACCTAGTAGGCTTAAAAGCTACTAGTGAATTTATTACCTGGCACGATAGACTTGGGCATCCTGGCAGTATAATGCTGAGGCGAATTATTGAAAATTCAAATGGCCATACATTGAAAAGGCAAATGATATTGAACCCAAATGAGTTCAATTGTGCAGCCTGTTCACAAGGGAAATTGATAACCAGACCATCTCCAGTAAAAGTGGGAATTGAATCCCCTACATTCCTAGAAAGAATTCAAGGCGATATATGTGGACCTTTCAAGTACTTTATGGTATTAATTGATGCGTCATCACGCTGGTCACACGTTTGTTTATTATCAACTCGCAATTTGGCATTCGCAAGATTACTTGCACAAATTATAAAATTGCGAGCACAGTTTCCAGATCATCCGATAAAGAAAATACGCCTTGATAATGCTGGAGAATATACATCACATGCATTTGATGATTTCTGCATGTCGATTGGAATTACTGTTGAACATCCTGTGCCTCATGTGCACACGCAAAATGGTCTTGCAGAATCATTTATTAAGCGATTGCAATTAATTGCAAGACCCTTGTTAATGAAATCAAAACTCCCTGTTTCTGCTTGGGGACATGCTATATTGCATGCAGCCGCACTTGTGAAAATAAGGCCGACAAGCTATCATAGCTACTCCCCTACACAAATTGTGTTTGGAAAGGAGCCCAATATATCCCACTTGCGAATTTTTGGGTGTGCGGTTTATGTACCGATTGCGCCACCACAACGCACAAAAATGGGACCTCAAAGAAGGTTGGGCATATATGTCGGGTATGAATCACCCTCGATTATTAAATATCTTGAGCCAAAAACAGGTGATTTATTTACTGCAAGATTTGCAGACTGTCACTTTGATGAAACTCAATTCCCGACATTAGGGGGAGGAAATGATCAACTGAAAAAGGAAATATCTTGGCAAAGTCCATTTGATTTCCTTGATCCTCGTACAAGGCAATGCGAACTTGAAGTTCAAAGAATTGTGCATTTGCAGGGAATTGCAAATCAATTACCCGATGCTTTTAATGATGCTGCTAAAGTCACAAAATCATATATAAATGATGCAGCAAATGCACCAGCCAATATAAATGTCCCAGAAGGGCAAATTCCAAGTGCAAATGAACCTACTGCACGCCTGAAGCGTGGTAGGCCTTTGGGTTCCAAGGATAAAAATCCACGAAAGAAGAAAATTATCCATATGGGTGATAAATCAATCACAGATGATACTCCAGAAGGAGAAATTGATTCAACCCCCGAAAAGGTTGAACCTGAAAATATTCACCCAGAAGAAAATGAAGTTATTGAAACTTCTTTCAATTATATCAATACTGGGAAATGTTGGAACCGAAAAGAAACAAACGTTGATAATGCCTTTGCATACAACGTTGCACTCGATGTAATGGAAAATAACGAGGATCCTGAACCAAGATCAGTTGAAGAATGTCGGAAAAGAAATGATTGGCCAAAATGGAAAGATGCGATTCAGTCTGAACTAGATTCACTGAATAAACGAAAAGTATTCGGCCCTATTGTCCAAACACCAAAAAATGTGAAGCCTGTTGGCTACAGATGGGTGTTTGTGAGAAAAAGAAATGAAAATAATGAAATTGCCAAATATAAGGCAAGGCTTGTAGCCCAAGGTTTTTCACAACGACCGGGAATTGATTTTGAGGAAACATATTCCCCAGTTATGGATGGAATAACATTCAGGTATCTAATGAGTCTAGCAGTACGAGAAAATCTCGAAATGAGGCTGATGGATGTTGTTACTGCATATTTATATGGCTCATTGCAAAATGATATTTATATGAAAATACCTGAAGGGTTTAAATTACCTGAGTCTTGCAACTCAAAACCCAGAGAAAATTATTCCATCAAATTGCAAAAATCGTTGTATGGGCTCAAGCAATCTGGCCGAATGTGGTACAACCGCCTCAGTGAAAGTTTGATAAATGAATGCTATACAAATGACCCGATCAGCCCTTGTGTATTTATAAAGAAAAATGGGTCAGAATTTGTGAGCGTCGCAGTCTATGTTGACGATTTAAATCTAATTGGAACTCCTGAAGAGTTGAAAAAGGCAGTCGAATATCTGAAAAAGGAGTTTGAAATCAAAGATTTCGGGAAAACGAAATTTTGCCTTGGCCTACAAATTGAGCATTTGGAAATGGGCATATTTGTTCATCAATCAGCTTATACCCAAAAGGTATTAAAGCAATTTCGAATGGATTATGCTCATCCGCTAAATAATCCAATGGTCGTTCGGGCACTTGATCCTGCAAAGGATCCATTTAGGCCAAAAGAAGATAATGAAGAGCAACTTGGCCCAGAAATCCCATATTTAAGCGCAATTGGTGCGTTAATGTATCTTGCAAACAGCACGCGACCTGATATCGCGTTTGCAGTCAATCTACTCGCAAGATTCAGCTCTTGCCCTACTCAACGACATTGGAAAGGCATAAAGCATGTTTTTCGCTATCTCCAAGGAACAATTGATCTTGGGTTATTTTACCCAAAAGACTCTCGACATGAGTTAATTGGCTATGCCGATGCAGGTTATTTATCAGACCCACACAAAGCCAAATCTCAAACAGGCTATATCTTCACGTGTGGTGGAACTGCTATCTCTTGGAGGTCAATGAAGCAGACTCTAACTGCTACTTCTTCTAATCATGCCGAAATATTAGCAATCCATGAAGCAAGTCGAGAATGTGTTTGGTTGAGGTCAATGACTCAACATATATTGAAGAGTTGTGGTTTAATCATTGAACCACAAATGCCCCCAACAATTTTATTTGAAGATAATTCGGCTTGTGTAGCCCAGTTGAAAGGGGGTTATATCAAAGGAGATAGAACGAAGCATATTTCACCAAAATTCTTCTACACTCATGATCTTCAAAAGAATGGTGAAGTCGATGTGCAACAAATTCGATCAGAAAATAATTTAGCGGATCTATTTACCAAGGCATTGCCGACTGCAACATTCGAGAAGCTCGTGAAGAAAATTGGAATGCGGCGGCTTCGAGATTTAAAATGATGTCCAAATCAGGGGGAGCATCTGATACAAGAATACTGTACTCTTTTTCCTTCACTTGGATTTTTTCCCACTGGGTTTTTTCCAAGTAAGGTTTTAACGAGGCATATTCTTCGTATTGACGACATTCAAGGGGGAGTATTATGCATGTAAACAAAACATGTGAATGTCTAGTGTTCAACATCCATGTTCATGCCTTGATCATAAGGTTAGACATGTGAAAGTCTTGAAATGTATATGCCTTGATTATGAGGTTAGTAAATAGTGAGAGGATAAAAAAGTTTATAAATAGCCTATGTAATGTATTGAGAAGTTAAAAAGAGAAAAATTTTATGCAAGCTTAATACTTGTTTCATTTCATAGCCATAATTATTACACTTTATCCATTTTATTATCCCACCTTTAAACTTCATTTCTTTCACCATTTAATCCCAATTTCCATTACAATACTTCCACTATAAACACAAGCTAATAAGCCATATACCATTTTATTGTACACATACATAAATAAAGATAGTTATTTCTATAACATATACTATATTTTTTCTAATCTGATGTGGAACAGTGAAAGTGTAGTGATACAATCATACACTGATACATTTAATTTATATTGTTTTTCTACTACCATCATTAAATGTATGAAGATTATAGTTAAATTATATGTACAATTTTAGATTAAGCTAAACAAAATTTACGCAAGACACCATTTTCTAACCTGTATAGGTGTTAACAGTGAAATTTTGGGAGGAAAGTATCTCTCTTTTATTGATGAATTGGGAGGAAAGATTACAGGAAAAACTAGAAAAAACGAATACAGGAATTTAAAGAAAGCAGTAAAAGAATTTAAGAACCGAAAACAGTAAAATATAGGAAAAATAAGTAAAAGCTCTCTCGGAGTGTTGGAGGTGTCTTTGCTTGCGAGGCCACTTGCGCTTATATAATGGTGAAGCCTCCCTCAAATCTAAACTATGGACGCTCCTCCGATCCGTCTCTAGATTTGTTTCCTTAGATAATGGTGAAGCCTCCTTCATTCGACGGTCTTGCCCTGATCTGTTTCCATGGAACATGATTTGTTTCCATGGAACATAATTTGTTTCCTTATTGGCACCTCATTATGTTTATTGGCACCTTATTTTCCTGGCACCTCGCCATGATCTATTGGCACCTCGCCTCATCTGGATATGTTTGATTTTGTGTGAAGCCTCAACCTTGAGGACTTCTTCACATACCAGGCCTTGAACCCCTCTTCCGGACTGGGCCACACATCCACCTCTAGATATATCTTCTGGGCTACGCGTGTTTCTTCCGGATATATTTTTGACTGGGCCGGGCAACCGAAAATAGATGGGCCTTCTGAAACTTTTGACAATTTCCCACACGAGTATTTTCTAAAATATCCAGCTTAAATTTATTAAATGAAAAGAGTTATGATTCATGGGAACGGGTTTAAAGATATATTTCGCTTTTTATTACTCATATGGGGTACTCTGATTTCAAACGGCGCTGTGGACCTCCCTGGCATGAAACTTTTGACAACTTTCACGGTGCAGCCGGGGTAGATAGTTGAATCTTGACCTTCAGTCTGTCACACTGAAGGTCCCTGGCAATTTGCATCATGAAACTTATCACAATTTCATGTCATGAAGATTCGCGCCATGAAACTTTTGTCACATTCCCACTATGTGAGTATTTTCTGAAAAATCATAATCCTGGTTTTCGATTTTATTTTTAAGGAAAATCATTTTATGATAGCGGAGTTGGGATTAGGGATATATTTATAAGTTGTCACGTTTTTATTACTCGTGTTAAGAAACTGTGGCCCGAAAGCGCACGGTGTCAAAAATTGCAGTAATTTATAGTAAGACCGGATCGTCCACTGGAGGATGTGCAATAGAAGCAGGGCCCACGTCGTTTACTAAGATTTTCCACTCGGTTACTCAATTCAAGTTTGTGTTTTGACTATCAACTACTTGACAGAATTTAAATCTAAACTATGGAAGCGATTAAATAAAGCAGATAAAACTATTCTAGAAAGCGAATTAAATTTAATCTAAGTAAGCGATAAAATTGATCTAAGAAAGCGGTTAAGATTATTCTAGGAAAGCATATTTAAAAAGAGACAGAAGGGACAGGAAGAAAATAATAAATATTGGACAAGATTCAGATGAAACACAATTAAACTTCCATTCTGTTACTCAGATCTTAGCTTGGGATAATCCTTTCAGTTAGCTAATTTTCATGCTCTCTATACCATGTTCCCTTTAACAGACAGGTACTTACAGTAAGAGTTTACATGCTTTTAAGAAAACAAACTCTAAGATACCACAGACTTATAACTCCTCTTGCAATGCCTTGCGAGAGTGTGTCGGCCATCTGTGGTGGACAAGCAACACCCGACAAATCACTTATTGAAGTGTCAAGTACCGTTATCATTCCCCCATGTCACGCCCAAAGACTCTAATTAAGTCATGAACTATCCCTTAACTCTCAGTCCTAGTAGCAGTTACACAACTCTCAATACAACCGAGTGACCTCTAACGAAGGCATTTAAAAGAAAGCAGTAAAGAAAGCGTTAAAAATCCTATCACTCGGAGGTTTTTGAAAGTCTGACCCTGGTAGTAAAAGAAAGCCCCCAGTCAGAATGACTGGGTGTGGATCAAGAATTCCCTATTCTCGGTGAACCGCTCGCAGTGTTCACTTCCCGTCGGGTGGTTGTGAGATACAAACTAATGGAACGAACTAATAAATCAGTTCGTTCCGGATGTACTCACTCAGGACTCAAAAACAGGCATTGGCAGAGGAGGATAGCAGTTGAAAGGAACTCAACCCTATCTTAGAAAATAACCAAGGCCTATGTACTGTTCATCTAGAATTATTTATCACACCGTATTTGAATCCAAGTGGACCCCATCTCAGTGTGATATTTAATACCAAATTTACAACACACATCAATTTTGGAAAATAATGGATGTTTGAAAATCATTCCCTAAACAGGTACTAGACTCTCAATAAGAACACAGACCCTTTCAGTCTAGGTGAGACCTAATCGCTGACTCTGCTTCTAATTTCCCAAAATCAACCCCCAGTCGGATATAAATTAGTCATAACCGTGGAATTTATCCCTTACTTAGATCCGGATTTTGTAAATGAATTTTTGTTGAAAATTTATTGTGAGGCATCTGATTGAAATCAAGATTCCTATGTCCAAGGGAAGGATCCCAAAATAATAATGACCACAGTATCTACATAATAATATCATGCATAAGTTTATAAGGACGTGTAAAATAAAACAACCCAAAATATAAGGCGGGTCTAGACAGAAGTTGAAACACAGAGATGAAGTAGCCGGAGATGAGAAGAATTTATTTTGGCTAAAAAGATGACAAAAATAGTCAAGATAATCCGGACTGCAAATATCTGCTATCCGGGTCCTGACTATTCCAGGTGGGATGATTTTAGACAGCAGAAGAACTTAATAACAGTGATCGCTATCATCAAGACTCCTACTATCTGTGAAATGAGGGGAAAACCTACATGTTTTCTTACTGCAGTACTATTCAAGCAATGTTGATCGACATCGTTTGATGATATTACAGCTCAAAATTCAGGTTTGAAATTAAGATAAATAAACAGAAACTGTATCCGGATAGGAGTCAGCTGAGCAGCTATTATAATCCCGGATGGACAAACCGCCAAGGCTTCCACCGACCACTATCCAGACCATGCAAAATAACATCTAATATTTAATATACAGACTACGAGCTAGTTATCCATGTGGGAATACCTGCCAACATTAGTCTGTTATATTTCTTACTAGCTGTTTCACACACCACGGGCAAAGATAAAATAAATAAAAGAAAATATATTTTTTTTGGGTCATCTTATATGAGATACATTGGTTTCTCATGCAAGGGTGTGGAAATCAATCCATAATTACTCATTATGTCCAAATAATCACTCATTCCATAATTAATTAATCAATTACAGTCCGAATTATATACTTAGATCATTAGAGTTTAATTTTGTAGAAATTTCTTTTAATGGAATTGAACAAAATTCTTTATATCACATTAATCATGGGTTGAGATCATTGGATTTCAACCTCAAAATGTTAGTATAAAGGTTCAATTAATTAAGTGAGAAAAATGGAGAAATGGGAAATTTGGCATGCCAATTACGGCGCTAGGCGGATACTACGGCGCTATCCAAGGTTAGCGCCGTTATGATAGCGTCGTAGGGAGAATTCTTAGAAGTGTTGATAAAATTGGAGGGTACGGCGCTATACACTAAATGACGACGCTATCCTAGGGTAGCGTCGTAGGTATAGCGTCGCAAGTGGGTTCTGTGAGAGATTGAGTATTTTGGGGTCCTACGGCGCTGAACAAAAATTACGACGCTATCCGAGGATAGCGCCGCCGGTCTAGCGCCGTAGGATAAATTTTGTTAAAGTTCTGGGCAACTACGGCGCTCTACCTCACCTACGACGCTATCCCAGGACAGCGCCGTAGGGCGGTTAGCGTCGTAGCTAGCCCAGAAACATGTTGTTGTTCGGGTGATGCAATCTCTGCGATTGCAAACCCTATTTTCGAGTTAATGGCTCACAAATGCATGAAAATGAAACAAGTTAAGAACAGTGAGAGAAGGATGCAAAAGGATGCAAAACAGTAAAGAAAGGGCATGCTGACCTAAACATTTATGAACCACAAACCCAAGTGAGGGTTTTCAACCACAAATCATGCATGAATCCCAAAAACAACACCAAAAACATAAACCCACATAAAACTGTAAAAGAAAATGACCAAATGGCCATGAAACCAAAAACAAAGCAGTAAATCCATGGACTCATGTCCATTTCATGATTTTGAGACTCTTTTTGTGATTAACTTCCCATTTATAACAAATGGTTTGATAATACCCATCATTTGAGTATTTCAAACCTTAATAAAGGTTAAACAAAGCTGAAAATAATGTAAACAGTGGCTAGCTAAAGTAGCAAATGCTAAAAACACCACTAATCTAAATATTAAAAACCTAGTCTAAGGCAGAAATGTAAATAATATAAAGACCTAACTACCTAACTAACCTACACCTCAAGAACACTAGGTTGCCCCCAAGTTTGAATGCTGTCTGATTGATTGATGAAATCATTGGAGTCAACTGGTCCTTATATAGGTGGGAAACCCTAGGCCCATGGGCCCCCAGGCCTTGAAATTGGAATTCTGAGCCTTAATACGACGCTATAGCTGGGTACGGCGCTATCCCACTACGGCGCTATAGGTATAGCGTCGTAGTCTTCCATCCCGAAGACACTCTTTGTTTCTGAATGGACAACCTACGGCGCTATCCTTGCTTACGGCGCTATACTCAACTACGGCGCTATCCATGTTTAGCGCCGTCCGCCTTTCTTCAATTATCAGCTTCAGTTTCCTCCTACGTCGCTAGACCAAGCTACGGCGCTACCCATGCTTAGCGCCGTAGTTGCGTCTAGCGTCGTAATATCCTGAAAAATTAACTTTTTGTGGGTTCTTCATTTCTTTTCCCATCTTTTTGTTTCCTTTTTCTTTTCTTTTCTTTTTCTCATGTTTTTGGATTTTTCTAACATAAATGTGTAATAAAATTACATATTTATGCATTTTTCATACCAGCTCAACATTTTTACAATTATGCATAAATCAGTCCAATTCTACTGCTTTCTTATTTAATATAAGACCGGAATGCGATCAAATGCCCGTTTCAGACACGGAAATGGATTGAAAATAATGGTCATTTCTGGCCATTATCAACATCCTCACATTTAATACTGATCGTCCCCGAGCAGTAAGAGTCAATGTTTCTAAGAACACGGACTCTACATATTCAATTCATTTTCGTGGCTTCATAAATTACACTCTTTTTGGATTGGGATAGGACAATCAAAAACTTCAAGTATTGAATTCCCTTGATTGCAGTGTTTTAACAAAATGATACTTGCTCACTATATCGGGCCTACAAATCAAATATTATTATTAATCCTTCATGAACATCATGTTTGAAAGATGCAAAGATGAAAAATGAGAATTAAGGGATGGCATGAACATTTTAAATGAATCAGAGCCTCACATATAAGAAAATCGGAAAATTCACTCACTCTCAATGGGGTTTAATCAGCGAACACTCAAAATCAATTTTAATTAAATTATCCCATATGCTTGCAATCAGACCAACTCGCCACCGGCTCATTTCTTCAAATCGAGATCATGAGGTCTTATTTAAGGGTTGTAATGGGGCATACGGTTGTATCATTAGGTGAGGAAAGGAATTATTGGGCTTGAAGTGGCAAGAAATTATTCCATCATAATTTGGCATTTTTATTTAAAAATTCATGACCATCAATATTTCTTTCTTTTGTTTGTTTTTCTTTTCTATTGCATGACATTAGACTAAATCTAATTTGCTTTGTCATTTGCAATTTATTGATGTTGGATGAGATTCAACTCTTTCTTTTCTTTTTTCTTTTTTTTTTTGAATCGGTTTATTGAATACCGATTTGATGAGTTGATGATCATAAATTCAATGCCTTGATAAAATTTATTCTTACACACTTGGGTTTGAATTTCTTGGTCTTTTTATAGGGCTAGGAAAAATATAGAGGGTTTCAAAGAAAAATTAGGCTTAAAGGCTCAAATTGGTTAATCCTAAAGGGAAAATATTTTTGGGTTTGGATTTCAAAAGAAGGCCAAAAATTTGGTTTTCTAGGTGCCTCGATCATATGCTCGATTTTTGGAATATGGCATGGTCTTGAATCGGTCCCAATCGCAAGTTCTAGTTTCCTTTAATTAAAAAGATTTTCACACATCAAAGAAAAGAATGAGTAAAAGTGACTCATGGCTCAATTCTCACCTGGAATGGTTCATTCATGTCATACAATATTCTCAAATTTAATCAAAGCTTAGTTCTAACAATTTATTCAATCCAAATTTCTAACATGCAGATTTATTACCCAATAAGCTGATCGCATCATTAAATTTTTATAGCTCAAAACCTTAGGAATTCATGTCATGCATGTTCTCAATTATATTATCCCAATTTAAAAGTTTGAAAATTTTATCACAAGCCTAAATTCAACATGTGAATTTAGAGCAGGTTTATGCATATTTTTGCTGGTTATTTAATTTAAAGCAGTAAGAAGGCACTGCTGACATACGGAGCATGTCAACAGCATATTTTTGGCCTGACAGTCACTTATTCATCTTGGACTGTCAGACATCTTTTCAAGAATAAAATTGTTTTTTGAACTGCTAAATTCCTTTTTGGAAAGCGGTAAATACATCAATTACAAGAGATTTCATGCAGTAGGAACGAACTTGCACAAATGATAGAAATTCTCTTATATGATGTTTACAATTAAGCTAAAAAATGAATAGGATCAGATCAGATTCCTTCTTTCGGTTCCTAAGGTTGAGTTGAAGGCCCAGCATCGTCTGTTGGCGGAGGTGGCGGCTTCGGGAGCTGTCCGATGAGTGCTTGGATTACCGTCTCCATCATTTTTCGTTGACGTTCTTCACGTTCCATCATCATCTTCCGTTGCCTCTCTTCGCTTTCCAGCCTTTCTCTGTGTTTCCTTTCTTCTCTTTCCAACATGAGTCGTCTGAATTCATCTTCTCTTCTCCTCTGTTCAGCTTTCTCTTCCTCTTTCCTCCTATCTCTCTCCTCTCTGATTCTCTTATCATCTTCCCTTCCTAGGATGATAACATCCGCCAACTGCTTAACACTTTCTGTCATGGTTTTGTTCATTGAGCTCACAATCTCAACTACATTCGAGTTAGCAGGATGTTGGGACACGTTCTGGCTTGGAGGAGGGATTTGGGAGGGCTGAGCTTGCTGCTGAGGGGCTTGAACCGGTGGTGATGAAGGAATTTGGCTTGGGCTCGGTTCTGTTGGCTCATGTTGATGCTCCTCCACTTGTGTTGAAGGTCCCGCCTCAGTACGGGCCTTTCTTCTTCTTTTAGGCGCAGGGGGAGGCATTGGATCTCTTCTTTGGATCGATGGTGCTTCTTCACCGGATATGAACGAGGATTGCACATTCGAGTCAGCCGGGAATGGAGGAAGTGCATACGTGATCCTTTCTTGATTTGGCATGGATGGGACCCGGATAGGAGGATTCAGAATCACCAAGGCATCAGTGTCGAATTCTCCCATGTCTACCCCTTGAGCTGTGCAGATTCTTCTAATCAGATTCGGGTAGCAGAGAGCATTCTTATTCTCAATTCGTGTAATCATGACTCTGAAGATATGTTCCCCGACATTTAATTTTCGCCCATGCCACAGCTTTGCAAATCCCATCAACACGCTGCCTGAAGTGGTCTGAGGGTGCGAGCTGGGCCTGATTCTAGCCATGTAGAATTCGAATGTTGGCATGAACTCTATCTTCAGCTTGGATGTGCTAAATGTTCCTACCAAGCCTGGTGTTCTGGTCAGGGATTCGGCAATGGCTTGATATGTTGCTTTCATCTTTGTTTTGCCACGCCTACTCAAGATCTCCTCCTCCGGTATCTCACTTTGATAGCTGGGTGTTTGGAGGAATCTGTTTAGATAATCCGGGGATATATCTATTGTCTTTCCTCTGACCCAAGTTGTTCGTCTTGCAACGTTAATGTTGCAATAGAACTCCCTGGTCAACTCCATGTACCCGGGATCTCCATGGTGCAATAAGAATTGCTCCCATCCAAGCCATGTCCTCCAAAAATCGACAGTCGGGTGCCTTAACGATTCCGGAGCAAACCCCTTGTCGGGTATAATGCTTTCCAAGAGGTCCTTATATGCCTTGACTGCTTTTGGATTCCCGTTGAATTTCCGAATCACGTCTTCCTCCTTTATGGTCATCTTGGTGTTTTCTATTTTCTGAATCCCCATTCGGGCGCGAACTCCAGTTTCTTCCCAAAATCTGGCAGGTTTGACTGAACCAACAGATTCGTCCTCGCTTGAGTGCCAGTCGGTTGGTTCGTCTTGCCCCTCCTGAATGGGTTCATGCCCGCTCGGTTCGCCTCCTTCCTGGGCTGCCTCGTTCAAAGGGTCCTGCTGAGCCTCTTCTACCTCCTCAACCTGTTTAATTACATTTTTCATTGTATTGTATTCAGTCATTACAGGCTTTGTAAAGTTCAGTACAGGAAAGTAAGGATCAACACTAGTTGATACCTCCTCCTCCTCCCTTTCTCTTTGTTCGGCAGCTTCCCTCAAGACTTGCTTGGGTGTTCTTGTGAAAAATGCTGCTACAGCCCTTGCTTGTCCTTCATCTTCTTCTCTTTCTTGTTCTTCTTCGGCAGCATCTCTTTCCTCCCTTACTTTTCGTTTCTTCTCAGCTTCTTGTTGCTCATCAACTTTATCCCTTACCAATTCAGATAAGGGAATTGGATCCGCTCTTTCCTCAGGCTCATCATCTTCTCCAATCATGACTCTTTTCTTTTATTCTGCCCAGATGATGTTTCGGGAGCGATTACTGCTTCAATTCGAGCTGTCCCCACAAGGGGATCAATTATCCGGCCTACTTCAGTTTGGTATCTGATCTGCTCTTGATCTGCCCCTGCATCAATCCTAGCTTCAATCTGCTCATTAACATTCTGTCTTATGTGATCCCGGATTGTTGCAGCATCATGAGCAGTGAGACCAGTCCAAGTAGGTGGTTGCTCTTCTTTGATTTTCAGTCCCTTTCCCTCAACTCCACCAATGATTCTCAATTCTTCATCGTCTCCGAGTTCGGCTTCTCCTGACTTCCTGCTTTCCAACTCCGCCTGCAGCCTTTCAGCTACTTCCCTGTCATGAATCTCTTTCTTCTTTCTTTCCTCCTCGGCTTTTGCTTCCTCGATATTTTTCAGCATTTCGGCGTCATGAGCTTCGGTGGCTGATTTTTCTGCAACATCTTATCTTTGCACACCAGCTCCTGCATACTCCTCCTCCTGCAATTGTCTTGCAAATTCAGCATCTCGGGCAATCAGTTCCTTTCTCTTAGGGGGTGACGGTGGCATCACTCCTTTTCCTTTGTCTTTCGGGTCTGCTGGTTCAGTTGCCTTCCTTGCAGTGGTCTCAGGCTCTCTGATTACAACTTTTGGCTCCGGTGCCCGTCCACTTTTCTCCTTGTCAGCTAGCTTTATCAGTTTACCTCTAGTTTGAACTTGAGGTTCAGAACGACTTTTAGATACAGCGGCAGTAGCAGGTGTAGCAGGTACTTGCTCTCGTGCTGGCAGTGCTGAGGCTTGCATAGCTGGTTGGGTTGGCAACGGGTTATCTTCATTGAAGACCTGAGGTGGCGACGCAGCACTCGTGTACTGATTGATCAGCACATCAGTTTCATCTTCACTCCCTTCTCGTTCTCCTTCATCCACATTAATTCCCAGATTCTTTTCTGCTTCTTTCACATATTTCTTGATAAAAATGGGACTGGAGATACGATTTAGTCGCTTCATCCACACCTTCCGGATGTGATTGCAATAATAGTCCCTGCGCTCCCTCTTGTAATGTAGCGGAATGTTTGCTTTGATGGTGTTGCAGTAATTCAACCCGAAAGCATCCATCTCCATTATGAAGTGCACAAAATCCATTCTGTTTTCTTCAACCAGCGACTCAACAATTGGCTTGATCTCCGGCTTCACAAAGGACATGTCACGGGTAAACTCGACGCGGATGTATTCCTCGGCCTCGGCCTGAGTCATAAGTCGAGTCTGTCGTTGATTCTTTCCCAGCACCTTCCAAGGTGTATTCGTGATGAAACCAGTGATCTGATCCCTGAGCACATTAAGTTGGGCCAATCCCAGCGGTCTCTGCTCAGCGAGGTGGGTTGGCTTGTACACATCATCCAAGAAAATTGTGTCAAAGTAGTCCTCCTCTGGCAGTACCAGGTCCTTATCTAAGACAGACCCAGTAATGTCTTTTCTGCCCGTGCCCCACAGCGTCATCAAGGCATGCCACTGCTCCCTGAATTCTTTAGTTAATTCTATCATTCTCTCAACTATTGGAGCCTGATTTGCCTTCTCTGATGCCATGGCCTTGTTGATGGCACTATTCAGATTGTGGCTCACTTCTCTGTGCCTCATCCTTGCTTGCTGCGTCAACCATCTCTGCTCCTTCACGCCTTTGTTCTCCAACAAGCGGGAGTTGTATAAAAATGGCAGGGCTTTCTGCATCATGAAGATTCCATGAGTCACCAGACGACTAAGGTTGGGCGTCTTTTCTGCGAACTGCTTCTTGACTCTTTCATCTACTCTGTGGGGCACTATTATGATGTCAAATTCCATGCATGCGGGATCTATTGTCTTTGAATGCTGGTGCCTTTCCCATCGGGCCATGAACTCATGAAATCTTCTCAAAATCCTTTCAGTGTGCACATCTTCTGGAAATTTCATGTCTTCTGCAGTCGCATCCATTTGCTTTTCCCAGAATTTTGACAGATAATAGTAGAAGTCCCGTTGGAAGCCTAATTCCTTGAAATTCCTCTCCTCAGGCTTGATGTGCTTGTCCCATCCTTTGGGCAATCTGAAATTTACTTCGGTCTGATTCACGATTGACAGTTTGTAGGTTGATTCGAGGGCCGCCCGGTAATCGTTAACCTTTTTACGGAACTGTGAGCTTTCTGTGATTCCTTTGTCCTGTGTGCAAGGGGGCAGTCCTGCCCAAGATTCAACTACTAACTTTTCCCTGAAAAATAATGGAGTATTAAATCCAGTTTTATAATTTTTGCAAGAGTTATTTAAATTGAAAATCAACATCCTCACATTTAGAGCTTTGCTCTGAATGTGAGGTTGTTAAATCTTCAACTTAAATTTTATTGTAAAGCAGAGATAAATTTTTCTTTTTACAAGTTTTGAGACTGTTTAAGAAAGATTAATATTATTCAGAGAACTTAGGAGTCATTGGGCTCCCAAATATGTAGTGGACTAAGAGCCCAAAATAAAATAAAATAAAAGAAAAATGGTCATTGGACCAAAAATATTTTTAATGGGCCATTGGGCCCAAAAAGTTTTGATTTTCCCATTTTAAACAATACCGAGGTGATTGTTGAAAGTGCAATGGAAAAATGGATGGAATGGAGTGGATTGCGAATCGAGGAATGCGAAAGTGGCATGCGGCGGCTCGGATCTGCTCGAGTGGAACTGCTATGAAATAAGATGGACAGTCCAAAGCATTTTCGCAAACACTGCTTTTAATTTTTAAAGGTTGACTTGTTTTATTTAATGAAAAGTGGGATGTGTGCGGTCCCATTTTTGAATTTTTGAAAGGTGATAGCAGTTATCAAGTGGCAAAAATACTGCTATCTTACTCACACTTTTAGTTCCATTGGGAACCAAGAACACTAAGTCAACCAAAATTCCTACCAACCCTTTTTGTCTTTTTCTTAAAAAGTCCTTTTCTGAAAAGTGAAAACCCCTTTTTTGTTTGTTTAAGCAGGGGTGCCAAAACAGACATACACCAACTTTTCTCATAACACTGCACACATACACAGACATGCCACAACAGGGAAAGGCATTAAATGGCTGCATTGGCATGCAAAATCAAAACAGTATACTATCAACAAAAGATCATGCTTTCTCTTCCACAAAAACACAAAATCAAACATACTAGCATGCTTTGTCTACTAAAAACAACAAAATCAATCCTGCTTGTCAGGAGAGAAATCCACAAACATGAAAATTAACATCACACTGATGCCCATATAGTATCCCTACTCGAACATGAACACTATTAGAGACTAGAACAGCCGAAAACCTAAGAACACTAAAAACTTGGAAAACCCAATCAGTGGCGGAAATAGCCCCTGCAGGAACCCTAGTCCTGCCACTCTTCTCTAAGTATCCTAAACATTGAAGAAATCAAAATACCCAGTAAAACAAGACCACCCCCAACCCTCCACAAAAAAAGAACAGATTATCTCCCTCAACCCTCCAATCATGCTCGGACAACATTACGAAAATCCCAGAAACAGACAAGAATCCCCAAATCTCAAGCATGCTTAAAATCGCAACCAAGAAAGCATAATCAAAACTACAAACCTCTATTCACGCCTTTACCATATTAAGCAACAAAATGCCACTAAAATCGAAAAACGGGGGGGGGGGGGGGGGGGCTCGGGTCTGCGCGAATCGAAGAATGGGGAACTTACCAGGGCTTCTCGGCTGCTGAGGACGAAGGAGACGCCATTGCAGTGATTTTCGGAAAATTTTGGCGGAGTTTCCCTTGGGATTTTGGTGGTTTTATGTTGCGAATGAACTCTGCGTTCGTTCGTAAGAGTGGTTTCGGAATGGGTTTGAAAATGACGAAGTGTGGGAATGAGGGAGAAGACGAAGGGTGGGTATTTATAAAAGGGGGAATAGGTACGGCGCTGAACTCAACTTACGGCGCTATCCTAGCGCCGTAAGCCTCGTTCAGTGTCGTATAGAGGAAACAAGGGAAAAAGGGACACTACGGCGCTATCCTATTAGTATGGCGCTATCCGAGGATAGCGTCGTAGTAATGGATTGCGCCGTAAGGCGGTGGAGAGATAAGGGGGGTACTACGGCGCTATATCTTCAGTACGGCGCTATCCTAGGATAGCGCCGTTCTCAAGGACTACGTCGTAGGGGGATAAAGATAGAAGAGTGAGAAGTGCCCTACGGCGCTATCCCATCACTACGGCGCTATCCTAGGATAGCGTCGTAGGTGAGAATAGCGTCGTAGCTGAGAGCGGGATTAAGTTGCACTTCAAATTTTGAAAATTTTCAAAATTTACACGGACTGGGCCTGAGTAGATGAAATTGTGCCTCAGTTGGTTTTGTTTGTTTTGGGCTTAAGAAATTTTTAGTCCAGAACATTTTGCAGTGTTCATGGGTTAACTTAATAATTACACTTGCATAAAATAGGTCGGATTAATTCCATTTGTTTGCAAAAATTATTTCGGACTTTAGATTGCTTTAATTTCCGAAATTATTTTCTCAAATTCATGGACTTAATCCAACCGGGAACCTGGTTTTCTGCTTGATTTTTCTGCATCCTTCTTTTTGGTGGTTCGAAATTTCCTGCAAGACAAATAAATACCCAATAGGTTAGGTTTTCTCCTCAAATCAACATCCTCACATTTAGAGTCTTAGTGCTCTAAATGTTTAACTGATTTGAGAGTACTTCTCTGTTCTGCCATAAATAAACAAACTACACTAACTAGCTATGAGTAATCAGGAGTGTAATTCTTTTAATAAACGACGCTGCATCCTCCCCGGCAACGGCGCCATGAAACTTTTGACAATTTCCCACACGAGTATTTTCTAAAATATCCAGCTTAAATTTATTAAATGAAAAGAGTTATGATTCATGGGAACGGGGTTTAAGGATATATTTCGCTTTTTATTACTCATATGGGGTACTCTGATTTCAAACGGCGCTGTGGACCTCCCTGGCATGAAACTTTTGACAACTTTCACGGTGCAGCCGGGGTAGATAGTTGAATCTTGACCTTGAGTCTGTCACACTGAAGGTCCCTGGCAATTTGCATCATGAAACTTATCACAATTTCATGTCATGAAGATTCGCGCCATGAAACTTTTGTCACATTCCCACTATGTGAGTATTTTCTGAAAAATCATAATCCTGGTTTTCGATTTTATTTTTAAGGAAAATCATTTTATGATAGCGGAGTTGGGATTAGGGATATATTTATAAGTTGTCACGTTTTTATTACTCGTGTTAAGAAACTGTGGCCCGAAAGCGCACGGTGTCAAAAATTGCAGTAATTTATAGTAAGACCGGATCGTTCACTGGAGGATGTGCGATAGAAGCAGGGCCCACGTCGTTTACTAAGATTTTCCACTCGGTTACTCAATTCAAGTTTGTGTTTTGACTATCAACTACTTGACAGAATTTAAATCTAAACTATGGAAGCGATTAAATAAAGCAGATAAAACTATTCTAGAAAGCGAATTAAATTTAATCTAAGTAAGCGATAAAATTGATCAAAGAAAGCGGTTAAGATTATTCTAGGAAAGCATATTTAAAAAGAGACAGAAGGGACAGGAAGAAAATAATAAATATTGGACAAGATTCAGATGAAACACAATTAAACTTCCATTCTGTTACTCAGATCTTAGCTTGGGATAATCCTTTCAGTTAGCTAATTTTCATGCTCTCTATACCATGTTCCCTTTAACAGACAGGTACTTACAGTAAGAGTTTACATGCTCTTAAGAAAACAAACTCTAAGATACCACAGACTTATAACTCCTCTTGCAATGCCTTGCGAGAGTGTGTCGGCCATCTGTGGTGGACAAGCAACACCCGACAAATCACTTATTGAAGTGTCAAGTACCGTTATCATTCCCCCATGTCACGCCCAAAGACTCTAATTAAGTCATGAACTATCCCTTAACTCTCAGTCCTAGTAGCAGTTACACAACTCTCAATACAACCGAGTGACCTCTAACGAAGGCATTTAAAAGAAAGCAGTAAAGAAAGCGTTTAAAATCCTATCACTCGGAGGTTTTTGAAAGTCTGACCCTGGTAGTAAAAGAAAGCCCCCAGTCAGAATGACTGGGTGTGGATCAAGAATTCCCTATTCTCGGTGAACCGCTCGCAGTGTTCACTTCCCGTCGGGTGGTTGTGAGATACAAACTAATGGAACAAACTAATAAATCAGTTCGTTCCGGATGTACTCACTCAGGACTCAAAAACAGGCATTGGCAGAGGAGGATAGCAGTTGAAAGGAACTCAACCCTATCTTAGAAAATAACCAAGGCCTATGTACTGTTCATCTAGAATTATTTATCACACCGTATTTGAATCCAAGTGGACCCCATCTCAGTGTGATATTTAATACCAAATTTACAACACACAGCAATTTTGGAAAATAATGAATGTTTGAAAATCATTCCCTAAACAGGTACTACACTCTCAATAAGAACACAGACCCTTTCAGTCTAGGTGAGACCTAATCGCTGACTCTGCTTCTAATTTCCCAAAATCAACCCCCAGTTGGATATAAATTAGTCATAACCGTGGAATTTATCCCTTACTTAGATCCGGATTTTGTAAATGAATTTTTGTTGAAAATTTATTGTGAGGCATCTGATTGAAATCAAGATTCCTATGTCCAAGGGAATGATCCCAAAATAATAATGACCACAGTATCTACATAATAAGGCCATCTCCAGCAATAAACTCTATTTCCCAGTCAACTCTACTCTATTTTCCAGTCCAGTTTACAGTTTTTTACTTTTCATCTCCAACAATCAACTCTAAATTTCCCTCTATTTAAGAATATTCCATTTTGATTCTTTTTACTATTCATTTAATTTTTATCTATCAAATTAATATATTGTTTATATTTAAATATATATGTTATATTTAAATTTTATATTATTTTTTTAAAGACATATTTTTATTTTTTGTTTAATTTTATATTATTTTTAAGTTATTTAATAGATTTTTATTTTTTTTATAATCTAAACAATATTCAACAAATTATTATACAAACTCCAAAAAAAAAATACAAACCATAAATTTATTTAATATTAAATTGACAATACAATACTCTAAGAATTTGAAAATTCTTCCCATAAATGATCAATCAAAGCATTACGAAGGGCAAAATGAGCATCTTTATCTTTGATTTTTCTAAATCGGGTAAGAAATGCTTGGAACTGATCAGTTTCTTCATCTACCACTTCAACATCGGGGATCGGAACTTCTCTTGCATCATCAATAGACACTTCAAGATCCCTTTCATCTTCAATTATCATATTATGCATAATAATGCATGCTGCCATTATATCATGCAAAACATCTTTGTTCCAAAAACGGGCTGGATTGGCTACAATTGCAAATCGACTTTGAAGAACTCCAAATGCTCGCTCGACATCTTTTCTACATGCCTCCTGTTTCATTGCAAATAATTTCTTTTTTTGTGTTCGGGGATCCTGAATTGTTTGCACAAGTGTTGCCCATTTTGGATATATCCCATCCGCAAGGTAGTAACCCATATCATATTCTTTTCCTTGGATGACATAATGTGCCCGTGGAGCAATTCCTCTAGCAAGATCAGTAAAAAGATGAGATCTTTCTAACACATTAATATCATTATTAGATCCCGGCATACCAAAGTATGCATGCCATATCCAGAGATCATAATCAGCAATAATTTCAAGAATTATTGTTGGTTTTCCACTACGACCTGCATATTGCCCTGACCAACCAGTTGGACAATTTTTCCACCTCCAATGCATGCAATCTAGACTACCTAACATTCCTGGAAATCCACGCGTTTTGCCAATATACAGTAGTCTCTCAATATCATTTGAATTAGGAGATCTTAAATATTGAGTTGAAAATATTTCAACAATTGCACGACAAAACCTCTTAACACATTCAATGGTAGTGGACTCACCAATATTAATGTATTCATCAACTGCATCCGCGGGCAATGCATATGCCAATACACGAAAGGCAGCTGTAACTTTCTGAAGTGTGGACAAACCCATCCTCCCGGCTGCATTGACCGCTGCTCAAAGTATTCATCATGGTTTTTCACAGAATCGGTGATACGAAGAAATAAACTTCGAGACATTCGGAAACGTCTACGAAACATTTCTTCATTGTATGTTGGATTTTCAGAAAAGTAGTCATTGAAAAGTCGTTCGGCAGCTGCATCTCGGTCACGATGGATTACTCTACGACCCGGAACCGAGCCTCCATGCACATTTGCGGTAGCTTGGTTGCTTAACCACCCTGCAACAACAAGATTAGTGTTACATTGTTGTTGAATGAGTAATTGTTGGTGATGACGTATTGAATCATCAATATCATCATCGAATAATATTGAAGTGAGGTGATGAGGAATGCCATTGGGATTCATCTTTCTTATGAAATATTTTAGATAAATGGTTTGCTACATGTGAATGAAACTAACTTCTATTTTATAATGATAAAAAATGCATTGGATTCCAAAATGATAATTGTGTGTGAGTGGGATACATGTGGTTGAGTGGGCATCTTATCATAATTTGTTGGTATGTGTGTGAGTGGGAATCATACATGTGAGCATAATGAAGAAGAAAATCCGGATATGAGTAGTCTTGGTTTTGGAATGTGAGCATGACATAACAATTGAGTGGGAATCATGCCATGTGAGGTTGAGTGGGCATCTTATCATAATTTGTTGGTATGTGTTTGAGTGGGAATCATACATGTGGTTGAGTGGGCATCTTATCATAATTTGTTGGTATGTGTGTGAGTGGGAATCATACATGTGAGCATAATGAAGAAGAAAATCCGGATATGAGTAGTCTTGGTCTTGGAATGTGAGCATGACATAACAATTGAGTGGGAATCATGCCATGTGAGGTTGAGTGGGCATCTTATCATAATTTGTTGGTATGTGTTTGAGTGGGAATCATACATGTGGTTGAGTGGGCATCTTATCATAATTTGTTGGTATGTGTGTGAGTGGGAATCATACATGTGAGCATAATGAAGAAGAAAATCCGGATATGAGTAGTCTTGGTCTTGGAATGTGAGCATGACATAACAATTGAGTGGGAATCATGCCATGTGAGGTTGAGTGGGCATCTTATCATAATTTGTTGGTATGTGTTTGAGTGGGAATCATACATGTGGTTGAGTGGGCATCTTATCATAATTTGTTGGTATGTGTGTGAGTGGGAATCATACATGTGAGCATAATGAAGAAGAAAATCCGGATATGAGTAGTCTTGGTCTTGGAATGTGAGCATGACATAACAATTGAGTGGGAATCATGCCATGTGAGGTTGAGTGGGCATCTTATCATAATTTGTTGGGTTGTGTGTGAGTGGGAATTATACATGTGAGGTTGAGTGGGAATATTGTTTGAGTGAGAATCTTGTCATATTTTTTGGTATGTATAGAAATATCTTGTTATAAATTGCAAGGTTCACACATTTGCACTCACCACTCCAAAACTTCCTAAAATCTTTCTTGGTTTCTAGTTTCTCTCAAATTCTTTCTTTGAAATGGCCAACTCTAGAAATACTAACTACTCTATTGATGAAGATAGACATCTTTGTCGTGTGTACATAGATATATCCCAAGATCCGGAAGTTGGAATTGCTCAAAAAAAAGAGCAATTTTGGGGTCGCATTGCTCAAGTTTATAATGCTGATAAACCAAACTCTTATATGCCGGATAGAAGTCCTCGATCAATGGAGACTCGTATGCATCTCATCTTGAGTGCAACATCTAAGTTCAAGGCATGCATTCAACAAGTTGAATACATTAATCCAAGTGGCGCATCCGAAAGTGATATTGTAAGTTTACATTTTTATTTTAACTGTGAATTACCGTATTTCAAAATATTAAAATGTTTTATTGTTATTCAGATGAGTCGTGCAAAACAATTGATGACCCTCGATCCCAAATATAATAAAGGATTCAAATTTGAGCATGTATGGGATCTTCTGAAAGATTTCGAGAAGTTCGAATGTAAATCACAAAAATCACGACCCGATACATTTTCTTCCCAATCGGCCCAGTCAAATACGCCGGTGCCGGATTCTCCCATATCACCCGATGCAGTTCCCTCATTTGCAATAAATTTAAGTGATGACAGTGGAAGTGGTTCTGCATCTAAGCGCCCATTGGGAGTTAAAAAGTCAAAAATTAAGAAGAAAAAAGGTGAGGATCTTTCTGTTCTCGTAAACACATTATTGGAATCAAATCAAAAAATACAAACATTATTTGAGGGGTCAAATGTTAAAAATTTAGAATTACAAGAAAAGAGAAATAATGAAATAATTAGAGCAAATGACCTGATCCAAAAATCGCAAGAAATGGCACAATGGGAAGCTGATAATAAAATTCTAATGATGGATACATCGTCAATTCCCAACATGGCATCTCGCTTATACTTTGAGCAAGAACAAGCGAGGATTATTCAAAAAAGATCAAGCGTTCATCCCGGCAATGATTTCAACTTTGGAAGTTATTTTCCAGATATGGGAGGATCTGGATCTGGATCGGGCTTAGGAGATTATTAATGTATAATTATTGTATTGCATTTAGTGTAATGTTATTGTATTTCTGTATTTTAATTTTAATGCAATGTATTTCAATTCTATATTAATGTTATATTTTTAATTATTTCAATTATTTAATATACTATATATATACAAAAGAAAAATAGAAAATAAGGTTATAAGAAAAAAAAAAAAAAAGAAAAAAGGCAGAATAGCGCTGGCTACAGTGCCCCGCTACAAATGGCGGGGCACTATTCACTCCCCATCATTTTACCGTCCCGTTTGCCGTTTCCCGATGGCTGCTGGAGTAGTTTCCACCGGCAAAGTGGCGTCTGACGCCAAATAAGAGGAGCTGCTGGAGATGCTCTAATATCATGCATAAGTTTATAAGGACGTGTAAAATAAAACAACCCAAAATATAAGGCGGGTCTAGACAGAAGTTGAAACACAGAGATGAAGTAGCCGGAGATGAGAAGAATTTATTTTGGCTAAAAAGATGACAAAAATAGTCAAGATAATCCGGACTGCAAACATCTGCTATCCGGATCCTGACTATTCCAGGTGGGATGATTTTAGACAGCAGAAGATCTTAATAACAGTGATCGCTATCATAAAGACTTCTACTATCTGTGAAATGAGGGGAAAATCTACATGTTTTCTTACTGCAGTACTATTCAAGCAATGTTGATCGACATCGTTTGATAATATTACAGCTCAAAATTCAGGTTTGAAATTAAGATAAATAAACAGAAACTGTATCCGGATAGGAGTCAGCTGAGCAGCTATTATAATCCCGGATGGACAAACCGCCAAGGCTTCCACCGACCACTATCCAGACCATGCAAAATAACATCTAATAATTAATATACAGACTACGAGCTAGTTATCCATGTGGGAATACCTGCCAACATTAGTATGTTATATTTCTTACTAGCTGTTTCACACACCACGGGCAAAGATAAAATAAATAAAAGAAAATATATTTTTTTTGGGTCATCTTGTATGAGATACATTGGTTTCTCATGCAAGGGTGTGGAAATCAATCCATAATTACTCATTATGTCCAAATAATCACTCATTCCATAATTAATTAATCAATTACAGTCCGAATTATATACTTAGATCATTAGAGTTTAATTTTGTAGAAAATTCTTTTAATGGAATTGAACAAAATTCTTTATATCACATTAATCATGGGTTGAGATCATTGGATTTCAACCTCAAAATGTTAGTATAAAGGTTCAATTAATTAAGTGAGAAAAATGGAAAAATGGGAAATTTGGCAAAAATGCCAATTACGGCGCTAGGCGGATACTACGGCGCTATCCAAGGTTAGCGCCGTTATGATAGCGTCGTAGGGAGAATTCTTAGAAGTGTTGATAAAATTGGAGGGTACGGCGCTATACACTAAATGACGACGCTATCCTAGGGTAGCGTCGTAGGTATAGCGTCGCAAGTGGGTTCTGTGAGAGATTGAGTATTTTGGGGTCCTACGGCGCTGAACAAAAATTACGACGCTATCCGAGGATAGCGCCGCCGGTCTAGCGCCGTAGGATAAATTTTGTTAAAGTTCTGGGCAACTACGGCGCTCTACCTCACCTACGACGCTATCCCAGGACAGCGCCGTAGGGCGGTTAGCGTCGTAGCTAGCCCAGAAACATGTTGTTGTTCGGGTGATGCAATCTCTGCGATTGCAAACCCTATTTTCGAGTTAATGGCTCACAAATGCATGAAAATGAAACAACAAGTTAAGAACAGTGAGAGAAGGATGCAAAAGGATGCAAAACAGTAAAGAAAGGGCATGCTAACCTACACATTTATGAACCACAAACCCAAGTGAGGGTTTTCAACCACAAATCATGCATGAATCCCAAAAACAACACCAAAAACATAAACCCACATAAAACTGTAAAAGAAAATGACCAAGTGGCCATGAAACCAAAAACAAAGCAGTAAATCCATGGACTCATGTCCATTTCATGATTTTGGAACTCTTTTTGTGATTAACTTCCCATTTATAACAAATGGTTTGATAATACCCATCATTTGAGTATTTCAAACCTTAATAAAGGTTAAACAAAGCTGAAAATAATGTAAACAGTGGCTAGCTAAAGTAGCAAATGCTAAAAACACCACTAATCTAAATATTAAAAACCTAATCTAAGGCAGAAATGTAAATAATACAAAAAATAAAGACCTAACTACCTAACTAACCTACACCTCAAGAACACTAGGTTGCCCCCAAGTTTGAATGCTGTCTGATTGATTGATGAAATCATTGGAGTCAACTGGTCCTTATATAGGTGGGAAACCCTAGGCCCATGGGCCCCCAGGCCTTGAAATTGGAATTCTGAGCCTTAATACGACGCTATAGCTGGGTACGGCGCTATCCCACTACGGCGCTATAGGTATAGCGTCGTAGTCTTCCATCCCGAAGACACTCTATGTTTCTGAATGGACAACCTACGGCGCTATCCTTGCTTACGACGCTATACTCAACTACGGCGCTATCCATGTTTAGCGCCGTCCGCCTTTCTTCATTTATCAGCTTCAGTTTCCTCCTACGGCGCTAGACCAAGCTACGGCGCTACCCATGCTTAGCGCCGTAGTTGCGTCTAGCGTCGTAATATCCTGAAAAATTAACTTTTTGTGGGTTCTTCATTTCTTTTCCCATCTTTTTGTTTCCTTTTTCTTTTCTTTTCTTTTTCTCATGTTTTTGGATTTTTCTAACATAAATGTGTAATAAAATTACATATTTATGCATTTTTCATACCAGCTCAACATTTTTACAATTATGCATAAATCAGTCCAATTCTACTGCTTTCTTATTTATTATAAGACCGGAATGCGATCAAATGCCCGTTTCAGACACGGAAATGGATTGAAAATAATGGTCATTTCTGGCCATTATCACCTTCACCATAGAAATGGGCTCCATATTTTGTTGGGTTAACAGATGCCCCCCTCGCGCATTTTGTCTGATTAGCACTTTAAGACAAACTTGCGCGCTTGACCTGGTTTTAGAGGCCCATTAAAGCCCATTAGAGTTTAAAACCCTACCATTATAAAAGGCATCATTCCTAAGTTTTGGGAAGTTCCCAAACTTTTCATCCACTTTCCAAATTTCTCTCCTTCCCCTCTCTCTTTGCTCGGTCGCCGCCACCAGGAAGCCGCCCGCCGGGAGGCCGCCGCCGGGGAGTCGTCGCCGGGAAGCCGCCATCGTGATCATTGCCGAACACCGCCCTTTGAGCCAGGCCGCCTGTACTCCCTTTTCCGAAGCCGCCGCAGCTACATCCGGAGGCCGCCGCTGCTGGAGGCCGCCACCTTCGCCGTAGGCCGCCACCTAAGGCCGCCACTTACCAGGCCGCCCCGCCCGCCTTGGCCGCCCTTTTTCGCCTAGAAGCCGCCAGCCCCGGAGAAGTCTGGAAGCCGCCCTCTCCCTCAGACTTCGAAGGCCGCCATCCGTGATAGCTTGGAGGTTGCCATCTCTTCTTCGCGCAGGCCGCCTCTTCTCGCGAAGCCGCCCCATCGGAGAGGCCGCCTCTACCATTCCTTGGCCGCCACTCCATCGCGTGAGGTCGCCTCTTTCTGCTTGGAAGCCGCCATCGTGTAGGAGTTTAGAGGCCGCCACTGCTTGGGTATTTTTGGAGGCCGCCACCACTTTGTTTGCCCGGAGGCCGCCACTCATCAAGAGAAACCGACACCCAGGAGGCCGCCTCCCTTGTCTGAGCCCCCCCCCCACTGGCCGCCACCTTGTTCTGCTTGAGGTGCCACTTGCTTAATGGATCAGGTCAGTGAGCGCTATCCTCCATATTTGTTTTCTTTGTTTTGTTATGCATAATTCGGTGGAGGCCTGTCATGTGTGTTGAGAGAATATCATGAACATTGTGGCATGTTTGGATTATAGGAGGGATGCCGGACTGAATTTTGTAGATTTTCTAGTCTCTCTTGATTTTGCTGAATTCATGCCGTATAGTAACTTCGTGTTTCCGATGCCTACTACACGTATGTTTGATGACATAGGAACTAGCAACACTAACTCACTTGTTGCATATTCTTTCCTGATGAGCATCGCTTAACAAACCTTTGTTTACGCTTTCACACTTTGCTTACGACATAGGATTTAGATAACAGTCTGCCATAGCTCTTAGAGAACTTAGAAATGTTAGGTTTACCAAGAACTGTCTGTTTTGGTTTCCCAAACCTTAAGTACATGATATAGGATTTAGTAGACGAGACCATGTCGGCCGCCACTCCTTTGGCCGCCACTCATGAGACATTAGCCGCCACTGCTCAGGCCACCAACCCAATGGCTCAGGCTGCCCAGAGCCACCAGCCGCCGTCCTCTTCAGGGCAGGCCGCCCCTTCCTCTTCCCGGGCCGCCACCCTCTTGACAGGGTTTGCTGTCTCGTCGTCTCGCGGCATGGCGTTTCAGGTTGGAATGGCTTGATTGGCACCTTATGTTAATTTCAACCTTGTTAACCTCTTGACTTCTCCGGGTAACTCTATATGGTACAGGACATTGCCAGGTCCACTCAGCCTCAGATAGTCGTTCCGGCCGCCACCCCTAATACCACTCATGCCGTCACTTTAGTTCCTCCTCCGACGATTCAGGTTTGCCTTGCCTTACCCTGCTTGTTTGTGGCCTATGTTCGCCTCCCTTAAACTCGTGCTTGCTTTACTTATCTGCAGGGTGTGCAGCGTCCGCTCATTCTGGATTCTGATGATGAGGCATATGATTTCGATCGTCGGCAGGAATCGAAGCTTTTTCTGCGGCCGTTCCATAGTACGCCTGAGCGCGCGGATGGGTCGATGATAATGGCCAGAAATGTCCATTATTTTCAATCCATTTCCGTGTCTGAAACGGGCATTTGATCGCATTCCGGCCTTATATTAAATAAGAAAGCAGTAGAATTGGACTGATTTATGCATAACTGAAAAAATATTGAGCTGGTATGAACAAGGCATAAATATGTAATTTTATTACACATTTATGTTAGAAAAATCCAAAAACATGAGAAAAAGAAAAGAAAAGGAAAAAGGAAGTGAAAAGATGGGAAAAGAAATGAAAAACCCACAAAAAGTTGATTTTACAGGATATTACGACGCTAGACACAACTACGACGCTATGCATGGATAGCGCCGTAGCTTGGTCTAGCGCCGTAGGAGGAAACCAAAGCTGACATCTGAAGAAGAGTGGACGACGCTAAGCATGGATAGCGCCGTAATCGAGTCTAGCGCCGTAGTGATGGATAGCGCCGTAGGCTGTTCACTGAGAAATAGAGAGAGTCTTCGAAGTGGAAGACAACGACGCTAAACCTATAGCGCCGTAGCAAGGCTAGCGCCGTAAGCCATCTATAGCGTCGTAAGCCTTGCCAGAATTCAAATTTTAAGGCCTGGGGGCCCATGGGCCTAGGGTTTCTCGCCTATATATAGGGGTGTTGACTCCCTGGTCTTGTCACTTCACCACATTCTAAAACTTGGAGACAACTGCTGTTCTTGGAGTGTGTAGGTTAGTTAGGTAGTTAGCTTAATTTTTTGTATTATTTACTTTTATGCACTGTTTGGTTAATGTTAGCTTAGATTAATGTTAGTTTTCATGTTTTAGACCTAGGTAGCCACTGTCATATGATTTCCAGTTTTGTCAAACTCTTATTTAGGTTTGAAATACACAAATGATGGGTATTATCAAACCATTTTATGAAAAATGGGAAGTTAATCATTGAAAGTATCCCAAAATCATGAATTGGATATCGGTCCATGGATTTAATGCTTTGTTTTTGGTTTCATGACCATTTGGTCATTTTATCTTACTATTTTATTGGGTTTTGTGTTGTTTGTCTTTTATTTTGGGATTCATGCATGATATGTTGGTTGAAAACCCTCACTTGGGTTTGTGGTTCATGAATGTGTAGTATAGCATGTCATTCCTTTACTGTTTTGCATCTCTTTTGCATTTTTCATTCACTGCTTGTAGCTTGTTATTTCATTTTCATGCATTTGTGAGCCATTAACTCGAAAATAGGGTTTAGCGCCGTAGTTGTCCAGACTTGAACAAAATTTGCCCTACGGCACTAAACCAACGACGCTATCCTCATATAGC